>CM068368.1:325804476-326471331 GCA_034769895.1 Magicicada septendecula
TAAGGTGGGCCACCATTCGCGGTAATTAGTACTTAGGTAAAAAAATATAGAATGGCTTACCTGGTATTTCACTTTTTGTATAACAATTCCATTCTCCTGTTTTTAGATGTAGCGAATTCCTCTATCACTTGTTTGTTGAAAACTTGAATTCCATAAATCATTTTTTTCTCTGTGGATAGCATAGCCAATGCATTCAGTCTATCAGTGCCCATGGAATTTCTTAAAAATGTTTTTATTCTTTTCAATATAGAAAAGCACCTTTCACTTTCAACAGTTGTCATCGGTATGGTAACAATTATCTTTAAAATAGTCACACACTCTGAGAAGGTATGAAACATGTTATTATCAAGGAAAAACTGTAATAAGGGTGTTGCTCCAGAAGCAATACATAAATCTTCACGACTGTATAACACTTCTAGTTCGGTTCTCAGTTTCGGACCATTTATTGTGGGATAAAATTTAATTGTAGTCTGAAAATCATTTTCCGGAAACTCAACACAGTACTGTGGGAACTTTTCAACTAAAAACAATTTGGAAACACATAAATGATCTGAAAATTGAAATCTTTCATTAATATTGTTCACATTCATATCACATACTTCCAAAGCGGCCACATGGTTGCTCCTATTACTTAATTGTTCAACACACTGTCTCTTAGTCACAGGCTCACTTACAGACACTTCACTGTCTTCATAGGTCTTACGAATATTAACCACTGCACTCACAAAATTTTTACAAATGTTCTCATTTTTATTGCATCAATGTTTCTTTGTTGAATGCAATCAAAGAAAATCGCCACATGAGGCATAATTTTGTGGAAAAAAGTCAACCAGAAAATGAACTGAGGAGCCCTCAAAGTTTGTACAAATCCTGCAGCCTGGCTCGAAGCACTTTTGTCAGAAATCTCTATGTTCCTAATGTGTTCAAAACATTTTATTAGATTATCTTTATGTTCAAACACAGTATTAACAGCCCTGTGTTGAAAGTACCATCTTGTAAGAGGCACAGACCCAATTTTATTTTTTACAGTTTCTACTAAATAATCCATCCTCTTTGGAGATCTTGAAAAATATGGTCCTACTCCTTGCAGGTCTTGAAAAAATATTCTACTCTGGGAGGATGACGATGCTGAGTTTTGAAGAATCAGATTCCCTTGATGGGCATAACAATGAATAAAATTTGCATTTGGATACTTCTCTTTAACCAAACACTGGACCCCTCCTTTCTGACCACTCATAACAGATGCACCATCGTAAGTCTGACAAATTAGTTTTTCCGGGGACTTGTCTATTCCTATTTCTTCCAACTGTCCTAAAATTGTCGAGGCTAAACTTCGAGCACTTTTATCAAAAGGGACTTCAAAAAAAACCCAAAACCTTTCAATTATTCTCCCTTCAATGAGATATCTCAAAATCAGTGCCATCTGTGTTTTGCACGAACTGTCAGTTGTTTCATCAGCCTGAAGTGATATGAAGTCTATCGTAGAAATTTCAGTCACAATAGTTTTTTGACACACTGACAAAATGGCATCTAAAAGTTCGTTCTGAATTGTTTTCGAGGTTCCTTTAAACACTGTTGAATTTTCTAAATGATCTTTCAAAACACTGTCAAGTGCTGCAGTATAATTGAATAGTCCTTTAAAAATCCCTTGGTTGTTGTCTGCTTCTTCCATTTCATCGTGGCCATGTAAAGCTAATTCAAATTCCTCACAAAATTTAATCGCATCAATTATTCGAGACAAGATGTATCTGTTCTTGTCTACAAGTTTGTTATGTTTACGAACAGAAATTCTGTAACCATCATCGAGTTGCAACCTAATATTTACAGTACCTAGCACGGCTAAACTCATTTCATTGTCTAAATGACATTTAGACAGCGAATGCTTCTTACTCTTTTCTGGTAAATGTTTCAGATCTTTAATGCCTGACTTAGTCCACGTGTCTTCACCGCCAAACAGAAGACAAGCAAAGCAAAATAAAGCATTGATTGTGGGGCATCCGCACATCCATTCCCATTTTTCGTACACTGTGGTATTGAAAGTTCTATTATAGGTTCTGTTTTTGTCCTTAAACAGTTGGTTGATAGACAACTGCGGTCTTGGTGGACCCAGTTGTTTTGCTATTAACCTATCTTCATAACACAAAGTTTTACTCTGTAAATACTTGACATCATTCATTTTGTCTCAGAGATTAACACAAGCACACAAAATACCAACACTTGAATATTTTCAACACCGTTATTTACACGCGTGTGTAACACTGATTACTGAAAACCACTTGTAACACTACAATTTAGACAATTACTATAAGCACTGCCACCACAATTATCGTGTAGCACATAACATAACCGGTCTAGGTACACATTCTATTTTAATATTTCCTTCAATGAGAATATAATTTAAAATTATATAAAATCGCAAAAATTATTATAATCATATTCACAATAGAAACATTATAATAACATTATTTTGTAACAATATATACTAAGAAAGTAACAGTAATTATTAGTATTATAGCACAGCTCAGATGGCGGTAAAATGTGATAGTCTACTAAATAGCTCCGATTCATATCCGTTAGTTGCAGTAATGTGGCGCACCTACAGGATTCAGAGTTGTACTACTTGAAGACTGTTAATTTCTGGTCACATAGTCTAGTGTGACCGAACGCTATGGGAATTTAGCATTACGCTCTCCACCACAAGAGAGTTAAGAAGTGGAAGGGAGTAGTACTATCTGGGTCACAACGTCTCTGTGACCGTCGCTATGTTGCCACATTTGTTTTCGCGTTGCCACATTTCTCCAGACTTCTCACTGTTACAACCTATTGCTATCATTTGAAACGAGGATGTTTCTACAATGTTTATTTCTTTTGTGATTTTCTGGTGGGGCACATGACCATGGTGCCTTTGCATGTAACCACAGTGATACAAATTTAAACATACTCTCTCACAGTCACGATAAAATAAAGAAAGAAATCTAATTCCAAAATTATATTAAGTAATAAAACTGCGCCTTACTACATCACTCCCTCGTTTTGAAAAGGAAGGTACCGGAGTACCTTGCTTTTCCAACATCCTGGTGTCCTGACTGTTGTAACACAAACAAACAAATAATAAAACAACTAAGCATATACAAAAAAAAAAAAACTTAAATCTATTTCTCACATATTTTGAATATATTTATCAGTCCAAACTACATGTTTCTTTCCTATTAGGCTGTTCTTTCATATACACTTAACAAGTAGGATATATTTATATAGTAGACCATTAAAATAAACTGGTTAAATCACTAAAATAAGTAAAGTCATGTTTGCTGCTTTCACTACTGTGTGTGCGTGTTGCTGTTATCGCTGATCACTGGGGAAGGGGGTCGTTGTGGGCGGTGTGTACCGGTGACAGTCAAGACGATCCAGTAGCTGGAGTCACTGGTCCTCGTACAAATCGAACTCTTGGAATGCTCTGGATTTCCTCATAGATAACTTCCGTCTGCTGCACTGGGCGAGTGGGCGTAGTGGCTGGAGTATGTGTACATAGTTTCCGCATTGCTTCATTATGACGTATACCACAAACAAATGCTACTATACTTGTGGTTAGGAAGAAGATAAGCAGAATTATTATTATGAATGAGAGTGACGTAAAGCTTTGTTTACGCTGTGCTCTTATCATCTCTAGCTTCCTCTGCAGCTCGGTTAATAAAATATTATCAACTGGGTCAGATACATTATTCAGGATTTCTTGTATGTCTGCTGTAATATTATCGGTTGAAGTTTCGTTACTTGGCTGGAATGTTTTTATTTCAGAAAAGGTTAGGACATTTTGGATAAGTGGTATCACCACATGATTAGTCTGAATTTTTGTGAAAGTTTTCCCCTTTGATCGTGGGAGAATATACATGAAGTATTTAGAATATACATAACAATTTTGAGTATTCAGAAGAATTCCAGTGCCATTTAGTAATTCTGTTTGCGGACTTATCTCTCTTAAGCTATTGCGTGAAGCATAACATTGAAGCGTTACTCGGGTAGGTTTTGGCATACTGTAAATCCAGAAATTGCCGTTACTTCCAGCATACATCATAGGTCGGTTGTAGTTCGCCATCACTTCTCTTCTACACAGTCGATGACTCTGCTCATCGTCTCCAGTAAACATGGCGAAGGCACAACTGTTGCTCTCGGATGCCGGTACAAGTGGTACGCTGAGGGGACAAACTCCATACGGTGATTTAATGCACTGAAACACTTGTTCGTAGCTTAGCATCACATAGTTTAATCTATTTTTAGATACGGTGAGATACACTGATTCACTATGCACTGTCACAAACTGAGCTAGTGTTTTATCATAATATGGCAGCAATTTTACAGCAAATAGCTGAAATTGGCTTTTAGCAGATTGTAAAGGAATTTCTATTATTAACCTAATTACATTCTTAATAGCTATAGCATGTACTTTGGATATTCTATAATAGTTATAAATCTTATCAATCTCAGTATCTATAACTAATGATAAACCAACTGGTAGTTGATTAACTACTTCTTTTAAAACTTCATTCAATTTAGCAGGTGTGACTAGCAAAGAGCTTAAATATTCAGTTGAAGTTACATCCAATGCTTCTTGCATCTGCACTAACTGTGTATCTACTAAATTTAAAGTTACTTCAATTTCTGTGAATAAAGAAGAAATTTTTGATTGATACTCTATACGTCTTTTTATTTGTTCAATCTCAGTCCATAAGTGAAATTTATAACACTTATCTCTTGAGCAGTTGTTTTCAATGTATTTATCAATAATTGAATAGCTTTTGAGTGACCTTCCACTTCAGTGGTTAATTTTTTTATATAGGAGAGTAGATCGGATTCAATATGAATCACAGAATCGTCTCTGTTTTTTAGTGAATCTAATTTCGAGTTTAAAGTTTGATAATCGTCATCGTCTAATGTACCGAACAAAAATTTAAAAACAGTTCCTAATCCATTAATTAAACCTCTTTTCTCCCTACAGGTGGGTAACAAAAGCTTTAAATTATATACTTGTTTCTGGGTATTCTTCAAGTTTGTTTTTAACTGGGATATCTCATAGTATGGAATCAGGGAATTCACTTGGGTATTGTTTTGTTGGGTTTCTAGGTAATCAAGTAAGGTGCTTATCTTTGCTATAACATTATCATAATCTTCCGTGCTTATAGAAATTACAGTGGTCCAAGTATCTGTCGTTAATAAGATGTCTCTCTCTTTTATAAATACAAGTCCTTTGTCTAGATTACATTCCTGCGGTTGGGAAGGATCTGTGCATTCCATATGTGATTTATTGGCTATCTGCGAGGTAGATCTTTCTCTGTCAGTAAGGCTTGTTGCTTCACCAGTCAACAGCACACCTGTAAAATTACACAACTAAGTCAGACTTCCTTAAGGACTTACACTGATTTCTTTCCTTCTCTATTCTAAAATTCTGCGAGGTGGTATTATGTTTTCATGCGGTCGTAAGTTATATTGGCTTTGTGCAGCATCTCTTACTCTAACTGTCTCAGGTGGTTCCCAATCTTTATCATTTAAGTCTACTTGTGCTCGGCATCTATCATAGTATCATCTGCATGTGCTTGTTCATGTAGTTCGGCATCCTCCCTCTCTGAGGACTCATCTTGTCCTTCGTCTGTGAGATTGCTATCTATGTCATCTGCTAAGTTTATTATCGGACGAGGAGGTAACATAAGTACAGACTGTCGATTACTTTCATTAACAAAGGCGGGGATATCAGCTGTGTTGTTGAATTCAGGGTCGAGGTTTGGTGTGTTGTTATCTAACTGCACTGACTGTCTAGGTCGGCGACTACGGCGGTTTGCATTTCCGTTGCTGGCTTTACTCGGTTTTAATTGATTACAATGTACAACGCTTTCTCCCTTATTTGTACGAATTTTATAATTTAATTCATTCAACACTTCAGTTACCTTATAAGGTCCTTTCCAGCTTTTTCCAAACTTCTTTCGCGGTCCTCTCTTTACGGTTGGATCATGTAAGTAAACGTAATCACCCATTTTATACGGTTTTAATCTTCATTTCTTGTCGTAATACTTCTTATTTTGATCTTTACTATTTTCAGAATTATGTATTGCTATTTCCCTAACTTGTCTAAGTCTTTCTACTAAATGATCAAGTTCAAATTGAGTATCATCATCAACTTCAGGCTTTAAAGCTAAGTCATCGGCTTCGGGTAATTTCATTTCTTGCCCAAATAATAACATATGTGGACTAAAGCCAGTGGCGACATGAGGTGCACTTTTGTATGCCATTAATGCAAAAAGAACAATCTCATCCCAATTTTTACCATCAGGCGAAATAAAATGGATATTACATCTGCTAAAGTCTTATGCAGTCTCTCGATTAGATCGTTGCACTGAGGGTGATAAGGAGTGGTTCTAAGCTTTTTAATTCCTAATAAAGTACATATTCCTTTGAATAAAGATGAAATTAAATTACGTCCTTGATCAGTCAATAAATGTTTCGGGACTCCGTATCGCGTTATTATTTTGTGAACAAATTCATATGCAATAATCTCAGCTGTTTGATTTGGAATGGGGATTGCTTCACAGTAACGAGTCATATAATCAGTAAAAGTTAATAAATACTTCATGCCTCTGTTACTTAAAGGAAGTGGACCTACAATGTCCATTGAAACAAATTCAAAGGGTTCTGTAGCTGGGGGAAACTTCGCTTTTACTTGTTTTCCGGCTTTTCTCTGATTACATGATACACATGCTCCTATGTATTCTGTCACGTCTTTTACTATAGTGGGCCAAAAATATCTTTCTTTAATAATACCTATAGTTCTTTTAATGCCTTGGTGACCAGAAAATATAGTATCGTGATGCTGAGATATGACTTGTGTAACCAACGCTCTGGGTATAACTACACAGGGTTCTTCAAACTCAGTATTATAAAGTAATCCATCTTCAGTTATCTTATAAACATTATTAAGGTTTTGTTTTTGTTGCTGGCAAAACTTGTCATGCAGTTGTTCCCTAAGTACGTCATGTTTAGATACTAAAGGTATAGCTACAACATTCACGTTTCTACTTAATGCGTCTGCATATAAGTGTTTCTTACCGGGTTTATGTAATACTGTGTAATCAAATTCAGATAACCAAAGAGCCCAGCGTGTAAGTCGTGATGATGGGTCTTTCATATTAAGAAGCCATCTTAGCGCTGCATGGTCTGTAATAGCTATAAATCATCTACCATAGAGGTAACATCTGAAATACTTGGTAGCCCATACTAGAGCAAGAAGCTCTCTCTCTCTGTCGCGCCATAATTCCTCTCAGCTTTATTAAGCTGATGGCTGGCATATGCTACCGGATGTTCATATCCGTTATGATCTTGAGATAGAACAGCACCTACTGCGACTCCTGATGCGTCAGTACTTAAAATAAAGGGTTTGGCAAAATCAGGGTATTTTAAGACAGATTCTTCACATAAGGCGGTAGTTAATGTTTTAAAAGCTTCTTCTTGAGAAGTATTCCAAACAAAGTCTGTATCTTTCTTTATTAATTCAGTTAGGGGTTTAGCTATGTCGGCAAAATGTTTAATAAACCTACGATAGTACCCAACTAGGCCTAGGAAAGCTCGAATGTCGCGTACAGTTTTAGGTTGAGGGTAGTTAACTATGGCTGAAATCTTTTTAGGGTCTGGTCTTATTCCCTTATCATTTACAATATGACCTAAGTATTCTACCTCGGTTACGACGAAATTACATTTGGACAGCTGGATATACAAGTTAGCTTCTTCTAATCTCTGTAATACTCTATCTAATCGCTTAGCATGTTGTTCAACGCTACTACTAAGCGTCTAATACATTAATGCTATGTACACTAATGCTTCTTCTCCCTTAATTCCCATAAGGATATTATCCATTAATCTTTGAAATGTTGCAGGGGCATTACACAACCCAAATGACATCTTAACGAACTCGTAATGGTGACCAGGTATTGCAAAACGCGGTTTTCTCTATATCTACCGGTTCTACACTCACTTGGTGAAATCCACTACATAAATCTAAAGTAGTAAAGAGTACGCTTCCAGTCAATGTATCCAACGTTTCAGTTATATTAGGTAGAGGGTACGCATCTCCTTTCGTAATGGAGTTTAACGCTCGATAATCAACACAAAATCTATATTCAAGGCTGTAGCGGGTCAATTTTGGGTCATGTTATTTTTTTACGGTATGGGGCATTGGTATTTTTATTTATTTCGTTTTGTGCGGGATTTTTATAAAACATTGTGAAATTTTATATTACGACAAAGATTCATTTCATTATAACAGAACACGTGTTGAGAAACAGTAGTGTAACAAAGCATAGACGCAATTTGCTGTTGAGTAATGCAGCCAAGAATTCGCACCTCCACAAAATTCTAAGAACTTTGTATATGTGTGATCACGCTCGCACTTAGCATAGCCGGGCGGGCCGCTGGAGTGACGCCGTGAAAAACTCAACCGAAGCTGTGAACATGGAGCTGGAGCAAACAGTTTGTCACAGCTACCAGCTAAATACAGGAAACGCCGTTAAACCCCGCCCACTACTAGTGACATCAGTGTGGCACATGCAAATATCAGCTACACATGTGGCGCATATAATGACTATATTCCATGCATAGAGCTCATAAGTAACAGCAAATCAACATTATACGACGACGAAAATCTGTTGGCAGTGAATGCGGATTTCCGCCAGCTCAATCAAGCACATTGCCCAGTCCTACTCTGTGCGTGTCGGCCGACACCAGCGCTACATATGTGCTAGTAAATTTCATCCGTTTTTGATAGAAAAGTGACGTAAACTCTTTAAACAAGTGACAGTAATAATGGAGGAATAGTGACAGAACATTCCAATCTGAATTTGTGTTTCAGTTTTTATGTTACGAGGCGTTTACGACTTACCGCGCTAAGGCCACGAGGTCACTGAAGAACGCGTTGCCGGCGGGGATTTCATATCATGCAGTAAATCGGGTAATCGGGGTAATGGGGGCTTTATAATAGAATGTGAGTAGTGAGTGAAAGGCAGGCTGGGCTATCTTGCGTGAGTAATTAGTATAAGTTGTATATGTAAAAGTAATATGTAGGGAACAAAGTTGCACAACATTTGACGACATAAAAATGTATTTGTTAAACCATAAGTTCAATAGCTGATCATTAAAGTTAATTATTTCTCTTCTTAAAGATGTGTAGCGTTAGTTATTTCGATAACCCATGAAACACATGTTTGTATCTAGCGTTCGCACGAAAGAATCCTGGCCCTAGAGAAACAAAACTTTAAAGGTAGGTGGAAGTTAGTATATTAATATCTTTAATATATTAATTAAAATAGTAATAAACGTCTCAATGGCTCCCGTTAACAGGGACAGTTTTTATTAATTAAAACAGTAAAGACCGTACCTACAGAAAAGATACAAACATGTTTTTGGGGTTAGTGGAATAAAACAAATGTGCGTTATTAACGCAAAATTGGTTAGATAATACATTATATTGATTATATTTTATTTATACACAAATATCAAGTATAAAATAAGAAATGGCAGATAACAGTGAAGTCGGCTTATCTGACAGTCAGACCGAGAGTCAAGTAAATGCTGACTCCGGTATTCAGACAGGATTAACGCCAATAAATGAGTATAACGTAGAAGCATCTGTTCTTGATACACCGGGAGCGATATCAACTCCCGTAACAAGTAAAGCGAAAGGGTTGTCGATGGACGATCTGTTTAATCTAATAAAAACCATGTCTGAAAATATAAATAGCAATTATAAAGAGCAACAAATTGATTCTAATGTCAAATACAATAAATTGAACGACAAATTTGATAGACAAAATAGGGATATTAATGAATTAAAAAGTGAGATTCAAGAATTAAATAAATGCTTAGAAAGTACTAATGAAACAATAAGAACCAGCTTGAATAAATTAGAACAGAGTGTTGAGCGAATGGGAGTACATGTGATGAGTACAGAGAAGAATAAAACAAATGAAAATTGTAGTGACAAATGTAAAAATATGATACCAGAGAAAGAGTTAATAAATGACAACAATAATGTTGAAAATCGTGAGAATAATAGTAATGTATTTGAAGAATTAGTATCGAGATTGATACGGTAAAAATAAAGAATGAGAGTACTGATGAGTTGGTGGAATGTAGTGATAATGAAATGTTAATGTGTGTGTATGAGTTAGAGAGAGAGAGAGAGGAAAAATAATGTTGTAGTGGAGAGGGGACAGAGGGCAAATTTTCCCTTTATTGTTTATAATGTTTATGATGAGTATTTAATGAATTCACAAGTGTTGTTTTTGAAGGGCGAGAGTCCCGTATTAATAGAAGAATTGAGTTGTTCATTGATGTTGTATAATGCTGTACCCTCTGTCTGTAATAATGATGTTGAAAGTATGAGTTGGTATTGTGATGAGAGAGATATAAGTGGAGAATTGTATGTTAGTAAAGAAACAGAATTATATAACTTAAATAGAAAGTACGATGAATGGAAGGAAAGTTTAGAAATATATTGGAGTAACAAGGATTACAATGATTTGGTAAAAATAATTAACCCGATAGTGAATGAATTTTATGACGGAGACTTAACAAAAATACCTAACGTAGACTGGTTTCATGAGTATTTGAGTATGATGAACGAGTTTAGTTTGTATGGTTACAACACGCAAAACAGTCATTTGTGTGGGGGATAAAAGTGAACAATGCTACATAAAACCAAGACTTATTTGGGACGATGGAGGGTAAACTATTAAAACAATAAAAGACAGTGAATAAACATTATGTTTTATGGGTTTTTGACATGGCAAATTTGGACAATGAAGTGCGGAAAAAAACTGAACAATTAATAACAAGAGTTTGTAAATAAAATATAGTGAATTTATTTGTGTGCATTGTGGAATGTTAAGTAAATAATGTGTGTACGTAAGACGATTGTTGTAATAATAATATTGAAATATTTGCAAGTTAAATAAGTATCAGAATGTATTTTGAAAACAGTAATTGATTAATGGAAATTGTTTCGATAACTATATAATTTATGTTTTTGGTAATTAATGTAATTAAAACAATTTGATACATGTTAAATATTTTGATTGCTTATTTAAATATTAATTAATTAAATTTTTTCTGAATTTAATTTATGTTACGAGATTTGGAAATTTGGTAATGAATGATAAATTATTGGATGTAAACTAATATTTTTGTGTTAAATGTTACAGAGATGAGGTGAAAAGTATTGTGATATGGTGATTATGTTTTGTGTGTATATCGTGTTAAATGGATTGTAAGTATGAAAATTTTATAATCATGTATAACAAAAAAGTTTACAGGTGTAATTGAGATTCTAATTCAGTAATAAGAGGTTTATTTGAAATAATTGTGTTCAACAAAAATGATAATTAAAAAATTTTTTTATAATAATAACTGAAAGATAATGGAATTTATAATAAATCTTGATAATAAATTTTGAAAATTTTAAGAAAGTCCAATGGTAAAAGGTTATGAATGTGTTAAATGATTAGGGATGAAAATATTATATGATAATGTATATCAAATTTTAATTAGTTAGTTAGTAAGTTGCTATTGCGGGGGTGGCCTGTGCTCTCGTAGATAGCGAAATGGGTTGGGGGTAACAGAGAGTGTTACCTCCATCGGAGGCGAAAATGTGCGGCACACCTTTTTTTCGTGTAAATTAAAATTTACACACTGCTAAACGACTGTGTCGCACATAGTAGTAATGATTGTAACAGGCAGTGAAATGCAAGTTAGATTTCCCCGACTTTTCGGGTGATTACTGCCTTACCAGCACTAATCGTGGATTTGGCTAGCGGCCAGCTATGGTCATATCAAGTCCCTTGACCATAGCTGACTTGAAATTGGTATATATTAGAAATTCAATGGGGGGCGAACATTAGGGGAAATCTCCCGGAACTATGAAACAGCGGCTGCCACTCTGCCCGCTTGGGGGTAGCAAAGACAGGTGGTAGACCTGCATTAAGGGTATGTCATTATGTAACAAGAATATGTTGATATTCGATAATTTCAAATGTAATAGCGGAAGCAAAGACACGGAGAGGTAAAACCTGCTCCAAAATATACAGTCTTTGTCGAAGCGCAAGGGCGACACAGTCCTCCATAACTTGAAATAGTGTGTGTGGATCAGGGGGTGGCTCGGATGAGCCACGAATTTAAATTTTACCACATAAAAAATTTTTTTGTTTAATTCAAATTTTGATCCAATCAAAAACGCTTGTGCTCTGTTCAAATAATGAGATGCTCAGACTCTTAATATAAGGTGTTCATACTATAATTTTAAATGTATTAATTTATTGTAGTAAGCAGATATAGTTGTTGATAAAAATATGTGTTTTCATTAGGTGTGTATATTTTTTTTATAAGCCAATAATTAAACGTCTGGCAGGCGGGTGACACAAAATGATCAGAATCAGAAAAAGGGGAAACAATGAGGGTAGAAGTAAGTATTGATAAAGATATATTTCATATAAGTTGTTCAATTTTGAGATGTGTTTTCATTATGTTAGGATATCAGCTGATCAGCAATAACAGGTCACTGGTAAAATTGGTTATAAATATTCTAAGTGATTAGTGTTCAATGTAATGTTTTAATGTATTACAGATGTTTTAAAGTAATGGTAAAAACAATTTGATAAAATGAGAAATAAAGTAACAATTTATGCAAGATAATAAGAGATAGTTTTTTGGGTGATAAATATTTTGTGGGACATGTAGATCTGTCCAAGTTGAAGTCAAAGTTGAAGTTGAAATAGGAGAGAATAATATTGTTTTGAGAATAATATCATGTTGTTTTGAAGTAATGTAATGTTATAGAATTTTGAGAAGTATTGTTTGACACAGTAGTAATGGAGAATAATTGTAGATTTTGAGTGGTATATTGTTGTTTATAATTAATGTTGTTATTTTGTTGTATTTGTAGTGAGGTAATGAGATTGAGATTTCTTGGGGATGGCAATTTTGTATTAGGGGATAGTGTAATGTAGGTAGGGTTGCCACCTCTCCCGATTTGATCGGGAGACTCCCGAAATCGTATCGTTTCTCCCGACTCCCGATTTTAATTTTAAGCTCCCGACTTTTGTAAAAAAATATTTTTTGTATTAAAATTAATTTTATTTTCTTAGTCATGAACTCTACAGTTATGTAAAGTACCTTTAAATTGTTCAGAGTACATTGGGTTTATTTTTTTTGTAAATCGACGCATGCGCACATTCATCTACGAGTAAATGGCAGTGCAAGCTGTACATAACCAAATTACCAAACGTTTGTTTACAATGTAGTCCTCGTTGCAGTGATTTTAAAAGTTACTTAAAGTTAAAATGTGATCATTAAATAAATTAGTAAATCTAATTAGTATAAGTTAGTTCGTAATGTAAGTATTATGAAAATATTAAATATGCATGTCATGTCAATGATAATAACTAAGTTATTTTTTAAAAACACGTTGTGAACAATAAAAATGTTTAATTTATATTAATTTATTTATAATTTTGGCCTAAAATAAAATAATTATTTAAATTTTGAGTATTTATTTAATTATTAAACATTTATAACTATAAGTTGTTTATTAACACACACACACACACACACACACACACACACACACACACACTTACAAATTCATATGCACGAACGAGGATGAGTATATCTCCCGACTTCGTGATGCTTTGAGGTGGCAAATCTCCCGACTTCGTGATACTTTGAGGTGGCAACCCTAAATGTAGGAGTCCGCAACAAGGTTTGGGACGGGATAGGACCGATTTAGTGGGGACGGGGTTGCCTTAGGTAGAATCCAGGGGCCAAATAGTTTTTGGGGGCGGGGAAACACGTATCCTATGTACAAAAGGTTAGAGAGTATTTTTATATATATAGAGAGAAGGTGGCGAATTGAGTTTAATGATAAGTTGGGGTTAGAGAGTGTTTTGATAGATGCTTTGATAGAGATGGGTGTCATGGTAGTTGGAGTTGTTAGTGGTTAGAGTCAGAGGGAGAAAGTTGATATAGGTATACAGATCAAGTAGTAAATTAAATGAGAATAAATAATTTACATCACCCACAGTAATGTAGAGTAAGATTATTAATAAAGAGAGAGATTTATAAGAAAGAATATAAAATTTTTTATTTTTTAAACCAGTGACAGAATTTGGAAATCATGTAAAATTAAGAACTGTTTATTTTGAGTAATATAAATGTCAATTTTCTTATTATTTATAATAATATTTTGTTAATCTTAAATGTTTTATTTTATTATATTTTGTGCTTCAAGTTAGGAGGTTACAGATGTTGAATGTATGTTCAGAAATTATGCATAACACATGTAGGTCAAGGGTTTTGGACTTGACCTAGTTTCGATCAGCTGATGAGGTCATACACATACTAAACTTGTATAGTAGGAAGTCAATTTAATTTGTTTGTTTAATCAATTTAAAACAATTTTCAAATAATGTCTAAATATGAAGGAAACATTTTCATAAATTTAAATTTTTTTGAATTTTAAAAATTTCTTGGAAAATATTTTTTTGGGAAATATTATTTTTGAAAAAAAAAAAAAATGATTTTGCGCCTGCCAGCGAATGAATATTTTAAGTGTTGATTATTTGATTATTTGTATGTTAACCATGTTTATTTTATTGATTTCTTGTATCGCATTGTAATGTTAGAATCTAAGTATTCACATGTTAGGTTAAGGATGTTTAGTCATAAGAAATGGTTAATTTAACTTAGTTTGGAAAAAAAAAACACAGAAAAACAAGGAAGAGAATTTTTTTTTGCTAAAGTATATTATTTTGAATTTTGATTTTTTTAATTTTTCGTAAATTTTAAAGATTTTGTCAAGGTATGATATGTAATGTGAGTGTGTGTGAGCCCAGTATCTGCTAAAGGCAGCCCAGCTTGCATAAAAGGGGAACTATATCGGTGGAGGATCTGGCACAAGTTAAGCCAGGGATTGAGGATTTTTGGGGGTAGCATGTTAGAAGGTAAGGTGGGCTGTTGTACTTAGCTGTTCGATTTCTCGGTGTTGGGATCTCTTATGGAGAAGTCCAGTGATCTCGTTCAGATGAGTCCATGGTCGCTGAGCCAGGGGGGTCATGTACCCATGTAGATTAAGAACAAGAGGGGGTTGTTGGCACCAGTTCCTCACCAGTCCTCTTCGGGGTTTATCGATGAGATTTCTTCTGTTGTGAACAGCAGAATTCTCATCGAGGGGGTATTGTAGCGGGTCAATTTTGGGCCATTTTATTTTTCTTTCAGGATGGGGCATTGGTATTTTTATTTATTTCGTTTTGTGCGGGAGTTTTATAAAACATTGTGAAATTTTATATTACGACAAAGATTCATTTCATTATAACAGAACACGTGTTGAGAAACAGTGGTGTAACAAAGCATAGACGCAATTTGCTGTTGAGTAATGCAGCCAAGAATTCGCACCTCCACGAAATTCTAAGAACTTTGTATATGTGTGATCACGCTCGCACTTAGCATAGCCGGGCCGGAGTGACGCCGTGAAAAACTCAACCGAAGCTGTGAACATGGAGCTGGAGCAAACAGTTTGTCGCAGCTACCAGCTAAATACAGGAAACACCGTTAAACCCCGCCCACTACTAGTGACATCAGTGTGGCACATGCAAATATCAGCTACACATGTGGTGCATATAATGACTATATTCCATGCATAGAGCTCATAAGTAACAGCAAATCAACATTATACGATGACGAAAATCTGTTGGCAGTGAATGCGGATTTCCGCCAGCTCAATCAAGCACATTGCCCAGTCCTACTCTGTGCGTGTCGGCCGACACCAGCGCTAAATATGCGCTAGTAAATTTCATCCGTTTTTGATAGAAAAGTGATGTAAACTCTTTAAACAAGTGACAGTAATAATGGAGGAATAGTGACAGAACATTCCAATCTGAATTTGTGTTTCAGTTTTTATGTTACGAGGCGTTTACGACTTACCGCGGTATGGCCACGAGGTCACTGAAGATCTAGATCATACTGGCCAGGTCTAGGTGATCTAGGCAGTTGGTCTACTTGTGAAGAATAATTCTGCGGCTCTTTAAATTCAGTCTCGGGTGATCCAAACATCAAGTTCCCAGGTTAACAAAACTTGCTTAAGTTCACAGTCTCTGATGCCATCAATAAATGTCTACATTGCAAACCTCATTTGGAAATCTTCTGGTGCTTCAGGATAGGCCAGCCTAATCAGTCTGTCGATGCTTGCTTCAAACTCTTGAAGACTCTCCCCGGAATGCTGTTGCCTTGCTCTCAACTTAGTGCAGTACACATCTCGCAGATTGTTATCACCATACCATAATTCTAAAGCTTTTATCAATTCATCATAGGTGTTCTGGCTATCAAGTGGCACTTTCTGTAGTAGCTCTGCCACAGGTCCTTTTAAAGCAAGAATGAGTGAAACTACCTTGTCTTTCTCAATCCAATTATTTGTGCAGCAGCCGCTCCGTTTTTCTGAAGATACGTCATCCAGTGAGTGCTTCCATTAAATGTTGCAGCCTTGACATGAACTGCCCCAACTATAGGCAAAGTGATTTTCTCTATTGTCTTATTTTTGTGTCTTTACTGCCTTTACCATTGGTACAGTCTGTTCAGCAATTTGTTTTGAAATTGAGACGTTTATTACTATTTTAATTAATATATTAAAGATATTAATATACTAACTTCCACCTACCTTTAAAGTTTCGTTTCTCTAGGGCCAGGATTCTTTCGTGCGAACGCTAGATACAAACATGTGTTTCATGGGTTATCGAAATGACTAACGCTACACATCTTTAAGAAGAGAAATAATTAACTTTAATGATCAGCTATTGAACTTATGGTTTAACAAATACATTTTTATGTCGTCAAATGTTGTGCAACTTTGTTCCCTACATATTACTTTTACATATACAACTTATGCTAATTACTCACGCAAGATAGCCCAGCCTGCCTTTCACTCACTACTCACATTCTATTATAAAGCCCCCATTACCCCGATTACCCGATTTACTGCATGATATGAAATCCCCGCCGGCAACGCGTTGTTCAGTGACCTCGTGGCCTTACCGCGGTAAGTCGTAAACGCCTCGTAAAATAAAAACTGAAACACAAATTCAGATTGGAATGTTCTGTCACTATTCCTCCATTATTACTGTCACTTGTTTAAAGAGTTTACGTCACTTTTCTATCAAAAACGGATGAAATTTACTAGTGCATATTTAACGCTGGTGTCGGCCGACACGCACAGAGTAGGACTGGGCAATGTGCTTGATTGAGCTGGCGGAAATCCGCATTCACTGCCAACATATTTTTGTCATCGTATAATGTTGATTTGCTGTTACTTATGAGCTCTATGCATGGAATATAGTCATTATATGCGCCACATGTGTAGCTGATATTTGCATGTGCCACACTGATCTCACTAGTAGTGGGCGGGGTTTAACGGTGTTTCCTGTATTTAGCTGGTAGCTGCGACAAACTGTTTGCTCCAGCTCCATGTTCACAGCTTCGGTTGAGTTTTTCACGGCGTCACTCCAGCGCCCCGCCCGGCTATGCTAAGTGCGAGCGTGATTACACATATACAAAGTTCTTAGAATTTCGTGGAGGTGCGAATTCTTGGCTGCATTACTCAACAGCAAATTGCGTCTATGCTTTGTTACACCACTCAACACGTGTTCTGTTATAATGAAATGAATCTTTGTCATAATATAAAATTTCACAATGTTTTATAAAACTCCCGCACAAAACGAAATAAATAAAAATACCAATGCCCCATCCTGAAAGAAAAATAAAATGGCCCAAAATTGACACGTTACAATACCCCCTCGATGAGAATTCAGCTGTTCACAACAGAAGAAATCTCATCGATAAACCCCGAAGAGGATCGGTGAGGAACTGGTGCCAACAACCCCCTTGTTCTTAATCTAGATGGGTACACGACCCCCCTGGCTCAGCGACCATGGACTCATCTGAACGAGATCACTGGACTTCTCCGTAAGAGATCCCAACATTGAGAAATCGAACAGAAAAGTGCCACAGCGCACCTTACCTTCTAACATGCTACCCCCAAAAACTCCTCAATCCCTGGCTTAAATTCTGCCAGATCCTCCACCGATATGGTTCCCCTTTTATGCAAGCTGGGTTGCCTTTAGCAGATACTGGGCTCACACACACTCACATTACATGTTGACATAACGCATAGTAAAATTAAAAAATTCTTTTAAAATTTATGAAAAATTAAAAAAAAAATTCAAAATAATATATTCAAAAATTCTCTTCCTGGTTTTCTGTTTTCTTTAAAATGACTTAAGTTAAACATTTTTCCTAATCAAAACATATCCTTACTCTAACATGTGAATACTTAGTGTCTAACAATACAATGCAATACAAATAAATCAATAAAATAAACATGGATAACACACAAATAATAACATAATCAATACTTCAAATGTTCAGATGCTGGCAGGCGAAAAATCAAGTTTTTTTTTTTGTTTTTTTTTTCAAAAATTAAGATCTCCAAAGAAATTTTAGAATTCAAAAAAAGTATTAATTTTATTTAAATGTTTACTTTATATGCAGAAATTATTTAAAATTCGGTTTAAATTAATTAAATAAACAAACTGAATTGACTTCCTATTATACAAGCTTAGTATGGGTATGACCTTATCAGCTGATTGAAACTAGGTCAAGTCCAAAACCCTTGACCTACATGTGTTATGCACACTTTCTGAAAATACATTCAACATCTGTAACAATCTAACTTGAAATACAAAACATAATAAAATAAAACATTTAAGGTTAACAAAATATTATTATAAATAATAAGAAAATTGACATTTATATTACTCAAAATAAACAGTTCTTAATTTTACATGATTTCCAAATTCTGTCACTGGTTTAAAAAATAAAAAATTTTATATTCTTTCTTATAAATCTCTCTCTTTATTAATAATCTTACTCTACATTACTGTGGGTGATGTAAATTATTTATTCTCATTTAATTTACTACTTGATCTGTATACCTATATCAACTTTCTCCCTCTGACTCTAACCACTAACAACTCCAACTATCATGACACCCATCTCTATCAAAGCATCTATCAAAACACTCTCTAACCCCAACTTATCATTAAACTCAAATCGCCACCTTCTCTCTATATATAAAAAAAAATACTCTGTACCCCTTTGTACATAGGATACGTGTTTACCCCCCCCCCAAAACTCAAATCCCTTATTTGGCCCCTGGATTCCATCTAAGGCGGCCCCTCCTCACTAAATTGGTACCTATCCCGTTCCAACATATCATTTTGTTGCGAACTCCCACATTACACTACCCTCTAATACAAAATTGCCATCCCCAAAATCTCACTCTCATTACCTTACTACAACTACAACAAAATAACATCATTAATTATAAACAACAACATATCATTCAAAACTCTACAATTATTCTCCGTAACTACTGTGTCAACATCAATACTTCACAAAACTACATTACTTCAAAACAATATTACATTATATCATCTCTACTATTTCGACTTCACTTGGAATTCAATTTTGGACAGATCTACATGTCCCACAAAATATTTATCACCCAAAAAACTATCTCTTATTATCTTGCATAAATTGTTACTTTATTTCTCATTTTATCAAATTGTTTTTACCATTACTTTAAAACATCTGTAATACATTAAAACATTACATTGAACACTAATCACTTAGAATATTTATAACCAATTTTACCAGTGACCTGTTATTGCTGATCAGCTGATATCCTAACATAATGAAAACACATCTCAAAATTGAACAACTTATATGAAATATATCTTTATCAATACTTACTTCTACCCTCATTGTTTCCCCTTTTTCTGATTACCGCGGTAAGTCGTAAACGCCTCGTAAAATAAAAACTGAAACACAAATTCAGATTGGAATGTTCTGTCACTATTCCTCCATTATTACTGTCACTTGTTTAAAGAGTTTACGTCACTTTTCTATCAAAAACGGATGAAATTTACTAGTGCATATTTAACGCTGGTGTCGGCCGACACGCACAGAGTAGGACTGGGCAATGTGCTTGATTGAGCTGGCGGAAATCCGCATTCACTGCCAACATATTTTTGTCATCGTATAATGTTGATTTGCTGTTACTTATGAGCTCTATGCATGGAATATAGTCATTATATGCGCCACATGTGTAGCTGATATTTGCATGTGCCACACTGATCTCACTAGTAGTGGGCGGGGTTTAACGGTGTTTCCTGTATTTAGCTGGTAGCTGCGACAAACTGTTTGCTCCAGCTCCATGTTCACAGCTTCGGTTGAGTTTTTCACGGCGTCACTCCAGCGCCCCGCCCGGCTATGCTAAGTGCGAGCGTGATTACACATATACAAAGTTCTTAGAATTTCGTGGAGGTGCGAATTCTTGGCTGCATTACTCAACAGCAAATTGCGTCTATGCTTTGTTACACCACTCAACACGTGTTCTGTTATAATGAAATGAATCTTTGTCATAATATAAAATTTCACAATGTTTTATAAAACTCCCGCACAAAACGAAATAAATAAAAATACCAATGCCCCATCCTGAAAGAAAAATAAAATGGCCCAAAATTGACACGTTACAATACCCCCTCGATGAGAATTCAGCTGTTCACAACAGAAGAAATCTCATCGATAAACCCCGAAGAGGATCGGTGAGGAACTGGTGCCAACAACCCCCTTGTTCTTAATCTAGATGGGTACACGACCCCCCTGGCTCAGCGACCATGGACTCATCTGAACGAGATCACTGGACTTCTCCGTAAGAGATCCCAACATTGAGAAATCGAACAGAAAAGTGCCACAGCGCACCTTACCTTCTAACATGCTACCCCCAAAAACTCCTCAATCCCTGGCTTAAATTCTGCCAGATCCTCCACCGATATGGTTCCCCTTTTATGCAAGCTGGGTTGCCTTTAGCAGATACTGGGCTCACACACACTCACATTACATGTTGACATAACGCATAGTAAAATTAAAAAATTCTTTTAAAATTTATGAAAAATTAAAAAAAAAATTCAAAATAATATATTCAAAAATTCTCTTCCTGGTTTTCTGTTTTCTTTAAAATGACTTAAGTTAAACATTTTTCCTAATCAAAACATATCCTTACTCTAACATGTGAATACTTAGTGTCTAACAATACAATGCAATACAAATAAATCAATAAAATAAACATGGATAACACACAAATAATAACATAATCAATACTTCAAATGTTCAGATGCTGGCAGGCGAAAAATCAAGTTTTTTTTTTTGTTTTTTTTTCAAAAATTAAGATCTCCAAAGAAATTTTAGAATTCAAAAAAAGTATTAATTTTATTTAAATGTTTACTTTATATGCAGAAATTATTTAAAATTCGGTTTAAATTAATTAAATAAACAAACTGAATTGACTTCCTATTATACAAGCTTAGTATGGGTATGACCTTATCAGCTGATTGAAACTAGGTCAAGTCCAAAACCCTTGACCTACATGTGTTATGCACACTTTCTGAAAATACATTCAACATCTGTAACAATCTAACTTGAAATACAAAACATAATAAAATAAAACATTTAAGGTTAACAAAATATTATTATAAATAATAAGAAAATTGACATTTATATTACTCAAAATAAACAGTTCTTAATTTTACATGATTTCCAAATTCTGTCACTGGTTTAAAAAATAAAAAATTTTATATTCTTTCTTATAAATCTCTCTCTTTATTAATAATCTTACTCTACATTACTGTGGGTGATGTAAATTATTTATTCTCATTTAATTTACTACTTGATCTGTATACCTATATCAACTTTCTCCCTCTGACTCTAACCACTAACAACTCCAACTATCATGACACCCATCTCTATCAAAGCATCTATCAAAACACTCTCTAACCCCAACTTATCATTAAACTCAAATCGCCACCTTCTCTCTATATATAAAAAAAAATACTCTGTACCCCTTTGTACATAGGATACGTGTTTACCCCCCCCCCAAAACTCAAATCCCTTATTTGGCCCCTGGATTCCATCTAAGGCGGCCCCTCCTCACTAAATTGGTACCTATCCCGTTCCAACATATCATTTTGTTGCGAACTCCCACATTACACTACCCTCTAATACAAAATTGCCATCCCCAAAATCTCACTCTCATTACCTTACTACAACTACAACAAAATAACATCATTAATTATAAACAACAACATATCATTCAAAACTCTACAATTATTCTCCGTAACTACTGTGTCAACATCAATACTTCACAAAACTACATTACTTCAAAACAATATTACATTATATCATCTCTACTATTTCGACTTCACTTGGAATTCAATTTTGGACAGATCTACATGTCCCACAAAATATTTATCACCCAAAAAACTATCTCTTATTATCTTGCATAAATTGTTACTTTATTTCTCATTTTATCAAATTGTTTTTACCATTACTTTAAAACATCTGTAATACATTAAAACATTACATTGAACACTAATCACTTAGAATATTTATAACCAATTTTACCAGTGACCTGTTATTGCTGATCAGCTGATATCCTAACATAATGAAAACACATCTCAAAATTGAACAACTTATATGAAATATATCTTTATCAATACTTACTTCTACCCTCATTGTTTCCCCTTTTTCTGATTCTGATCATTTTGTGTCACCCGCCTGCCAGACGTTTAATTATTGGCTTATAAAAAAAATATACACACCTAATGAAAACACATATTTTTATCAACAACTATATCTGCTTACTACAATAAATTAATACATTTAAAATTATAGTATGAACACCTTATATTAAGAGTCTGAGCATCTCATTATTTGAACAGAGCACAAGCGTTTTTGATTGGATCAAAATTTGAATTAAACAAAAAAATTTTTTATGTGGTAAAATTTAAATTCGTGGCTCATCCGAGCCACCCCCTGATCCACACACACTATTTCAAGTTATGGAGGACTGTGTCGCCCTTGCGCTTCGACAAAGACTGTATATTTTGGAGCAGGTTTTACCTCTCCGTGTCTTTGCTTCCGCTATTACATTTGAAATTATCGAATATCAACATATTCTTGTTACATAATTACCCGCCCTTAATGCGGGTCTACCACCTGTCTTTGCTACCCCCAAGCGGGCAGAGTGGCAGCCGCTGTTTCATAGTTCCGGGAGATTTCCCCTAATTGTCTCCCCCCATTGAATTTCTAATATATACCAATTTCAAGTCAGCTATGGTCAAGGGACTTGATATGACCATAGCTAACCGCTAGCCAAATCCACGATTAGTGCTGGTAAGGCAGTAATCGCCTGAAAAGTCGGGGAAATCTAAACTTGCAATTCACTGCCTGTTACAATCATTATTACTGTGTGCGACACGGTCGTTTAGCAGTGTGTAAATTTTAACTTACACGAAAAAAGGTGTGCCGCACATTTTCGCCATTTTGGCCTCCGATGGGGGTAACACTCTCTGTTACCCCCAACCCATTTCGCTATCTACGAGAGCACAGGCCACCCCCGCAATAGCAACTTAATAACTACCTAAGAAATCAAATATACAACATTATAGTTTGAGACCTATTCATCACTAATCCTTTAACTCACTTATAACTTTCATAATTTTGGCCTCCGATGGGGGTAACACTCTCTGTTACCCCCAACCCATTTCGCTATCTACGAGAGCACAGGCCACCCCCGCAATAGCAACTTAATAACTACCTAAGAAATCAAATATACAACATTATAGTTTGAGACCTATTCATCACTAATCCTTTAACTCACTTATAACTTTCATAATTTTCAACAATTATCTTCCTTAAAATTTTCAAAATTTTTTATCAAGATTTATTATAAATTCCGTTATCTTTCAGTTATTATTTAAAAAAAATTTTTAATCATCATTTTTATTGGACACAGTTATTTCAAATGAACATCTTATTACTGAATTAAAATCTTAGTTACCTGTAAACATTTTTGTTATACATGATTATAAAATTTTCATACTTACAATACATTTAACATGATATACACACAAAACATAATCACCATATCACAATACCTTTCACCTCATCTCTGTAACATTTAACACAAAAATTAGTTTACATCCAACAATGCCTTTAATTACAAAATTCATCTCATAAAACCATTTGACTTCAAACAAAAATTTAAATTATATAACCTTTAAATAATCAATCAAAATATTTAACATGTATCAAATTGTTTTAATTACATTAATTACCAAAAATATAAATTATATAGTTATCGAAACAATTACCATTAATCAATTACCGTTTTCACAATTCATTCTATTTATTTATTTAAATTGCAAAATATTATTATTATTATTATCACTACAATCATCTTACGTACACACATTATTTACTTAACATTCCACAATGCACACAAATAAATTCACTATATTTTTATTTACAAACTCTAGTTATTAATTTTTCAATTTTTTCCGCACTCCATTGTCCAAATTTGCCAGGTCAGGAACCATTAAAACATAATGTTTACACTGTCTTTTATTGTTTTAATAGTTTACCCTCCATCGTCCCAAATAAGTCTTGTTTTTATATAACATCGTTCAATTTTATCACCACACAAATGACTGTTTTGTGTGTTGTAACCATACAAACTAAACTCGTTCATCATGCTCAAATACTCATTAAACCAGTCTACATTCGGTATTTTTGTTACATCTCCATCGGTAAATACATTCATGATCGGGTTAATTACTTTAGTCAAATCATTATAATCATTATTACTCAAATATATTTTTAAACTTTCATTCCATTCTTCATACTTTCTATTCAAAAAATACAATTCCGTTACTTTCTCCCCATACAATTCTCTGTTTAATTCTCTCTCTTCATAACACCCCACCACACTCTCACAATTATTCCGGACAGAGGGTACACAATTACTCAACAAAAATAAACCCCTCAATTCATCTATTGAGGACTGGGCAATGTGCTTGATTGAGCTGGCGGAAATCCGCATTCACTGCCAACAGATTTTCGTCGTCGTATAATGTTGATTGGCTGTTACTTATGAGCTCTATGCATGGAATATAGTCATTATATGCGCCACATGTGTAGCTGATATTTGCATGTGCCACACTGATGTCACTAGTAGTGGGCGGGGTTTAACGGCGTTTCCTGTATTTAGCTGGTAGCTGCGACAAACTGTTTGCTCCAGCTCCATGTTCACAGCTTCGGTTGAGTTTTTCATGGCGTCACTCCAGCGCCCCGCCCGGCTATGCTAAGTGCGAGCGTGATCACACATATACAAAGTTCTTAGAATTTCGTGGAGGTGCGAATTCTTGGCTGCATTACTCAACAGCAAATTGCGTCTATGCTTTGTTACACCACTGTTTCTCAACACGTGTTCTGTTATAATGAAATGAATCTTTGTCGTAATATAAAATTTCACAATGTTTTATAAAACTCCCGCACAAAACGAAATAAATAAAAATACCAATGCCCCATCCTGAAAGAAAAATAAAATGGCCCAAAATTGACACGTTACAAAATGTATGGTTGTATTTTCATGAATATCTTTACTTCACTTTTAATTTGTTCCCTTATGTTTGCAATTGAACTTTCTACTTCAGATATTCTATTTGACATGGATTCTTCTACGACAGATATTTTTTATACATCACTTCTTTTAGGTCAGACATTCTAGCAATTTGAATGTTAAGCTCATATTGTAATAGATCCAACTTTGCAGCTGTATGTTCTTGGATCTGCTTTTACTCCTGTATCAGTGCTTTGATGTCACTTGTTTTACACTTGTTCATCTCCTTCCTGCTTACGTTTCTCATCTTCTTGTTCTTCTGACTCGAGCAAGAGTGCTTTTTGCAGTTCTTCTGCCTTGTACCTGCATTTCTCATTCTCTCCTTTCTCTTCTTCTTCTGCCTCTTGCCATCTTTGTTCCTCTATCTCTTCTGCCTCTTATCAGTGATCTGGTTTTTATTGTTCCTGTGTTTGTTCTAGCAGTGCTTGAAAAGCTTCCATCAACTGACTGGTACCGTAACCATGTTTATAGATTAATTACCATGTACACTACTCTTCTACAAAGTGTCCTCCGTTTCCACCGTTAAAGATTCTGTCACAATTCTGACCCACTGTTACAATTCTCATGTTGTACAGTGGAAATAAAATACAGACACCAATTAAGTCACTAATTACCAACTTTAATTAGTCACAGATAACAATCTGAAATTAGCAAGGTACCCTCATAAAATAATTCAAGTTTTGTCCACACACAATAATAATGTTAACTATTAGAGTTCCGCACTGATTATATAACACAATAATCACTTTCCAGTAATCCGCAACAATCACTTGATCCACACTCTACAATATCACCCATTGTAACTAACTTGTAAAACAGCCGCTGTTGCTTAAATAGGTCTTGCAGATGTTCCAGAATAATTTTCCATTCTTTTGGCTGTGTGCTGACCTTTTGAGAGCAATACATAATTGTCATGACAATAATCTCATAAGATGAATTGAGATTCTTAACTTTGGATATTCTAATTCAAAAATTCTGGAAAAGGTCCTATAATAGTGTATTGAACTTATACAAATATGATGTTTCACATGTATATGTGGTTATTAAATAATGAATGGCTATATAATATTCCTTATTCAGTATGTGGAATAGCATGGAGTAGATGGTTTGCCAATACTCACGCTCCAAAATTCTTACACTAAATATAACTTTACAGACGTGTTTCATTTCAGCAGTGGATGCAATATAGGAAAGTCATACATACAGACAGTGTAGGGAACAAGAACCAGTGTGGCACAGATGACTCATATTAGTATTGGTATTTGTATGTTTGAAAAAACTTGAGTAGTAAAGTAAATTATCTAAACAATTAACTGCCTAATTTAGAAAGAGTATCTAAGCATGGTAACTTCTGAACTTAGCTTGTTTTGGTTGAAGTGTAATTCATGTGTCTGTGATCTGTTGCTTCGCACATCCCATGGTAACAGCTTTCTCACAGTTAGCTAGCCAAGCATCTGCCAAAAATATTTAACACCAGAGAGAACACAAGCAGTTTGAGCCACTTGGGCTGCACAGCTGCCCTAATCACAGGAAACTACAATGGGTCCAAAAGCCTCTCTCCATAGGGGAGCTGTCTTGGCAGCTTATTGTTCTGGCCAATGCCTTACAGCAACTGTGTTTATCACCTACATCGTACATCTGTAAACTCCAGCAGTTAAATCCTTAGATCTCAGAGATGGTTCCAGGCTAGTGTACAAAATTAAATTCAATAGAATGCACCTGTTTCAGCTGCTTCATCTGTGCTACTATGCAGCCTTAGGAAACTGCAAGGTGTACACATGCCTCCTTACAAGAGCCATCCACCTAGGTGTAGCAGCTCATTGATCCAGCTAATACCACACCTATCTTCCACATCTGAATAGCTACAGTTTGTTTAGGTAAATTCTTAATGAAACCACAGAGCAGCACCCCAGGAATTGAATCAGGCCAGAGCAGTACAATAAGCAAATTCTCACTTGCATGTCCTATCATTGCAAAGGGATTCATATCAATAACTCCTTATCAGTGGCAGCCCGTGCTTAGGTTGCAAGGTTGCACAACCCCCAGGATTTTACGAAATATTATCTTTAGCCAAAAATGCAATTTAGTAGCTTCGTAAGATAACTGTGAATCATAATTATACGCTATGGCATGTTTTATGTCCGTGCGTGTCATTTAAAATTGGCACGATGCTTGGGGGTGCATACACCACCTAGAAGCTGGTTCCTTTACGGTAGAATAGCATTCAGCTCGGAAAACAGAGGCTACGTTGATATCTCTCTATGCCAGCGCTATGCTAAGCCCGTGGTGTACTTTGTTCCTGCAAACCTCGTCTGGCTGCGCTAGTACAGCACACGTGGACAGTGAATAGTCGTTCTAAAGCGCTGTGTTTTAAAAACTAAATTTTGAGGTTACGTTTGTAGTGTTACTAGTTTTCGTAATTTAATTGTTTGTATGTTTTGCGTTTTTTTTAGCTGTCATTACGTCTTTGAGACGACGATTATTATATGTTTTGTGAGTGTAGTGTTTACTGTTGAGTGTTTCGTATAGTAATATTTTGTAATGAAATTCGGGATTTTAACTACCAAGTTATTGACAAATTTTCCCACCAAAAAGAAAGGAGAATGGATTTTCTTTTCAAGTAACCTAATATTTGGTAAGTGTTTGTCATATCTTTTTTATATAACATTAATTTCATGTTATTTGTTAAACGATATTATGGTATTTTTGTCATTTTCCTATTTACATAAATAATTCTCTTCTATTTACGGCGTACAATTACAGTTTCGTTTTGTATTCTTCATATTATTATTTATATGAACATTCTATATGTTATTTATTGCTATTTTTTATCTTATTAAACTGATGGCAAATACAGTAATTTTCATAATTGACGTGTGCAACCACTACTTTTTGGAGGCACTGGCCGCCACTGCTCCTTATACACCACAAGAAACTGGAATTTGTTGGGCTTTGACCTAGACAATGCACACACACTATAGTGCTAAGTCTACTTATCCAATTTTTGTCAGTATGTCTATCTGCTATTTGTCTGTGATTTATGCATGCGCTTTAATCTTATTACAATGAGTTCTGTTGAGAAATGAGTTAAGTTGGTAATGTTGGGTGTGATTTCATTGGCATAAAAGAACAGGTTTACAGCAATATACAATGCTTGGTATGTTGTTGTTGTTACAAAGGTTATAAAATATAATGAGATTGTGTGTGTGTGTGTGTGTGTGTGTGTGTGTGTGCGCGCGCGCGCGCGTGTGTGTGTGTGTAAAACTCCCAAATAGATTAGTTTAAATTTAAATTTATTTATTAATTAAATAAATTTAAATTAATTAAGTAATAACGACTGAGAATAATTTATGTAGGTAGTGGTGGGGCAAAAATTGATTAAGAAATTGAATTAGATAAGAATTTCGATGCATTTAGGTCAAGAGAAAATGAAAAGGAGAAGAAAGAAAAGAATTAATTATTTATTTGTAATTTTAGGTCTAAATAACTTCATGATGTAAATAATAATAAAAATAATAATGGTAGTTTACATATACCACAGCAGTTAGAGGTAAGTCTACAAATCAGTATTAGAAAATAATAATTTGTACATATGCATACATACATGTGTGTGTGTGCGCATTAAATATCTTACATACCTACCTTGATTATGTAGAAAAAAGGAAATATAAATTATTGCTTGTAAGAGGAGAAAGAAATTTCTTCCATAATTTCCTGTAATCTCTCTCTAAAGAATTCAACAAATTCTCACTCAGATGGTAGTATGTACTTGTGGCCACAGGCAGTTACTTCTTACTGGAATTCACATCAATTTCTGCTCTGGGCTGTGCGGTTGTGTGTCGCAGAGACGAACCGCTCGGGATCTGAGTTCCGAGCTACCTTCTGGAGCTCCTGCCTCGTGGCCCTGCCCAAGTAGGGCGTGTGCTCTATAGTAGGCCGATTCTCGGCTGTTGTGCTAGCCTACACTAGCGCAGTATACACCAAGGGCGTTTCCACGAATCACCTGGACGTATACGGTACCTTCCCAGCCCAGCCACTAGAGGATTGTCTGGGAACGTCGCCGCACGTGCATAAAATTTGCGTGCAAGCCGCCTGAAAGTTTCGTCTAAAGAGCGGACGCCAAGTCCTCTCCTTAGAAGGCGTGATGAAAAGCGACGGGGGACTTTGGCCGCTAGCCGAAGACCCCTGTCGAGGACGCTCTGCAACTTCTTTTTATGCATTGCGGCGAGGTAACCCCAGACCGGGCAGGCGTAGGTAATGACCGGCAGCAGATACGCGCCGACGATCATCCTGCCCAATTTCCTGGTCATGGCTGAGCTGATCAGGAGTGGAAACAGTAAGCTCAGACGAGCGGATGCTCGCTTGTGAACTGTCTGAGCGTGGGTACGCCAGGTGAGCCGACGGTCGAGGTGTAATCCGAGGTACTTGACCTCTTTGGACCAGCGCAAGTACATTCTGCCGATACGTAACTGCCTAACAGGGTTCTTCCGTCGCTTCGAGAATTTGACGGCTACACTCTTGGTAGCGTTGAGTTGCACTCTCCAATTTTCAGTCCAGTCCCCGAGCGTGTCGAGCTGGCGCTGCAGTCGTAAGACGGCTCTTTCTACATGACGATCGGCCGTAAATACGGCCGTGTCGTCCGCAAAGAGGGCCACCTGGACTCCAGGCTGTCTCGGCACGTCGTTGACGCAGAGCGAGAACAGAAGGGGGCCAAGAACACTACCTTGAGGGACGCCGGCTGTGATTCGTCTCTCGGAAGAGACTGAATCTCCAACTCTCACGCAGAAGGTCCTCTCCGTCAGAAAGCTAGCAACCAGATGGAGGTAGCAGTCCGGGAGCTGGACTTCCCTAAGCTTGAATAATAGGCCATCATGCCATACGCTGTCAAAGGCTTTTTCAACATCTAAGAAACAGCCAACGGTCCGTTCTCTCCGACCACCGGCTTCCGTGACGCTTTCCACCATTCTCATCAGTTGATGAGTGGTCGAATGCCCCACACGAAAGCCGAACTGTTCGGGGACCAGCACGTCAAAATTGGTTAGATGTTCTCGTACACGACGCTGCACGAGGCGCTCAAAAACCTTGGACGTAGCGGAGAGTAGGCTGATAGGCCGGAGGTTGTCGGGGCCGGAAGCATCCTTTCCCTGCTTCGGGATCACGATGACCGTCGCCTTTCGCCATTTCTTGGGAAAGTAGGCCAGTCTCAGACACGCGTTGAACAAATCAGTCAAGAATTGAACTCCAGGCTCGGGAAGAAGTCGTAGAGCGGTGTTCGTAACACCGTCCGGGCCTGGAGCTTTTCTTGGCTGAAGTTCAGCGAGCCGATCTGAGACCTCTTCCAAAGAGATGGGTTCGGGCTCCGCCGTGATCGGAAGAGACAGAAAGTCTTCCACAGCCATCTCGACTTGTTCGTCGAAGTCGCAGTCCATGGGCGGGTTGGGAGCGAACTGTCGCTCGAAACACAAGCCCAAGTACTCGGCCTTCTCCTCCGGGCGACCTAGGAGTCGTCCGAACGGTCCAACAATGGCGGGGAGTGGAGGTCGTCGCCTCCGTCCCATCAATGCGGTAGGTATTCTGTACGGGTGACTTTGCGGGTCCACATCCCCCGTTCGGGCCACAGCGAGTTCCCAACAGCTACGTCGGAACGCCATCAGACTGCCACGCAGTCGTCCGGTGAGCCGATTGTGTGCTGCTTTATCGGCTGGATCATGGGTCCAGAAGCCAACGTTTCCGGAAGTAATTCCTCTCGCGAGCGAGAAGAGAGACATCCTCAGGGATGCGTTGGTAGTCAGGCGTGAAACCAGCTCGCGTACTTGAAGACACGCCTATAGCCGAGATGATTGCCTCTTCGATTCCCGCTACTGCTTCGTCTAGGAGGCAAACGGAATCGAGTGGGGCCGCTGACGGCAATCTACGGCACAAGGCCGGGCCGTAGCGGTCCCAATCGATAACCTTCTTCTGGTCAGAACGTGCATAGGCGTGCTGGGTAGCGACGTGGACCAAGATAGGGTTGTGGTCGGATATCAACTCCGTAAGTGAGAATACCTCGACCGGACAGACAATTCCTTGGGTCACCGCGATATCCAGAACATCGGGAGCCGCATTAGGTAGTGTCGGAAAGAACGTGGGTTGCGCTGGACCAAATACCATCGCCCGGCGCGATTCAACAAAACTGAGCAAGCGCCTCCCGTTCGGAGTAGTCAAGCGACTATTCCAAACACGATGCTTGCAATTCAGAGCGCCGGCCAAAATTACCCTTCGGTGGGAATGGAAGATGACGTCCAGAATTCACATTAACAACTTCTGTTTAAAGTAATATGGAAACCAACAATATGACAGAAATGGATGGATGATGCGCGGGCGTCTTGCGCCCTAATTTGTGTGCGTTGTCCAGGCCTAGGCCTGATGAACGCCAGGTTCCAACAGGTCAGCGCGGTCGTTTGCTCTGCACAAGGGAGTTATTGTGCAGTCCGCGGCTCCATGATTAATTACATGGCCACCACGGAGGCAAGCTTGAGCTTTTGCTTCAGCCAATTGTCCCGCCGAGGCGCAACACCATGGTCCCCTCTAGCCTTTGGGAACGTAGTGACGCACTGGCGAGGACAAGAGGCTCGGGCGCCCTGGGACGTCGGCCGAAACGGTAAGGAATGACTCAGAGACAGCCAGCTTCCGCAAGGAAGGCACTTGCACAACCTCGCGGGAGCCCGTGTCTCAGGTCATTACCCTGCCGAATCAGCAAAGCAGGTGCTGACGGGGATCTTGGTGGTCATGGCTTCAGCCAGTTGCAACGCCTGGTCGCGGCTCCTTGGTCTCCGATGACATAGCCCACGAAAACTTAGAGGCACGCTGGCGAGAACAAGAGGCTCGACCGCCCGAGGGCGGCGGCCGAGTCGAGGGGACTCGTCACCGGGGCAGACGGCTCTGGCAAGGAAGGCATTGCACAACCTCGTTGGAGCCCGTGTCCCGGATCACAGCCCTGCCGAGTCGGCAAAGCCGATGCTGGCAATAAATCTATCCAACCAGGTAGTTAATGTTTGTAATCGTTTCAGTCTCCAGAAGGTTGGGGGATTCGTTGCTGGGGTTCATGTGATGAATTAAGGGGGATCGTCTAACAGCCCCCTAGAGCGCCTGACGCGGCGAGGGGGCGGTGCATTCTCCACGCTATTCAGCCTTTGGAGGTGCGGATAAGGGGACTCGCCCGCCTTGGCGAACAAATTCGTTGCCAAGGACCAGACGAAGACCTCTAAGGTGGGAACACGGAGGCCCCGGCGGAATTTCGCACATACCACGGGGACCCCGTGAGGGGGCGTAGGGTCCAGTTCTGAAATGTAGTCAGCCTATGCCTGTTGGTGGCCGACAGGAGAGGCCACCAAGCGGGCGCCGCATAAGTGAGTACTGTTCGGAGGAACAGTAGATACAATTTAAGTTTGGTACGGACAGCCAGGCAGCTGTTCCGCGAAAGCATAGGTGATATTTTGGCTCTGACGCCTCGAGCCTTGTTGAGGGTTGTGGTCACGTGGGCGTTGAAGTTTAGGTGCCGATCAAGCCGAACACCTAGGTACTTCACCATCTCAGTCCAGTTGATGGGTCTCCCCTCTAAGGAGAGGGATTGGCATCGGGACATGGACTTATGAGTAAAGTAGATCGCCTCGGATTTCTCCGTATTGATCGCTACCCGCCACTTCCTTAGCCAGTCCGGAAGCATAGCCAACTGGCGTTGTAACATTACGCTCGTCCATGTAGCATGTAGCACTGTAGTAGCGGGGCGTCTTTGCACCCGGTGCATGACTGCAGCATCTGGGTCGAGCCCAATGGCTGCCTGTAGATATACATAGTTCTGGTTCTTCGACTGGTGCCTAAAAACAGGAATGGACAACCGCCAACCAGTTAACTGAGAAGGCGGGGGAGAAATTTTTTTTAATTTTTATTTTTTATTTTTAAAACTTTAGCAATCTGTGGGCACTGCCGCATGAACGGGTTCAGGTGACAGATGTCACCCGTTCCCAGTCCCGTGTGCAGACGCCGTGAGGCATCGGTCGCTCCCCGCGAGGCGGAGAGCCTCCGTGCCAGTGATAGCGCGTAGCAGCGGCATTCAGCGCGGTCGGCATACTAGGAAGGGAGGAAGGAAACAGCTTTGCAGGTAAATTCTGGGGCATGGGCAGATAGTGAATGTGCAAATTGAGGTTTAAGCAGTTTACTTAAACTTATGGCGGGTCATCGAGAATCGCCCGAGGGCGTTTGACCCGGACAGGGGGAGGTGGTTGCGTGGTGCTAATGGTCCTGAGGTAAGGGAAGGAAGAGGTCTCAGCTGCGGCAAAGAGAGTCGCAGCTAATGACCAGACAAAGGCAGAGAGAGTAGGAACTCGTAGACCTCCTCGAATAACACTGTTTCTAACAAACCAAGGAGATCCCGACAAGGAACGGAGGGTTCTGGATTGGAAACTTTCCAGCCTACGCCTGTTGGTGGCGGAAACAAGTGACCACCAAACAGGTGCCGCATAGGTCAATACAGACCGGAGAAACAACAGATAGAGGGTAACTTTCGTGCGCAGAGCCAGGGGGCTGCGGCACGCGAGGTATGGGTAAAGTTTGGCTCGGATGCCGCGAGCCTTGGAGAGGGTTTCAGTCACGTGGGCATTGAAGCAAAGACGCCGGTCGAGCCGAACGCCTAGATACTTCACCGACTCTTTGTAGACGATAGGCCTCCCTTCCAGGGAGAGGGGCTGGCATCGGGAGATGGACTTACGGGTGAAACAGATCGCCTCGGATTTCTCCGTATTGATCGTCACCCGCCATTTCCGTAGCCAGTCCGGAAGCTGGTCCAACTGACGCTGCAACTGTATGCTCGCAAAACGCGGGGACACAGAGCTGTAATGATACATTGCATCGTCAGCGAACAAAGACAACGTGACACCGGGCAAGACAGGCAGGTCGTTCGTGTACACAAGGTACAGAACGGGGCCGAGGACAGATCCCTGAGGTACGCCGGCGGCGACGGGACGAACTGCAGAGCAGGTTCCGTCGATGCTCACCCTGAAGGTTCGGTCGCTGAGATACGACCGGAGGAAAAACACTATGGACGATGGTAAGGGGGAGTTGGCAAGTTTGAAGAGAAGACGTTCGTGCCAGACTTTATCGAAGGCCTTGCTCATGTCCAGCAGTGCGGCGGCCGTAGCCGCTCGCCTGTTGGTGGCGTCAGAGAGTTGCGTTACCACGCGGACTAGTTGAAGCGTGGTCGAGTGCTCTCTGCGAAACCCGAACTGTTCGCTGCGGATAAAATTATCCAACAACGGCGAGATGCGGGCCAGCAGGAGCCGCTCGAACACCTTCGAGATAACTGGCAAGAGAGATATTGGCCGATAGCTTTCAGGAAGCATGCGCGGCTTGCGGGGTTTAGGAATCATTACGATGTTGGCAGTTTTCCACAGGCGGGGAAAGTACTGTAGCCGGAGACAAGAGTTGAACAGCTCGAGCACGAGGTCAACGCCTGAGGCCGGGAGATATTGTAATGCAGCGGCCCCGATCCGATCAGGACCGGGGGCGCGACGGCAGTTTAGTCGGCAGACAGACGAAACGAGTTCGTCTCTGTCGAACGGGAGGTCTGGGCCAGCGGGAGGGCGAGAAAAATAACCAGATAGGAAGTCCCGGACTTCTGCCGAGTGGGCAGGGTCCGAAACGCCTCGATGAACGGTAAATTGCGACTCCATGCAGTCGGCGAAGACCTCAGCCTTGCCTTCTGATGAAGACACAATCCCGTTTGGGGTTTCCAGCGGGTTGCGAGTTCTCTTATCGCGGGTCAGTCTACTCACCGCTCTCCAGACGGAGGCGTTGTCGACTTCAAGAGACTCAAGGTATGAGTCCCATCGATCAGAATTTACGTCCCGCAGTAGCTGCTGAACGTAAAGGGACTGTTGTTGAAATCGTCGCTTAACGACTGGATCACGGGTTCTTTGCCATCTGAGGCGGAGCTGGCGCCGTAGCCAGATGGCGTGGAGTACTTCCGCAGGTAAGGCCGATTTACGATGATTCACCTCGAGTGCGTAGGTGTGTCGATCCATGACACCTTGGACTAATTCCTGAAGATTTGTGACGCGGAGATCCAGATCGTCACGAGTGACGATAGGGTCCGCCGGGAGAGATGGTAACCTTCGAGAGAGCTCGTCATGATAGGATCGCCAGTTGACTCTCCTAACAATCTGAGCGGGAAGTCGGGGTGACGCCGACAGCTCTCGAACAGTTATAACAAGGGGATTGTGATCGGACGAAAGATCCGACACAGAAGAGACCTCGATTTTGCGGGCAACGTTCTTGACAACTACTATGTCAAGAACGTCCGGCCGATGGCCGTGAAAGGGGAAGTAGGTAGGGTCTTCAGGGCCGATGACATTAAGTGCCGGGTCGCCAGAGACGAACCGGAACAGAAATTTCCATAGGCGTTGACTACGCGGCTGTCCCATGAAGGGTGTTTGGCGTTTAAATCGCCGGCTACAATGGTTGAGAGGGGGTGGTCGAGGAGGGCGATCCGCCGGCGTCCACCGCCACCGCGCAGCCTTCAATAATAGATGTATCTAGAGGAGGCAAAAGCCTGTGGGATATCCGCCTATGGACTAAAACAGCTGTGCCCCCCGAGGGGGGACAGCGAGGCCGTAGGGGACGATCCTGACGATAACAGGCATAGGCAAGAAGGGAAAACGAGTGGTAATGAGCCAGATGAGTCTCGGAAAGAAGTATGATATCAACATCATACTCCGTCACGAAAGTCATCAGTTCAGATCGTCTGGGGAGTAGCCCGAAGGCGTTCCACGCAACGATCCTCAGGCTATTAGCCATGCAGGGGAAGTATAGGAAAGAGGGTAGCTAATGATTGGAAGACCAGGGTTAGCACTGTGGTAGTGTCGCGAGCAGTCCTTATCGATGCAACAAGATTGTCTGCCCAGGCAGTCAGGGGATCCGCCGATGCCTGAGAAGATTCCCGGGACACCGGAGGACAAGCCTGACTGGCCTCGACAGGGGAAGTAGATGGCGGTGGACTGAGTAGTGGGCTGCTCACTGGGAGGTTGAGTTTGATGACTGGGGGCGGGTCGAGCCCGCGGAGTTTGAACAGGTGGAACCTGCGATGATGTAGGTCGGCCGGCGGAATTCCGGCGACGACGAGAGCGTTTAGACAGACTTGCACTGACGGGCTGGAGGCGGGGCAGATTTAGCGGCCATGGCCGCGTAGGAAGGTGCGGGCGCTCCGGCAGGCGCCGGGGTTGAGGCGGCGCCGAAGCGACGACTGCAGGCAAGACAGCGGCACCGGAAGCAACCGGAGTTGCTGCCGGGACCTTGGCAGATGAACCAGTGAGAGGTGGGAATGCCTCTCGCCGGTTAGGGCCAGGACAGCTACACGGCCTGCCTGCGCGCCAGGGCGCACAGGAGGTCGCTGCGGTTTCACGGCGGCGATAAAGTTTGGGCAGCCTCGGTAATTAGCCGGGTGGGCTCCGTCCCAGTTGCAGCATTTAGCTGTGAACCCCGTCTTTGGCTTATCACAGCCACGATGAGGCTCAGCACAACGCACGCAACGCGGGGGCTGATGACAAAAATACTGCTGTGGCCGAACCTTTGGCAGTTAAAACACTGCGAGGGGCCGGGCCGCGGGTCAAATGTTCGGACTTGCACCCGTAGGTGCAGAAGATTTTGGAGAGTGTAAATCTCCTCGAAAGGGCCTATTTTCAATAATTTTACAAGAAAGCTGTTTACAGGTCTGCGATCATCACCTTTGCCAACATTCAGGACGCTTACCGCAGTCGGCGCATAGCCGAGCGCAACAAGTTCCTGCCTGATGGCATCAGTTTCTGTGAAGGAAGGTATTCCCGACAGAACGACCTTGATTTCTCGCTCTGACGGGAGGGCAAAAGTGTGGAAAGAGATTTTGCGCTCTGTCAGGAATGCCTGAACAAAGCGGAAGTCGGGGATCGTAGCGGTCGCCAGGTTTAGCGAGGCGCCTTGGCACCTCGCGTCGACTTTGGCCGAAGGGAGAGCTTGGGATAGGGAACGCAAAAGTTGCCTATAATTCCTGTTGTCAGGAATTACAATGGGTGGAATGCTTTTTTTCGCTCTGGGCTGTGCGGTTGTGCGTCGCAGAGACGAACCGCTCGGGATCTGAGTTCCGAGCTACCTTCTGGAGCTCCTGCCTCGTGGCCCTGCCCAAGTAGGGCGTGTGCTCTATAGTAGGCCGATTCTCGGCTGTTGTGCTAGCCTACACTAGCGCAGTATACACCAAGGGCGTTTCCACGAATCACCTGGACGTATACGGTACCTTCCCAGCCCAGCCACTAGAGGATTGCCTGGGAAACTCGCCGCACGTGCATAAAATTTGCGTGCAAGCCGCCTGAACGTGTCGTCTAAGGAGCGGACGCCAAGTCCCCTCCTTAGAAGGCGAGATGAAAAGCGACGGGGGACCTTGGCCGCTAGCCGAAGACCCCTGTCGAGGAATTTCCTGGTCATGGCTGAGCTGATCAGGAGTGGAAACAGTGCGCACAGGCGAGTGGATGCTCGCTTAAGAACTGTCTGTGCGTGGGTACGCCAGGTGAGCCGACGGTCGAGGTGTAATCCGAGGTATTTGACCTCTTTGGACCAGCGCAAGTACGTTCTGCCGATACGTAGCTGCCTAACAGGGTTCTTCCGTCGCTTCGAGAATTCGACGGCTACGCTCTTGGTAGTGTTGAGTTGCACTCTCCAATTCTCAGTCCAGTCCACGAGGGTGTCGAGCTGGCGCTGCAGTCGTAGGACGGCCCTTTCCACATGACGATCGGCCGTAAATACGGCCGTGTCGTCCGCAAAGAGGGCCATCTGGACTCCAGGCTGCCTCGGCACGTCGTTGACGTAGATCGAGAACAGAAGGGGGCCTAGAACACTACCTTGAGGGACGCCGGCTGTGATTCGTCTCTCGGAAGAGACTGAATCTCCAACTCTCACGCAGAAGGTCCTCTCCGTCAGAAAGCTAGCACCCAGATGGAGGTAGCAGTCCGTGAGCTGGACTTCCCTAAGCTTGAATAATAGGCCATCATGCCATACGCTGTCGAAGGCTTTTTCAACATCTAAGAAACAGCCAACGGTCCGTTCTCTCCGACACCCGGGTGGAATGCGTGGGGAAGACACAGTTTGGGTAGTTGTTATACTCACGCTGAGTGCCGCTGTTACCATGACTAGGTAGCTGATGTGCAGCTGAGGCGGGCGGCGGAGTTAGGGCACCTTTCGCTGGCGCTTGGCAGATTTGCCTTGCACAAGCGAGAACTGTCCGTCCCCCGACCCAACACTGCACATTTCCACTGCACTATTATCACTGTCACAATCACTAATTTCACTGTCGTGAGGAAGAGGTGCTGAGAGAAAGCCGGGTGAGCATGTTTCCATTAAGGAGACAAGCGGCGCCGGCAGAGGATTTGGGGGCGTATTCGACGCCATTTCGGACAAGCCGAAATAAAACGTCTACGCTAGGCAAGGATTGAGGGATCACCAGACACTGAACTATTCACAGGCAGCAATAGAGTACAACACAGACCGCACAGCACACGGAAACGAAAACACTCCCGCATAGATTAAATAAAACTGATTTGCACTGAACTGATGATGATACTTGTAGTGTTGATGATGCTGAAGACGATGATGATAGTGAAAATGATGAATATACAGTATTTCCGCAAAAATTAACAAAATTTTGCACAGCAAAAACAGACACAGCCTACCCGGGCAAATGCTCTAGGTAGACTCCCCCGCATTACGCTCGTCCCAATTGCAATTGCATTATGGATGCGGGGTGTCTTTGCACCCGTGGCTTGATTGCAGCATCTGGAACGTGTCCAATGGCTGCCAGAAGTAAACATAGTGCTGGTACAATGTCGACTGGTTACCTAAGACTGGAAAAGGAAACCGCCAACCAGTTAACTGAGAAGGCGGGGGAGTATAACTTTTATTTGTTTAGTGCACTGCCGCTGGTACCGATTAGAGCAACAGATGTTGCCCGTTTCAAGTCCAGTCAGCAGACGCCCTGAGGGCGTCGGTCGCTCCCCGCGGGACGGAGAGCCTCCGTGCCAATGATTGATGACAGCGACAAGCAGCCGGCTCAGCGTGCTAGGAGGTGGACAGGAAGGAGAGAAGGACAGTTTAGGTGAAATACTCTGGTCTAGGACTGATGATTACTTGTTTTTGTTGAATTTAAAGAGGATGGCGTTATGGCGGGTCATCAAGAAGCGCCCGAGGGCGCTTGACCCGAATGGGCGGTGGTGGTTCTGATGCACTGATGGTTCGTAGGTACGGAAAGGTGGAGGTCGAGGCTTTAGCAAAGAGAGTTAGAGCCAGCGACCGGACAAAGGAAGTCAAGGTAGGAACACGGAGACCCCTTCGAATCACGTCGTTCCTTACAAACCAAGGGGACCCCGTCAAGGATCGGAGTGTACGGGACTGGAAAGCTTCCACCCTTCATCTGTTGGTGGTGGATAAAAGAGACCGCGGGTGCCGCATAGGTCAATACAGACCTGAGAAATAGTAGATAGATTGTAAGTTTCGTGCGCATGGCCAGGCGGCTGCGACACGAGAGGAAAGGAGATAATTTGGCTCGGACGCCGCGAGCCTTGGCAAGGGTTTCCGCCACGTGGGCGTTGACGCAAAGGCGACGATCTAGCCGAACGCCTAAATACTTCACCGATTCTTTGTAGGCGATGGGCCTCCCTGCTAGGGAGAGGGGCTGGCATCGGGAGATGGACTTACGGGTGAAGCAGATCGCCTCGGATTTCTCCGTGTTGATCGTCACCCGCCATTTCCGTAGCCAGTCCGGAAACTTGTTCAACTGACGCTGCAGCTTTGTACTCGCAAATCGCGGGGACAGGGAGCTGCAGTGATACATAGCATCGTCAGCGAACAAAGACAACGTGACTCCGGGCAAGACAGGCAGGTCGTTCGTGTACACAAGATACAGAACGGGGCCGAGGACAGATCCCTGAGGTACGCCGGCGGCGACGGGTTGAACTGTAGAACAGGACCCGTCGACGCTCACCCTGAAGGTTCGGTCGCTGAGATACGACCGGAGAAAAAACACAATGGGCGATGGTAGAGAGGAATTGGCAAGTTTGAAGAGAAGACCTTCGTGCCAGACTTTATCGAAGGCCTTGCTCACGTCCAACAGTACGGCGGCCGTAGCCGCTCGCCTGTTGGTGGCGTCTGACAAGTGCGTAACAACGCGGACGAATTGAAGCGTGGTCGAGTGCTCTCTGCGAAACCCGAACTGTTCGCTGCGGATGAAACCATCTAGCAGCGGCGAGATGCGAGCCAGCAGGAGACGCTCGAACACCTTCGAGATGACTGGCAAGAGAGAGATTGGTCGATAGCTGTCAGGAAGCATGCGCGGCTTGCGAGGCTTCATAATCATTACGATGTTGGCTGATTTCCACAGGCGGGGAAAGTACTGTAGCCGGAGACAGGAGTTAAACAGCTCAAGAACGAGGTTAACGCCTGAGGCCGGGAGATTTTGTAGAGCAGCGGTCCCGATCCGGTCAGGACCGGGGGCGCGACGGCGATTTAGTCGGCAGATAGATGAAACTAGTTCATCCCTGTCGAACGGGAAGGCTGGGACTTCGGGAGAGCGTGAAAAATGTCCAGATAGGAAGTCACGGACTTCTGCCGAGTGGGCAGGGTCCGAGACGCCTTGGTGAACAGTAAATTGCACCTCCATGCAGTCGGCGAAGACCTCAGCCTTGATGAAGATACAACCCCGTTCGGAGTTACAAGAGGGTTGCGAGTTGTCTTCTCACGGGTCAGTCTACTCGCCGCTCTCCAGACGGAGGCGTGGTCGACTTCAAGAGACTCAAGGTATGAGTCCCATCGATCAGAATTTACGTCCCGCAGTAGCTGCTGGACGTAAAGAGACTGGGCCTGAAAGCGCCTTTTGACGCCGGGATCACAGGTTCTTTGCCATCTGCGGCGGAGATTGCGCCGTAGCCAGATGGCGTAGAGTACTTCCGCAGGTAAGGCCGATTTACGATGATTCACCTCGCGAGCATATGTGTGTCGATCCATGACACCTTGGACCAACTCCTGAAGATGAGTGGCTCGGAGATCCAAATCGTCACAAGTGACGATCGGGTCCGCAGGGAGTGATGGTAACCGCCGTGAGAGCTCATCATGGTAGGAGCGCCAGTTGACTCTCCTAACAATCTGAGCGGGAGGTCGGGGTGAGGCCGACAGCTCACGGGCAGTTATAAAAAGGGGATTGTGATCGGATGAGAGATCCGACACTGACGAGACCTGGATGTGATGGGTCACGTCCTTGGCTATGACAATGTCAACGACGTCCGGTCGATGACCGGAAAAGGGGAAGTGAGTAGGGTCTTCTGGGCCGATGACTTGAAGTACCGGGTCGTCGGAGACGAACCGATACAGAGATTTTCCGTAGGCGTTGGCTACTCTGCTGTTCCAGGAGGGATGCTTGGCATTTAAGTCGCCGGCTACAATGGTTGGTAGGGGATGATCGAGGATAGCGTCCCACTCCTCGGGCGGTGGAAGTAGCCGCAGGCCGGGCCGGAGATACGCCGCAACAACGCGCAACTCCGATCCGCCAGCGTCTACCGCCACCGCACAACCTTCAACAAGAGATGTATCTAAAGGGGGTAGTGGCCTGTGGGATATCCGCCTGTGGACTAAGACGCCTGTCCCCTCCGAGGGGCGACAGCCAGGCCGCTGGGGACGATCCTGACGAAAACAGATGTAAGACGGCAGGTTGAAGGTATGGTAGCAAGCCAGATGAGTCTCGCAAAGGAGGACGACATCAGCGTCGTACTCCGTTACGAAAGTCATCAGTTCAGATCGTCGAGGGACTACCCCATGGGCATTCCACGCAACGATCCTAAGACTCCTAGCCATTCAAAGGAAGAAGAGGAAAGAGGGTGGACAGTGATTGAAACACCAGGGCGAGAACCGTGGTTGTATCTGGAGCAGACCTGATGTTGTTTACCAAAGTTTCAGCCCAGGCAGTCAGGGGGTCCACCGGGGCCCGGGAAGATTCCCGAGATTCCGGAAGACGGACCTGGCTGGCCTCGGCCGGTGTTGCAGATGGCGCAGGGCTCGGGGACGGACGTGGGGTCTGCTCAGTTGGGAGCTTAGGTTGATGGCTGGGGGCGGGCGGGGCCCGCTGAGGTTTTACAGGCAAGGCCTGTGGAACTTGTCGCTGACGGCGACGAGTGCGCTTCGGTTTGGAGCTCCGAGGAGCGGAAGGCGGGACTGATGTAGCGGCCACAGCCGCGTATGAAGAGCCGGGCGCTCCGGCAGGCGCCGGGCAGAAGGGACTGCAGGCGGCGCCGAAACGTCGACTGCAGGCGGAACTGGGGCCCTGGGAGCAGCCGGAACTGCTGCCGGGGCCTGAGGTGATGCTCCGGAGAGAGGTGGGAAGGCCTCTCTGCGGTTAGGGAGGGGACCTGCAACACGGCCTGCCTGCGCGCCAGGGCAAGCAGGAGTCCGCTGCAGCTTCATGGCTGATATAAAGTCCCTACATCCTCTATAGCTAGCCGGATGGTCCCCGCCGCAGTTGCAGCAAATGGCCGTGAACCCCGTCTTGGGCTTATCACACCCACGATGAGGCTCAGTACATCGCACGCAACGCGGAGGGTGATTACAGAATAAGCTGGAGTGGCCAAACCTCTGACAGTTAAAAACACTGCGAGGGGCCTGGCCGCGGGTCAAAAGTACGAACTTGCACCCGAAGGTGCAGGAAGTTTTGGAGGCCATAGACCTCCTCGAACTGGCCTACTTTGAGTAGTTTCACTAGAAAACTATTCACAGGACGGCGATCTTCCCCCTTGCCAGCATGCAGTACACTTACCGCCGTCGGCGAATAGCCTAAAGCGACAAGCTCCTGCCTGATGGTATCGGGGGCGGTCCAGGAAGGAAGTCCAGAGACGACTACTTTAATTTCGCGCTCAGAAGGAAGCGCGAAAGTATGAAAGGAGATCTTCCTATCGGTAAGAAACTGTTGGACCGATCGGAAGTCCGGGACTGTTGTGGCCGCAATTCGAAGCGAGGCGCCTTGGCACCTGGCCTCGAGTTTGGCCGAATGAAGCAGATTCTGCAGGGAACGGAGAATTTCCCTGTAATTACGATTGTCTGGAATAACAATCGGCGGAATTTTTGGTTTGGGGACAGATTTGGAGTTTGGCTGAGTAGGTTGGCTGGCGCTGTTACCGGGACTAGATACCCGATGCGTAGGAGCGGCCGGTGGCGGGCTGGCGACTAATTTTCGCTTGCGTTTGGCAGACTTGCCCTCCACAAGCGAAAATGCACCGTCCCCCGTCGCCACACTACACATCGACGCACAATCATCACTTGCACTAACTGTATGGGAAGGTAACGGGGTAGAATGAGGACCGGTACCGCAGGTTTCCATTAAGGTTACCAGCGGTGCCGGTAAAGGAACGGGCGTTGCGTTCGACGCCATCTCGGGATTAACCGAAATGAACGTCGAAGACGCAAAAAGGGCTAGGAAAGAGTGACTTTCACCAGCACTGAATCACTACACTGACAGACAAAGAACACGAACACCAGACGCGCACTGCACAAAAGTCACAAAAACACACGCGCACGACACAATACACTGGTAAATTATAGCACAATGATGACAATGAACACAGATGATGATGTGGTGAAGAAATCACTTTGATAGATGTATAAATAACGGTGAAATTCACAAGCAAAATTGCCATAAAAAGTGACGCCGCCTACCCGGGCAACAGCTCTAGGTAGACTGCTCGTCCCATTGCATTGCATTATGGATGCGGGGTGTCTTTGCACCCGTGGCTTGATTGCAGCATCTGGAACGTGTCCAATGGCTGCCAGAAGTGAACGTAGTGCTGGTACAATGTCGACTGGTTACCTAAGACTGGAAAAGGAAACCGCCAACCAGTTAACTGTGAAGACGGGGGAGTATAACTTTATTGTTTGGTGCACTGCCGCTGGTACCGATTCGAGCAACAGATGTTGCCCGTTTCAAGTCCAGTCAGCAGACGCCCTGAGGGCGTCGGTCGCTCCCCGCGAGGCGGAGAGCCTCCGTGCCAGTGATTGATGACAGCGACAAGCAGCCGGCTCAGCGTGCTAGGAGGTAGGCAGGAAGGAAAGAAGGACAGTTTGGTGAAATACTCTGGTCTAGGGCTGATGATTACAATTTGTTTTTATTTAATTTAAAGAGGATGGCGTTATGGCGGGTCGTCAAGAAGCGCCCGTGGGCGCTTGTCCCGAATGGGCGGTGGTGGTTCTGATGCACTAATGGTTCGTAGGTAGGGGAAGGTGGAGGTCGAGGCTTTAGCAAAGGGAGTTAGAGCCAGCGACCGGACAAAGGAAGTCAAGGTAGGAACACGGAGACCCCTTCGAATCACGTCGTTCCTTACAAACCAAGGGGACCCCGTCAAGGATCGGAGTGTACGGGACTGGAAAGCTTCCAGCCTACATCTGTTGGTGGTGGATAAAAGAGACCACCAGGCGGGTGCCGCATAGGTCAATACAGACCTGAGAAATAGTAGATAGAGTGTAAGTTTCGTGCGCATGGCCAGGCGGCTGCGACACGAGAGGAAAGGAGATAATTTGGCTCGGACGCCGCGAGCCTTGGCAAGGGTTTCCGCCACGTGGGCGTTGACGCAAAGGCGACGATCTAGCCGAACGCCTAAATACTTCACCGATTCTTTGTAGGCGATGGGCCTCCCTGCTAGGGAGAGGGGCTGGCATCGGGAGATGGACTTACGGGTGAAGCAGATCGCCTCGGATTTCAACTGACGCTGGTTCAACTGACGCTGCAGCTTTGTACTTGCAAATCGCGGGGACAGGGAGCTGCAGTGATGAAAGAGGGTGGACAGTGATTGAAACACCAGGGCGAGAACCGTGGTTGTATCTGGAGCAGACCTGATGTTGTTTACCAAAGTTTCAGCCCAGGCAGTCAGGGGGTCCACCGGGGCCCGGGAAGATTCCCGAGATTCCGGAAGACGGACCTGGCTGGCCTCGGCCGGTGTTGCAGATGGCGCAGGGCTCGGGGACGGACGTGGGGTCTGCTCAGTTGGGAGCTTAGGTTGATGGCTGGGGGCGGGCGGGGCCCGCTGAGGTTTTACAGGCAAGGCCTGTGGAACTTGTCGCTGACGGCGACGAGTGCGCTTCGGTTTGGAGCTCCGAGGAGCGGAAGGCGGGACTGATGTAGCGGCCACAGCCGCGTATGAAGAGCCGGGCGCTCCGGCAGGCGCCGGGCAGAAGGGACTGCAGGCGGCGCCGAAACGTCGACTGCAGGCGGAACTGGGGCCCTGGGAGCAGCCGGAACTGCTGCCGGGGCCTGAGGTGATGCTCCGGAGAGAGGTGGGAAGGCCTCTCTGCGGTTAGGGAGGGGACCTGCAACACGGCCTGCCTGCGCGCCAGGGCAAGCAGGAGTCCGCTGCAGCTTCATGGCTGATATAAAGTCCCTACATCCTCTATAGCTAGCCGGATGGTCCCCGCCGCAGTTGCAGCAAATGGCCGTGAACCCCGTCTTGGGCTTATCACACCCACGATGAGGCTCAGTACATCGCACGCAACGCGGAGGGTGATTACAGAATAAGCTGGAGTGGCCAAACCTCTGACAGTTAAAAACACTGCGAGGGGCCTGGCCGCGGGTCAAAAGTACGAACTTGCACCCGAAGGTGCAGGAAGTTTTGGAGGCCATAGACCTCCTCGAACTGGCCTACTTTGAGTAGTTTCACTAGAAAACTATTCACAGGACGGCGATCTTCCCCCTTGCCAGCATGCAGTACACTTACCGCCGTCGGCGAATAGCCTAAAGCGACAAGCTCCTGCCTGATGGTATCGGGGGCGGTCCAGGAAGGAAGTCCAGAGACGACTACTTTAATTTCGCGCTCAGAAGGAAGCGCGAAAGTATGAAAGGAGATCTTCCTATCGGTAAGAAACTGTTGGACCGATCGGAAGTCCGGGACTGTTGTGGCCGCAATTCGAAGCGAGGCGCCTTGGCACCTGGCCTCGAGTTTGGCCGAATGAAGCAGATTCTGCAGGGAACGGAGAATTTCCCTGTAATTACGATTGTCTGGAATAACAATCGGCGGAATTTTTGGTTTGGGGACAGATTTGGAGTTTGGCTGAGTAGGTTGGCTGGCGCTGTTACCGGGACTAGATACCCGATGCGTAGGAGCGGCCGGTGGCGGGCTGGCGACTAATTTTCGCTTGCGTTTGGCAGACTTGCCCTCCACAAGCGAAAATGCACCGTCCCCCGTCGCCACACTACACATCGACGCACAATCATCACTTGCACTAACTGTATGGGAAGGTAACGGGGTAGAATGAGGACCGGTACCGCAGGTTTCCATTAAGGTTACCAGCGGTGCCGGTAAAGGAACGGGCGTTGCGTTCGACGCCATCTCGGGATTAACCGAAATGAACGTCGAAGACGCAAAAAGGGCTAGGAAAGAGTGACTTTCACCAGCACTGAATCACTACACTGACAGACAAAGAACACGAACACCAGACGCGCACTGCACAAAAGTCACAAAAACACGCGCACGACACAATACACTGGTAAATTATAGCACAATGATGACAATGAACACAGATGATGATGTGGTGAAGAAATCACTTTGATAGATGTATAAATAACGGTGAAATTCACAAGCAAAATTGCCTTGGTGTCTTTGCACCCGTGGCTTGATTGCAGCATCTGGAACGTGTCCAATGGCTGCCAGAAGTGAACGTAGTGCTGGTACAATGTCGACTGGTTACCTAAGACTGGAAAAGGAAACCGCCAACCAGTTAACTGTGAAGACGGGGGAGTATAACTTTATTGTTTGGTGCACTGCCGCTGGTACCGATTCGAGCAACAGATGTTGCCCGTTTCAAGTCCAGTCAGCAGACGCCCTGAGGGCGTCGGTCGCTCCCCGCGAGGCGGAGAGCCTCCGTGCCAGTGATTGATGACAGCGACAAGCAGCCGGCTCAGCGTGCTAGGAGGTAGGCAGGAAGGAAAGAAGGACAGTTTGGTGAAATACTCTGGTCTAGGGCTGATGATTACAATTTGTTTTTATTTAATTTAAAGAGGATGGCGTTATGGCGGGTCGTCAAGAAGCGCCCGTGGGCGCTTGTCCCGAATGGGCGGTGGTGGTTCTGATGCACTAATGGTTCGTAGGTAGGGGAAGGTGGAGGTCGAGGCTTTAGCAAAGGGAGTTAGAGCCAGCGACCGGACAAAGGAAGTCAAGGTAGGAACACGGAGACCCCTTCGAATCACGTCGTTCCTTACAAACCAAGGGGACCCCGTCAAGGATCGGAGTGTACGGGACTGGAAAGCTTCCAGCCTACATCTGTTGGTGGTGGATAAAAGAGACCACCAGGCGGGTGCCGCATAGGTCAATACAGACCTGAGAAATAGTAGATAGAGTGTAAGTTTCGTGCGCATGGCCAGGCGGCTGCGACACGAGAGGAAAGGAGATAATTGGCTCGGACGCCGCGAGCCTTGGCAAGGGTTTCCGTCGCGTGGACGTTGAAGCAAAGGCGACGATCTAGCCGAACGCCTAAATACTTCACCGATTCTTTGTAGGCGATGGGCCTCCCTGCTAGGGAGAGGGGCTGGCATCGGGAGATGGACTTACGGGTGAAGCAGATCGCCTCGGATTTCAACTGACGCTGGTTCAACTGACGCTGCAGCTTTGTACTTGCAAATCGCGGGGACAGGGAGCTGCAGTGATACATAGCATCGTCAGCGAACAAAGACAACGTGACCCCGGGCAAGACAGGCAGGTCGTTCGTGTACAGAAGATACAGAACGGGGCCGAGGACAGATCCCTGAGGTACGCCGGCGGCGACGGGTCGAACTGTAGAACAGGACAGGGGAAAATGACAGTTCTGACTCACAAAGGAATGCCGCTTTTCCCACGGTCTAGATCTAAGAGATGCCGCCGTTCCCACGGTCCAAGATTTTTTCCCACGCTCTCCCCACCACCGCTGGACCGCAGCATCCCAAAGGACCACAGCATCCGCGAATTTCCGCGAATAAATTTTTTATTTTTTTATATGCCGCCTTTCGCGAGCCTAGATCACTTTCACTTTCTATCAGCTGGACACGCAGCATCCCAAATGGACCACAGCATCCGCGAATTTCCGCGAATATAATTTTTTATTTTTGTATATGCCGCCTTTCGCGAGCCTAGATCAAAGAGATGCCGCCGTTCCCGCGGTCCAAGATTTTTTTCCACGCTCTCCCCACCACCAATGGACCCACAGCATCCGCGAATAAATTTTTTAATTTTTTTAATTTGATATTTTTATTTTTTAATTAAATTGATTTGCATATCATAGGGTGGGTGGGGGTGGGGTGAGGTTCAATGGACCACCCGCATCCGCGAATTTCCGCGAATATATTTTTTTATTTTTAAATAAAGCTGATTTGCATATCAGGGGTGGGTGGGTGTTCCAACTTGATGCATTATAGTGTATATATTAAATATATGATCAGGGTTACCAACCTTGCATGAGTTCAAATTTGTTGTGTGTTATAATGTATATTAAATCTATATGATCAGGTTTACCAACCTATGCATGGGTTCAAACTTGATATGTTTGCTCCAGATCAGGTCTGCTCCAGATACAACCACGGTTCTCGCCCTGGTGTTTCAATCACTGTCTACCCTCTTTCCTCTTCTTCCTTTGAATGGCTAGGAGTCTTAGGATCGTTACGTGGAATGCCCATGGGGTAGTCCCTCGACGATCTGAACTGATGACTTTCGTAACGGTGTACGACGCTGATGTCGTCCTCCTTTGCGAGACTCATCTGGCTCGCTACCATACCTTCAACCTGCCTTCTTACATCTGTTTTCGTCAGGATCGTCCCCAGCGGCCTGGCTGTCGCCCCTCGGGGGGGACAGCCGTCTTAGTCCACAGGCGGATATCCCACAGGCCACTACCCCCTTTAGATACATCTCTTGTTGAAGGTTGTGCGGTGGCGATAGACGCTGGCGGATCGGAGTTGCGCGTTGTTGCGGCGTATCTCCGGCCCGGCCTGCGGCTACCTCCACCGCCCGAGGAGTGGGACGCTCTCCTCGATCATCCCCTACCAACCATTGTAGCCGGCGACTTAAATGCCAAGCATCCCTCCTGGAACAGCAGAGTAGCCAACGCCTACGGAAAATCTCTGTATCGGTTCGTCTCACACGACCCGGTACTTCAAGTCATCGGCCCAGAAGACCCTACTCACTTCCCCTTTTCCGGTCATCGACCGGACGTCCTTGACATTGTCATAGCCAAGGACGTGACCCATCACATCCAGGTCTCGTCAGTGTCGGATCTCTCATCCGATCACAATCCCCTTTTTATAACTGCCCGTGAGCTGTCGGCCTCACCCCGACCTCCCGCTCAGATTGTTAGGAGAGTCAACTGGCGCTCCTACCATGATGAGCTCTCACGGCGGTTACCATCACTCCCTGCGGACCCGATCGTCACTTGTGACGATTTGGATCTCCGAGCCACTCATCTTCAGGAGTTGGTCCAAGGTGTCATGGATCGACACACATATGCTCTCGAGGTGAATCATCGTAAATCGGCCTTACCTGCGGAAGTACTCCAACCATCTGGCTACGGCGCAATCTCCGCCGCAGATGGCAAAGAACCTGTGATCCCGGCGTCAAAAGGCGCTTTCAGGCCCAGTCTCTTTACGTCCAGCAGCTACTGCGGGACGTAAATTCTGATCGATGGGACTCATACCTTGAGTGTCTTGAAGTCGACCACGCCTCCGTCTGGAGAGCGGCGAGTAGACTGACCCGCGAGAAGAGAACTCGCAACCCACTTGAAACTCCGAACGGGGTTGTATCTTCATCAAGGCTGAGGTCTTCGCCGACTGCATGGAGGTGCAATTTACTGTTCACCAAGGCGTCTCGGACACTGCCCACTCGGCAGAAATCCGTGACTTCCTATCTGGACATTTTTCACGCCCTCCCGAAGTGCCAGCCCTCCCGTTCGACAGGGATGAACTAGTTTCATCTATCTGCCGACTAAATCGCCGTCGCGCCCCCGGTCCTGACCGGATCGGAGCCGCTGCTCTACAAAATCTCCCGGCCTCAGGCGTTGACCTCCTTCTTGAGCTGTTTAACTCCTGTCTCCGGCTACAGTACTTTCCCCGCCTGTGGAAATCAGCCAACATCGTAATGATTCCGAAGCCTCGCATGCTTCCTGAAAGCTATCGACCAATCTCTCTCTTGCCAGTCATCTCGAAGGTGTTCGAGCGTCTCCTGCTGGCTCGCATCTCGCCGCTGCTAGATGGTTTCATCCGCAGCGAACAGTTCGGGTTTCGCAGAGAGCACTCGACCACGCTTCAATTGGTCCGCGTTGTTACGCACTTGTCAGACGCCACCAACAGGCGAGCAGCTACGGCCGCCGTACTGTTGGACTTGAGCAAGGCCTTCGATAAAGTCTGGCACGAAGGTCTTCTCTTCAAACTTGCCAATTCCCCTCTACCATCGCCCATAGTGTTTTTCCTCCGGTCGTATCTCAGCGACCGAACCTTCAGGGTGAGCGTCGACGGGTCCTGAGTAGGGGGAAAATGACAGTTCTGACTCACAAAGGAATGCCGCCTTTCCCACGGTCTAGATCAAAGAGATGCCGCCGTTCCCACGGACCAAGATTTTTTCCCACGCTCTCCCCACCACCGCTGGACCGCAGCATCCCAAAGGACCACAGCATCCGCGAATTTCCGCGAATACATTTTTTTATTTTTTTTTAATTTGATATTTTTATTTTTTTAATTAAATTGATTTGCATATCCGCGAATATATGCCGCCTTTCGCGAGCCTAGATCACTTTCACTTTCTATCAGCTGGACCCGCAGCATCCCAAATGGACAACAGCATCCGCGAATTTCCGCGAATATAATTTTTAAATTTTTTAAATTTGATATTTTTATTTTTTAATTAAATTGATTTGCATATCAAAGGTTGGTGGGGGGTGGGGTGAGGTTCAATGGACCACCCGCATCCGCGAATTTCCGCGAATATTTTTTTATTTTTAAATAAAGCTGATTTGCATATCAGGGGTGGGTGGGAGTTCCAACTTGATGCATTATAGTGTATATATTAAATATATGATCAGGGTTACCAACCTTGCATGAGTTCAAATTTGTTGTGTGTTATAATGTATATTAAATCTATATGATCAGGTTTACCAACCTATGCATGGGTTCAAACTTGATATGTGTATTATAGTGTATATTAAAATATATGATCAGGGTTACCAATTTTTAAATAAAGCTGATTTGCATATCAGGGGTGGGTGGTGGGTGGGGGTTCCAACTTGATGCATTATAGTGTATATTAAAAATATATGATCAGGGTTACCAACCTTTGCATGAGTTCAAATTTGTTGTGTGTGTTATAATGTATATTAAATCTATATGATCAGGTTTACCAACCTATGCATGGGTTCAAACTTGATATGTGTATTATAGTGTATATTAAAATATATGATCAGGGTTACCAATCTTGCATTATTGTGTATAGAACAGATCTACCAACATTTTTCTTCGGTGGGAAATTCAAACTATATTAGCAGACGCATTATAGTGTATAGTAAATTATATGACTGTTGACGACTTCGATATCAATGTATCAACTCTCTCTCCCTTCCTCTCTCTTTGTCTCTAGACACAGTTATCGATCACGATATAAACTCTCTCCCTCTCACACTCTCTCTCTTTCTCTCTCTGTCTCTCTCTCTCTCTCTCTCGCTCTCTCTCTCTCGGTAGCTCTCTTTATGTCATCGGTTTTACATAAGCATCAGTAAGTCGTGCTACTTATGGATTATTGTAATTAGCGATACTAAAATGTAATCACCAGGAAATATATTTATCGCCTACCTCGTTGTGTCCTACTTCTAATTTTGGCGGAAGAAATTCCTAGTTTATAATGTAATTACCCACATTGTGTATGTCTCTCTCTCGCTGCAAACGTTGACAAGAATTCCCTTATTCAAAGCGATTTGTATGTGTACACAAACTTAAGTATGGTTTACAGACCATTGTAATTTTAAAAATTCATTTTTGCATTAATTAAATATATATCGTAAACAATGAAATAATAATATTTCGTCATTAGAAAGTTATATTCAGTGTGGTAATTAGTGATAGAAAGATTAACTATGCACGCACACACACACACACACACACACACACAAGTTGACAGCACCAATAAGGTATGATTTGAATCTTTCGGGTGCGTGCGCGTTAATTATTTTATGCTGAGTATAACACTGGTCAATGACCTTGGGTTAAGCTGGTGTTGTACGTTACTAAAATCATAGCAAATATTTTCATTCTAAGCATGTATTACTGTTTAGTAATAATTACAACCCAACAAAGGATATATTAGTTTGTGTACATGGATTGTATATTGCAAGCACGAAATTATTATTTAAATCCGATATCTGTTTTTATTAAAATCATACAATGTCAAAGAGGATAGTTGTCTGTTACAAACCAGTACTAACTCTCCTATATGATAATCTATTTGTTTGTACTCTTCTTGTATTGTCGTCTGGCTGGTGACAGCACGTAGCAGTCATTGACCTGATTGTGTGTGTGTGTGTGTGTGTGTGTGTGTGTGTGTGTGTGTGTGTGTGTGTGTGTGTGTGTGTGTGTGTGTGTGTGTGAAGTTAACATGGTTTATAAAATAAATACAATATTAATAATAATTTTTGACATTGTAAGATTTTTAAATAATAATAATTTTACGGCTGTAGATACAGTCCACATGGAAGTTTATCTGTAACATAACAATACAATCGATATTAGAATCACTGATACGATAAATATTCAATTATCACGCGCACACGCACAGTCAGTGGAAAGAAAGAATCAATGCGTTAAGTGAGTAAACTTTTTTCAAGTATATGTCATTTTCATAAAGTTAATGTACTTTCAAATAATTTGTAATCAAACCAAATATTATTCAACGAAACTTGTAAATATTACTTAGAATCAATGATACATTTATCATATAAAGTTAATGTACTTTCAAATAATTTCTAATCGAACCAAATATTATTATTCAATGAAACTTTTGTAAATACTAATTAGAATCAACGATACATTTATCACGTACATGTAAATTCAATTATTAAAGTGTTAAGCCCTGGAAGTTGAAACTACACACACACACACACACACACACACACACACACACACACACACACACGTACAAACACATTAGCGAGCACAGAGTTCCATATTTTGTGTTCACATTTGTTAAGACCACGATTCTGACCACCTGATATTACGTAAACATGTTTGTTCTACCTAAATATCTTCATACAATAAAGGCTACTTCTCAGTCATTACGAATAATGTTTATACAAAAGTTATATTTTAATATATGAAACAGGAATAATCATGCATATTAGAGTTTGCTTACTTCGCTCCCTCTCACTCTATCTCTCACTCATACACATTTAGTATACAGAATTGTTCTCTAACTACAGCTGCAATCGTTCAGTTTCTAAACGTAAAAATTATTCACATTAAAACATTATCAAGTGCATTCTCTAACTACAGCTGCAATCGTCCAGTTTCGTCAACGTACACACACACACACACACACACAAGTAAAAAAATTCATTTTACATTGATTAAATATATATATCGCAAACAATATTATAAAATAAATACAATATTTAATTTTGACATTGTAAGATTTTATCACCACTCATGATTATTATCGTATGCATATGTGTACAGAACAAACATAAATATAGTTTACAGACCAATGTAATGCAATATTTTTAAAAACCCATTTTGCATTGATTAAATATATATATATATATATATCACAAAGAATGTTATAAAATAAATACAATATTAATAATAATTTTTGTCATTGTAAGATTTTTAATAAAAACAGATAACGATTCACTAACAACAAAATGGACTGCACTCATACATTATCCCTGTTCCAGGAGCGACTTGACTGCAGTGATCTACAATCGTTCAGTTTCTAAACGTAAAAATTATTCACATTAAAACATTATCAAGTGCATTCTCTAACTACAGCTGCAATCGTTCAGTTATCGTATGCATATGTGTACAGAACAAACATAAATATAGTTTACAGACCAATGTAATGCAATATTTTTAAAAATTCATTTTACATTGATTAAATATATATATATATATATCGCAAACAATATTATAAAATAAATACAAATCACAAACAATGTTATAAAATAAATAAAATATTAATAATAATTTTTGACATTGTAAGATTTTAATAAAAACAGATAACGATTCACTAACAACAAAATGGACTGCACTCATACATTATTCTTGTTCCAGGAGCAACTTGACTGCAGTGATCAGACCTACAGAAAAAGTACACTTTATCGTAATTACTTTGTAGTATAAACATTATACTTACATTGTCTCTATATGGCTCCGTTTTCCTCTTTTACACCCTGTAAATATATAATATACCGCCTTCCTTATTTGTTCGGGCTTAGGACCGACTCAAGATCACATGAAAATGTTTTTTGTTGTGTAAACAAATAACAAATTCAAGTAATATGAGGCTAAGTTACGGTGGCTCTGAAAAGAACCGATTAATAATTAGACCTAACGTTTGTTTGTTGTTTTTATCATTTTAGCTGTGTCACCACAAACTGGCACTGCGGCATTACTCGAGCATGTAAAGCGTTAGGACAATCGTCCATCGTCCAGTCTTCAAATCTAACTTGACACGAACTACATCGTACAGTATCGCCATCCCCCTCGCACACAAACCCAGCGCGTGCCAGTGTTTGTGGACTCTGGTTGACATTTGGATACTTTAAATGGTAATCTTTACGTACACCCACTCTCTGTATTTTAAAATACGTGCGTAGACGGCGTAAATATTCTTCATGATTGTACTTCATTGTACAGCTGTAAATGAAGAGTAATTTGCATGACTTCCCTTACACATTTATATGTAACTAGAAGTGGTGTAAGATCCCCACCACCTGCCCTTTTCTTCTTCTTCAAGTGGAAGGTGAAGAACAAACGATACATGATTACAACACCAGCTTAACTCAAGGGTCATTGTACACACACAGTGGAAAGCTTTCAGAAATTTGCGATACTGAAAGTATTTTCGTACATTAGTCATTGTATGCCTTCCCATTGTCCGTCTGTAAATATTTCATTCGGTTAGTATCATTTGTATGTCAAGAAAACATAATAGAAGAAATAAAAAACTGCACAGTATGTTTCTTTGATTGCGGACGAAACATTAGACATCTCGTCTGTATTTCAGTTAGTTATAGTTTTCCGCTATGTTTTAGCTAATGGTCAACCAGTTGAAAGATTTTGGAAATTTGATAACCCTAAAGGCACGACGCAGAATCTATTGGTCTAAGTAAGCGTACATATATTATGTAAATCATCTCTTTTTCAGTCATCTACGTATGTGCATTTGAATTATTTGCGCATGCGCATAACAGCTTTTTTAGTACAGTTGCACACACATCGACGCTTGCACTATATATAACCTGTGAACTTCGCAGGTGAAGAAATTAATTTCTATTTTTCATCTGTAACGACATGCGTGTAAAATTTTAATTTATTTCACTATACACCTCTGAACCTATGTGTAATTATTTTGTAAACTGCGTTACCTGTGGAGGAACTGTTGCAGCAAACGTTAACACTAGAACGATTATATTATTATTATTATTATTCAGTGATATATACATACAATTTACTTATTAAACACTTCAAGGATTGGATTTCTACTTGTCATTTGTAACGATATACATACAATTACATTAAACCTGTACAATGGATGCAGAGAGAGAGAGAGAGAGAGAGAGAGAGAGAGTGGACACACATGTAAGTAGCTCGATACTCAGTGACAACAACACACGCACACACACACACAGTTAATATTTGTCAAATATATATATATTTCTAAAATCATATACAGATGGGGCAATGACCCCCCTAACAAGGGTCAATCACACTGACTGATACATCCTGCATTATAAAACTATTAATTAATTATTTAATACATTGAAAAATGAAGTCGACGTTTTGACAACGAGTGAGAGAGAGAGGAGGGGTCATCGACCGTGATGGAAAAGCTTTCCCTCACTGCTTAAAGCTTTAAGAAGTTAACGATACTGAAAGTATTTTCGTACATTAACCAAAATTAGGGAAACAATCGAACCGACAAACATTAATCCAAGAATTTACATTTTCAGCATACATAGATTTCAATCCGCAAAGATTTATGCAGATAAATGAAATACATATTTTACATTAAAATACATTTCTGATTACTATACAAAGAATTACATATTGTTATTCTTCTCTATTTATGTTTCCAATTGTAATGGAGTGTTATGCTCAGCATAAAAGAAGTAATGCGCGCACTGAAGCCTATACTAACTGCTAACCGAATAAAATATTTACAGACGGACAACGGGAAGGCATACAATTTACCCACGAGGTTGAAATATAAAATAAACTTAATTTTCTCGATCTAACAAGGTTGGACAATAGTTTCAATACCACATAAGAAAGATCTTTTATAAAAAGGTGACAGCACGTGCTGAAAACCGTATGCTTTCAGTATTCATGAAGATGAAGATTGTACAGTAAGCAAACAAATTGTCAATAAAAGATATGGACTTTTTGGCAGGTGACGAAGGCAGCACTGATCCGCTATTACCGAACAGTATTCGTTGTATACATTACACACACATACACACACACATGTTAGGTTAAACGCAACCTCCATACAAAAACAGATATCGGATTTAAATAATAATTTCGTGCTTGCAATATATACTACCTATGTACACAAATTTAAAATATAGTTTACTGACCATTGTAATACAAGAGGTCATTGACACGACTTTACACTGGTTTAGCATAGTTACTTATGTTAGGTTGAACGCAACACACACACACACAAGAATCATATTTTTTGTATACGTTCTAGGTGAAAAACTACTGGGGGTGTCTCTGACTTTAGTTGGAAATAAATAACATTACAGATATTGATATGGTACTATGAGTAGCCTATACGTGAATACTATACATCAGACTGCATGTATCTGTCATTAGCAATCTAACGTTACGACGGCAGCATAACGATAATGAAAGCCATACATTATCGTTTGCTAACGTTTGTATTTTGTCTAAGCTATGTTAACTTCACACACACACACACACACACAAGACTTAGATTTTTTGTATACGTTCTAGGTGAAAAACTACTTTTTGGCAGGTGACAAAGGCAGCACTGATCCGCTATTACCGAACAGTATTCGTTGTATACATACACACACACATGTTAGGTTAAACGCAACCTCCATACAAAAACAGATATCGGATTTAAATAATAATTTCGTGCTTGCAATATATACTACCTATGTACACAAATTTAAAATATAGTTTACTGACCATTGTAATACAAGAGGTCATTGACACGACTTTACACTGGTTTAGCATAGTTACTCATGTTAGGTTGTACGCAACACACACACACACACACACACAAGAATCAGATTTTTTGTATACGTTCTAGGTGAAAAACTACTGGGGTGTCTCTGACTTTAGTTGGAAATAAATAACATTACAGATATTGATATGGTACTATGAGTAGCCTATACATGAATACTATACATCAGACTGCATGTATCTGTCATTAGCAATCTAACGTTACGACGGCATGTTAAATATCAAATTATCATATACACACACACGCGCACACACACACACATGTTAGGTTAAAAAATGCAGTCCACTTACGTTTCATGTTAGGTTAAAATGCAGTCTACTTACGTTTCACGTTAGGTTAAAAAATGCAGTCCACGTACGTTTCACGTTTACGTTAGGTTAAAATGCAGTCTACTTACGTTTCACGTTAGGTTAAAATGCAAACACTCACGCACACACACACACGTGTATGTTATTTAAATTATTATTTAAATAACATACACACGTGTAGTGTTTAGGTCATCAGTACATGACGCAACGGGAGTGATAAGTCCAATTAGGTTTGTTACACGTTGTGTGTTAGGTTAAGATGCAGTCCATTCACGTTTCATGTTAGGTTAAAATGCAAACAAACACACACACACACACACACACACACACACACGTGTTAGGCTGCAGCCTAAACGTGTAGTGTTTAGGTCATCAGTACATGACGCAACGGGAGTGATAGGTCCAATTAGGTTTGTTAGACGTTGTGTGTTAGGTTAAAATGCAGTCCATTCACGTTTCATGTTAGGTTAAAATGCAAACAAACACACACACACACACACACGTGTTAGGCTGCAGCCTAACACGTGTGTATGTTATTTAAATAATAATTTAAATAACATACACGTGTGTGTGTGTGTGTGTGTGTTTGCATTTTAACCTAACGTGAAACGTAAGTAGACTGCATTTTAACCTAACGTAAACGTGAAACGTACGTGGACTGCATTTTTTAACCTAACGTGAAACGTAAGTAGACTGCATTTTAACCTAACATGAAACGAAAGTGGACTGCATTTTTTAATCTAACATGTGTGTGTGCGCGTGTGTGTGTGTATGTGATAATTTGATATTTAACATGCCGTCGTAACGTTAGATTGCTAATGACAGATACATGCAGTCTGATGTATAGTATTCACGTATAGGCTACTCATAGTACCATATCAATATCTGTAATGTTATTTATTTCCAACTAAAGTCAGAGACACCCCAGTAGTTTTTCACCTAGAACGTATACAAAAAATCTGATTCTTGTGTGTGTGTGTGTGTGTGTGTGTGTGTGTGTGTGTGTGTGTTGCGTACAACCTAACATGAGTAACTATGCTAAACCAGTGTAAAGTCGTGTCAATGACCTCTTGTATTACAATGGTCAGTAAACTATATTTTAAATTTGTGTACATAGGTAGTATATATTGCAAGCACGAAATTATTATTTAAATCCGATATCTGTTTTTGTATGGAGGTTGCGTTTAACCTAACATGTGTGTGTGTATGTATACAACGAATACTGTTCGGTAATAGCGGATCAGTGCTGCGTTCGTCACCTGCCAAAAAGTAGTTTTTCACCTAGAACGTATACAAAAAATCTAATTCTTGTGTGTGTGTGTGTGTGTGTGTGTGCGTGTGTGTGTGTGTGTGTTTGTGTGTGTGTGTGTGAAGTTAACATAGCTTAGACAAAATACAAACGTTAGCAAACGATAATGTATGGCTTTCATTATCGTTATGCTGCCGTCGTAACGTTAGATTGCTAATGACAGATACATGCAGTCTGATGTATAGTATTCACGTATAGGCTACTCATAGTACCATATCACTATCTGTAATGTTATTTATTTCCAACTAAAGTCAGAGACACCCCCAGTAGTTTTTCACCTAGAACGTATACAAAAAATATGATTCTTGTGTGTGTGTGTGTGTGTGTGTGTGTGTGTGTGTGTGTGTTGCGTTCAACCTAACATAAGTAACTATGCTAAACCAGTGTAAAGTCGTGTCAATGACCTCTTGTATTACAATGGTCAGTAAACTATATTTTAAATTTGTGTACATAGGTAGTATATATTGCAAGCACGAAATTATTATTTAAATCCGATATCTGTTTTTGTATGGAGGTTGCGTTTAACCTAACATGTGTGTGTATATGTGTGTGTAATGTATACAACGAATACTGTTCGGTAATAGCGGATCAGTGCTGCCTTCGTCACCTGCCAAAAAGTCCATATCTTTTATTGACAATTTGTTTGCTTACTGTACAATCTTCATCTTCGTGAATACTGAAAGCATACGGTTTTCAGCACGTGCTGTCACCTTTTTATAAAAGATCTTTCTTATGTGGTATTGAAACTATTGTCCAACCTTGTTAGATCGAGAAAATTAAGTTTATTTTATATTTCAACCTCATGGGTAAATTGTATGCCTTCCCGTTGTCCGTCTAAATATTTCATTCGGTTAGCAGTTAGTATAGGCTTCAGTGCGCGCATTACTTCTTTTATGCTGAGCATAACACTCCATTACAATTGGAAACATAAATAGAGAAGAATAACAATATGTAATTCTTTGTATAGTAATCAGAAATGTATTTTAATGTAAAATATGTATTTCATTTATCTGCATACATCTTTGCGGATTGAAATCTACGTATGCTGAAAATGTAAATTCTTGGATTAATGTTTGTCGGTTCGATTGTTTCCCTAATTTTGGTTAATGTACGAAAATACTTTCAGTATCGCTAACTTCTTAAAGCTTTAAGCAGTGAGGGAAAGCTTTTCCATCACGGTCGATGACCCCTCCTCTCTCTCTCACTCGTCAAAACGTCGACTTCATTTTTCAATGTATTAAATAATTAATTAATAGTTTTATAATGCAGGATGTATCAGTCAGTGTGATTGATCCTTGTTAGGGGGGTCATTGCCCCGTCTGTGTATGATTTTAGAAATATATATATATTTGACAAATATTAACTGTGTGTGTGTGTGCGTGTGTTGTTGTCACTGAGTATCGAGCTACTTACATGTGTGTCCACTCTCTCTCTCTCTCTCTCTCTCTCTCTCTGCATCCATTGTACAGGTTTAATGTAATTGTATGTATATCGTTACAAATGACAAGTAGAAATCCAATCCTTGAAGTGTTTAATAAGTAAATTGTATGTATATATCACTGAATAATAATAATAATAATATAATCGTTCTAGTGTTAACGTTTGCTGCAACAGTTCCTCCACAGGTAACGCAGTTTACAAAATAATTACACATAGGTTCAGAGGTGTATAGTGAAATAAATTAAAATTTTACACGCATGTCGTTACAGATGAAAAATAGAAATTAATTTCTTCACCTGCGAAGTTCACAGGTTATATATAGTGCAAGCGTCGATGTGTGTGCAACTGTACTAAAAAAGCTGTTATGCGCATGCGCAAATAATTCAAATGCACATACGTAGATGACTGAAAAAGAGATGATTTACATAATAAATGTACGCTTACTTAGACCAATAGATTCTGCGTCGTGCCTTTAGGGTTATCAAATTTCCAAAATCTTTCAACTGGTTGACCATTAGCTAAAACATAGCGGAAAACTATAACTAACTGAAATACAGACGAGATGTCTAATGTTTCGTCCGCAATCAAAGAAACATACTGTGCAGTTTTTTATTTCTTCTATTATGTTTTCTTGACATACAAATGATACTAACCGAATGAAATATTTACAGACGGACAATGGGAAGGCATACAATGACTAATGTACGAAAATACTTTCAGTATCGCAAATTTCTGAAAGCTTTCCACTGTGTGTGTACAATGACCCTTGAGTTAAGCTGGTGTTGTAATCATGTATCGTTTGTTCTTCACCTTCCACTTGAAGAAGAAGAAAAGGGCAGGTGGTGGGGATCTTACACCACTTCTAGTTACATATAAATGTGTAAGGGAAGTCATGCAAATTACTCTTCATTTACAGCTGTACAATGAAGTACAATCATGAAGAATATTTACGCCGTCTACGCACGTATTTTAAAATACAGAGAGTGGGTGTACGTAAAGATTACCATTTAAAGTATCCAAATGTCAACCAGAGTCCACAAACACTGGCACGCGCTGGGTTTGTGTACGAGGGGGATGGCGATACTGTACGATGTAGTTCGTGTCAAGTTAGATTTGAAGACTGGACGATGGACGATTGTCCTAACGCTTTACATGCTCGAGTAATGCCGCAGTGCCAGTTTGTGGTGACACAGCTAAAATGATAAAAACAACAAACAAACGTTAGGTCTAATTATTAATCGGTTCTTTTCAGAGCCACCGTAACTTAGCCTCATATTACTTGAATTTGTTATTTGTTTACACAACAAAAAACATTTTCATGTGATCTTGAGTCGGTCCTAAGCCCGAACAAATAAGGAAGGTGGTATATTATATATTTACAGGGTGTAAAAGAGGAAAACGGAGCCATATAGAGACAATGTAAGTATAATGTTTATACTACAAAGTAATTACGATAAAGTGTACTTTTTCTGTAGGTCTGATCACTGCAGTCAAGTCGCTCCTGGAACAAGAATAATGTATGAGTGCAGTCCATTTTGTTGTTAGTGAATCGTTATCTGTTTTTATTAAAATCTTACAATGTCAAAAATTATTATTAATATTTTATTTATTTTATAACATTGTTTGTGATTTGTATTTATTTTATAATATTGTTTGCGATATATATATATATATATTTAATCAATGTAAAATGAATTTTTAAAAATATTGCATTACATTGGTCTGTAAACTATATTTATGTTTGTTCTGTACACATATGCATACGATAACTGAACGATTGCAGCTGTAGTTAGAGAATGCACTTGATAATGTTTTAATGTGAATAATTTTTACGTTTAGAAACTGAACGATTGTAGATCACTGCAGTCAAGTCGCTCCTGGAACAGGGATAATGTATGAGTGCTGCAGTCCATTTTGTTGTTAGTGAATCGTTATCTGTTTTTATTAAAAATCTTACAATGACAAAAATTATTATTAATATTGTATTTATTTTATAACATTCTTTGTGATATATATATATATATTTCAATCACTTTCTGCTACAGTCCGTTTCTTGATGTATATAATACTATAATACTTATAACTATTTTACCTCAAGATGTATTTTTTCTTTAGGGACATGTTTCGGGAGATCCTGTTCTCCCATCTTCAACCTTCGCCATCTTGCTTCTGGTGCAGTATTTGTGTGTTGGCTTCTGGATGTTATTATGGTGGTTTGTTGGTCTTTGGTCCTTCAATGTTGCATTATTGTGTGTGGTTGTGGTATCTGTTTTTGTATTTTGTGTATTTTCGATGTTGAGTGCTTTGAATATTGTGTCATGTTTTGTATTGATTTGTGCAATAAACACAGGACATGAATTCCCAGACATAACCAATGTAACACTAATAAAACATATTCCACACAAAGGCACCATAATGAACATTTGGGAAAATTTACAGATTTACAAACATAAAACACAAAACAAATTAATACCAGAACAAATACAAATTGTTCTAATCTTTATAAATTAGAAGTAGGACACAACGAGGTAGGCGATAAATATATTTCCTGGTGATTACATTTTAGTATCGCTAATTACAATAATCCATAAGTAGCACGACTTACTGACGCTTATGTAAAACCGATGACATAAAGAGAGCTAACGAGAGAGAGAGAGAGAGAAAGAGAGCGAGAGAGAGAGAGAGACAGAGAGAGAAAGAGAGAGAGTGTGAGAGAGAGAGAGTTTATATCGTGATCGATAACTGTGTCTAGAGACAAAGAGAGAGGAAGGGAGAGAGAGTTGATACATTGATATCGAAGTCGTCAACAGTCATATAATTTACTATACACTATAATGCGTCTGCTAATATAGTTTGAATTTCCCACCGAAGAAAAATGTTGGTAGATCTGTTCTATACACAATAATGCAAGATTGGTAACCCTGATCATATATTTTAATATACACTATAATACACATATCAAGTTTGAACCCATGCATAGGTTGGTAAACCTGATCATATAGATTTAATATACATTATAACACACAACAAATTTGAACTCATGCAAAGCTTGGTAACCCTGATCATATATTTTTAATATACACTATAATGCATCAAGTTGGAACCCCCACCCACCACCCACCCCGATATGCAAATCAGCTTTACTTAAAAATTGGTAACCCTGATCATATATTTTAATATACACTATAATACACATATCAAGTTTGAACCCATGCATAGGTTGGTAACCCTGATCATATATTTAATATATACACTATAATGCATCAAGTTGGAACCCCCACCCACCCCTGATATGCAAATCAGCTTTATTTAAAAATAAAAAAATATATTCGCGGAAATTCGCGGATGCGGGTGGTCCATTGAACCTCACCCCACCCCCCACCCGCCCATTGATATGCAAATCAATTTAATTAAAAAATAAAAATATCAAATTAAAAAAACTAAAAAATTATATTCGCGGAAATTCGCGGATGCTGTGGTCCATTTGGGATGCTGCGGGTCCAGCTGATAGAAAGTGAAAGTGATCTAGGCTCGCGGGACCCGTCGACGCTCACCCTGAAGGTTCGGTCGCTGAGATACGACCGGAGGAAAAACAATATGGCCGATGGTAGAGGGGAATTGGCAAGTTTGAAGAGAAGACCTTCGTGCCAGACTTTATCGAAGGCCTTGCTCAAGTCCAACAGTACGGCGGCCGTAGCCGCTCGCCTGTTGGTGGCGTCTGACAAGTGCGTAACAACGCGGACCAATTGAAGCGTGGTCGAGTGCTCTCTGCGAAACCCGAACTGTTCGCTGCGGATGAAACCATCTAGCAGCGGCGAGATGCGAGCCAGCAGGAGACGCTCGAACACCTTCGAGATGACTGGCAACAGAGAGATTGGTCGATAGCTTTCAGGAAGCATGCGAGGCTTCGGAATCATTACGATGTTGGCTGATTTCCACAGGCGGGGAAAGTACTGTAGCCGGAGACAGGAGTTAAACAGCTCAAGAAGGAGGTCAACGCCTGAGGCCGGGAGATTTTGTAGAGCAGCGGCTCCGATCCGGTCAGGACCGGGGGCGCGACGGCGATTTAGTCGGCAGATAGATGAAACTAGTTCATCCCTGTCGAACGGGAGGGCTGGCACTTCGGGAGGGCGTGAAAAATGTCCAGATAGGAAGTCACGGATTTCTGCCGAGTGGGCAGTGTCCGAGACGCCTTGGTGAACAGTAAATTGCACCTCCATGCAGTCGGCGAAGACCTCAGCCTTGCCTTCCGATGAAGATACAACCCCGTTCGGAGTTTCAAGTGGGTTGCGAGTTCTCTTCTCGCGGGTAAGTCTACTCGCCGCTCTCCAGACGGAGGCGTGGTCGACTTCAAGACACTCAAGGTATGAGTCCCATCGATCAGAATTTACGTCCCGCAGTAGCTGCTGGACGTAAAGAGACTGGGCCTGAAAGCGCCTTTTGACGCCGGGATCACAGGTTCTTTGCCATCTGCGGCGGAGATTGCGCCGTAGCCAGATGGTTGGAGTACTTCCGCAGGTAAGGCCGATTTACGATGATTCACCTCGAGAGCATATGTGTGTCGATCCATGACACCTTGGACCAACTCCTGAAGATGAGTGGCTCGGAGATCCAAATCGTCACAAGTGACGATCGGGTCCGCAGGGAGTGATGGTAACCGCCGTGAGAGCTCATCATGGTAGGAGCGCCAGTTGACTCTCCTAACAATCTGAGCGGGAGGTCGGGGTGAGGCCGACAGCTCACGGGCAGTTATAAAAAGGGGATTGTGATCGGATGAGAGATCCGACACTGACGAGACCTGGATGTGATGGGTCACGTCCTTGGCTATGACAATGTCAAGGACGTCCGGTCGATGACCGGAAAAGGGGAAGTGAGTAGGGTCTTCTGGGCCGATGACTTGAAGTACCGGGTCGTCGGAGACGAACCGATACAGAGATTTTCCGTAGGCGTTGGCTACTCTGCTGTTCCAGGAGGGATGCTTGGCATTTAAGTCGCCGGCTACTATGGTTGGTAGGGGATGATCGAGGAGAGCGTCCCACTCCTCGGGCGGTGGAGGTAGCCGCAGGCCGGGCCGGAGATACGCCGCAACAACGCGCAACTCCGATCCGCCAGCGCCTATCGCCACCGCACAACCTTCAACAAGAGATGTATCTAAAGGGGGTAGTGGCCTGTGGGATATCCGCCTGTGGACTAAGACGGCTGTCCCCCCCGAGGGGCGACAGCCAGGCCGCTGGGGACGATCCTGACGAAAACAGATGTAAGAAGGCAGGTTGAAGGTATGGTAGCGAGCCAGATGAGTCTCGCAAAGGAGGACGACATCAGCGTCGTACTCCGTTACGAAAGTCATCAGTTCAGATTGTCGAGGGACTACCCCATGGGCATTCCACGTAACGATCCTAAGACTCCTAGCCATTCAAAGGAAGAAGAGGAAAGAGGGTAGACAGTGATTGAAACACCAGGGCGAGAACCGTGGTTGTATCTGGAGCAGACCTGATGTTATTTATCAAAGTTTCAGCCCAGGCAGTCAGGGGGTCCACCGGGGCCCGGGAAGATTCCCGAGATTCCGGAAGACGGACTTGTCTGGCCTCGGCCGGTGTTGCAGATGGCGCAGGGCTCGGGGACGGACGTGAGGTCTGCTCAGTTGGGAGCTTAGGTTGATGGCTGGGGGCGGGCGGGGCCCGCTGAGGTTTTACAGGCAATGCCTGTGGAACTTGTCGCTGACGGCGACGAGTGCGCTTCGGTTTGGAGCTCCGAGGAGCGGAAGGCGGGACTGATGTAGCGGCCACAGCCGCGTATGAGGGACCGGGCGCTCCGGCAGGCGCCGGGACAGAAGGGACTGCAGGCGGCGCCGAAACGTCGACTGCAGGCGAACTGGGGCCCTGGGAGCAGCCGGAACTGCTGCCGGGGCCTGAGATGATGCTCCGGAGAGAGGTGGGAAGGCCTCTCTTCTTTTAGGGAGGGGACCTGCAACACGGCCTGCCTGCGCGCCAGGGCGAGCAGGAGTCCGCTGCAGCTTCATGGCTGATATAAATTCTTTACATCCTCTATAGTTAGCCGGATGGTCCCCGCCGCAGTTGCAGCAAATGGCCGTGAACCCCGTCTTGGGCTTATCACACCCGCGATGAGGCTCAGTACATCGCACGCAACGCGGAGGGTGGTTACAGAATAAGCTGGAGTGGCCAAACCTCTGACAGTTAAAACACTGCGAGGGGCCTGGCCGCCGGTCAAAAGTACGAACTTGCACCCGAAGGTGCAGGAAGTTTTGGAGGCCATAGACCTCCTCGAACTGGCCTACTTTGAGTAGTTTCACTAGAAAACTATTCACAGGACGGCGATCTTCCCCCTTGCCAGCATGCAGTACACTTACCGCCGTCGGCGAATAGCCTAAAGCGACAAGCTCCTGCCTGATGGTATCGGGGGCGGTCCAGGAAGGAAGTCCAGAAAGAACAACTTTAATTTCGCGCTCTGAAGGAAGCGCGAAAGTATGAAAGGAGATCTTCCGATCGGTAAGAAACTGTTGGACCGATCGGAAGTCCGGGACTGTTGTGGCCGCAATTCGAAGCGAGGCGCCTTGGCACCTGGCTTCGAGTTTGGCCGAAGGAAGCAGATTCTGCAGGGAACGGAGAATTTCCCTGTAATTACGATTGTCTGGAATAACAATCGGCGGAATTTTTGGTTTGGGGACAGAGTAGCATGTAGCATCACAGTAGCGGGACGTCTTTGCACCCGGTGCATGACTGCAGCATCTGGGTCGAGCCCAATGGCTGCCTGTGGATACACGTAGTTCTGGTTCATTCGACAGGTGCCTAAAAACAGGAATGGGCAACCGCCAACCAGTTAACTGAGAAGGCGGGGGAGAAAGGTTTTCAATTTTTATTTATTTTAAAAATTTCAGCAATCAGTGGGCACTGCCTCAAGGACGGGTTCAGGTGACAGATGTCGCCCGTTCCCAGTCCCGCGTGCAGACGCCGTGAGGCGTCGGTCGCTCCCCGCGAGGCAGAGAGCCTCCGTGCCAGTGATAGCGCGTAGCAGCGCCATTCAGCGCGGTCGGCATAGTAGGAAGGGAGGAAGGAAGCAGCTTTGCAGGTAAATTCTGGGGCATGGACAGATGGTGAATATGCAAATTTAGGTTTAAGTAATTTTACTTAAAGTTATGGCGGGTCATCGAGAATCGCCCGAGGGCGTTTGACCCGGACAGGGGGAGGTGGTTGCGTGGTGCTGATGGTCCTGAGGTAAGGGAAGGAAGAGGTCTCAGCTGCGGGAAAGAGAATCGCAGCTAATGACCAGACAAAGGCTGAGAGAGTAGGAACTCGTAGACCTCCTCAAATTACACTGTTTCTAACAAACCAAGGAGATCCCGACAAGGAACGGAGGGTTCTGGATTGGAAACTTTCCAGCCTACGCCTGTTGGTGGCGGAGACAAGTGACCACCATACAGGTGCCGCATAGGTCAATACAGACCGGAGAAACAACAGATAGAGGGTAACTTTCGTGCGCAGCGCCAGGGGGCTGCGGCACGCGAGGTATGGGTAAAGTTTGGCTCGGACGCCGCGAGCCTTGGCAAGGGTGTCCGTCACGTGGGCTTTGAAGCAAAGGCGACGATCTAGCCGAACGCCTAGATACTTCACCGACTCTTTGTAGACGATAGGCCTCCCTTCCAGGGAGAGGGGCTGGCATCGGGAGATGGACTTACGAGTGAAACAGATCGCCTCGTATTTCTCCGTATTGATCGTCACCCGCCATTTCCGTAGCCAGTCCGGAAGCTGGTCCAACTGACGCTGCAGCTTTGTACTCGCAAAACGCGGGGACACAGAGCTGTAATGATACATTGCATCGTCAGCGAACAAAGACAACGTGACTCCGGGCAAAACAGGCAGGTCGTTCGTGTACACGAGGTACAGAACGGGGCCGAGGACAGATCCCTGAGGTACGCCGGCGGCGACGGGACGAACTGCAGAGCAGGTTCCGTCGACGCTCACCCTGAAGGTTCAGTCGCTGAGATACGACCGGAGGAAAAACACTATGGACGATGGTAAGGGGGAGTTGGCAAGTTTGAAGAGAAGACCTTCGTGCCAGACTTTATCGAAGGCCTTGCTCACGTCCAGCAGTGCGGCGGCCGTAGCCGCTCGCCTGTTGGTGGCGTCAGAGAGTTGCGTTACCACGCGGACTAGTTGAAGCGTGGTCGAGTGCTCTCTGCGAAAACCGAACTGTTGGTTGCGGATAAAATTATCCAACAACGGCGAGATGCGGGCCAGCAGGAGCCGCTCGAACACCTTCGAGATAACTGGCAAGAGAGATATTGGCCGATAGCTTTCAGGAAGCATGCGCGGCTTGCGGGGTTTAGGAATCATTACGATGTTGGCAGTTTTCCACAGGCGGGGAAAGTACTGTAGCCGGAGACAAGAGTTGAACAGCTCGAGCACGAGGTCAACGCCTGAGGCCGGGAGATATTGTAATGCAGCGGCCCCGATCCGATCAGGACCGGGGGCGCGACGGCGATTTAGTCGGCAGACAGACGAAACGAGTTCGTCTCTGTCGAACGGGAGGTCGGGGCCAGCGGGAGGGCGAAAAAAATAACCAGATAGGAAGTCCCGGACTTCTGCCGAGTAGGCAGGTTCCGAAACGCCTCGATGAACGGTAAATTGCGACTCCATGCAGTCGGCGAAGACCTCAGCCTTGCCTTCCGATGAAGACACAATCCCGTTCGGGGTTTCCAGCGGGTTGCGAGTTCTCTTCTCGCGGGTCAGTCTACTCACCGCTCTCCAGACGGAGGCGTGGTCGACTTCAAGAGACTCAAGGTATGAGTCCCATCGATCAGAGTTTACGTCCCGCAGTAGCTGCTGAACGTAAAGGGACTGTTGTTGAAATCGTCGCTTAGCGACTGGGTCACGGGTTCTTTGCCATCTGCGGCGGAGCTGGCGCCGTAGCCAGATGGCATGGAGTACTTCCGCAGGTAAGGCCGATTTACGATGATTCACCTCGAGTGCGTAGGTGTGTCGATCCATGACACCTTGGACTAATTCCTGAAGATTTGTGGCGCGGAGATCCAGATCGTCACGAGAGACGATTGGGTCCGCCGGGAGAGATGGTAACCTTCGAGAGAGCTCGTCATGATAGGATCGCTAGTTGACTCTCCTAACAATCTGAGCGGGAAGTCGGGGTGACGCTGACAGCTCTCGAACAGTTATAACAAGTGGATTGTGATCGGACGAAAGGTCCGACACAGACGAGACTCGATGTTGCGGGCAACGTTCTTGACAGCTACTATCTCAAGAACGTCCGGCCGGTGGCCGTGAAAGGGGAAGTAGGTAGGGTCTTCAGGGCCGATGACATTAAGTGCCGGGTCGCCAGAGACGAACCGGAACAGAGAATTTCCATAGGCGTTGACAACGCGGCTGTTCCATGAAGGGTGTTTGGCGTTTAAATCGCCGGCTACAATGGTTGAGAGGGGGTGGTCGAGGAGGGCGTCCCACTCCTCGGGCGGTGGCGGAGTCCGCCGGCCAGGACGTAGGTACGCAGAAACAACGCGTAGCTCCGATCCGCCGGCGTCCACCGCCACCGCGCATCCTTCAATAATAGATGTATCTAGAGGAGGCAAAAGCCTGTGGGATATCCGCCTGTGGACTAAGACTGCTGTGCCCCCCGAGGGGGGACAGCGAGGCCGTAGGGGACGATCCTGACGATAACAGGCGTAGGCGGGAAGGGAAAACGAGTGGTAATGAGCCAGATGAGTCTCGGAAAGAAGTATGATATCAACATCATACTCCGTCACGAAAGTCATCAGTTCAGATCGTCTGGGGAGTAGCCCGAAGGCGTTCCACGCAACGATCCTCAGGCTATTAGCCATTCAGGGGAAGTAGAGGAAAGAGGGCAGCTAATGATTGGAAAACCAGGGCAAGCACTGTGGTAGTGTCGCGAGCAGTCCTGATAGACGCAACAAGATTATCTGCCCAGGCAGTCAGGGGATCCGCCGAAGCCCGAGAAGATTCCCGGGACCCCGGAGGACAAGCCTGACTGGCCTCGACAGGGTTAGCAGATGGCGCTGGGCTGTCGGACTGAGTAGTAGACTGCTCGCTGGGAGGTTGAGGACGATGACTGTGGGCGGGTCGAGCCCGCGGAGAGGGTACAGGTGAAACCTGTGATGATGTAGGTCGGCCGGCGGAGTTCCGGCGACGACGAGAGCGCTTGGATTTGCCCGATCGGGCTGGAGGTGAGACTGATTTAGCGGCCATGGCGGCGTAGGAAGGTGTGGGCGCTCCGGCAGGCGCCGGGGTTGAGGCCGCTGCAGGCGGCGCCGAAGCGACGACTGCAGGCGAGACAGCGGCACCGGAAGCAACCGAAGTTGCTGTCGGGACCTTGGCAGATGAACCAGTGAGAGGTGGGAAAGCCTCTCGCTGGTTAGGGCCAGGATCAGCTACACGGCCAGCCTGCGCGCCAGGGCGCACAGGAGGTCGCTGCGGTTTCATGGCGGCGATAAAATTAGGGCAGCCTCGGTAATTAGCCGGGTGGGCTCCTTTGCAGTTGCAGCATATAGCTGTGAACCCCGTCAATGGCTTATCACAGCCACGATAAGGTTCAGCACAACGCACGCAACGCGGGGGCTGATGACAGAAAAGACTGCTGTGGCCGAACCTCTGGCAGTTAAAACACTGCGAGGGGCCGGGCCGCGGGTCAAATGTCCTGACTTGCACCCGTAGGTGCAGAAGATTCTGGAGACTATAAATCTCCTCGAAAGGGCCTACTTTCAGAAGTTTGACCAGAAAGCTGTTAACGGGTCGGCGGTCATCACCTTTGCCAACATGCAGGACGCTTACCGCGGACCTATCGTCCGATCACGACCTCCTGCTTGTAACTGTCTTGCTGCCGTCGGTCTCACCCCGACTTCCCGATCATCCTGTTAGGAAAGTCAATTGGCGATCCTACCGTGATGATCTGGCCAGGCAGTTGCCATCTGTCCCTCCGAACACACTCGTCTCTTGTGACGACGTGGATCTCCGGGTACATCAGCTCCAGGACCTCGTCCAGTCCGCAATGGACAGGCAAACCTACACTGTTCCGGTGAGTAATAAATGCTCCGACCTTCCTGCGGAAGTTCTCCAGGCCATCCAATTACGACGCCAGCTCCGCCGCAGATGGCAACATACCCGTGACCCTGCCGCTAGTCGGCGTTTTCGAGCCCAGTCGGAACATGTCTCGCAACTTCTGCTTGACGTAAACGCGGATCGATGGGACTCCTATTTGGAGTCCTTGGAAGTCGACCACGCCTCCGTATGGAGAGCCGCTGGTAGACTGAAAGGCGAAAAGAGGACTCGCCATCCCTTAAATACCCCGGACGGCGCTGTATACTCTGCAGAAGGCAAGGCGGAAGTCTTCGCCGACTGTATTGAGGAACAGTTCACCGTCCATAGAGGCACCTCTGACCCGGCTCATACGGCCGTCGTCAGGGATTTCCTTTCTGGATACTAATCTGCTCCCCCCAAAGACCCTCCTAACTCAGTCGAAGAGGAAGACCTTGCGTCTGTCCTTAGCCGACTGAAGAAGAGAAAGGCCCCTGGCCCCGATCGCATCGGTGCCACTGCGTTGCAGAATCTCCTGCCTTCGGCAGTTGACATTCTTCTTGAGCTCTTCAACTCCTGTCTCCGGCTGAGGTACTTCCCCCGCCAGTGGAAAACCGCAAACGTCATCATGATCCAGAAATCCAAAAAGCCGCCCACCCTACCTGGAAGCTACCGCCCGATATCACTGTTGCCAGTAATCTCGAAGGTATTCGAGCGTCTTCTCCTGGCCCGTATTCGGCCCCTGGTGGATGGTTTCATCCGCGAGGAGCAGTTTGGGTTTAGGCCGAGGCACTCGACTACTCTTCAGCTAGTATGGGTTGTCACCTGTCTAGCCGACACCGCCAACAATCATCAGGCAACAGGCGCCGTCCTGTTGGATGTGAGCAAAGCCTTCGATAAAGTCTGGCACGAAGGCGTGCTCTACAAACAGGCGCATTCGTCACTCCCGGCATCTATCGTCCACTTGCTCCGATCCTATCTGACGGATCGCACCTTCAGGATCAGCGTAGATGGGGCGTTCTCTCGGGTTCGCCCTGTCGCCGCCGGCGTCCCACAAGGATCTGTCCTATGCCCCGTTCTGTACGTCCTGTACACGAACGATCTGCCTGTTTATCCCGGGGTCACGTTATCTCTATTTGGCGACGACGCGATGTTTCAGAGACACGGGCTCCCACGAGGTTGTGCAAGTGCCTTCCTCGCGGGTGCTGGCTGTCTCGGAGTCATTCCTCACTGTTTCGGCCGACGCCCTAGGGCGCTCGAGCCTCTTGTCGTCGCCAGTGCATCACTACGTTCCCAAAGGCTATGCCCGAGGGGACCATGGTGTCGCGCCTCGGCCTGACAATTGTCTGAAGCAAAAGCTCAAGCTTGCCCCCGTGGTGGCCATGTAATTTATCATGGACCCGCAGACTGCAACATAACACCTTTGTGCAGAGCAAACGACCGCGCTGACCTGTTGGCACCTGGCGTTCATCAGCCCTAGGCCTGGACAACGCAAACAAATTAGGGCGCAAGACGCCTGTGCATCATCCATCCATCCATGGTCAAGTGCACCAGTTCGTCTAGATGACTTTGTAAAAACTAAGCTAAACCAGATACTGTGCTAATGTGTTTTTACACATTAAGCAAATTGTTCAAATCAGAAACTCCTAAATTTGTACAAATAATTTTCCTGTTAAAAAAATAATGCATTCCCAGAAATACAATTTTGAAGTTTTTCTATATCTGCAAAGCCATGTTTTTACTTTATATAGTTGTTTCTTTAAATGTGGCGTGTAAGCTTTTATATTTAATATTAACATGGGTATCAATGTTGTTAGTCTACTCTTAGAGATAATATTAAATTCATTATAAAACTTCTACCACTGAATGTCTATATAAATAAACTATTAATTACACAGTTACATTCAACTACACATGAAGATGATGTTCCTGGCACAGACTTTACTACAAACGCACTCATTATTAAGAAACTATAAACAACGTGGACTGTGAAAATGCACTACTTAAAAACAGTAACAAATATCTCCAGTCTTGTTAGTTTTATTAGCAGCCATCTTAACACCAACTTTGTCACTACTTATTGCCACACTGCTAAATTCTTCATTCTTGATGAGGCCTTTCAGTGTCTCCACCATCTTCAGGTTTAAACGACCTGAAGATGGTGGAGACACCGAATTTCCTTATCAAGAATGAAGTATTTAGCAGTGTGGAAAGACCTGAAGATGGTGGAGACACTGAAAGGCCTCATCAAGAATGAAGTATTTAGCAGTGTGGCAATAAGTAGTGACAAATTTGGAGTAACAAATATGTTACCATGATTCACAGAAAACTGTTGTAGCAAGGGAGGAAGTCAAAATGCTTTGCTAGTTCAAACAAGTGCATGGGTTTAATGACCACTATCAAGAAATATACCAATATACTCATTCGTCATACCGTATTCATTAGTTATGACCAGTGGCGAAGTTACATGGAGGCAATTGAGGCAATGCCTACCCTAAAATTCTGTAGAATAAAAATTATAAATACATATTGTAACGTACCAAAATAACAGTTACATAAAAAAGGTCTAATACGTCAAATAGAAGAATAACATGAACATATTTCATCAAGCATGGAAGAAGGAACAGGAGAATGAAAATCAAAATGTGTATCTACAAATAAATAATATTAAAACAACCCAATGAAGAAGAAAGAAGAGTAATAAGAATATATCATCGAGTATAAAGAAGAAAGAGAAAATACCATGAGTCAATATAATACGTTAGCAAACAGGCCCAATAGATCAAAATAGTGAGGGGATATGCCGAAAGTGATTATCATCATAAGAAAGAGACATGTCAAATACAATCACCATAGTGAAAAAACAGACTAATTTGTTATAATAATGAAATAAATATAGGACAATGACTATCATAATAATGAATGAAAATGTGGAAGAATATGACTATATTCAGTGAACATGAATTATTACAAATAATGTGTAACCAAGAAAAGCACCAAAAGTGACAAACAATTAACATGAAAAAGAGACAGATGAATAAAAGAAGAAGAAGAAGAGGAAGAAATGTACCATGAAGAATGAAGATTATGTGTGACCAGTACAAGACATCAACATTCACAAAATACGGAAAGCATCACAATCAATGTAGTGACCAGAATAAGTATAATGATTATCGGACTATTAATAATAAAAAACCAAGTGTTGAACATCAATAAGTGATCACAAACAATGACTGTGAATAATTAGTATAAGTGTAACAACAAATGATATAATAACATTTACCCCAAGTAAACAGCACAGACAATATTAGTGAAGTGTTTATAACTGAGAGAAGTGAATAACCATTTATAAGTGAAAGAATCAACGATTAACAAGTGAAATGCACAAACAATTAGTGTACCAAGTTTAATCCAAGATTGTAAAACCACAGATATAATCAGTAAGACCACCAAATATATGATACAGAAAAGTGAATTAATTGTTCATAGAGATCAATAATAAAAGCTTTATAATCCTTGATATGAAATGTGCCTGAATGTCATAGCAACACAGGACAAAATGTAGATGAATGTCAAGACAAATAAGTAGTGAATAAACTAATTTGTTGAATAGAAACAAGTCAATGTACAAAGCCTAGATACAACCCACCAAAATATGTAACATAATTAGATTAAGAAACCAAGTATTATTGTATAAACATATAGTGTAAAATGTGTACAAAATGTGTAAAACATAATAATAAACCATTGTAGTAACATGCCATAATGACATGACAGTATTTGAGATGAATACTGTAAAACTATGAAGCATATTGTTGTCAAACAAATGACACCTAACCTCACATGAACTGGACCTACAACATAGAATCATATACAATAATTAAACAAAGTAATTATCAATATTTGTTTCAAATAGAGACCAAATAAAAATAAATATACAAAACAATGAATACCATATGAACTGAAAGACACAACTAATGAGTCAGATTAAATATAATAACAATAAACCAATTAGACAGAACCCCAATGTGACAATAGAGTTAGTCAAAAAACATTGACAAAACTTGTAAAGAGAATATAAGAATTGTTACCAGTAGTTAGAGGAATGTTCAATACAACTATGAGAACACCTCACAAGTATTATACAAATAATTTAATGACTGGAATTTAATAAACTAACTAACTGCAATCATAGGACTAGGTGTAAACAACCACCATACAAGAACTTGAAGAGATTTCAGATAACAAAAAGTTAGTAAATCCACTAAACTAACCATGTACAACATTTGTACACAATTTTGATCATTAACAATGTATCTAATATGTAGTAAAATAACTAAATAAGAGTGACAAAATGGCGAGATGAGAGCATTATGTATTTTGAACCATACTATATATGTAAACAAAATAACATTTTACCAAAATAAAGTATTAGCAAATGTATATAAATATACCTAATAATGTTATAGTACAAAAAATATGTAGTAGAATAAGGGATAATAGTGATATAAGTAAATATAAACAATTGGACATAGTTGGCTTATATGCCATTAGTACATTTTGTTTAAACTGTAAATATAGTAATATTATGTATTAGCATAGATGAGAAATGGACTCAAAATGTTTAATCATAAGTATTAAGATGTAGTTACAACAAAACATAGTGAAAAGGACTTATTTGTGTTAAGAACCACTATATGAGTTTTGAAGAAAGTGAAGTGAATTATTAATGGACGGAATTATTACTTGTTTGGACTTAAAATAAAGACGCAAGTGTCTGCAATTTAATGCCACTATCCAAATGATGATCCGACTAATAATAAGAAACTGATAACCATTATAAGATTTTCGATCATTTTCGAATGTCAATGTACACGTCATAAATAATCTCCAACCCGAAGCAGTGACGCTATGAAATTAAAATATTTGTTTAACCAAGACCTTTGGGGTAGAGAGTATGACTTTCTAAACCAATAGAATGACTCGATTTCACCAGACGAAAAGAGACACTTTAGCGAGGTGAGTTAAATTGTCTTTCAACACCCGAAGCGAGAGGAGCGTGTGACAGTCATCAAGACATATTTTTAAAATGTGCGCGTACCCCAGTAAAGTAACCATATATAACCTATACTGAACACCCTATTATCGTGTGACAGTGTAAGTGAGTGAATAGTGAAACAAAAGACATGACCAGTGTATAATAAAGGTCATGTTATGTGAGGGAAACAGGGAGTATTATACATTAACAATTTTAAAACATATTGATAAAATAATTCTCGTTAGTTCAACGAAAATTATTGTTGACTGCACTAGTCAAGTAAACACGCTTGAGTGTATAACCGATAACGATGAATAATTATCAGAATGAAATGAATAAAGTTCTCGTCCAACTTAATGACGACAATTAATTAAAAGATATTATATTTTTATGTTCAAAGAATAATAAATAGAAGCGGAATCAATATTAAATACCGCACACCATTACTCGTAAACATAGTCGCTTGTTTGACTATGATTTCAGCAGTCTTAAAAAAATAATAACTTATTATGCGAGAACTATCATTATTGCTAATTCTACATCCTATTACTAATAAATAAAGTGTTTGTAAAAAATAGTATTAAGATTTTTATATGATATTAACTATTCTACCTTATAACTTACTCTCATCTAGGTAAACTAACCTATAACCAAAACGTATTTGTTTGTCACAGAGAATCACTTCTGTCATAAATGATTTTTATAAATGGAATCAATAATAAGAGTTTTTTCAATTTTTTTCTCATTCCAGTTCATAATAATAATAACAAGTAAACCAGTAATATTGTTTTAATAGTGCAACGTTAAAAGCACGTGTTTACAGATCTTAGCTTCACAAGGCACAAGCCGACCGTACGATAGTACGATAGTATTGACTATCGTATTAAGGTTAATAATTTTTAAATTTTGTTTTTTTAATTATAATAAATATGTAAATATTGTTATTTATTAGCACATCTTTATATCTTGTATTATGTATATTCAAAGGATTCACGAAAATTGGTAATACTAATAACCAAAGTGAACATAACTTAACTTACCATATTATCGTACATTGTAACAGTGTTACCAGCCTTGAGCTGAAGAAGTCTCAGTATTTATTTAACTTGTTGTTGTTTTTAAAAAATCGTTATTAATTGTTTTAAAGGAGTTTTTACTAAATTTCACTAATGTTAATAAAAACCTCAATTTATTACCAGTGGATATAGAGTCTTCATTTCTGTCAAATAGATGTAAATAACTTATCTTTAGAAACAATTATTTCACAAGGTGGCGGCAATATTCGAATGATTGATATTGGAATATTCAATTTTACAATTGAATATCAGTTTTATTTTATTTAATGTGCATTTATCGATATTCAAACGAAATATCTGTGTGTTATAAATGTATTTACAGTGAGATAGAACCGCCCACCAAGAAGATTGAAGACATTCACGGATGGTAAGTGGGGAGGTGAATACAGCGAATTATTAGTGATCTTAATCCTCTTTTAAACATGAACATTAATTTCAATTTACCCATTACTAATTAATTATATTAAATACTAAACAACCACATGACAACGTGAGAGTCTACAACACTACTAAGTTAAAACCAATTTTAAACAAATTTAAATTAAACCATAAAAAGATATATTACAATATGAACTACATAACGTAAAGATTATACATTGTTACTGTAGAATTTATTAAGCCGAAATGTGCTTTACTGAGCGACCGCTAGATGGTGACAGGTGAGATTCGGCACAAAACGAATGAGGCAACGTGAACTTGCCTCAGCGTTTTTTGTTTAGATCGTATGTAAGCAATGTGCTAGCGTGATAGGGAAGTGCGGGGGAGGGGGATTGTCCCGTGCTGTACACATAGAGCATTGAGGCATGTCTCACTTCTATGGTGTAAACAGTTAAGTTAAAGCGCGCTGTGTGGTTTATAAGTGTCCTTATTTTATGCGGTTATTAAAAGTGTGCCTGTTATTCCGCTGAACTAACAGATGATCAAGATTGTTTTTTGAATTGTTTGTAACATTAAACATATAATATATAGAAACTAATCAAGTTTAAACATTTGAAGTTCAATCAGATGTATTATTGTGTATGACTTATACAAGGATTGTTCAATAGAAACACGTTTAGAGCTGTAAAGGATTTTTTATACAACGATTTTAAAAGAAGTCTCCATTACATGAGTCCCACTCTTGCCCTAATCTGTAGATTCCCTGCTAGTAAAATTCTTACGGCTATTTGGGGAACCAATCGCTAACAGCAAACTCTGCCTCAGCGTCCGATTTGAACCACCATCCTTTTAGTGATTCCTTAAAAAAAATTTAAGATAAGATTTTTGCCTACCCATTCATTAACTACTAGCTTCGCCACTGGTTATGACATATATTACCTCGGAACTTGGCTACACATACACACTCTTATGTCACTGTAAGACAAGTGAACTTAGGTTCTGAGATGACAGACGATCCTTATGTCTCAACTAATGTAAATAAAATTAATTATAAAACAATTATAAAACTTTACACATTTGTATACAGGTATACAATTTTAAATTGTGTGGGCTTCATATTCCACATATATATTGTAATGTATGTACACTGCACTTCACCACTTTTACACGCGCGCACACACACACACACACACACACACGCACACGTAGAGAGAGAGAGAGAGGGATTTTAAAGCAAATAATACAATACACACAAAGTAAAAAAGATACATTATGTTTCTGCTTGTTAAAAATACTTTAAAAATAGCATTTATTAAAATTGAATTATTTATTAAAAAATACTCTAAAAATTGAAAGCAAAGATTAAAACAAACTTCCTACAGGACAGAAAAAATAAATAAAAAAAGTATTACTTGGGAAAATTAAAAGCATACAAAAAACTACCACTCACACACACACGCACACACACACACACACACACACACATCATGTGTGTATTCCAGAAATACATTGTTGAAGTATTTCAACAAGTAATTAAGATGTATTTTAAGATATTGGTTTTATTTGCTAATTGAAAAATTCACATTTGCTTTGTGCAGAGTAGAATACTTTTGCAGTATGAACCTGGTCTTACACTGGAGAATTCAGATTACTGATATAAGCATTATGTTTTTTGAAACAAAATAGAATTAAAAAATTCTTAAAGGCTTCAAAAATAAAAATGTTCTGTTAATTTGACGCTCTCTTAATAATTTATCACCCCTTCCCACAATCAATGGTTATTACCCCAAGTCAGCTGTATTTAAAGACTGACTGTTATGTACCGATATTAACCTTACACTGTTTATTGCAAACATTTCAGTATAGTGTATCACATAAAATATTTATTAAAATCCCACACAGGATAGTAATAATCAGTAATTTTTCAGTTGAACTTTAAATATCTGAAGCTATAAAAATTCGTACCAGTAATTTAAATTTTACTTATTTACTTTTTTGTTTTACATGCTGTGTACAGCTGTCATAACATATAACTCAGCTGAGGCCTCTGTGAATAACTGCAGCAAGAAAAAAACAGGTTATTTCATTGTTTACCATTACTGAGCAGCAACTCCTGAACTAGATTCAAACCTATATGTAAATATAACACAAAAGTTGGTAGGCTATACTTCGCTCGCGTTTCATGGCAAACCACTAGGATTATATTGAGTGATCTAACTTTTGGGAGAGATGTAATGGATCTGTCATTATTCACAGTAAAGAAGCTATTACTTTTAGCAGATGATGAACCAGTGGAGGGAGTTGAAAGTCCAGAGATTTAAGGTAACTGTTTCTGTGATATAAAATTAGGTATGTTGATTACCTATTCCTATTTCCAGAGGTAGATCAGCAGTGGATCTCTCATGGATTAGGCCAGTAATTGTTAGATCGCCCAATTAAAGATCCAGAGGGCAGTCTGATAATTCAGCAAATAAACTCTCAATCAAAGAAGTCAAAAGGCTCCCAAGACATGTCTTAATGTAGTGTGATGGATGGTGTTTAGCTTTTTAACAGACGAGGTGAGTGCTGCTGATCCATAATCCAACCTATAACGTATTAATGAATGATAGATGTTCATTAAGAAAGATAAGTCTACTCCATAGGATGTATGGGGAAGTTTTCTTTTCAATAGTGCATCAAGAATACAGGGCAGTGCATATTGTAATATGTGTGTGTGTGTGTGTGTGTGTGCGTGTGTGTGTGTGTGTGTGTGTGTGTGTGTGTGTGTGTGTGTGTGTGTGACTGATATGAAAATAATCTAGTCCCACTACTGAAGGTCTAGTATCCTTAACAGAGCTCTACAATTCATAAAGAGTGATAAGTTGATTATACTGTCTGGTGACATCACTTCTAAACTGTAAACTAGTAGTAGGTAAAGTATTTGTTACCTGAGAGAGACATGAGGAGGATAGTCATTGATGGAGGACACTGAGAAAACTCAGAAATAAAAATGTATGTCCCATAGATTTGTAATTACACTGCCATTGATTTGTATGTTTGTAGGGATGAAAAATTAAAACACCCTTTTCAGTTGCCTTATTGCCCTAACTTTACTCCAGATTTGCTTAATGGGAGTGTTGGGATGGATGGAGGAAACCTACGTATTCTACAAGTTTTTGGGAGGCCTGTTTAAGTATCCATCATGCACTTGCTTGAAGTTTCTTAAAGAGAATACAGTTCTCAATATTCAGCCTTTTCAGCATCCTGCTGAACTCTGATGAAAGCAGAGAATTTATCAGTCCACCATGGAACCTTCTTACCATGTGTATGTGTTTTTAATTTGGGAGTGTAAATCTGAGCAAAAGCAACCAGGTTATCAGTAAATTATCTAACTACATACTCTAGACCCCAAACACATCAATTTGAGAATATAGCAGGTTCCTAGGTTAAATGTGTTTTGACCACTGCCCCTAGCAAAATTGGTATGTGTATGAGCAATGCAGTCACTACATAATTGTGGAGAGCATAGAATAAGGTCTAAGTTGGACCATGTTAAGTACAAAAAATTATAATCCACCACTTTTCTAATATTCAAGATAGCTAAGTGAAAAGTATCTACTACACCCTCGATAATTCTATCTCTAGAATCAAGATTACTGCTGCCTCAGATTATATTGTAATTTTAATTTTAATTAGACAAGAGCTTAGAGAAATTTTAATGAAAATTCAAAACATTTTAATGGCATTAGTTGTCTAGGTCAAACAGTTAGTTTCACAAGTACAGAATTAGTGAAATAATATGCAGTTCATTATATGTCTGATTCTTTGGATACAGAATTTAAAACCTTAAAGAATCCAATTTATAAACATGATAAAGAAACTAGTATGTTTGCTCAAAATTTACTGTGCTTCTTGAGCCAATGTAAAAACACAAATTAGCATTAAGCAGAACGTATAAGTTAGCATAAATAACCATCACTATTAGGTATCAACTGCATCCTGTAAGAGAAAATTTTTATGTCTTAAAAAAAAATAAACCTTTTTAAGCACACAATGTGTGATAAATGCTTATGCAGCTTGTCTTAACAACAGAAAAAGGCACTTGACCTAAAAACTTTATGTGACGAGTGTGGTTGATGATATTGCTGACAGATCATATTGTTATTAAGAGGTGAATTAATTGATGAACTACTTATAAAACTAATTCTACTGAACATGTGTGTAAGTGATGTGAGTTTTAATGTGTTTTCCCTCTGGTACTGTACCATAGTACTAATATGTTTAATAGTATGTGTCTGTATTACTATGATATTTTCACTGCTTATGTCCATATTCATAGTAAAAGAAAACATGACTAGAAAATTAAGTGTTTAGGAATAATATACTGAAGTAAATATACTCTAAATAATATACTATGAGTAGTATTACAGTATGGTGCCACCAACTCTTGTAAAAAACTTGGCATGGCTTTTCATCCTACTTTTGATTTCCTGTTTACATAAAAATTCCTCTTGTGGCCAGACTAAATGTCAGACTCTCCTATCCACCTGTAAAACGCTTGAGCTAGTGGGACATAAATATAAATAGCCTGAAGACACTGATCTGTGAAAGCAGAAAACTTACAAACAATTGTATACAGTAACAGAAAATTAAATTCTTGTTCAAGAATTGTGCAAAACTCAGTGTACCTATAACATGTTTAAAATGTAATAGTAGTTTATATTAAACTACCATTCTTATATGTGTAGAAATTGTATAAAGTTTATTTTACCTACATCACTGTATTTTGTTTCACCAAGTGCTGTCCAAGACAACCATAACTGATTCTGTGAAAGTGTCCATACAAGAAAGGGGAAAGCTTTAATTATAAAACCTTTCTATAATGTGATGAAAATATAATGTCATTTTAATAATTAATGTAACATTGAGAATTATTCTCAAAAATGTTTTCGTCATTGTATCCAAGAAGGATAGTTTACAGTTTGATTTAAATGTGTAGGAAATATTAAATACAAGTAATATTAGTAAATAGAAAATGGAAATAAATTTTTAGTTGATACCAACAACCCACCATCTTGTTATAACCAAGCCCAATACTGCTAGCAGAAATCCAGTCCTAAAATGGAGTGAACCGTTTCTTAAAACAGCAACCATACATAATCTTGACAAGGTTCTAGCCAACAAAATGGAAAAAGCTATAATTAATAATACTTTCTATATGGTTTCAGTTCTTTATGTTTATTTATTTATTATTATTTTTAGTTTATTTATTATTTATTACAGTTATTTCCTTGCTGGAAGTTTCTGTGATACACAAAAGAATATGCTAATAATAAACACTGTCATAAATTTAACATTGCATGATATACAGGTTATTAAAATGCACTGTTCATTATATTGAATTTAAATATCAACAACAGATCCTTTCATGTAATATAAAAGCTGAAAATTATTAGTCACATAACTTATTCCCTACAGATAATTTATAGTTATGTTTGTAACTCTTATGTGTAGAAAGACCACACACATAAGCAGCAGTTGTAATCTGGCAAAATGTTCCTTTTGTTACTTATGTGTTTATGATTACTCTGTTTCCTAGCATTCAAGTTAGTGGCATTCAGATTGGCTCAAGTTTTCAAGCAGTAGCTGATTCCGGTAGTTCAGTGATTGTAGGGCAAATGGATACAGTGATTGCATTAAATAACTTAATTGGTGCAGAAGAAGTATATCCAGGACAATTTTATGTAAATATATTTAGTCATTAATAGTTATGTTAATATTATTGCTGGTATCTAATTATCACGATCTTTTTGGTACACTCACTAATTTTAAATAAATTCATAATTCTCTTGATAGTCTGAAAGCTGACATTGTATTCTATTAAGTAGTGTGCCAATTTTGGTTATTAATGCAGTTTTGGTAAACTTCAGTCTGCTTTCCACAAGTTTGAGTATTAAATCTTCCACTTTACCTAATTTAAGGTAGAATGGATAAAAAAAGTCATGTAGCACTCAAATGCAACACATGGATGGCAATAAACTTATTTCTGTTAAAACTTTACAGTATTTTTTAAATTTTACTCTCTTTTATAATGTACATTGGCAAATGTTAATGGTAAGAATTGTACCATAAATATAAGTTATATATTTATAATGTTTTAAGTAATTTTCAAGTCTTGTGACGATTTAAATAAAAGAAATAATCAAGAAAATAAAATTTAAAAAAAAATTAAGGTTGCGAGCTCTTAAGCCATTTAAATCTCACTGTATTAATATAAAATACCTGTATGTACTCAGTATGAGAGGAAGCAGTAATTAATTAGTTATAAGATACTCTAATAAATAAAAGATAAATTGTAAAGAGTTATTAATATCGTATTTAACCCTTTGCTTGTAAGCAGGCGCTGTCCTGTTGATTCCAGACTCGACATGCTTTCAGAGTCTTGTGTGAGTAAGAATAAGATAAAAAAAATTAATGTTAATAATAAAAAAATCTGAAGACATAAATAGTCGCTAAAACAACTGATTTAAATTATGTATATTTGTTTAGGGATAGTTTGTATAAATAAAAATGTTAACTTAAATATAGTTAGGAACTATATTCTCGCGCGGAAATTGTCCCACTAACTTTTGCCCAGTACCAGGCGAAGGGAGCGGAATTTCTCTCTCTTGCGATGGTGACTTCGTACAGTGTAGACGTAAGAGCTGAGCTCTTCAAATATGTGAATTATATTTTGTTTCACCTTAAGATGGTGTACCAGATGTAGCTGTTTAAAACATCTGGATGTGTTAAGTAATATAGTCATGTAAATAGACAAGAAATTTAAAGTAAAAAATCGAAACGTAAAAAAGGAGTGTAACAAAAGATGACTTCGTGCTTCAACAAATAACAACAATTCCAAAGTCATACCTGGAGATGTGAACTAGCAGAAGCCACAAACTCTACTGCACATGACAGAATATGCAGATCAGGACATCAGAGAATCTACAAGATCATCGTAGATATCTATACGACGTATTGTTCAACCTGCGAACTTTTGGAGCCCTTTACAGAGGAAGGCCAGACCGAGATGACGAAGTAGCTGTTCCTGTTTCCCAAGACGGATACCCCCAGACGAGTCTTCTGCATACCAATTAAAAGGTGACTCGATAGCCTGTCTATCGAGGGTTACTAATATTTGTTACACAACACATCTTGAAAGAGACTTTTCAGAAACTATTAACTTTGTAAAGACTTATAAATTAAATCTAAGAATTTCATGTAACTATTCTAACTTCATACGTTGTAACAGTTTATATGCTAATGTAGAGTAATATAATTCAAGCAATAATACCATTCTTCCAATGGTTGAATAAAAGAAAGTCTTGCAAGCTAATATCATGAAATGAGTATAATTAAAAGTCTTAATTACAGAAATACAGAAAGTTGACCCGGATCCGAGGTATAGCTATATAAAAGCAAGTTTGATCTCAAAGTTTAAAGAAACCTTTCAAATAACTTAATAATTGAATTAGTAATGTCATGGGATCTGTCAGTACATGTTTTTTAATGTTGAATAAAGAGAAGTCTTCTTGTTACACACATATGAGGAGTGCTTAAATCAATTGTATACCTTGCCATTGTTTCCTTACACAGTTAGTAAGTAATTTGTTATAGTAATTATTTGTGATCAAATCTGTTACAACGTAGGCAACCCATCTAATTAACGGAGTTTAATTACGAGGGGTTCCCTGGATTTGTAACGCGTAAAAAAGACGTTACAAAAGTGCGCCACTCTGCTTACATTGTAAAAAAAAAATAAAAGGGTAATTGTTTACAGAGTGACACAAAAGTGCGCCACTCAGTTAAAATTTTATAAGGTGTTTTAAGCAAACAAAATTGCGTCATTCAAAAAAAAATAAAGGAAACAAAGGAAAGAGTTTTAATTGTGTATAGAGTGTCACAAACAAAATTGCATTCACTATGCGTGGATAAATAGTATGATCAATAACTAAATATATAATATTGATATATGCACTCAGAAAGTTACTTTAATAAATGTAATGTTCAAAACATATTTAATACACTATTAAATAACGTAATATGTATTAAGTTACGTAGATGGTAGTATGTATAAGTCAAATATCCTTAGCGTCATACAATGCATGTAACTTTTGCATTCTATAGGCCAGTAGGAACCTGCATAATTCGATATAATTACTTGCATACATGAATTGTGACCAAGCATAACAATTTTGGTCAACCGAACAATCTGTAACAGGTTTGTTTACTACAATCTACGACCTGTTGTCTCCTGAATCATTCTGCACAGTGTAGGTCCAACTATCTAGCTTACATACACTAGTATGTGTTATAAAAAAAAATTGATTAAAAATAACTTTGTTAATAATAATAAAGTAATTAAGTAGAAGTTCGTGATTTAAAACTTGTGAACAAAATAAGTAATTATTTAATTGAGAAAAGTTTATGAATGAACGGAGTCAAAGTATTGTCTAAGCGGAGTAATAATAATAAGAAATAGATTGTGCTCCCTTTCTCTTGTTTAAAACCCGTATACAGTAGTGGTGTTATTCACTCGCATTGTGTAGACAATAATATGTAAAAGCAAACACCCCATTGTCACACACGCTCAACCCTCCTTTGTTAACTAAATATGTAGGCCACCCTCTGACCTACATTCCAGTAAACAGCTGATCGGCTATTTAACATTGAAAGATATGTGTGTGTGATTTCTGTCTCTCCCTTAGAAGAGAAGTTGTTCTTTTCTAATTTGTGTAAATTGATTACTTATGAATTTATTATATGTATATGTAATATATGTGTAATATACTAGTATTAATTATAAGTACGTGCTAATGTGTTAGAACAAAATGGCCCAATTTAACCCGGATTTGTTATTAAAAGACGAGCTGTCTTACGAAGCCCTTTTGTGTGGACTACCCCATGCTGATGTAACAGTCGCGGAATTACGAAGTTCAATTCGCGAATGTGGATTTGATGCGCCCGTGCAATTAAACAATCTAAGCCAACTCGATTATGAAAGCGAGAAAGAAATTTGTAATGCCAAGTATAGTGAACTATACTTATTGTCTCAAACACTCCAAGACGAGAAATCTCCGGCAAAAATTTTGCGGACTACCCAGAGAATAGAGCATTTAACCAGGCGAATAAAAAATTTGTCGATCTGGCCGAATCTCACAGAAATACCCGTTGATGTACAAAAGCTAGCAGACGAAGCTCTACGCCGCTTACCTTCAATTATCAACGATTTAAGACGAAAATCCGACTCATTCAGGATGGACGAAATAGAGAAATCATTAATGAAATTACACATCTCCCCAGTACAATCCCCCACCACTGGTTTACCTCCGCCTAACTCGGATCGGAACTCACCTATCGTATCGCAAGTGCAAGCGAACCCAGAACAAAACTCTGATACAGATGTAAATGTCCCTCCTCCCGAGCATTTTCAGTTTCGTCCCGGAAATAATGAATTGACCAACACCCCCAATGAATCTAATCGCCCTCATCGAGGAATTACCCCTATGAACTATAACGCAGATCTATACGGTAAAATGACTCACCCTGTGGAGAAAATTTTAACCGAAATCCCTTATACCGATGGTTTAAATGTTTCCAAGTTACTAACATTTATTAGTTATCTTCTTCAGATAAAGGATCTACAGCAGCTGAATGACTGGCAAATTTTACAAGTTCTGTTACCAAAGTGTAAACCCCCGTTAAAAAATCGTGTGCTAGAAGCCCTAACCTCTACTTTCCCAGTAGAAGAGCTACATAGCTCTTTAATAAAATACTTTATTCCCACCGGCATCTATGAAGAAATAAAAAGGAAGACAGTACTCCGAGTACAAGGACATCAGGAGAGATTAGCTCACTACATCTCCGATATTAGGGAGTCCTCTCGACTACTACGTGTAAGCTGGAATGAAACACAACTGGTGGACACCATTTTAATAGGAGTGTCACCCGAAGAAAGATCTCGACTATCATTGATGAATAGACCTAATACTATTGCTGATCTAGAACAGTGCAGTATCCATTCTTCAAATGTATGGTACTCAGATCAAAATAGAGAAGCAATGAAAACCTCTGGAACTAATAGACATCAATTGCGAGCACTACTGCCTGATGTAACAACCTCGTATGAAAGACAAGTTTCTAGTAGACCTCACCATGTGCGCAAAGCTGGTAAGTTAACTGTAAACCCAGATAAAGCGGAAACCAAGTACCCACCTCGCAGAAAACCCACCTGTTATAATTGTGGCAAATATGGGCACATAAGAAGAGAGTGCAAAAGTAAGCCATTGGAACGGAATAACCCCAATTCAAAAAACATGTAAGGCAGGGAGACCCGAAAACCTGTGTCTTCCGCAGCTACTCAAAATTGGGTAAACTAAAAGAAACCAGTAATAATAATAAGAATGAATTATTCTGTAATCAAGTGAAAAACAAAAAAGGTGCGAAAGAAATCGACCCCTATGTGCGAGAATTTCGTGAAAAGTGTAATGCGATTAATAGATGTAAATGGAAAAAAATCTACTAACATTAATACGAGTCGACTTAGGCGTTACATCCCCCATCGCCTTAATTGATTCGGGATCTAGTAGAAGCTTAATCAGCCAAGAATTAGCGGACATGTTAGCTAAACATCATCTAGTAAAACGGAACCAACCTGTGAATATAAAGTGTGCTACCGCTGATAAACGTAAAATAAATATAAACCTGAGCATTACCGTTAAGGTTAAAATAAAAAACCTAAGTTGGATATTTACAATGTTAGTATGTAAAGAATTAGGACCTGATTTAATATTAGGTGCAGATTTTATTAGTAAGACAGGAATGATTCTTGACATCTACGAGCGAGAATTTTATTTCAGATTTGACCGTGCAAGAAAACATAAATTTGATAGTAATGAAGATAAACGTTGTTCATCTACTGCACATGTAATACACCAAGATTCAGATTTATCTCACCTAGAACGAAGAGATAGAGTCAAAATAGTAAAACTAATAAAAGAATTTTCCTCGGTTCTTACACCAAAACTAGGACTGACGGACCTAATAGAGTATAAAATTAATCTGAGTGATCAGAAAGTAATACGACTACCCCCGTACAAGTTGTCGCCTCCCAAGATGGAAGTCATGCGAAACCATATCAATAAGTTATTGGATCAAGGAGTCATAGAACCCTCTACGTCCCCATATTCTTCACCCTCCTTTTTAGTACCGAAAGGACCAGATAAACACCGACTAGTTGTAGACTACAGGCAATTAAATAAAAGAATAGAATTTGAATCAATCCCTCTTCCAGACATCCATAGTGCGTTTCATTATTTTACTAAAGCAATGGTTTTTACGGTAATGGATCTAAATCAAGCTTTTCACCAAATACCTCTTTCAGAAGAATCCAAACGTCTAACCGCGTTTGCAGTTCCTTTTAACTTGTACCAATTTACTAGGGTACCCTTTGGAATATCTCAAGGAAGTTCCGTATGTAGTAGACTGTTGGAGAAGATATTTCACGACATTAAATTTAAATATGTGTACCACTATTTGGACGACATCGTAATATACAGTGAATCAATGGAAGAACATCTCAGACATTTGCGTGAAGTGTTATCTCGTTTACTAAGAGCAGGATTAACGGTGAACCCAAATAAGGTAAGTTTTGCTGTCCCTCAGTTTTCTTTCTTAGGACACATAGTGAAAGCGAATGGAAAGGTAAGCATTGACCCCGAACGTACCCGTGCTATTAGAGAATTTGCACCCCCACGAGATGCAAAAGGTATAGCCCGATTTTTAGGTATGGTGAATTATTTCCACAAATACATTCCCCATCTTGCCGAAATAGCAGCACCCCTAAACTCCTTACGAAAGAAGGGAACAACGTTCGAATGGAGCTCAATACATCAAAACGCGTTTGAGCAACTTAAAGAAAGCATTATATCTCCCCCAGTTTTGCAATTAGCTGATTTCACAAAACCATTCGTCGTGCAAACCGACAGTTCCAGTGTAGCGTTAGGTGCAGTGATATACCAAGAGATAGATAACTGTAGACTACCAATTAGTTATGCATCACGAACACTGAGCGATCAAGAAAGAAAGTATTCTGCATATGAATTGGAATGTTTAGCAATTGTTTTTGCATTCGAAAAGTTTAAACCCTTCCTAGAACATAAGGAATTTCTTTTAGAAACCGACAATCAGGCGTTATCATGGTTATTGAATCACCCTAAACAATTAGGACGAATTGGCAGATGGATATTGAAATTAAACTGCTACAAATTCAGAGTGCAGCATATTAAAGGTACTCAAAATGTAGTCGCCGATACCCTGTCCTGTATGTTCCAGTCACCCACTAAAACTTCCGAAAATGTAGTGAAGCCGGAAATAGCAAGTGCGAACGCCGTAATTACTGAATTCCCCCTTGCCTTTACAAACATTGCCCTATATCAACAACAAGACCCCTTACTGAAGCCTATTATAGAACAACTTACCCAAGGTATTAAATCCGAGAAGTACGTATTGAGTAAGAATGTACTGTGTATCAAAATAAGAGACGGAAAGGAATTAAGAATAATAGCCCCGGATGTAATTAAGCCCATGCTAATGGAATACTTCCATTCATCTACCATAGGAGCCCATATGGGAGTCAATAAGACGATACATCGTATTCGAAAGGAATATCATTGGAACAATATGAACTGCGAAATAGCTACCTTCGTAAAGAAATGTTCATTATGCGCCCTTAGCAAACCCGCCAGAAATACTCAAGTAAGCCAATTGATATCAGAAATCCCAAAGACCCCTTTTTCGAAACTTTATCTAGATTTCTCAGGTCCGTATCCACGATCCAAATCAGGAAATACCATGTTACTGATATGTGTAGATTCGTTCACCAAATTTGTTTGGATGTATCCCATGCGACGAGCATTAGCGTCGACAACAGTTAAAATACTACAGGAAAGATTATTTAAAGATTACGGTACTCCAGTACGTATAGTATCTGATAACGGCCCGCAGTTTAAAGCAAAAGAATTTAGGAATATGTGTTTCAAGTTAGGGATAGACCATATAACCACTACAGAGTATCGACCGCAAGGCAATATTGCTGAAAGGTATCTACGAAACCTCAAATCTGCGCTAATAGCCTATCATGCGAACGATCACACGTCGTGGGACCAAAATCTATCCTGGATTCAATACGCTTTTAATTCAGCTTACCACGAAGGTCACAAGTCGACCCCGTTCGAGTTACTATACAAGTATCGACCAAACCACCCTTTGTCCACAAGATGGAATATACACGATCTGCTGCCTCCGCAAATAACGGATAAGCAGATAAAGCGAATATGGAACAAAGCCCGCTCTAACTTGAGAGCAAGCTTGGAAAAATCCAGAAGATACCACGAGAAAGGTAATCATAGCAACTCAGTCAGGTACCAAGTAGGTGACGTAGTAATGTACAAGACTCACCCCATTAGTAGTGCGATTGATAAGACCACCTCGAAACTATCATTCAGATGGTGTGGGTCTTACCAAATCCAAAAGTACCTAACTCCAGTTACAGTAGCCCTGTGCGAACCTGCAACTCAGAAATATGTGCGGAGAACGCATATTTTGCAACTAAAGTTGTATAAGAAGAAGTGACGGTATAGTATAACCCAAAAAGAAAAGGGAATACTAGGCAGTAAAGAAAATTATATTTCTGAATCCACGTAAAAAAATGTAAAAACGTAGAGTTTGGAAACGAGGCCTGATCAACCTGAGTTCCAGTTCTGCGAAGCATGCATTAATGAATAATCATTAACTAGATGGGTACTAACACTCATTAACTACATGAGTTATATAGGACTCACAGAAGAAAAGATAGAATTCTAAATAGTAAAGATTTAGAAAGTTACTCTATAGAAGAGAGAGTAAGACAAACAAAAAACCGGTAGTAAAATTAAGTGATAGAGATAAGAAAGAGTTTTGTGTTTTAATTGTGTAAATATTTAGTGTAAATAGTATGTAAAAAAAAAAAAGGTAGTTCATAAGAATATAAAGTGTACTGTGTTGTAACTATAGGTAATAACTATGTGGACAACGTTGTAAAGTGTACGACAACTATGTGAAAGAAATTACACACACTAACCCCATTCGATATCCCAGTCCCCAATAGTGAGTTAGACTCAAAAAAGCTAAACCGTAGCGTGCAATTTAAGCGGTGGAGTATGTGACGATTTAAATAAAAGAAATAATCAAGAAAATAAAATTTTAAAAAAAATTAAGGTTGCGAGCTCTTAAGCCATTTAAATCTCACTGTATTAATATAAAATACCTGTATGTACTCAGTATGAGAGGAAGCAGTAATTAATTAGTTATAAGATACTCTAATAAATAAAAGATAAATTGTAAAGAGTTATTAATATTGTATTTAACCCTTTGCTTGTAAGCAGGCGCTGTCCTGTTGATTCCAGACTCGACATGCTTTCAGAGTCTTGTGTGAGTAAGAATAAGATAAAAAAAATTAATGTTAATAATAAAAAAATCTGAAGACATAAATAGTCGCTAAAACAACTGATTTAAATTATGTATATTTGTTTAGGGATAGTTTGTATAAATAAAAATGTTAACTTAAATATAGTTAGGAACTATATTCTCGCGCGGAAATTGTCCCACTAACTTTTGCCCAGTACCAGGCGAAGGGAGCGGAATTTCTCTCTCTTGCGATGGTGACTTCGTACAGTGTAGACGTAAGAGCTGAGCTCTTCAAATATGTGAATTATATTTTGTTTCACCTTAAGATGGTGTACCAGATGTAGCTGTTTAAAACATCTGGATGTGTTAAGTAATATAGTCATGTAAATAGACAAGAAATTTAAAGTAAAAAATCGAAACGTAAAAAAGGAGTGTAACAAAAGATGACTTCGTGCTTCAACAAATAACAACAATTCCAAAGTCATACCTGGAGATGTGAACTAGCAGAAGCCACAAACTCTACTGCACATGACAGAATATGCAGATCAGGACATCAGAGAATCTACAAGATCATCGTAGATATCTATACGACGTATTGTTCAACCTGCGAACTTTTGGAGCCCTTTACAGAGGAAGGCCAGACCGAGATGACGAAGTAGCTGTTCCTGTTTCCCAAGACGGATACCCCCGGACGAGTCTTCTGCATACCAATTAAAAGGTGACTCGATAGCCTGTCTATCGAGGGTTACTAATATTTGTTACACAACACATCTTGAAAGAGACTTTTCAGAAACTATTAACTTTGTAAAGACTTATAAATTAAATCTAAGAATTTCATGTAACTATTCTAACTTCATACGTTGTAACAGTTTATATGCTAATGTAGAGTAATATAATTCAAGCAATAATACCATTCTTCCAATGGTTGAATAAAAGAAAGTCTTGCAAGCTAATATCATGAAATGAGTATAATTAAAAGTCTTAATTACAGAAATACAGAAAGTTGACCCGGATCCGAGGTATAGCTATATAAAAGCAAGTTTGATCTCAAAGTTTAAAGAAACCTTTCAAATAACTTAATAATTGAATTAGTAATGTCATGGGATCTGTCAGTACATGTTTTTTAATGTTGAATAAAGAGAAGTCTTCTTGTTACACACATATGAGGAGTGCTTAAATCAATTGTATACCTTGCCATTGTTTCCTTACACAGTTAGTAAGTAATTTGTTATAGTAATTATTTGTGATCAAATCTGTTACAACGTAGGCAACCCATCTAATTAACGGAGTTTAATTACGAGGGGTTCCCTGGATTTGTAACGCGTAAAAAAGCAGTTACAGTCTGGCTGAAGTTAACTGTTAATGAAATATGAAACTTCAGTTACACACATTCAGTCAGCATAAATACTGAAAGTAAACTGTTTCAAATTGCAAGAATTACAATTTCTATTACTAATTGTAATATGCTATGGTATAAAATAATTATATGAATATAGATCTACCAGCTGTAAACCATATTTACATCATAGGCAGAACCATGAATGAAAAAAATTGATAATTTCGATGTAACATATTTCTTTTGCTGATAAATTTAAATTCTTATCATTTGGGTGTCACCTTTTTCTAGATGTAGGCCCTTCTGCAATCATCTCAAATCTTTCCTCTGGTATATTAGTACAGTCGCTGAAGCCGAAAAAAAAAATAGAAATTGCAAATTAAGTGGCTTCTACGAGATTTTTTGCATAGGTCTAGATAAAAAGGTACGAAAGAATTAAAAAAAAAATTTACAAAAATTCAGTCGCGGGTTTTCGAAAAAAGGGAGGGGGAAGGTACAAAAAATTCATTTTTCGTGATTATCTTAAACAATATTAAATTTATGAGAAAAATACAAAATAACAAAAAGAAAGAGCATAAAATTATGCATAAAAAAGGTTATTAGCATTTTTTGTCAGGGCGATATTTTTAGTAGAAAAATTAATTCAAAATTGGCCAAATTTTTCACAAGGTGGAGTTTCACATAAATACATGTTTATGTAATAGACATGCAATTTTTTCAGGAATATAAGTTTAAAAACTCATTATTATTCATTTATGTATATATTATTATGTATAATTTTTACTTATTTATTACGCATTATAATAAAAATGTTATTAAAAAATGCACTTTATAAATATATTCAAAAATAGTTTTTCTTCCAATCGTTGAAGATTTTGACAATAAAATAACTTTTAAAACACAGATAAAACAGAATAATTTATAGTTAATAATAATTGCATAACATTAAATAAAGATCCCACAAACAAATATCAAACACAAATAACAAATATACTAAAAAATAGTACTCAAATCATAAATCCTAAAGACTCCTTTAAATATAAAATGGATAATCCTTGTGCACTAAAATTAAATTCTTTAATAAAATTACACAAAATCAATAAACCTATCAGAACTTTAATAAACGCTAGAACCGAACCAAATTATAAAATATCAAAATTACTAACACAAATCATAAAACATAAAATTGAACTTCCAGAAAAATACAATATAAAAATATTGGTATGGAGAACCATACATGACTTCCATGTTCTAAGATTTATATTTAAAATACTTTCCGAAGTGAACTATTTCCATAGAAACTATTTCTTTCTTCAGCCTTAACCACAGTACTGTGATCACTAACGTATACCACCTCACGATAGTGAACTCAATTTTCACTGATGATGGCAGTCGATAGCACTGCGGAAATGTCTGGTTTTATAGAAAATATTGGATCAAGCCCAAACAGCCCAGGAAGGAATTTTAACAACAAACTACTTCTTTGTTGCCAATAACGTAGTACACATGACATAAACAAAAATTATCCCCACCCCCATCAACTAGACTCTTCATTTATAGATATTTCATGTACGTTTCTACAGTGGATTATTATGATCTTCGTATCAGGGTACTTTATTCATCAAAATTAAGTACTTTACTCTTGCTAAAACATAAAATGTTGCAGGTAAACTACCCTTTCCCCGTAACCGATCTTCACCAAAATCAATTGGCCTTGAGTTTTCTACAATTCAGGAACATACACAAAAAAATATTTGATTCTGTTTGAATGTGTGGCAGTTATCGTTTGGCAAAAAAAAAAATTAAAATTGTTAAAACATAAAGTGTTGCTGGTAAACTACCCCTTTCCCTTAACCGATCTTCACCAAAATGAACAGACCTTGAGTACTCAACAATTCAGGAACGTATGCAAAAAATATTTGATTCTGTCTGAATGTGCGGCAGTTATCATTCGTCATAAGAAAAATTACCCTTGTTAAAACATAAAATGTTGCAGGTAAACTACCCCTTTTCCGTAACCGATCTTCACCAAAAACAACAGGCCTTGAGTTCTATATAATTCAGGGAGGTATGAAAAAAATTATTTGATTCTGTTTGAATTTACGGCAGTTATCTTTCGTCATAGAAAACCCTTGTTAAAACATAAAACGTTGCAGGTAAACTACCCCTTTCCCTTAACCAATCTTCACCAAAAACAATAGGTCTTGAGTACTCTACAATTCAGAGCTGTATGCAAAAAATTATTTGATTCTGTTTGAATATGCGGCTCTTATCGTTTGCCATAAAAAAATCTACACAAGACACACAGACAGACACACACACACACACACAGACACTTGTCGAAAAATGACTTTTTTCATGTTTTGATGGTAGTACAATCAGAATCTGCCGTATCTTGAACACGATTTTTTTCGCCATCACCATACTTTCATTTCCTTATGGAACATGGAAGTAAAATAGTATCGAACTCACGGAACATTCAATATCGAACTGCATTAATTCAATATCTGTATGGCGCATGTACCAGCTGTCCTTGCTCTCCCTAAAATTCTTCAACTTTCAGGGTCTGTTCTTTTTATGCCCATGCACGGAAATAAATTCTCACTATGTAGAAGAGAAACCTCAAATATTGTAGTTTTATGTACAATAGTTACATATTAATATTTTTTTTTAGTTGTTAACTATTAATATTAATACATGCAATAGACATATTTTTACATTTATTAATAAAAGTTAGATTTATTTAAATTTAACCAAATGTTAACAATTCTTTACACCACAGTCTTATAGAAGACACTTTGACCAATACGTGTTCATAATTTTGTTAAAAAATATTTATTTTGAAAATTTCTGTGGAAATTTTAAGTTAAGAAAATGATGTATACTTGCGAACTAAAAAAAATTATAAATTTTAAAACTCACTCATTTTATGCCAATAAATCAATACTAATTTTTATTATTATTTTCGAAGACATACAAAGACATATGTAAAGTTCATATTTTGAAGTTTTTTTTTTAATGTAAATACATTTGTAATAAATTGTTAATATGTTTACGCATTAGTTGAAAAAAATAAAAAACAAAAACGTTATTACTTTATTTTAAGTATTTATTAATACTTTAATTATTTTCTTTTCATTTTATGTAAAAGTACAAACATTTAGCTTTAAAATGCTTTTTAATTTTTGTCTCTACGACTGTTGTAACGGATTTTATTAAAATTTGTATGTTGCAATGTCAGGAAAAATTAGCCTTCCCACTCATCGGGGCGGACTCCGACAATCAATTTTTTTCTAATATTTTGATTCCATTTTTCTCACAAAGTATTGGCCTGAGAAAAAACATGATAAATAGCTTTTTTGTAGAGAATTTAATGCTCTTTAATTTTTGTAATTTGTCTTTTTTTGTAAATTTTTTTTATTTTTTTTAAGATAATCACAAAAAATGAATTTTTTGTACCTTACCCCTCCCTTTTTTCGAAAACCCGCGACTGAATTTTTGTAAACTTTTTTTAAAATTATTTCTCACCCTTTTATCTAGCCTTATGCAAAAAATCTCATAGAAGCCACTTAATTTGAAATTTTTTCCTTCAGTGACTACTATATTGAATGAAGAAGGTAATGTATTTCTTATTTTGATTATTGCTTTTTCAAAGTTGTCAATAGCCATTCTAGTTCCGACTGGATCAGTTTGCACAACTTGTAACTGGTTAAATAATGTATCAGCGTGAGGCATTATTTTTTAATAAAATTTTAGCCAAAACAAGAATGTGCTATTTTCAAACCAGTTAATAAACACAGCAGCTAGTGTTATCGTTTCTAAATTGTACATTCTTGGAACGCCTAACTGTATATTTTCAAAACATTCAAGAATATCGTCTTTGTAATTGAAAACTGTTTGTATTCCCCTCGATTGAAAATTCCACCTAGTTTGTAAGGGTTGAGGTAGTTTTTTGTTACATACATATTATAAAGCCACTCTCCTGTCTGGAGAATGGGAGAAAAAGATGGCAATCCCATTTAAATTGGCAAAAACATTCTTACACTTTATATATTTGAAGCAGCTTGACAAAGCAATTTATTTAATTGGTGGGCATAACATAAACATAATGAACATTTCATACTTTTCTTTGATTTTAACATTCACACTTCCCTTAGGTCTGCGCATAACAGCAGCTCCATCATACGCCTATACAATCAGTTTATCAGAATTATTTCCTAAAATCAGATCAAGCTGCTGCAAAATACACTGTGACAGTCCATCTGTGTCTTGTTTATCTGGATTCAAAAAGCCCCAAAATGTTTGTGAATACGACCATTTAATTCGTATAAAAAACCAAGACTATGTGTTTTCGCGGATACATCAGTTGAATCGTCTCCCATGATAGCCAAAAATGAGACTTTCTTAATCTCTTGTACATACGTTCATGGACACATCAAGCATGGATTGCAAAAGCTCATTTTGTACAAACTGAGAGGGCCCTTTAAAACATGGGCTTCTAAAAGCAGTGTCGATTTTTCTTGTATAATTTACCAATTCTAAAAATACACCTTTATTATTAGAGTCTTCCTTTTCATTATGGTCACGAATAGGAATATTACAATGACCACAAAGTTTTAAAATATCTATCACTCTTGAAAGAATCTGTCAATTTTTCTCCACTCTTTCATTATGTCTGATAACATTTTCTGCATATTCTGTGCTCAAACTAGCAGAAATATTTGTTTTCCTTAGCAGCTAAAATCTGATAAAATTATTTTTGTTTTATTGAGTTTTCATGCTTATTTATTTTCAGTGTAAGATGCTTAAGATCACTTACATCATCTCTTGTCTAATGGTCATCACCACCAAACAATAAATACACAAAACAGGTGCTTAAACTCTTCTTTTGTACTTGACTTAAGTTCAAATCAAGCACTGGTCTTACATTGTTTTTTATATTAGGCTTTTCTTCTAATGATAATGAAGAAAAATCAAGTTTTTTGATGTTGGAAACGTTCATTTTCAACCGAAACGAGCAAAAACCGGTATCGATACACTCAATACTAACACACTGCAAGCCTGTAGGAATCCCACTGGAGGAGTCCACACTATGTACATAATTACTGTTTAGCTAATGGCAGTGATGCCATATTGTCATGGTAACCAGACTGTACAATATGCAAAGCACTGGGCTCTGCTGTCAGCTGTTCGGTGGCACAAACTCATGTTACCATGATTTTACTACCATTTCACTAATAGCTGCGATTGATGTAATTATGATTTTTAGTAATTTTCTTGATAAAATGATGAAATTGTGTAATGAATTTATGTTATTCATTTACATTTTTTATTTACAAAGAAAAAAATTAGAACAAACTTCAAAATATGTTTTGTTTCTTCTTTTGCTTTAATTTTGTCTGTTGTTCTATACAGGTAAACTGCTCTGCATTGTCTCAACTACCTGATGTTGATTTTATCATTAGTGGACAGAAACTGTCTTTATCACCAACTGACTATGTACTAAAAGTAAGTATAAGTGGCACATTAATTTTTCACATTGTTTCATTATCAGAGAATTAAAAGGTATAATTTGTAATTTAATTGATTACCCCATTCCTCCTCTTTGCAACCCATCTTTGCTAAGGCATTACTAGGAGAAATAAACATTTCTATTAGCTTAGAAGTAGCTGCAAAGGCATATGATTCAGGAAAGTGAGTGATGTGACTTGCTGATATATAAGCAATTTACCTTGGGTTCAGTCATTTGCAACTGAATGAGATTATTACTACCTGTTCTTACCTGATCAGTTGTGATCCAACTACTTGGATTCACTTTTTTTTTTCAATTTATTTTAGTAGTATAGAAATCATAGAGCGTATAAAGAAAAAAGTGGGTTGGGTTATACATTGACTTCACTGAAAAGAGATATTTTGACTAGAACAACTGTTTTCACTACTGCAGAAGGAATATTTTTTTAGGAATTTTTGTCACAATTTTTTGGTTGAAGAAGTGCTGACCATTTAGTAATGAACTAATGTCTACGTAGAGATTGTTTGCTCTGCAAGTTGTTTAAACTGTTAAACTATAAAATCAACACAAAAATCAGATTATGTTGTCTTCTGTGGTCATAAAAAAAATTTTAACAGACACCTTTGTCATATGTATGCTTGTAAATAAATCTGATGTGTGAAAATATTCAATATGTAGTCAGCTATTTGTGCAGTGAACTTTAAGAAACAAAATTATATAATGTTCAGAATCCTTTTGATTTCATGAAAATATGTCATTTTAAAATGAAAAATTATAATGTTTTTTTTTTACCAGCAAATCTCAAAAGCATTACTAGGCATCCTTTAGTTATGTCTTCTAACACCAGTAAAAGAATGACATTGAATTTGCATTTTAAAGAAATGCCTTGTTAAGAAAATTTAAGTAATTTAATATTTTAATTTAAATATTTCAAAATCAATAAAATAGTCATCTTTAAAAGTTATAGGTAGATTTGCCTTATATGAATCAAGTATTTTCATCCCAACCATGTAAATTATTCAGTGTGTTGCATCAGACACAAACACAGCTCAGTTTTGTCCAGCTGCAACCTGTGAAATTGGTGTGTTTGTACTTTTCAATATCAGTTTTTATCATAGACATAAAGTCACTTATTTAGTTTAGTAATAAATATCCTAGATTGCAAAGTGAAATAAAAAAGAAGCATCTTCTTCTATTACTTCTGCAGAAAGGAAAAAGATACATATTAAAAGTTCAAAAATAATTTATAACTTATATAAGTTTAAGAAATCAGAAAATAAAGAAATATCAGAAAGAAAGTTACAAAAATGGATAGCTCAAACAGGCATATGTCTGAAAATAGTGTTTCTAGAACAATTAAAGAAATATTAATATGTATGGCATTTCCCATATCATAATGGGTAATAAATGGGAAATAGTATTTGGAAATAATGGAATATAGTAATAGCATTTTCACAAAACATATCTAAGAAGAAAATAAAAACTGATTAAGCTGGTTTTGGTAAGCATACTATTTGATTAATTATTCATAAATGTCACAGGATAGAAGAAGAAAGACAAAAAAAATAATTTTAAGAGTTTTAAAAGAACAAATTAATTACAATAGTAGTGTATTCAGCCTATGCCACATAATTCACCAAATGGGGTTTCAGTGGAAAGGTACTGAAAGCAATAGGAAAATTTTAATAGAAAATCATGACATTAGAAACTTAAGTGATCATTATATAAGAAAAATAATACAATAGAAAGAAGAATGGTGCCCTATAGTGTACACAGATGAAAGTTATTTTCATAGTTAATGTTAGTTACAAAAATGTGGACAGACAGTGATAAAGTGATCCAAAAACCTTAATTAAACAAAGGTCAATGAGTAGCTGTAGTCAGTGCTGGTAGTGAAAATGTTTGTACCTAGTGTGTTCTTAATTTTTAAATCAGGCTTCAGCCAAGGTGAATATCACCATGATGTGAATTATGAATATTGTAAAAATTGGTTTATTGAAAAGAAGATAACAATTAAATGCTCTAGTCTTGTCAATTTGTCAAGAATTAATCCTTGATGGTAATCTTGATTTCTTCTTCTTCTTCTTCTTCTTCTTCTTATTCTTCTTCTTCTTCTTCTTCTTCTTATTATTATTATTATTATTATTATTATTATTATTATTATTACGTGTTTCTGGATTGTTCTCCGATGACATGATGTCACCTGTAGATCCTCTCTGCCACCGCCCAATATGAGTTGTCGTTCAGTATTGCGTCCATACCAAATCACCTCAGTCTCGGCACTCCTGGGATGTCCCATACCATCTTGATTTCAAGAGGGTAATACATTTGTTACTTTTACATCCAATCATGTACTTAATCTGTAGGCAATAGGCTTACACAATAGTACTCAACATCTAATGAGTAATTAATATATAATGCTGAAGCATTACTTTAGAAATTAGGAACATGGCAAAAATATAATATAAACTAAAATAAGTTTTTATTCACAGAGATCTACTCTCACATTTTCTCACTAACTATAAATTGATATAATTTGCTGCTAATTCAGTTATAATTACAAATTATTGTCCATTCAGTTTTATGAACTTCATATTTTAGTCTGGAACATTAATGTGGCACACAATAAAAACCAAAACTGAAATATTAATTTTATTAAGTTATCTAATTCTATTAATTTTAACAAATACTGTGTTGCACTAAAATAATAAAATTTAAATTAAATGAAGTTATTTTAATGTACTTAAAGTGTATGCACCTTTTTTTGAACAGGTTTTAAACAGCAGCATTACAGTTAGTAATAGACTAATATTCTATTGACATAAAATTAATAATATATCAAATTGATTTACAAGTGTTCAATATAAATGTTTATTCTAGAGGCAATTTGGTGAAGAGATGGCTTGCATGTCTGGATTTTCCTATAGTTTTTTGCCAATCACAATTCTTGGAGATGTGTTTATGCGGACGTACTATACAATGTTTGACATGGAGAACAGTCGTGTAGGATTTGCTCCAGCTAAGTAGCCTGCTTCTTAGCTTTGTAATATTAAAAGTTATTTAAAATGAAGTATATTTTTTATATTTATTTTTCAGAATTGTAAATAAATGAGTAATATTACACTTAATTGTAATTAAAATAATAATGAACTAATAAAAAATGTAATTATATAATTAAAAACTTTCATTTCAGAACACCTAGTGTGCAAGACATATGTAAAAAATAAAGAAACGAAAGGCCTTAAATTTTCTAAATATGTATTTACAATGCTTCAACTCAGAATTACTTAAACCCAAAGATATCTATTTTTCAAGAAAATCACTGCTATTGTACAAGTATTATTAAAGTATTATTAAGCGTGTGGACCATCTTTTGTATTCCCATGTCACAGATGACTGCTGCCAATCCTTTAAAAGACATCATGGCCACATTTTTCACCTCTTCATCATCAATAAACTTTTCTGGTCAGATGTTTCTTCAGGTGAATAAAAAGTGAATATCACTGGGGGAGAGGGCAAGATCTAGGTTATGTGGTGGATTATCGAGAACATTTCATTTTTTGTTGACTGGTGCAGACGTGATGTGAGCAGTATGGGACCAAGCATTGTTGTGAAGCAGCCAAACACCACGTGTCACATGTCACTCCTTTTTTTCACAAAGGATTCCTGTTTTTAATTAGCCTGTTGAAGATGCCACATTGTCTCACAGTGTGCATCAGCAGTAACTCTTTCATCTTCAGGCATAAAGTCAATCAAAAAAACATTTCTTCTATACCAAAATACTGGCACCACTATAATGAATGTTGCTTTGATTCATGAGTACGGTATTAAACACAGATATCATCTACAGTTACAATAGAGTCCAGGAATGTATCTCCTTCCTCTATATATAACATGTGAGAAACAGACCACACAACCCATCCTTTTATTTCATATGCTTGTCTGTTAACATTTTGAACCCCTAACAAGCATACGGTTTTTTTATAACCTAGTTCTGTCTTCATGATTATATGAACATAGTCTTAGATTCTTCAGGGATAATTTTAAGTAATTCTCTTATTATTAGTTACCAATCTGAACAAATGCTTTCCTCAGTTTTTAGAGAAGGTTGTCAGGCATCAAAGATAGTCTACCACTCTTTTGTACATTGTGGACATCAATCCTTCCTTCTGAAAACTCACAGAACCACTTTGAAACATTTTGTCAAGTCAAATGTCACTTTAAACATCTGTGATTTGTTTAACAAATTTCTGCCAGGAATTCACTTTTTACATTTAAAAAACATCACAGAACGAACTTCGTATTCAACAGAATTTTGGCTTGACATTGCCATTTTCAAATCATGAATGTAACATGAATTATTCTCTAACTGAAAAAGTCTACTCTGTTACAGAGTATGGAGAATAGAACTAACACTGATGAATCAGAGATCAGTACTGATGAATCAGATATTGGACAGTACTGCATGTCAATACTGATGACAATGTTGCCACCACTACAAAAAAATTGAATGGAATGCATCTTTACTTCCAAGATGAGCCGCATATACAGAATTGTTACTTATAGCAATTATTATACTTCCTTCTTTTCTATACCCCCAGAGAGCATGAATTGGATTAGAAAACTAAAATTTGAAAATAATAAACACAGATTATATCATTTATATGTTCATGCATGTTATGGCTGTTTTCAGTTTGACTCTCACAGTTTTTGTTGAACACACACCCAAAATGAAATACTGGAAACACAACAACGTTGGCTGGAAATCTTAAGAGATGACTAAAATTTCATGCTAACTAAAATCCAGTAGTGTATTAGCTACACTAACAGCAACATCTTATACATGAGTCATACCAACTGAAGAGTAACAGAAAGAAGAATGAATACTGTATAAAAGATACACAAGTAACATTAACATATCATCATATATGATGATGATATATGATATATGATATATTCAACATGAAGAAACAAAAGCATAACCACCATCTCAAATTCAACGTGTCAGAAAATCGTGTCTATTTATTCTCCAGTAATCATGTCCACAAAATCAATAATGTCCATTCTACTCAATTTAAGAGATGGGGTATAAAACATTCTCACACTATGGGAATACTTCTTACTCACTAATACATCAACACACCAAGCCAGACAACAGAATCAGCCCAAGTTCTAATGTTAAGTTCAATTCATGTTGTATGAAGTAACTGAGAAAATGTCAAGATGTCAAAAAGGCATCCAAAACTGATATCCAAATAGTCAAATCTGAAACACATAAATACATCAGGCTCCAGTATCGGCAAGAACACATATGCACATCATGGGATCAAGTGTGTGTGTGTGTGTGTGTGTTCTGATATGAAATTTTGGATCACTGCATTCCCATTACTTCACAGGGCATATGAATGTTAGTATAATAACAATAATTATTTTTTTGCATAGTGTTTCCACTAACCCCTACACCCTGATAATCCACCCATGGGGGGGGGGGCAGAAGAGACATCCAGAAGAAGCAGAGGGGAACGAGTGTGTATAACAGGGTTGATCTCTAACCCTGAAATGTCTCACTTGTTAGAAATATTATAACTAATCTTCTCCATGAAATGATTGTGGCCAGTCGAAGTAAGAGGAATCAGAGAATTTCAGTTTGAACTACGGAGAAAAATTGCCTTGTGTCAATAAAACAGTTGAGGCTATCAGCATAGAGGTTGGTAACACCTATCAATCAGTGTGTATATAAATGTGTGTGTGTGTGTGTGTGTGTGTGTGCAGTTTGAAACCAGTAATCATAGGTAATCTGCTAAGTTTGTGAAGGATGCTATTGGAAAAAGTAAGTCGGTGTGAATTCTTTTGATTGAAAATTGAATAAGAGATTATGTCATAATCTCTACTTCACAATCTACTAATCCAAATGTTCTGACCATTCTAAACTAGAAATTCCTCTGAACTCCCTGAATTGATTTACTAGAGGTTTACTAGATTGTGTGGTTCCTGTTCTAGATAACAGAAGCATATTGTAGGTGACTCCTTACCAGTTATTTCTAAAGCATGATATAGGATACCATATTCTTAAAATTCCTTCCAAGGCATTTAATTCCAGTTAGACCCAGATTCCTTCTGATTTTGAAGATAATGCAACACCATATCTGAACTCGAGTCCATCCTTTGTATTGTTACATCATTGATCATATAAGCAAAATATGATGGATGAGTCTTCCAAATATAAACGACAATTGTTGTTTTCTTACAGTTAAGAGGCACACAATTCCTCTGTGCCAGCTCTGCAACTTCATCTCTGCACTGCTGAGGACCAAGGACATCCTCCCTGCTTTCATTGGAAGGACAATCTTTGTCATCCACAAACATGTGTTTCACAATTTAAGACAACATGCCATTCATAAACATAAAAAAATGTGACCTAAATTGGAGCTTTGTGGAACTCTTTGACATCACTCAAAACTCTTTGAGACTATTCCCCCTAAACAAAATAAATTGGAATACCTTAACAACTGGACATAGAGAGTTTCATAATTTCCAGTGGGGAAGGCAAAGAAATTGATGTTTTTTCCCAGCCTCGGTTCTTAATCTCAATTTTAAGATGGAATGCGTCAACCTTAATCAACCCTTCACAGGCCACACAGACATCCAGTTGCCTATGGTTAGATAGTACTAAGTACTATGTAAAGCACTGTTACACCATTGTTTATGGATTACGTTCATGTAGTCTATAAAATTGATGACAGAAAAAATCCTTGCTTCAACATAAAGTGACAGGAAAAGAAGATCTGACAACCCAGTCACAACCACCAGCATTGAAAACACTGACAATATTTTGTTATACCAATTCTTCTACAAGGAATTCAAGATACATGTCAGGATGGCAGGATGTAAGGAGCAAAGTAACAACATGATAGCATGTTCCTGGATTTCAATCCAGATTCATGAATGTCTCAAGATCATATCTTCTGTGACATGTGTGATCATCACTGACAGTGAGCAGAGCACCACCATCACAAAGGCAATGACCATCATACTCCCTGCCATCCTATTTATAGTGTGTCTCTCAGGGAAGAAATGTACTACATTGAGCTTTAGAAAGCCAGGTCTCAGGAAGAGCAACAATATTGTACCTGCAATCTACCTACACTGCATAAATTGCCTACACTTCATTAAGTCCTCTGTCATTTTTATAGCAGATAGTAAATTCTTCATTTAGTGCATACTTCATTGTTGTCCTCCCCTGTGGACTCCATATTACAAGACGTTTGGTCTTCTTTTAATTTACTTCTGAAATGGATAACTAACAGACTGGCTGGCCACACTTTAGGCTTATTAATCATATCAAACACAGTCGCTGAAACACACATATGGAAAAAGTTGTATCCTTCCTGGTGCAAACCATAGATCCCAACTTCATGTCTTCAAACAACCAAGTGATATTATGTTTTTGAAGTTTTCTTCCGGTATGGACCATGTAAAAAATGTCTTTTATGATGTTTTAACTCATATTACAATGAGTATCCTCAGGTCTAAGTGACAAAAAGTCTGATGATGAACATTTCCTTGAGGAGAAAAAGCAACTAACGGATGCTCTTGAAAGGAACAGCTATAACAGGGATGCCATTGTAAAGCATTTAAGAAAACCGAAAAGTCTTTAGAAACACCTATAGCAGAAGATAATAACAACAGAGTGTAAAAGGTACCACAGACAAATCAGCAGTATGTTGATGAAATATGGGATTAAAACAGTGTTTCAACCACATAAGAAGCTGGCACAATTTTTAAAACCAATCAAATACAGAATCCCATTTAATACTGAAGGTGTCTACAAAATTCGATGCAGTTGTGGAAAGGTTTACATTGGTCAGATTTTCACAAGAGTCCAAGAACATGTCAGACATACGAAGAACTCAGCAGTTGAAAAGTCGGCTATTGATGAGCATTCAGCTTTAACTAATCACATGGTAAACTTCGAAGATGCATCTGTAATAAGGTCATGTAATATGTATTATGACAGATTGGTCCTAGAAGCAATAGAAATTTATAAACACAAGGACAACATCAACAGAGAAACGGCCACGCTTGAAACCCCCCTTTTATTTTATAAGTTTTTTATTTTAATTTTTTTTTATTTTATTTTTATTTATTTTATTTTTATTATATTTTTTTTGTAAAGGGGAGAGACATAATATTAGAACTAGGTGGAGAACCTAGAGGAAGCAAAAGTGTGCAAAGGCCTAAGTTACAATTACAGACATGTCCCCCCCAGGTGAATGACAGGACTTGCAAATGAAAAAGTCTATTAACAAACAAGCATGTACTTTATTAAGCATGCAACTCTTACATGACATGACAAGTTATAGATTCAACAATGAGTAAAATTAACTGCAGGATTATATATACATATATTAATATTCTTTACGGCATAAGATGTGAGTGAATTTAAGTTTAACATAAATTGCATAGATCCTGCCACGTTATGTTCAAGTTAATTGTTGCAAGAATATTATTCACAAGTTAAATAGAAAATTACTAATCCTTGAGTGTTGTATAGAAAAGAATTTAAATAGGCTAGCCTTTTAGTAACTTAGTAAGCACATTTATGATATCATAATTTATAACATATTCCCCAATACAAAAATGAAGATTACACACAAGCACATACACAACATAATGACACACATCCCTCATTTCTGTACAAAACTCCTCATAATAACCCTTTCCAACAAGAATAAATAAATACACAAATATATATAATTAACAAGGCAATTAGATAAATCTCAGTTACGGATCATTAATATGTCAAAGTAATCAGCACCGGAAAATGTAAGTGCCCCCAACCAAACCAGAGACTCAAAATAATAATCAACCACCACTTTAATCATAATAAGCAATATGCGTATGTGATAATGAAAATAGTTTCAACACATAAAGACATCAGACAGCCAGCCCCCCTTTGTGACCGGAATTCTGCCATGACCGCATGACATGAATGCAGAAAATAACTAACTCTCGAATAGCTTTAATTCGATAAAAGGTAGAACTTAGAGCAGAGCCTGCGGATATGTGTGTGTGTGTGTGTGTGTGTAATTTTCTTACACATTATAAGAAGATATAATAGATTTCATTAGACTCAATTATGTAAGGTTCACACATGTAGTCACAGAACTGAACATGAGAGTTTGTGCAAAATTTTAGCGGTTAAAAAAAACCATGAGTGTGCTTCTGGGAGCTTCCATGAATTCACAGTGTAGTTGAGATAGTATTAAATAAATAGAATGGTCCCACCTGGATTGTCCGGTGCACTTAAGCAATACTTTGGCTGATCAGAAGTGTCTCGGTTGCACTAAGATGTCCTGGGGCAGAGTAGCGTCATAAGTGTGTCTGAAAGTGTGGATCTCGAATGACGGCATATCATGGCTTAAGGGTCGTCTCTGCCAGGAGGGTGGACAGTTGGTCGTCAACACCCGACACCCATCTCGCCCTTGTTCGAGCGCCTGTGACATGCAACGAGTAGTATAGGGTGTCATAAGGAACCTGATCTCGCCACATACGCCATCATTATTAAATTGCTAACACACACTTTAATGCTTCAACAGCCACTACAAACACATCACCACTTATTCGTATTAATCTGGATTGAACTCCCCAGCTGTGCCTTATTTTATTCAACCACTAATTACGTTTTAAGTATTTCATTGAGAACGTTATTCACATAATTATTAATGACACAAAAAAAACAGCTGAGTGCAAGATGTGCATTATCATTTTCCTTACTGAAATCAATTTGACCCGCAACATTCACATCCATATTGAGTTAATCTTTAATTTGCATTAACGCCCAAATTGAAAACTGATATACACGCACACACACAAGGTATAGTTTATAATTAAAGCTGAAACACAGACAAAATATATTTTTGGGTTAAAATATTTTTTAGAACCCGTTAACTTGTACATACCTGGAGCAGAACTTTATTCAGCCACTCATATAGAAGAGCAACGAAGTCCTGAACCGATGAGTGCCGTCAGCCGAGAGCAGATGACCTGGTTGAGGGTGCAAAAGGAAATGAGAAAGATTCAATGTGAATGTCTAACCACGAAACCTCGCCGATTCAGGAATACACAATTACAGCTGGGCGCACCAACTGGATATCATCGCTACACAACAAACAGTCTGCATAGCCCACAACGACGAGATGCAGCGGCCGCGCGTGAAGTCAAAGCCCGCTCGTTTTAAAAACACATCGCCTACATGCCGAACCCAGTACGGCACACCCTCACCCCAAAAGGGCAACATGGTTGACCCAAATCAAACCAGTACTCGAGCTCGACTGCAGTAGGGATCCTGGAAAATCTCAGATTCTCATTCGCACTTGGTGGGTTCAGTACCTCAGGAAAACGAAAGAAGCAGAAGGAAAGAGTGTAAGTCTGTCAATGTGTGTCTGAAAGAGAAGATGTAAGTGTGCGTCCTGCATGTTCACCGGGCCCTGGTTCGCATGCAGAAATAAGGAACAGAGAAGAAAAGGAGAAAGAGAAGAATCACCATGCCAGCTATGAGAACTGACCACCAAGGCCTCCTAAATCTAACAACTGAGACCCAGGACCACAGACTTCTATCACGGAACAAAACCTTTACACCCAGGACCATAGACACTATTCCCCCCTTCCCAGGACTGAAAATCTCTACCACACTGCGACCATCCCCCACGCGAGTCCTCTCCTCCATGCCAAACTCTCGGGACCGCCCCAACACGTCATCCTCTCCGGTGACCACCACCTAACTCTCCTTGGTACTCACATATTCACGCCCGAAGGCCAACAAGATGCTACTAACCTTGATATGCGAGTACCCTTCGAGAACCGTCCACCTCGTGGACCGACCAGCCATGTTCAGCAAACAAGGCATCATCAATGACACATGACACATGACTGGCCCACCTCCCCACACTAGGGTGGGCGGACCCGATTCACAAGGCAGAGAAGACCATGCAGAGGGCACGCGAACATCAATCCCTTCTCTTACCTTTTCAAATACAGCGTAACTAGCAGGGGGGGTTACCTCTCCACCAACGTCAATACACAACTCTCAACAAAAGATCACCAGGGAAACCAACCGGGGAATGCAGCATGGACCGACCCTACAATGATCAACAAACAAATTCAACCACTATAAACAACAGGACATAACTTCTCCATCTTACTTTTAGAACAGGGGAAACTGACGATCTCCCGAACTCCAAGACCACGACAATCTAAGGGCACTCTCCAACTCTCTAACTTTCTCCATGATAACCTTCCAGAACAGGGGAAACTTACAATCTCCAGGACCACAATCTAAGGTGCACTCTCGGCAAGGTTCTCTAACTCCTTATTGATAGATTTTTTTTTTTCTAAGGGGAGGGTAGGAAAATAGGGAAGATGAAACGGGGCAAGGATCATTAAAGGGTTAATAGCTAGGAGTAAGGGTAAGGACATGGCTCCCTCCGGAAATAAGGATGAATGGAGGAAACCAAGGCTCGCGTGGGCAGGGGTGCAACCCTGAAGTAGACGAACAGCACTGGGACTGTGGGGAACATCTACCCGCTACCTGTTAACTGCTTCTTCTCACCTTTCTGTGATGGACTTTCGGTATTCGTTCCTTTCGGACACAACTCTCTGAGAGATTATTTCGTGTTGAGCTGTACTGACTGGTTTCCTCGGAATCAGAATCAAGGCAACTTACCTCACTACTTTCACTCCGCTTTGGATTATCCTCCTCATCTTCCTCTGCTTCTCTTTCTTTCAATGTTCCTTCTTCCTTTTCTTCTACAATTTCCCTTTCTTCGTCCCCATAATCCAAATCAACATCATGACACTGCACCTCCTCACCATCTTCCAGTTGCTCATCTGATCCATCTTCAACCGCATCTTCACCAGCTCCTTCACAAACTTCTTCACTAACCTCTTCTCCGATCTCATTTTCATCAACACCTTCATCATCGCCATCACGTCCACTACCACCATCCGAACACTGCACATCTTCATCATCAACTAGTTCTGACCTGGTCCGCCTGAAACTTCCTTCCGCTCTTCGGAATCCTCCGCACTACATACAGAAGGCGTCTGCACATCTTCACACACTACATCATTCTCACTCGCACACTCCACAACGCTACCACCAAATTTCTCCTCAACTTCTACCCCACTTGCGGCATGGACATCCCCTTGTTCATCCGCAACCTCAGAAACACTTGCAGCCTGGACATCCCCGTGTCCATCTGCAAACTCAGACTCTTCAGTCTCCCTAACACCTATAACTATACTTCCCTGTGCAGCATCCGCAGACCGCTCTTCTGCCTCTTCTGTCGATTCCACTCCTTCACCACTCTCAGCAACTACAACCTCCTCAACATTTTCCACCCTGGAATCCAGCTGTCCAGGTTCATGCGCAATGACTAAATTAATTTCTACTGGCGATGGTAAAGCTACACCATCAAGTGACTTCTCACACCCCTGCGTAGACGATGATGATGTCACAGGATCTGGATCCCTCACGAACAATACCGGAACAAATTCTGCGGCATCCGGATTCAACCATGACGTCCTCTCTGAGTCCTGCAATTCAGTATTAACTGACGTGTTCTTGTCCTCTTGTATTGTTCCACAGAAGTTATTCCGCTTTTCTTCTTCTGCTTCACCTTCTTCATCCACTACTCTTTTAGGCACTTGTAATTCCTCTGGAACCTTTAAAGTTTCTTTTTTCTCCGAATAGGAATAACGCCTTACTACAGGCTCCCTACTTGCCGATGTTTGTTTACTAACATAATTTCTTCTTCCCCTGTTAAATTCATACTTATTGGTTTTCTCTACCGTAACTGTTGTTACCGTCTTCTCACTTGCCACCCCTCTGTAGCCTCCATTACTTCTGGAATACTCAGTTTTTCTGACCGTCTCCTGTGTTCTCCAACCTCCATGTTTGTCCTTTTTAGCTCTTCCTAATGAACCACTGGAGTACTGGACATCTTTAGCGGCTCTTTCCCGGGACTCATCATTCTCCTGGACTCTTCTGGCATGTGCACACCACCGGTCCAGGTCCGCAAAACAACGTGGAGGATCTGCGAAGACCAGCCAGGATCTCTCTTGGGGGTTCAGCCCCTCTCGTATTACCTGTATAACTTCTGTCTCGGGCAACCCCAACCTTAATAAACGGGCAGCTTTCCTTACATCGTGCACGAAGTCCCCCAATGCCTCTCCATTGGCCTGTAGGCGATAGAATAAATCTAACTTAAGCTGGGAACGTCGTCGATGGGGTATGAAGAAATCCAACACTTCCCCATGGAAAGTGTCGACACCGCAGCCCCGACGCAGAGTATTGGTGACCAGACCGGCCAATGAACCCCGGCAATACGGGTATATAAGGGACAAGACCTCCTCATCGGACACACCCAGGAAATCTGCCAACTGCAGGACCAGGTCCAAGAAGACCAACAACCTGTCCTCATCTACTCCATCCAACACCGAAAGTTTCTGGAGAATGCCTGAAATGGGGTGGGGCAATTCCTGGTAACATACCGCCGCCAGAATTGCACAATTCTCAAACACAACACAATAAAACGTAAATCCCAATAAAACACCTAACACAAACTTAACCTACAAAACATAATGACAAAGAATCCGGAAAAAACTCAAGTACTATTCTTCCTTTGAGCCGCCCCAGAGTGCTCTAGCGATGCGACGAGATGGGTGTATCATAAAAGGCAGAGAAACAGCCACTCAAAATGCCCAGAAGAGAACACAACACAAAACAACAAAACTGACTCACTATACACAATCCACAAAGTATACATAACATTCAACATAATCCAAAAATATATAACTATCAACTCCATGACATCCGGTCGGACCATAATCGCATTCAGAATCCACGATACCGCAACGCAACGCCCTCAATAAACAAATACTACACAACGGGGGTGCTATAAAACACGTTGTCTATTCCATATAACAAGTCCCAATCAAAATCAACGAGTACTGATGGCTCCCATCATGTTCAAAATCTGTCTAAGCTCCAGACTATGCGCAAGTAAATCCATCAGCTCACATTCATTTTGAAAACCATCAATCACATGCTTATAACCCCTTTCCAAAACCTACCTTACACTCAACATCACAAAATAATTACGTAAACACTAACACATATTAAATCATTTTAAACTTAATCAACCCCTTATTCATTTTTATAAAATATGTTATTATTCTGATTATTCATTTTATTAAATCGTTACATTACCATTAACTTTTCTTTCAACACTTGGACTCAGATCAAAGACTAATAAATTGAACTAATTTGCAAGTCCCAACACCAGCTGACATGCCTGTAGCCCCACCAAGTTTCATTTAAGAAAATAAATGCAAGTCCCCAGATTTGAAAACTTCCAAAGTTCAAAAAAAAATGAAGCAGAAATAATGTCTACTACATCCCTAGAATCATAACCACACTCTGATCTACCATTTGAAACCCCCCTTTTATTTTATAAGTTTTTTAAAATTTTTTTTTATTTTATTTTTATTTATTTTATTTTATTTTTATTATATTTTTTTTGTAAAAGGGAGAGACATAATATTAGAACTAGGTGGAGAACCTAGAGGAAGCAAAAGTGTGCAAAGGCCTAAGTTACAATTACAGACATGTCCCCCCCAGGTGAATGACAGGACTTGCAAATGAAAAAGTCTATTAACAAACAAGTGTGTACTTTATTAAGCATGCAACTCTTACATGACATGACAAGTTATAGATTCAACAATGAGTAAAATTAACTGCAGGATTATATATACATATATTAATATTCTTTACGGCATAAGATGTGAGTGAATTTAAGTTTAACATAAATTGCATAGATCCTGCCACGTTATGTTCAAGTTAATTGTTGCAAGAATATTATTCACAAGTTAAATAGAAAATTACTAATCCTTGAGTGTTGTATAGAAAAGAATTTAAATAGGCTAGCCTTTTAGTAACTTAGTAAGCACATTTATGATATCATAATTTATAACATATTCCCCAATACAAAAATGAAGATTACACACAAGCACATACACAACATAATGACACACATCCCTCATTTCTGTACAAAACTCCTCATAATAACCCTTTCCAACAAGAATAAATAAATACACAAATATATATAATTAACAAGGCAATTAGATAAATCTCAGTTACGGATCATTAATATATCAAAGTAATCAGCACCAGAAAATGTAAGTGCCCCCAACCAAACCAGAGACTCAAAATAATAATCAACCACCACTTTAATCATAATAATCAATATGCGTATGTGATAATGAAAATAGTTTCAACACATAAAGACATCAGACAGCCCCCCTTTGTGACTGGAATTCTGCCATGACCGCATGACATGAATGCAGAAAATAACTAACTCTCGAATAGCTTTAATTCGATAAAAGGTAGAACTTAGAGCAGAGCCTGCGGATATGTGTGTGTGTGTGTGTGTGTGTGTAATTTTCTTACACATTATAAGAAGATATAATAGATTTCATTAGACTCAATTATGTAAGGTTCACACATGTAGTCACAGAACTGAACATGAGAGTTTGTGCAAAATTTTAGCGGTTAAAAAAAAACCATGAGTGTGCTTCTGGGAGCTTCCGTGAATTCACAGTGTAGTTGAGATAGTACTAAATAAATAGAATGGTCCCACCTGGATCGTCCGGTGCACTTAAGCAATACTTTGGCTGATCAGAAGTGTCTCGGTTGCACTAAGATGTCCTGGGGCAGAGTAGCGTCATAAATGTGTCTGAAAGCGTGAATCTCGACTGACGGCATATCATGGCTTAAGGGTCGTCTCTGCCAGGAGGGTGGACAGTTGGTCATCAACACCCGACACCCATCTCGCCCTTGTTCGAGCACCTGTGACATGCAATGAGTAGTATAGGGTGTCATAAGGAACCTGATCTCACCACATACGCCATCATTATTAAATTGCTAACAAACACTTTAATGCTTCAACAGCCACTACAAACACATCACCACTTATTCGTATTAATCTGGATTGAACTCCCCAGCTGTGCCTTATTTCATTCAACCACTAATTACGTTTTAAGTATTTCATTGAGAACGTTATTCACATAATTATTAATGACACAAAAAAAAACAGCTGAGTGCAAGATGTGCATTATCATTTTCCTTACTGAAATCAATTTGACCCGCAACATTCACATCCATATTGAGTTAATCTTTAATTTGCATTAACGCCCAAATTGAAAACTGATATACACGCACACACACAAGGTATAGTTTATAATTAAAGCTGAAACACAGACAAAATATATTTTTGGGTTAAAATATTTTTTATAACCCATTAACTTGTACATACCTGGAGCAGAACTTTATTCAGCCACTCATATAGAAGAGCAACGAAGTCCTGAACCGATGAGTGCCGTCAGCCGAGAGCAGATGACCTGGTTGAGGGTGCAAAAGGAAATGAGAAAGATTCAATGTGAATGTCTAACCACAAAACCTCGCCGATGCAGGAATACACAATTACAGCTGGGCGCGCCAACTGGATATCATCGCTACACAACAAACAGTCTGCATAGCCCACGACGAGATGCAGCGGCCGCGCGTGACGTCAAAGCCCGCTCGTTTTAAAAACACATTGCCTACATGCCGAACCCAGTACGGCACACGCTGAGCACGACTTTACTTACTGGTTTGACTGTTCGTAGGTTAATTGACCACACAAATAATGCATACAGAATAACACCTACAGGGCAGGGTCCACTTACTGGACCACCCACTGCCACTTATACACTATATAACTAAGTTCGCTTGCTAGCCTTTTCATCACTTAGACCTAAGGATATTCATTGTAATGTGAGTGAAACGTTGTCATACAAGATATTTTTGACATGGTCCATACCGGAAGAAGACTTCAAAAACATAATGGACACCAGCCTCAGAAGCCTACATGAGAATATAAACAAGTGATACTCAATTCAAGGGCATCCAGAGAAAAATCTTGTGACAAATAATGTTATTATCTTCCCGATTACCAGGTTAGTTTCTGCTTTTTTGTTGCCAACAATTACATGCTAAATTGACATCCTCAGCCTTATCATATGTGGCTGGGATGAGCTATCATTGTTTTTATTTATTTACCCTTGCTTACTACTATAGTCAAAGATTTCTTTCTGTGACCTTTCCACCGCACCACTCCTGAATAGAATAGGAGGCAAATGAAGAAGACAGAACCAATACGTGACACTTGCTGCATGGGTCAGAATTCTCAATAACAGACAGCTTGGTATTGACTGCTTTCCTAGCACTTTATTAGTTGTCTTATTTTCCTTTTTTGGGAGATAATTATAGCTCTTATTTCAGTAATAGGCTCTTACCTTCAATCTTCAATCCCTCGTTCTTGTCTCTAAAGTGGAGACTTTTTTCTTTAGGGATTCCAACTAACTACATGGCTACTCAAAGGCTATCATGACACACCAGACACTAGATGCAAAGAGCATGATAGGAAGGAAAAGAATGCTGAAGAAATGGCTATACTATGGAAAATCTAATACTCATTGTATATTAGCCTAATAAGTTCAAGTTCATTTAACCTACAAGGTTTGATTAAAAAGTACATGCAGTTCTTTTAAAAATTATGCTTTCATTCATCAACACTTATACTACCCCCTTCAAAGTAGCCTCAGTCGAATGTGACACTATTAAGCCAGGCATTTTGTAGTCTTCAAAATATTTCAAGCATGCATTTTTTGGTACAGCTTTGAGCTCGCTTAGTGATTTTTGTTTTACATCTTCAACAGTCAAGAAACATTGTCCTTTCGTGTAAATTATCACTATTGTGAGGAGGAAAAATTGTGTTGGGACACATCTGGTGAATTCAGCAGTTGCAAAATCATTATGACGTTTTCTTGAAAATTTCTTAACAAGCATGATGTGTTCATCCAGGTGCATTATTGGGCTGCAATTTTCATAAATTATTCTTCTGTAAATCTGGCCATTTTCTACAAATAGCTTCATACAAATGGCATAAAATGTCCAAATAGTACTCTTTATTTACCACTGCGCCTAGTGATGAAATTTCTTGGAACACAAAAACATAATCTTCATCTGACAACCACAAACTTCAATTCATTTACAGCAGTCTTTGAAGCTTGTAAACCCCATGTTCACGCACAGCAGTATACCAGAAGTTTATGAACACGTTTAGCAGGACAGAACAATTTTTCTCACAGTTTACACAAAATTTAATCCATGTTCTTCAATCTTGCATTGTAGAATGATAAAAAATTGCCTAATACACCTAAGGACAACTTACTCAATTAGATGTGAAATATAAACTATGCATCAAATAGGACTAAAATTTTAGACAATTGTCACTAACATGTGTACCAACAACACATAAAACGTTTTTTTAATCGGACACATGTAGTGGTAGAAATTGCAACATTTTTTATCAAACCTTCAGAAATTTGTGATTATTTTGATCCAAATTCATAATATTTCTATTAGAATATAAAGTGCATTAGGAATCTAAAATAAAGACTAATAATTTGTAATGTAAACTAATTTTCTTTTTATTTCTGAATCTACCTACGCCTTGAAAGTCCTAATTTTGCATTACTCATAGATTAAAAATTACATGCACTATAGAAAATAACCCTCTCCCCCTCCACAATTCAGCCATGAGGGTTCCACCACCATTTTTCCCACTAGAAAGCACTACTTATTCTAAAATTTTCAGTATTAAACTGACAGCTTTAGAGAAAATTAGTTAATTTTGAAGCACTAATATATTTATTTATTGAAAAATATAAAAATTGCAGTTTTAGTATAAATTTATACAAATTTTTATAAAAGACATGCAATTTATGACCTTGAAACCAATTTTTTTACTTACATGTTTCATAAGGAAATGGAAGTGTTGTGATCATAAAAAAATCTTGTTCGAGATAAGGGCTGATTTTGATTGTACTTCCCTCAAAACATGAAGAAAAGTCATTTTCTGAAAAGTGTCTGTGTGTCTTTATTATAGAATTTTTTCTATGGCAAACAATAACTGCAAATTCAAACAGAATCAAATAATTTTTTGCATATATACCCAAGTTGTAGAGGAATCAAGGCCTATTGATTTTGGTAAAGATTCGTTAAGAGGGAGGGGTAGTTTACCTACAACATTTTACGTTTTAACAAGAGTAAAGTACCGGTACTTAATTTTGATCAATAATGTATCCTGAAAAGATTGTCATAATAATCCACTGTAGAAAGGTAGATTACATCATATCTATAAATGAAAAGGGTAGTTGAAGGGTAGGTGGTAATTTCTTGAAAATTACCTTTCTGATGTCAAATAAACTACTTCATTTTGAAGGATAAGATACTTAAGTAATTACATATAATGAAACTATTACTCAATAAAAGTGTAAATATTAAAAATGGGGTTGTTCAATTAAGGGGCAGGAGTAGTTTACCTGCATTGTTTTGTGTTTTAACAAGAGTAAAGTACTTAATTTTGATAAATAAGTGTCCCAGAAATAAAGCCATATTAACCCACTGTAAAATGGTAAATGAGAGATCTATGTAAATGGTGAGGGTAGTTGAAGGGGGAGGGAGTGATTATTTAAAAATTACTTTGCTGATATCAGGTAAAGTACGAGCACATAATTTTGAAGGATAAGATACCTTAGAAATTACATATGATAAAAGTATTACTCTATGTAAGTGTAAATTAATGGTGGGGATCGGTTGAGGAGGAGGGATGATTACCTGCGTAGTTCAGTTTCTGTATAAGAATAAAGTACCTAATTTTTATAGACAAAGTGACTTGAAAATAATATTATATTAAACAACTACCCCATAATAACAAAAATATCTATAAATAGTGAAAATAGTTTGAGAATGGGTGATATTTTTTTAGAAATTATTGAGCCGAATTCAAGTAGGCCTAAATGATTTTAACCTAAATCTTAGAACATGGAAGACATGTATGGTTCTCCATACTGATATTTTAATTCTTTAGTTATAATAATATCTAGAGTCATCAATTTGTGTCCTTAATTTCATCCATATGGGTGCTGATCAATGTTGTTTTGCCTTTGAGGCTGAAAAATGGAAATCCTCAATTGGCCATAAGTAGAAAACAAATTTTTCCAGACCTATGTTTATGTAAACTTTTTAATAATTTTTATGAGGTTAATACACTTATGAACTATGGTAAAAACTACCTAAATCACCCTGCATATTATATATCTAACCTTTGATACCTGCACATAACTCTTGTTACCTAACAGAAGAGATAGGTGTTTACACATAATTCAATCAATGTATATAAATAAACCTAATCTCTAAGAGGGAAATAAATATAAAAGAAATTTAGAAGAATACAAAATATCTAAAAAAGCTTAACGCTTTTTTTAAGAACTCTTCTTGTCATAACCATCTAACTATTTGGGTATAATATAGTGTTACTTGTACTACAGAGTCATCATCATCATTGAATTTCTTTGCTTGTGTGTGTGTTTGTGATTTTTACTGTTTTATTAGCTACATTTATATCCTCATTCTAAGTGATGACTCAGATATAGATTAAAGTAATACTATGAAGTAGTAACATTATTAGTTGCATGCTTTTAAAAAATTATTTTCATTTCATTAAATATTAATTATAAAAAAGTAATATTAATTGTTAATATAATTTATGAAATCTAAAACTATGAAGGATGCTAATAAATTGCATCTTTAAATTACCTTTTAAATTGATAACAATCAATTATTTTTTATGTCAGTGAGGGACACGGACACCATAATATTATCTGTACAGGTGAGTAATTGACAATATGTTATACTTAACAGGCGGATTAACATTATCTAATCTTTTTTTACTAAAGAAGATTGTATTATGATCTATAACTTGGATGTGTATGTGTGCATTAGTTTGGAGTGTAGTGTGATTGTATGGTTATACATCGAAATGTTTTGTAGTGCAGATGTTATGTAAAATGTTTAAATCAGTTCAGAGCTTTTTATGCTTTTTATGCATTTTAGTGATCTGCCAATGTGCACTACACAAGTAAGATAATACTTTTTCTTGCATTTTAATATAATTTTTAGAATAAAGTTTTTTGTTTATTCCAGAAGTACATACGATTACACATATACACACAAATTAAGTTACATTCACCACAACATATATAAATACAATTTACACAATTCATGGCAACTCTTGGATTATATTACAGTAATATATATTATATTAACACATTAATATATGTTGTCCTACTATAGATTTTGCAGCTTCACAGTTTACTTTTTCACTTTATGTACATTTCACAGAATTATCCATACCACCCAACACACACACACACACACAATGTATGTGAGTTACATTTAGTACTAGTGTTGCACAATAAACCTTACTGTTAGTACAGATGAGAAAGTTAATAGTGCATGAAATTAAATAAATATTCAAAAATTAAAATTAAATATTGAAAAAATTAGGATTTTAAACTATTTCCTTTTTTAATTTCCATTTTTAAACTATAATTATCGTATTAATTTAATTAGGCATATTATTTTTCATTCATGTCCCAACCAGAGGTCACTCATACCACTAACATAGGCATACATTATACATGGAAACATAGATTTTCTGTATGTATGAAACAGGTGTGGGCAGGCAGAACTTTTTATTAACTGTCCATACCTGTTTTACGCTATTTAAAACTGTTTACAGCAATTTTTATCTCCGAGTTATTCATAGATACACAAAAATATTATCCTGGGCATATATGCAAATATGTACAATTTCATATATTCACCCAGTGAATTTATATAAAATTTGAATATTATTCAAATTTTAGTTACACCTTTGCATACGTCCAGGAGAATATTTACAAACCAACCCTCCCCCCCCCAAGAGGGTTGAAAGTTCACGAAAAAATTGGTTAATCTCTTAATTTTTAAGTTGTTTTATTAATCAAATTAATTTCAGGTGTTTATGCTAATACAGTAGTAAATTTTTTTTAAATATATAAACATATTTATTACACAGCACTGGTGTGTACATTTTAATATGAAATATAGCAAAATCAGTAAAGTCAATATTCTCACGCTGTTTTATTTTTATTATTTTATTATTAAATGTCCTTTGTATTAAATGAGATTTACAACTTATTAACTGACAAAGAAGGAAAAAAACAGGAAACAGAAATGAGTGACATCTGAGAAACACCAAACACTTCATTAATATTATTATTTTTAGTAGTAGTAGTAGTAGTAGTAGTAGTAGTAGTATTTTTGTATTCAAATATATATCTGTGTATGGTCACATGCATGCATGCATGCATGTGCACACACACACGCACACATATAGAAATATGGATAGAGACAACAACAAATTCATTATCTACAACTTCCAAAACAATAAACTTTTAGTTTTTATGATGTTCTATGCATGTATGGGAAGTCAAAAGATTTTTAGAAATATCCTTTCATCATTTCATTCCTCTTGTGAAAAAAATATTGCCACTTAATCATATTTTTATCAAGAGGATACCGCAAGAGGATATTGCTAGAAACTCTTCAATTTTCCATGTATGAAAAAATATTTATTCAAGCAAATCTTTTATCTAATTTCCAATGTAGTCACTGAACAAGCTTATTGTGTTTATTAAAAATATTGAAATACCAGTACTTTTCATGATTTAAAAAAAACTAAGAAAAATCAGCTGTATGACTGCTTTTATTACTTAGTTCAGCGGTTTATAAATAAAAGAGGACCTTTACTGTATGAGTAGTATACGTACATTACTAGTGAGGCTATGCCTAATACATTGTTTATGGAAGCCCAAAGCCCTCACTATACTAACTTACCCCATAGGCTTCAACCTAAATATCTAAAAAAAATCTGCTACCTGCGACTTCAGCCATTCATTAATGCATCCTTCGTCATCTTAAAAGTGCTTTGTTGCCAGCCACTTTTTCATATGCATGAACAGGTGATAATCGCTTGGTGCTATATCAGGGCTGTATGGGGGATGATTGAAAATCTCCCACCCAAACTTTCCCAAAAGTTCTTGTGTTCGTGCTGCTGTATGCAGTCGGGCGTAGTCATGGAAGAACAATATCCCAGAGCTCAACTTACCGCGTCGCTTGTTTTGGATCGGTCTCCACAATTTTGTTTAAGGTTTCATAGTAAACCTCAGAGTTGATTGTGGTACCCTGTTCCATAAACTCTACCAGGAGAACCCCTTTTCTGTCCCAAAAAACTGTCACCATCATTTTCCTTGCTGACAAGGTCTGCAAACACTTCCTCAGTTTTGTGGGCGAGCGAGTATGGCCCCATTCCATGGATTGATTTTTTGTTTCACAATTAAACCTAGGTTTCATCCCCCATTGCAATATGGTCCAGTAGAAATTCACCATCCTTGTCGTAGGCCTCAAGAAATGACAATGCTGATGCCATCCACTGGTTTATGTGCATTTCTGTAAGCACTTTCGAGACCCATTGCGCACAAAACTTATGGTAACCAAGCTTTATCGTGACAACTTCATGAAGCAAACTACGTGAAATTTGAGGAAACCCATGTGATAGCTCAGTAATCGTAAAGCGGTGATTTTCACGGATTTTTTAATTTTTTTTTCCAGCAATTTGTCAGTAAGAACACTCGGCCGGCCACTCCGCTCAACATTGTGCACATTGGTGTGGCCATTTTTAAACATAAGACACCACTGCCTTCTTCTTCCATCACTCATAACATTGTTCCCATACACCTCACACAGTCGCCGATGAATGTCCACTGGTCTGCAGTTTCCTGCTTGCAGAAATCATATTACTGAGCGTACTTCACAGCTCGTAGAATTTTCAATCATAGTAATCATTTTAAAAATTATTAGTGAAGCACAGAAACAAAACACAGACCTATACCGGCTCCAGCTGGATGTGTACTGAGTCATGCCACCCAGTGTCATCAAGATGGTGGCGCTAGCCCCACCCCGTCGCCACCCACATTGAAACATAAGTTACTTTCTGGACAGCCCTCGTATTAATGTTCTCACACATTCTTATATTTCTGAACACGCATGCGCGCGTGTGTGTGTGTGTGTGTGTGTATGTGTGTGTGTGTGTGTGTGTGTGTGTGTGTGTGTGTGTATGTGTAATTAAATATGCATAGCCTATATTGAAAATCCTTGTTGACACTTTATGAAATATCTTATCCCTACATGTTGCTTAATAAAAAATTAATCTGTCAGTATATCAAATAAATAAATTACTTAATCCTGAGTTAATAAATAAATAAGTTACATATTATCAATATAAAAAAAATCAATTTCTACAAGTGGAGAATTAATGACAGTGACATTAAACACACGCGCACACACACACACACACACTATATGCACAATTTCCTTGTTTTTTTTATCCATACCACAAAACAAGAATTTGCTGTACACCACAATATCTTGTGGCATTTATTTATAAAAGTTTCTTTGATTAGCATTATTAACATTCTTAGTAGTAATTAATATTCTACTCGTATTAGTACTAACATTTTAAAATGTAATTCTTTTGGCATTTTAGGAAATAACATTTTGTATAGTTAAAACATGAAAAGTCTTTATTTTGCTAACTCAGTGACATGAAAATAGAAGCTACAAAAACAATTTACAGGACAGTTATGCATGACTTTACACTGATTTTTCATGCCACAGATTTTTTGGAAGACACTGTACGTGAAAAATTTCAAAAAATTATATTTTTAGCTTTTAGCCCTAAAAAATACACCTTTCCTTTCTGTTTAAAATGATATATATCTAAATATCACTATAATATATATATATAATATATATATACATATATATCTACCTGAAAAAAGTGCTGACAATTAAAATAATTAACCCCTTGATTACCAGGATGTACGCATAGTATGTTGTCAATTGGTGACGGCCAGCAACTATAGCGTACGCTGTGTATGTCATGCAGTATGCTGTTGCTTTCCACACCTATTGGATAACTGGTTTGTGTCCATATTTTTCTCATGCATATGATGTTGAATTATACTGAAATGTAAAGTGACAGTGATGTAACATACATTCCTGAAAGGGAAGGAGAGGATAGTCCTGACACAGAATTTGAAGACATATCAGATGAAGAGAATGAAACCAGAACAATAGAAAATGTTGTGTGTGTGTGTGTGAGCGCGCGCGCGCGCGTATGCATGTATATATATATATATATAATTCAATTACAAGAGGCCTATGCCTATAACAGTTTCAAACCTGAGTATGATATTCATCCTGCAGTTGACTTGGAAGAAATGATTAGCCGATTAACCCCAGAAAATGTTTTGAATTATTTTTTCAATAATGCAGTTGTTAGTGTGTGTAACTGGACAAATGAAAGATCAGATCAGAATTTTGAGGATATCAAATATCTCTCACTAAAAGTGTTTAGCTCAACATGGGGGACCTGTTGATGTGCTGGAAATGTACATATGTTTTGCATATTGTTTTTAATGGGACTGTTGAACTTGCCTGAAATAACTGATTAATGTATTGGTCAAGTAATCCTTTTTGCAGTGGCCTAAAATGTTTTAACTCAAAAACAATGAGTTGTAACATATTTCAGAGTATTCTAAAGTTTTAACAGATCTCAAGTCCTAAATCTGTTAAGGTAGAACAGATTGTCACACACTTGGCACTTATGTTGTGTTAATACGAGAGTGTTGTTAGTTTGATCCTGGCCAAGGCTTTGTTGTTGATGGATGTTTTATGTTATATAAATGCTATTTACATTTCCAGCAGTACATAAAAGATAAAAGATCCTGTTTTGGATTGAAACTGTTTTGTTTTGTCCAAGTAACCCAAAATCCCATATATGTGTACATATAATTTTTTCTTGTATATTGGAAACGAAATTTATAAAACTCCATGTTTTCCTGATTGTGCTGATCTCCCTGTACAGAAAGAAGAGTAGTGTACCTAGCACAGAATCTACTTGACAAAGGCAGACATATTGTTGTGGTGAATAATTGGCATTTATAAACACATCTAAGTGAATATCTCTTGAAACATAAAACATATATAACAGGAACGATAAGGAGAAATCACAGTGTAACTCAACATTTCATGATACACCACTAACCAAGGGATGTTCGACTTTTGTGAGAAACAAAGACAAAGTGATGCATTTCTTCTTACTACTCATTATGAAGCAGGAATGTGTGAGAAAGTGCAACATGTTGGAGGAGGAAGAAAGGAGTTTTTAATTTAAACACTTCAAATTGAAAAATATTGCAACAATACATATATTTTCATATTTACCCATTGCAGTATTTTGTAAATAATTAGTGTAAGGAGAGTATGATGAATAGTTTTAAAATTTTAGTGTGTGAAAGTACAGGTGAGTGCAGGTGGTAGCCTATCAAAAGTGTACACCTCCCTGACACTAATTCATTGTGTGTGTGTGTGTGTGTGTGTGTGTGTGTGTGTGTGTGTGTGTGTGTGTGTGTGTGTGTGTGTGTGTGTGTGTGAACCAGCACAGACATGAATTATACTACAAGGGGGGAGATGTATGAATTGTTGGTTTTTATTATTAAACTAGGTATTGACATAATTAAAATAAATTAATAAATATGTTCCTGTTACCAAAGACATATCACAATTCTAAAAACACCATTAGAATAAGGACATTTAAACGTGTATGGTGATGCAAAATTATTGCAGAATAGTGCAATAATGAAGATGTCATACAAATTAAAGTTAATTACTACCACAATTAGCTAGTAATTAATGAGTGAGTTATATGTAAATTACAAGTGAAAAATTATGAAGACAATGCAACCACTCACCTCAAGATCAAGTTTTTGGTTATCGGAAAATGGGCTAAAAAACGATCAGTTAAAAAAAAAAGATGCTACACACGAATTGACTAAGTTTAACATGTCAGTTTGCCGTCTACTATAAATACCTCCAGGAATTTTGGATGATCATCAGAGTCAAGATATCTTTACACGAGGACACTATGTCCGTTTGCTAATCGTCAGATTCAAGAAATCTTCATATCCAGGCACTATGTCCATCTGCTGATCGATTTGAACTCATCATCGCCATCGCCATCATCTCTAATAAACCACGATTGATGAAGGAGCATAAGACCACCATCAACAACAGGCTATAGAGTACCAAAGAAGCATCAGCATCATCATCATCATCATCGGCATTGTCATCATTCAGGAGATGCACACACACACACACCTACACAGGCAACAGTAACTTCAACCATATGCAGGTGACAAATGAACAATTATTTTTTTGTGGTAAACAAAGAACTCATAAAGAACAGAATATGAGATAAAGCAATATAAAGACTTAAATGTAAATAGTGTAAATATTCTAAGTAAAAGACATAATTGTAAGTTGGTGTTAAAAATAATAATTTTATACTGTTTAATTTTAAAAAGTGGGTGTGCCATTATAAATCATAAATATTCTGAAAGTGAATATTATTTTTATTAAAATATTAATAGCAACCGTTCAATTTGTATTTGGTCTAGTTAATATTATTTTACAGATGAGTTGCTATGAGTTTAATTTTTAATAACAATTCAAAGTCGGACATCCGTGGAATATAAAAGAATTTTATAATTTGTTCATCGTATATGTTTAGATATTTAAGACTATATATTTTTAATGTGAGCTGAGTAGCAAAGATATGTTATGTTTTCAGAGTGTAACCTTATAAAAGAGAATATTTTGAATCTTCTAGTTTCAAATTGTAATAATTAATTAATTTTCTTTGCAATATTTAATAAACCATTGATTGATTTTTGTACTATGTTTTAATTACTTATTTCATGTCATCAATGTCTCACTCCTCTTTTCAAAAATACGTTTATTGTGCAACATATAATTAATGCAACAAACACACAAAATTCCTAGCTTATCTGGTGTTTAACACTATACAGTTGTGTTGGATACATGGACAGAAGTGTATTCATTTTACAATACTTATAATGTTGAAATATTTAATTAGTGGGAGCAGTGGACAAAACTGATCAAATGTAACAGCCATTCAATCTAGCCAGAAAATCATACTCTTGGTTTAAGACATTTAGCATCCATTTATCCTCCTGAATACTATTGAATGTATTTATTATTCATCAGAATTGTAATGGTGAGCACAGGCGATTCAAGGATTTTATTATAAAGTGCTGTGAGGAACTACTAACCGAACCGAAGAATACAAGGATACTATACCGAAGGATGCAAGGAAATTTTTAGTGGAAAACCTGCTTCTCAAGACTTCTCAAGAAAGAAATTTTCCACTTCTCACAAAAAATCACAATCAAACACAACAAAGTCAAACACACCAGCTTGTGCAGATTCCCACTACAGAAAACAAAAAAACACCCTCAAAAACAATGCCGTATATGTATTTCAAATGCTTATGTAAAGATACCCGTCTCATGTGTTCTGGATGTACAGATTTTCCTGGACAATTCTCAAAAGAACATTTTCATGAGTACCACACAAATTTGAACAATTATCTATTAAATATTTATGTTACATTTGTAATACCGGGTAAGAAATTCTTTCTGTATACATAAATGCTTGTGTAAGCATGTATCTTGTATTCTTACATTTACTTTCAGTTATAATATAAATATGTTCACATTTTAAATTATTCTTTGATCATACACAGAACACATGTGATTATGTAGATGTAAAACTGAAGTTGAGTGGTTGGGGTGGAGTAGTGATGAGGAAGAAAGTGTAGTGGTAGGGATAGGAGGTGCGGTGAGGGAGCAACGGGAATAATTTTGTGGGTAAATGTAAAGATGGAGGATACAATTTCATATGATGGTTTGGTTAATTTTTATAATTGGTATACTTTTATTTGGAATCAGTAACCTGGTATGTACAATATAACATACAAATAATAGCCTGGGAACCAAAGGGTTAATATACTCTATGTAACTCTTAAAAGGAATAAGTTGGAAAGACAGGCAAAGGGAATACTTTTTAATGACTTCTGGTAATGTTATCCATTAGCCGTCTGTAGATAATCAGTTGTTATTTGCAAAACGTATATTTAGTATGTCTTCTGCAACCTCAGAATATATGCACTATCACAGTTATTATCTATAAGAAAAATACACAAATTCAGATGATGCACATCAAACAGTAGTTTACTACACCAATACACAAAATTATGTTTTTATTATTTAAGAGAAGAAAGTAAAACATTTTCAACTATATCTGTATTTGGACAGGTTACCACTGGCTTCAATCAGAAAAGAAAAACAAGAAAAGCCTACAGTGAGTGTGGAACAAGCAATGAAGTTTTCCAGTCTCTCAAGAACACCTCCATCAAGTGATATTGTAAAACTTTCAAATTATGAGGATGTAGGTTATTAAAAAAATTACATGTTATATACATACATACATATACATATATATATATATATATATATATATATATTGTAACGACACCAAAACTCTGTTACCTTTAATAATTGTACCTTTCTCATATCTTGGTTATTATTTAATGTATACCTTGTTAATATTTTATAGGATGAGTATCTGGTCAGGGTAATATTTGTTGAGCGCCAATTTGCAATCACAGGTTGCAAATAAAATTTATTTGTAAAATATTAATTATTATTTTTGTTAAAATATTATAAAGGTTTCTATATCAGCTATAATTAAATCTCTTGTAATCTTTTATTTAATAGACGAATGTGATAACTAAAGCTCATCAAAGCAGATTCGAATAGTCTGCCATATTTCCAAATGAAGAGTGTTGCCAACTTAATCTAGTTGATGAAACAAATTCACAGTCCCTGATATAGTGCTTATAATATCATACACCTTTTGTGTTCATTAAATAAAGAAACAAAAAAACCTTTTATCTGTATTTATTAAACTCAAATCCTTTTATTATTCTCTTTAAATTGTTTTTAAATAACAAATATAAACATTAACAAAAATCTAACCAGCTGTTCTTTACATATGCCCAGTATGGCAGCAGTAGCAGTGAGAATTTCTATATCTCAAGGCCCATATTTATATTTATTAAATAAAATACAAATAGAATGTATTACATTAGGTCCTTTTGACTACGATATAAATGACAGTTATGATAGGAAAAGTACCAAAATACATGGGATTATAAATAATTACAAAGTGCCTTAACAAGATTATATTAATAGTTTAACAATGTTCAGTGTTTAGGTTATGTTGAGTTAAATGTTTTTAAGACCTAGTTCACTTTATCTATATTAATAATTTTTCATACTGAAAATAAGATTATTCATTGATATTTTTCTCAGTGAAAGTTCCAAATTGTTTTTATTAAAAGTGTAAACAGTGTCTTTGTGACCTATGGCCTAGGCCTAGAGTGGAATAATTCAGTTTAATTATTTATCAAAAAATACTTCTCTTCCTGTGTAAGGTGATTGTATTTCTTCAGAGATTCCTTGGTTTACTTCTTTATAATAATGTGGCACTTCCGTCTTCTATTTAGTTTGGTTTAGGAGAATTATTTAACTTTTAATTTAGGTCCACAAATATGAAATTTATAATAATTTAAATTAGTCACTCTCTGGTTTTTAATTCAACCTTTCTTTTTTAGATCCAATAATACATACTTATTTCATTTTATTATAACATTTTAGTTGCTAAGGCCTATCTCAACTTTTATTGGTTTCTAATGTAACATTTTATGTCACCCTGGTGATATCTTAGTATCAACATAAACAAACTTTTAATATTTTATCTTTCATTTTCTTTAAACTGTTATAACTTTTTTATAAGATCTTTGATCTTTACTTTATTAGTTTCTTTGATCTTCTGATGAAACACTGATAATTTTGACACCACTTTTGATTATCTTCTGTTACATATTTCTTGAGTTACCATTTTACACTTTTAATTATTTTTCCCCAAAATTATTTATTATTAGTTCTTCTTGTACTTTTCACTTTATTAAAACTATTTGACACATTTAGTAATCATATAACTTAACCTGACATTGTTCATTATCATTTTAATAGAAATTTTTATTCAAAATACCTTAACTGTCTAAGCTTAACATGCCTAGTTTTACAAATCTCTATTACTTTTATTTTGGTACTTTCCAGTTAAAATAAACATTAGTGTTATTAATATTATCACATATAATATTAATCACTATGACCCAAATTACTTACTAATAACTATTAGTAATAGATAACAATTCCTCTTAACTTCCTGTATACAATACAGTTTTTATAAATACAACAAAACCTTATAAGTAAGTTCCCAAACATTGTCCTTCTTACTTATTATTATTAACATTACTTTAACTGTAATAAACACAATTATTAGTCTTAGCTAACATGAATTAAACAATAAAATAAACAATATTTAATTAAGTGTTTAATTAATTATTTCTTGAAACAAAACTATTATGTTTCTTGGTACTTTTTGTAAGAGTATTAGAGCATATTTATGTTAAAATGGCATGGCATGTAACATAATATATATATTGTAACGATAAGACCTTTATCGTCTCTGTAAAAGCATGTTTTATCGTGTGTTAGCCCCACACGTAGTCGTTACTTTATGTTTATATTTAACAGTCGTACTTTTTCTAATTTTTCACGCTGACGATGTCCGTCGCGAACTCATGAATTACCAGTACCAATATCTCACGAATGTAAACCTTACCTGTCCTTTAATGAGTAAATTTATTTCCCGGGTGGCGCCAAATTGTTTATGAAAACAATTAAAAATGTGAACCTGAACAGTCGTTCTATGCGGTGTTGACTAATTCAAATTACCCTCACAGCTGGCGGGCATTTGAATCTCGCTTGTAGTTCATCGTGCTGCCGACGTTTAATGCTGGCAGACAATTTCGCTCATCGCTAAAGTACACAAACTTTATAATACAATTTATAATGAAATAAAGGACGGTTATTACTATTCAGTATTAGTTTATTAACGTGAAATAATTAATAGTTATTGAGTAAAATACAAAAATATACTGTTATTAAATAATGTTGCTCCGGCAATAAATAGACAATATTCTCAGGTTGGCTAAATGTGATTGAAACGTTTCTAAATCGACATGGCTGTCGTCAATGTTTATTTTCTACAGTTCGTTCAATCGTGGAGTTCTTTAGATTACAAAAAAATATTAATAAGATGATAATAAAGCACACTACCTTACATCAATGGCACTTATATACTATTAGAGTTAAATACAATTCGTTTTTTTGTGTGCTAAAAGTGTGTGTTAATAATTCGTAATTTGTACACAGGTTATTTTCTGTTTACATACAAGTTTAGTTTTTATTCTCAATTAATCCTTGAAAAAAATTTAGTTATCAGTTCAGAGTGAGAGTTATTTGTGTTGTGAGAAAAGTTAATTAGAATTTATTTCGTAAATTCGGGTATTTCAGATATACTTAACAAATCTTGTTGGCTTTGGGTGTAGAGTCACTTAGTTCTTAGTTAGGTTGGGTCGATGCGATCATCAATCTTCCATCATTTATAATTTGGATTACGTCTGGCTTCTTTTTCAAACAGTTGGAAGTTTTAATTATTTTCAACTATTAATAATCTGGCTAATTGGCTCTCCTAATTTAATTAAGTCCTCGTTCAACTTATTGAATCCACTTCTTATTAAATTTGGTCGAATTTCTTATTATTTTAATTAATAATAGTGTTGAATATGGCTTGGCTTCTGTATGTCTGAGCGTCAATAATGGACTAATGTTTTATAACGGAATTATATTAAATAACGTTCCGTTGTTATGGTAACTGTCTGTACTCTCATTGGTTGATTACATATATGTCTATTGTTATAATATTTGAATTTTAATTCAAAATGAATAAATATCTTCTGATGGCTATTATTCTTCTGTCTTCTTATCTATGTATTAGATATTATCACAACTGTTTATATTTTCTTTCAAAGATCATTTTGACATCCCACAAAGCTGGGTTTGTTCATGTATTAAAGTTTTGACAAAAAATATTTATATTATGTTATTATATTTCTTTCTTATTTTATGTTTTTATAAAATATAGATACGCCTACGTCCAACCACGCTCTGCTACCATTTGTGAGCCGCTCATCACCAAAGACATAACAACACAATTTTCAACTTTCCAAATCTGACACATTTTCAAGTTTGACAACCTAAAAAAAAATATAAAAATCTACAACTCACCTTGATGACCGGCTCACTTGTTCACTTGAACTAGGAGAGGCCTCCTAGTGGAAGAATAGCCACATGCTGGGTAACCATTAGGTAATAGGACGAATGAGGTGACCTCAATTTTAAAATTCCGAAAATAACAAATTTATTGATTCTATCATATTTTGTTTTTCTTACAATGAGATTTCATAGAATCCAGGCTGTGAAGGTATTCTATTAGAATATATATATATGTGCAATATTTAAACTATATTACCTGGTATTCAAAATTTAATATTTAAAAAGTATTCCATTAGAAATATATAAAATCTGTAAAATATCTAAAATATATTACATTGTTTTTCTTACAATGATTCATAGTATCCAGGCTGAAAGTATTCTATTAGAATTATATAAAATATGTAAAATATTTAAATCTATTACATGGTATACAAAATCACCCTTGACATGCAACAAGCCTCGACAGTACCTTTTAACCTTCACCAAATATAATTTCCTTATTTGGAAATAATTATATTAACATTAATAAGTACACAGAGTAAATCCAGAGGTTCTCGAAATATAACATTTAATAACAATAAGTCTTTTCCTTTTTTTTTTTCTTTCTTTTCAGTCCCCCTCTGGTTGTACTATAAACACTTTTAATAATATAAACAATTTTATAAACCATTTAACAAGCAATTCTATCCTACAACAATTATTACAGCCACAACAATTTAAACAATTATATTGCATAACAACATGCGCCCTCTGAAATCTAAATCAAAAGCTAGAAAGGAGAATCATATAATTAGGAATGTATAATGTAAACATAAGATAGGTGATTATATACTCTGTGTGGATTTCACAAGTGCGTGTGTGCTCACTTTTCCTTAAACTTGTGTAGCACCATGGCTTACTGATTTCAGAGTGCACCATTATTAAAAAACTATCAAATAATCAGGTATATATCTCTCAAAAGGTAAAAATGTTTTGTGCATAAAATTATAAGCATATACATATACAAAAGAATTTTCACAGTGACTGTACATTGATAGAGAATTAAAATAAATACGAGTATATACATCTACAAAAGAATTTTAACAGTGACTGTACGTTGATAGACAATTAAAATAACTATGAGCATATACATATACAAAAGAATTTTAACAGGGACTGTACATTGATAGAGAATCACAATAAAATAAAAAAAATCCCAAAGTGGAAATTTCATCTTGTACAAAAGTTCAGTCATTTTTATTAACAGGCGGAATACTTCTGAATTACAGTTCTAGTACAGGGCAATGTATTATTACAATTGTAGGTGATCTGCAACTCTTTTCATAATCAGATTTATACGTTCCAATAAAAGGCAGCCACAATATAAGTTCAACACAGATTATAGGAAAAAATGTATACTGGACATTACATGCTTTCACAATTCAAACACAAGACATTTATATGAACACACTGAATCATACAAAGAGAGATTAAGGAACTCGGCTGAATTTTGCTTCACTAGGCCCATGATCACACTGGCCAATTCCTAACACATTTTCTTAAGTTTTTTGTTGTATTTTTTGTTTTTTTTTTTTTGTAGAAAAAAAAAGGTTTTGCACATAAGATACACTGTCACCGCAAACAGCAAGAGAAGCTGCTCATCATTTGAAAGAAATATCAGAAGCTAGTCAAGTTCAACAGACTTTTCTTTAAAAAAAACTTGCGTTCAAGAATTGGCAATGACTGCAGAAACCTGCATATTAGGTTCCAGGTATACAGTGAAGTAAAAAAAAACATCCAGAATAAAGCAACTGTTGTTCCTTTTTTTTTTTTTTTGTTAAGAACTAGCCACTTGACCCTAAAAACAAGCAGCGCGAAAGCGCATCCCAGGCAAAATTTAATAATTTTCACTTTGCATACCTGTTCAAATGTGCAATAGCACATGCCGTCCAAGTTCCCTACTACTTACACACAACATCTTGATCTCTTCACACGGTCACAGTTGCCAGGCCGAGAGCCCCTCGGCACACTTTTCACTTAGCCTGCCATAATTAATTTAACAAAACCCCGGCATTAAAAAAATAAAACAAAGACCTTTTTCAAACGCTGACCTCTAAGACAGCACGTGGCGAGAACAGCTGACCAGGAACCCCCGGCTGGTATACCTCCCAACAGCTGGTATCCTACCACCACTCGAGTCAAAAAACTTCTCTCTACACAACAACAAAACAGCTGGCCACCCACCACTTGAGACAAACCAGCTACTATCTACTATTCAACGACAAACACCGCTCCAAGCAGCGGGAACGAAAGGCACAGTTGTCTAACGTCTCACACAGATAGCGTCAGAGTCCACGATCCAATGAAAGCATCTATGCCGAAATACAACTATAACAATTTTGTAAGTCGCCGTAACGACTCATAGGTGGCGGGAGTGTCTACGATAGCGTGAACTACACAGATGAATGAAACTATTGCCCAGATTCGATATAACAAACATTCAGATGTCGCCGTAACGGCTAGTTACGGCACAATTGTAGGTGGAGAAGAGTATCACTGATACAGTAGATCTGGCAGAAGTTGTGACCTGGTTTTTAGGGTTTGTGAAATACCCTGTATGGTTGAGGGTTCGGGCTCCTAAAGGCTAGGTGATGGGAAGAGGAATTCAGAGGTGAAGGTAAGGCAGTGTCTGGAGGATAAGAGGATGCATGAAAAAATTCCTCTGGTCTTCCACATTGGAGATTGAAACAATGGACCTATACCTCATTCTTCAATGAGGAAAAAACCTTCCAATGTAAAAAAACATAGGTAATGATTCTTGTATGCAGATTGGAAATGTACCATAGAATATGAGTTGTTCAAAGCATAACAACTAATAATGGTGAGAATTTTGGTCTTGAGATACACAAAGCAAAGGGCACTGAAAATCATCAAAAGCACAACTATATTAACTTTTACAGTAGTGTAAGCAAAGACAAAAGATTTAGTGCAGGAGTATTAATAAACATAAACCAAAACTGCTTGAAAAAGTTAAGGAATCCTATACCTATAAATGAACGTCTTACACCAGTGTAACTGCAGTTGCAGGAAGAGGAGCTACAGTGATAAGTGCTTATGTCACAAGTGCCACTCCATTGAAGAATGGATCCATCTTTGACCAATTGATAACTCTAATCAAAAAGGCAAGTACTGCAAAGTAGATAATCCTGATGGAAGACTTAAATGTGAGAAAAGGGAGGAAATTTCAAGACACAGTTGACCTCGCAGACAGCAAATTGAAAATAGTAGTGAAAGGAACCTCATAGAAATGCACAAGAGTTATTAACTTTGATCTGACAGATGAATGAATTAGTTAGAGCATAATATAAATTTATTTACAGAAGAGTGACTGAACTTCAAGAGTGAGATTATCTATCATCAATAGTTTTTTTTTTTTTTTTTTTTAGATTCCTTGAGTACATCCATGAAAAATGCCAAACAAGCATTAAAGAAATGAAAAACAATACAGCTCCTGATCCTGGAAGTATTCTCATTGTGTTAATAAAACATGCACCAAGAGCCATGTTAAATTTCTAACAAACTTTTCTCACTATCTGTAGGACTGTTAGAAACGTTTAAAGAATGGGAACTATTCATTGTAAATTCAATATGTCAAGAAAGAAATAACAAGAATACAAGAATTATCAGAGTATAAGTTTGATGACATGAAGATTGTATGGATATGACATAAAAACAAGATTTGAACAGTGCTTTGAAGGGCTGGATGAACAGTCAGATTTATACATTGATTGTATAATGGATACAGTGCATTTACTGTACTTCTTGTTTACAAATAATGGGAAAATTGGCCTGGAACAGAGAAGTTTATATTCTAATCATTGATTTTATAAAACATATGATATTGTACCAGGTGGAGAATAGGGATAGAATATGAGTGGCAAGAAATAGAGGGAAGTGTAGTGAGAAAACATCTGATAATATAGTGAAGAAAATGCGCTCAAACAATAAAAGCAATGGAAAGTGTAAGGTAAACTAACAAAACCATGAGGATCAGCAAATCTTTGAGAAATTTTGTTGTTGTTTTTTTTTTTTTAGATTCCTTCAGTACATCCATGAAAAATGCCAAACAAGCATTAAAGAAATGAAAAACAATACAGCTCCTGATCCTGGAAGTATTCTCATTGTGTTAATAAAACATGCACCAAGAGCCATGTTAAATTTCTAACAAACTTTTCTCACTATCTGTAGGACTGTTAGAAACGTTTAAAGATTTAAAATTGACCTATGTTATTTAAAATTGATATTAATTTGGCATTAACACGCTGGATGAGGCAATGCTGTGGTATACAAATGGCTAGTGAAGAGGGCTGCATCATTATACTCTAATATGTGATGATCAAGTCATTATTGCAGAAGACAGGTAGGATATGAATATCAGGGAAAATATTAAAAGAACAATATGGACTTTGGATTTGGAAATGAATATGGAGAAGTCGCATATATGGTAATGGACAAATGGGGAAACACCTGAGTATCAATAGGGGGATAATAAAGATAACAAATGAATATAAATATCTAAGAGTAAAGTTAGCATTACATAATTATTAGATAAAAAAGATATGTCGAAAAGAGTGTCAAAACAGTTTAATTTCTTGTTATGAACACACCTTGCAGTAAATCCATAACAAAAAAATTCAAAGAAATAATGGTTAGAATACAATTTAAGAATTGTCTCTTGTATGAGGCTGAAACATATGTGCTTAACAGTGTCAATGGAGATGATGGAAATGAGGTATGGGTTTAGAAGAGATATTGTGAGTTATCAAGCTTAGACTGTATCAGAAATATTGAAGTAAGACATAGAATTTGTAGTTACAGATAATATGGAAAAGAGGAAATTGATTTGACAATCACACACAATAATACCAATTTAAAATACCAAAAACCAACAGGAAACCATAACAACAACCAACCAAAACACAAGTACTCCACAAGATTCAAAATTAAGAAGGCTGAGGATGGGAACAATATGTTTCCCAAAACATGTCCCAAATAAGGGGAAAAACATCTTGAGGTAAAGTATGGTAATTATAAATTTTAAATATATTATATATGCGTCAAGAAATAGACTGTAGCAAAAAGTGTTTGGATTTATCTAAATGTATGCAGTACATTAGTTTTCTTGTCTCATAATGTACTACTATAATCATTTATTTTGTACAGGTATATTATTATGGACCAATTAGCATTGGAACTCCCCCACAGGAATTTCAAGTTATTTTTGATACAGGATCAGCCAACCTTTGGATTCCATCTGTAAATTGTGGTGTATTCAATGTGGTTTGTTGTAAGTACCAAACTACTCATGATTTTACTTTTTGGAAGATGTGTTTTTATAATATTTTTACTATTTTGTGACACACAGTGTAAATACTCGTAAATGAGTAGTTATATGAAAGATTTCTGGAGAGAGAAATATCTAATATTTTAATCTTAGGTTTAATATACCAAACTGAAATAGATATTGTTGGATATAATTTTAATCTCATTGTTGTTATAATTGCCAGTGGCAGTGGAGGTAATAAAGTAAAAACCGTTTTGTTAAGGTTCACATTAAAATACTTAAGTAATACAAAAATATCTCTTAAAAGTTTGTTTACATTTTAACAAGCATATATATATATATATATATAAATATATATATATTATAACACCTTCTCTTTATATATTATATTTGTCAATTTACATATGCCTCTTTGTTGTGGCGACAAATTATATAAAGACTTTTCTTTCACTATTACAATACTCTGTATAAATATAATGATAGATAAATGTTACTTACCCGTGACTTTTTACTTTACCTGGACGCCAGAACAAATCCCAGATACAAATGACACGGATTCAGCGTAGCTCAGAGCATAGAGACACACTATCTCAGGATTCGTTCAGTGAGTGTGGAATTCAAGGGGAATCGTTACAAATAACACTTTAAAATTTGTTGAAGTTTGTTTAGTTAACGATTAAATGTTATTTTATTAATGTTCTTTCAAAGCTAAGTTAAGGACTTATTGCTAACCTAACTCTTATTATTAATGAGTGTGTGTGAAAAGTGAAGATTAAAACATCCAAACGACCAATTGTTCTTATCTGGTTTAATTAGAAAAATTAATATCTCCTAAACCAGTGCTAAAGAACCGGTCTGCAATAATTTGGACGTTCAATACTACACCTCACTCTCCATTCAACACTCCTATTTTACGTTATTACTAATCTTAATATTTAAATACAAATATGAAGTTACTTAGTGTCTTTTAAAAATTGTTTATTGATTTTATTATTTATTTTGTTACTTATTTCATTGATCAATGAATATATTTCTTACTGATTGATGCGTCGACCGTAGATAGGAATCCGTAGAGATCCTCCTTTTGATAATTCGGCTCAGAAGAAATGATGTTGACCAATGACGTTGACCGATGACCCTGGGCGTTTACAGATGCTGTAGCTACTCTGGTGCACAGATCACTTCACAATTAATTAATTATTTAATTAATTCATTTTTTTATTAATTAATGATTTGTTACACAGAGAGAGTATTTATTAATGAACTTTACTAGTTCCTCTGCTACTGTGGACCACTTCTCGAACTGTTATTTAAATAAAACTTTGCGTGGTTTGCAAAATTTAGCTCGTATCTAACACACATCTTGCCTATTTAATGTTCGAACGAAGAGTGCTCGGTTCCCCAAGTCTGAGTTGGCGTCTCTTCTGAATACAGCTTTGTGATTGGTTGTTCCAAATAAATCATGCGTTTTCCGTTTGAAACAATATCGAACAAGTCGACCAAACGCCCCTTAACAGGTTTGAGATGGTAGAGAATTACTGGCTAATTTCATATTTCCTCTGTTTGCAAATCGTTTGATTATGGGTATTTGCAAACGTGATTTCACAGATCTGACCGCAGAATATTATTGCTTAGGTCTTTCTCTGTAAGTGTGTGAAAACACCTAATTCGTACCTAGCCTAATTCTCTAGTTATTTCTCTTGGCGTTCTTCTTCTGTATAACTTCTGTAAATGTTAATTATATCGGTTGATATTTTGGCTACTTATAGAGCTTTAATTGCTGAACACTATGCAAGTTTCAGAATTGCTGTATATTTATTAGTTTTGAAGATATTGCAGTTTTAACTAATAAAAATAATTGAATAAAAATTCATGTCTGTGCCGGCAACCTTCGTAGCAGTGGCGATGTTAGACAGAGATAGCTGTGATTATACCCTCTCTCTCTTGCTTATGCTGCTATACTCGCACAGTATGACACTTTCATATAACGATCTGATGGGTCGGCTTTATGAATCGTTATATATACCCCCACTTGGTATAAAAAATTGATTATTTAAGAAATCATTAATTTTTTCTTCTTGTAAAGTTACGCACTTTTTAAAATTTAAAACTTGCACTGTTGGTTTTGCTCGCACACATTTTGCACTATTACAATTTTGCTTACTTCTACCTTATAACTAATTACTACAATATGTTACTAAACCTAACATGGTATACACATATTAGAGATTTATATGAACCTTAATGCTTTAATTACAAGTTTGATTTAATTGATGGCAATGATCAAAACGACAATACTAACATTTATTTAACTACTACTTATTAACATTGACATTGCTTCAAAGACATTTATAAATATTTGTTTGACTACGTTTGATTCACATACCTCATTGGCTCAAACCATTGTTTCTTTATTGCTCTATATTTTGTCTATATTTCCTCAAACTATCCCCATGGTACTTTCCTATAATTTTGTTTTTTTCAACATCTTTTAATATGTATGTGTACCTTGTAACCTGCTTTTCTATTCTATAATGTCCCACGAATATCGGAAAGAACTTGGCCGTGGTATTATCTATGGCAGAGGATACAGGATTCGCTTTCACTAGCACTTCCTCTCCTTCCACAAACCTTACCAACTTGTGAGTACGATTATATCGTTCTACCCTCTTTTGGCCTTCTCTCTGTATTCTTTTTTCTGCTATTCTGGTTTTTACCTCATACGGAATAGGTAGATTGTAGTTGGGTGGACTTTTTATGGTTTTGGTCCATACATGTACTGGTTCTTTGTTGATAAATAATTCTGAAGGTGTCTACCCCGTTGTTTCATTACAAGTATTATTAATACAATCCGAAATAAAACTCAAGTAATCTACCCATGCAGAATGGTTCTGATGGCATAATATCCTAAAACATCTACCTAATTGTTTATTTATTCGCTCAGCTAAATTCAGGTTATGGGTGAACTGTTTTCCTTGGACGGACACTATTTTCCTAGGTTTACCATACTGTGGGATGTAGAACTTTGTTAACGCTCTAAGTGTTGCTTTTGTCATGGCTCTTTAGACTAAGTATAGTTTCACAAATTTAGAAAAGAAATCTACTGTTACTAGAATGTGCTTCACCCCTCCTTTTGCTTTTGGTAGAGGCCCGTAATAATCCATAGCTAATAACTCTCCTTTTTCTTTTGCTTGGATTGTTTGCATTTCTACTCTGGTAGATAAGTTCGGGTGTTTACACTTCTGGCACAGGTCACAAGTAGACAATAATCTTTTCATGCGTTTTGCTAACCCCTTTCCAATGAAGCTTTCTGTTAAGGCTCGATGGCATTTCTTAAATCCAGCGTGGCCCAATGACAAGTGGCATTCCCAAATAAGTTCCTCCATCATACAGCTTGGTAATAATAATTTCCACTTATGGGAACATAGCTTATATAGTTTCCCTTCATATATGGAAAATCCTGGTTTGGTGTTGGTAACCACACTTCTCCAAGCTACACTAATCCTAGGGCCTTGTTGTTGATGAGTCTCTATTTCCTTAAGTCGTCTAACTACTCCCGGTTTTGTTACATGCTTTACCATGTAAATACCTATATCGGTGCTACTACTTTTACTGTTAACTGTATCCATGTTGTTTTCTGATGGTGGATTTCTACTGAGTACATCTGCTACCAAGTTGTCTTTCGCTTTACAATACTGTATTTCAAACTGGTACTCTTGTATAGCCAAGATCCAACGAGTCAGACAGCACCTAGCAATTTACACTTTAATAAAAATACTAACACCTTATTGTCGGTGATTATAGTAAGTTTAGCACCCAGAATATAACTTCTAAACTTTGACAGGCTATACACTATCGCTAATAGCTCCTTTTCTGTTGTAAAATAGGTTAACTCCGCCCCTTTAAGTGTGCGACTTACAAATCCTAATACCGCTTTTTGGCCCTTCTCATCTATCTGATACAAGTGTGCTCCTATAGCAATATTGCTGGCGTCTGTTGCAAATAAAATCTTTCTCCTACCCTCGGATGATGTAATACAACAGTACTTATAAAAAGACTTTTCACTTGTTGTAGCGCTTCATCGTGGTTCCTTGTCCACCTCCATTTAATCCCTTTGTTTAACAACTTCAACAATGGAACAGTAGTTTCCGCGTATTTACTTGTAAACCTCTGATAGTAGTTAGCTAAACCTAGAAATGACTTTAGCTGCTTGCAGTTCTTTGGAGTTGGAAATTCTTGTATGGCTTTTACCTTCTCTGGGTCCGTGGTTATTCCTTCCACTGAGATTCGGTGACCTAAAAACTTAATTTCCTCCTTACCAAACTCTGATTTCCGTAGATTCAGCGTCATGTTTGCTGATCTTAATTTTGCAAAAATATTTCTTAAATGTTGTAAGTGCTCCTCGAATGTTTGTGACACACATAGAATATCATCTACGAACACTAGTGTATACTTCTCTACCTCATTACCTAAGGCACTGTCTAAACACCTTACCATTGCAGCTAGGCTGGTGCTCAGGCCAAAAGGTACCACTTTAAATTGGTAGCACTTGTTTTTATATAAAAATGCCGTATACTGTCTATCACATTTGCGGATTGGAATTTGCCAAAATCCTGATGTTAAGTCCAGTTTGGTCATGTACTTAACTCCATTACATTTTTGGAACAATTCTTCCACACTCCTTGCGCACTCGTAATCGGGTACTAATAAAGAATTTAATTTCCTGGCATCAAGGCATAAGCGGATACTCCCATTCGGCTTGGTGACAACTACTAAAGGGTTAATATAGGGACTTCTTGCCCTCTCTATAACTCCATTCGCTAACATCTGTTGGACCTCTTTTTCCACTTCTTCTCTATAGTGTAAAGGGATTGGATAAGTCCTTTGCACAAATGATGCGTTTTCAGTGAGTGTTAACTGATGTTCATAGAACTTAGCTCTTCCAGGCTCTGTTCTAAAAACATCCCTATACTCACAGACGAGTTGCTGAATTTGGTTCTGTTGCTCGTTGTTCAACTCAGTCCCGATGTTGATTTCTGGAGTATCATCAATACAGTGCTGGTCACTCCTAACGTCAACTACCGGTTTCTCTCTATACCCTTTTATGACACTTACCGACTTCCAATGCTTAAATTCTTTAATGTTTATATTGATTTTATTTGTATCAATTTCCATCGTGATGGTATTTCTTTTGAAATTTATTTCTGCCTTCCATTCAAGTAACGTATCTACCCCAATAATACAATCATGAACGAGTTTCGGGACTATAAGAGCTACAATTTGGGTTTGGGTACCATTTATATTGACAGGTAAATAAATTTATTCAGTTATCTTTTGCATTTTGGCTCCAGTGGCTCCCTGTACATTACAATTTTTTACGGGTAGTCTGGGACAATGACACAACTGACTATTATTTTCTACAAACTTTGAGCTGACACAGGTTACCTCACTGCCGGTGTCTATTAGCGCTCGTACTAGTAGATTAGTGATTTTACAAATTATTTCCGGACATTCAGAATAATGGCTTCTACCCACTTCTTGCTCTTCTTTTAACAAGAACTCCCTATTGCTCACTTGTTTTACATTATTTGTTACTTTCTTTTTACCTGTTTTCGTGGGTTGTTTCACTGCAGGTAATGGTAGATTTAGTTTTGTTTCTTTTCTACCTGCAGTGGCTTCCCATTTCCCGTATTCATTTTACTAGTAGACGGTTGTGGCTCGGTAGATGTTATGGCTGCTTTACATACCTTAAACCCTTTATTTGGTCGGTTTTCAACGCTCCTACTTCTACCCTTTTCTTCCAATTCCTGCCGATTTTGGGGTTTGTTACCTGGATATGGAGTAAACCTTTTTTCTTTTGGGCGCTCATTGTCTCTTCTTTTCGTTGGGTAGAAAGTTGGTTCCTGATGATCGCCTCTAGAGTGGTTACTTAGCTGATTATTTACACGCTTCAGGTCCCTCTCTAGGTCTTGACATTCATCCACGACCATTATAAACATTTCTAGAGTATCCACTCCTTTAGTAGTGGTTGCTACTCTAGTGTGTTCCGAGAAATGATGCGCTAGCTTATACACTACGTCTCTCTCCTCTATTGGTGGTGTTAAATGCTTTACTTGTGCCATTACGTTTAGCACATAGTTGGTGGTTGTCATATTCATGGACGGGTGATAATTACCAAATTCCAGATGATCACGCACCCTTCTTTGAATCTGTACGTTCCAGTATTGAGTAAGGAATTTCTCTCTAAAGTCGGCGTATGTTTGGACTCTGTCCGAGATGACTTTCCACCACGTACCTGCCCAATTCTTGAGAAATCGGCCTAACATGTCCTTCTTGTCCTCGTCGTCCATCATTGGGTTTATGCGAGTTACATAAGCCTCAAACAGCCTTAGAAATTGCACAGGATTCTCATGTGGGTTTCCTGAGAATACAAGGTTTTCCGGTTCTTCCTTATAGCTGCCACACCTCACGACTTTGGTTTGCTGTGACTTCATTGCCTTAGTCAGATCTTCCCACATTACCTTTAATTGCTGTTCTACATTTTGATGAACTTCGTCTCGGTCAGCCTTACTCTCTACTTGTTTCTTAAACTCTTTAATATTTTCACCCAGTTGGGTGCACTCTACCCTAGTACTCTGGATTTCTTCTTTATTTAGAAGCGTTTGTGTTTTTAACTCAGCAGTTACTTCGCTGAATTGTTGATTAATAAGGGTTATTTTCTGTTCTAACCGTTCATGAAATTCGTTTCTAAATTTATTTAGTTTTTCGTCTTGGCGGCAAAAATTAGTATTTAATTGTTTCTTAAATTCCTGTATAGTAGCTTTAACCTCTTCGGTATGCTTATCAAACTTAAGATTACTTTCATCTATTTTACTAGCTAAATGAGTTATTTCTTCATCTATTTTAAATATAGTTTCTTTACTACTTTGTTCTATTTGACTAGTTAAATTCTCACTTATTTGTTTCATTTCGCTAGACACGTATTTATTAGTTTGCTCGATTTTATTATTAACATCATTTATTAATTTCTTATTACTTTCCTCTAAATGTTGATTATTTTCATCTATTTTACTATTTAATTGACTATTTGTTTTTTCAATTTCACTAGATAATTGATTCTTATTTTCATCTATTTTAGTGGTCAACTGCTTAAACATCTGTTCAATTGCTGCCATATCTACTGCTTGTGATTTAGCCATTTTTTAGTTTTATTATTATTTAACAAAATTTATTTTAATATTTAACCCTTCAACAGTTATTTGTAACCTTAAATTCCACTTCGTTTCAAATTAAATATTATTACAATTCAAACTAGTCACTTGGGTTAATCTCGTTTCAATCGAGTTTACTCGGGCCTAATAGTAGCACACCAAATTTATATATAACTTATTTATTTATACATAAATTTGTGAGTTTAATCGTGCCCATTTAGTTGCGGCACCAAATTTATATATAACTTATTTTTTCAATCATTTTCTGCTACAGTCCGTTTCTTGATGTATATAATACTTGAATATTTATAACTAAATTTACCTCAAGATATACTTTTTTCCTATTAGGAACATGTTTCGAGAGTTCCTGTACTCTCATCTTCAGCCTTCGCCATCTTGTTTCTGGTGAAGTGTTTGTGTGGTAACTTATTTTTATATATAAATTTGTGAGTTTAATCGTGCCCATTTAGTTGCGGTGCCAAATTTTATATAACACCTTCTCTTTATATATTATATTTGTCAATTTACATATGCCTCTTTGTTGCGGCGACAAATTGTATAAAGACTTTTCTTTCACTATTACAACACTCTGTATAAACATAATGATAGAAAAATGTTACTTACCTGTGACTTTTTACTTTACCTGGGCGCCAGAACAAATCCCAGATACAAATGACACGGATTCAGCTTAGCTCAGAGCATAGAGACACACTATCTCAGGATTCGTTCAGTGAGTGTGGAATTCAAGGGGAATCGTTACAAATAACACTTTAAAATTTGTTGAAGTTTGTATAATTAACTATTAAATGTTATTTTATTAATGTTCTTTCAAAGCTAAGTTAAGGACTTATTGCTAACCTAACTCTTATTATTAATGAGTGTGTGTGAAAAGTGAAGATTAAAACGTCCAAATGACCAATTGTTCTTATCTGGTTTAATTAGAAAAATTTATATCTCCTAAACCAGTTTTTAAAGAACCGGTCTGCAATAATTTGTACATTCAATACTACACCTCACTCTCCATTCAACACTCCTATATTACGTTATTACTAATCTTAATATTTAAATACAAATATGAATTTACTTAGTGTCTTTTAAAAATTGCTTATTGATTTTATTATTTATTTTGTTACTTATTTCATTGATCAATGAATATATTTCTTACTGATTGATGCGTCGACCGTAGATAGGAATCCGTAGAGATCCTCCTTTTGATGGTTCGGCTCAGAAGAAATGATGTTGACCAATGACGTTGACCGATGACCCTGGGTGTTTACAGATGCTGTAGCTACTCTGGTGCACAGATTACTTCACAATTAATTAATTATTTAATTAATTAATTTTTTAATTAATTAATGATTTGTTACACAGAGAGAGTATTTATTAATGAACTTTATTAGTTCCTCTGCTACTGCTGACCACTTCTCGAACTGTTATTTAAATAACTCTTTGCATGGTTTGCGAAATTTAGCTCGTATCTAACACACGTCTTGCCTATTTAATGTTCGTACGAAGAGTGCTCGGTTCCCCAAGTCTGAGTTGGCGTCTCTTCTGAATACAGCTTTGTGATTGGTTGTTCCAAATAAATCATGCGTTTTCCATTTGAAACAATATCGAACAAGTCGACCAAACGCCCCTTAACAGGTTTGAGATGGTAGAGAATTACTGGCTAATTTCATATTTCCTCTGTTTGCAAATCGTTTGATTATGGGTATTTGCAAACGTGATTTCACAGATCTGACCACAGAATATTATTGCTTAGGTCTTTCTCTGTAAGTGTGTGAAAACACCTAATTCGTACCTAGCCTAATTCTCTAGTTATTTCTCTTGGTGTTCTTCTTCTGTATAACTTCTGTAAATGTTAATTATATCAGTTGATATTTTGGCTAGGTACTTATAGTTGCTGAACACTATGCAGGTTTCAGAATTGCTGTATATTTATTAGTTTTGAAGATATTGCAGTTTTAACTAATAAAAATAATTGAATAAAAATTCATGTCTGTGCCGGCAACCTTCGTAGCAGTGGCGATGTTAGACAGAGATAGCTGTGATTATACCCTCTCTCTCTTGCTTACGCCGCTATACTCGCACAGTATGACACTTTCATATAACGATCTGATGGGTCGGCTTTATGAATCGTTATAATATATATATATATATATATTGCAACGAATCACAGGATCATGATAGGCGGGGCAAGTTCATATTTTACACAGACAATGGACATTCATATTATATTGGTAGATGGTTAAGTTTGGTTGTTATCAATTGTATTTAATAAGGTTAAGGGTTTAGTTTAGTAAAACTGTGCATTATTATTTATTGCTATTCATGTACTGTGTTTGTGGAAATGTGCGCGCGTGCGCGAGTGGTAAACGTTTCCCGGGCGGTGCGTGAAGTATTTATCGTTGTGTTGACATTAACTGAACTTAGACATATGTATCGCTACAATCCCTATACCTGTCGGATTATTGTTTACGTTCTTGTATGATATTAGTATGTAGGCAGTTATGCATGAGATACGGGTAGTCTGATTACCGCTATGCATGCTGTTACAAAGTAAATGCACTCTACTGCATGAAAAGTGCATTGTCACTTTATACTAACCATGTGACTTCCATCCACCAATAGATTGCTGACTGGTGGTTGGAAATTTTCTTAAGCCTGTCGTTACACAGGTAGTTCTACGCCATCTACCGCGAACGGGACGTGCACCCTTGTACAAGAATTTTACCGCTTGCAAGGTGTTGTAAAAACTATTCGTCGTTAGTGAAACGGGAAGACTCAGAACTGTGTGTGTAGTACATTTGCACACACCAGTGTTTTAACGCATTGTGCGTAAAATTACAAGCAGTTCTTCACTGCTGCTACCGCGAACGGTACATACAATTCCTTGTACAAGATTCTACCGCTTGCAAGGATCTGTTAAGACTTTTCGGGGATAGTAACGCGTGTGACGCATAACAGTTGATATTATCTATTTACACACGGTATTATTAATATTGTAGTATTACGTGTGTAAGAAGTGAGTGTAACTGTATCACTGTGCGAGATTTTCCGCAGTGACAGTATCATTAATTGTTACGCAATAGTTCCATCAAGACGTTTCCGTGCTAGTGCAAGATTTCCTCATAGGGTGGTCTGCTGATCGCGGTAGACCTTGGTATTCGCGAGAACACTTGAAGAAGCCGGAGAGGTATAAGCTCAATATACCGTTATTAGATTAAACTCACTGTCACCTGAGATATTACTTGATCATAACTCTATATTAATTTGGCGAGTAATAAAATCCGTAATACCGTTGTGTGTGCGAAGTGTCGGATTCATCGTGGGAATTGCAGGACATCAGCCCAGCTGTTATAGGACATCAGCCCAGCTGTTACAGGACATCAGCCCAGCTGTTATAGGACATCAGCCCAGCTGTTATAGGACACCAGCCCAGCTGTTATAGGACACCAGCCCAGCTGTTATAGGACCAGCCCAGCTGTTACAGGACGCCAGCCCAGCTGTAAACGTTTCTGGGAAAACGTCTCTCATTTGTAAGCCACACCTGACGAACCAACTACACCGCAAAGACCGCCCTTCTCTTCAACAACATCATCGTGGGAGTCTTCTTATGTAACGTATCACGTCTTGCGTATGAACATTATTTAACATTTTAAAAGAAAGACTCTATATCAAACATTACATTCTGTACATTTCAAATATACCATATAAACTATAACTTGTGTTTGTACAATAAATAATCTTAAACCCTCCAATATAGACTTGTAATTTGAAATACACATACTATCATATCCTATGCGCCAATAGTTTAGTAATTTGTGTTGTCGCAATATATATATATATATATATTGTCACCAGACAAAAGGCTTGTAGCATGACAAATGGTGCCAATCGTACAACTCTTCGTTATATTGGTGACCCTAAAAAGGGCCATGTGGCGAAAACGCTGTGATATTTGTTCTGCCCGAGCCGCACTGAGATGTTCGGCGGCTCCACCCGCTGTTCGTGGTGTACTGCAGTCCTTCTCGAACAGCGAGCGCAGCCACCGAACATCTCAGCGCGGCTTGGGCGGAACATCCATCACAGCGCTTTTGCCACACGGCCCTTTTTAGGGTCACCAAAATAATGAAGAGTTGTACGATTGGCACCATTTGTCATGTGAGAAGCCTTTCGTCTGGTGACAATATATATATATATATATATATATATATATATATATATATATATATATACAGTAAAACTTGTCCAAGGCGGAACGTGAATAAGGCGGAAATTTGCCCAATGTGAACAAATTCTCTAGTCCCGGCGTATAGAATAGGCACTATAGTGTTATTTATTTTCTATAATGCAGAATCTGCGCAACGTGGAAACGGAAAGCAATATTTCAAGAATTTATTAAAAAGTACTTGTATAATTCGGAAAATGTGTAAAAATGATTTTGGAATTAATGTTAGTCAGGTAGTCATTGTTCGGACAAGTAGCTTCATATTGCAAGAATACATAGAACAAGGTCAAATACCTGCCTCTCTATTGTATCGAAAAATGTTAAGAGGATTAGAAAGCTGGTAGGTAAACAATAAATTGACGCTTACTACGGATCATTAACTTAATGCCTAACAGTTATAGGGACAAAGAAAGACAGAGAGAGAGAGGAGGGGGAATTGAACTTTCCAATTAATGGAAAAGCCCAAACTTTTCAGTGTCCCATGTTCAGTAACTGGAATTTCAATAAACCTGTCAGTTCATTTTTGCATCATGGCTAAATCGTACGTTGCGTTGTCGCTAAATGAAAAAGTTAAAGTCATAGAAGCTAAGGAAAAAGATAAACTCTCAGTACGGGAAATAATGATGCGGTTTGAAATAGTACAAGGGAATTAAAATATTGATATATTAAAATATGATTAAAAATATTAAAATTGGGTCACCTACCTGTATTTGGACCAGGTGTCGTCTAGTGTACTCAGCAGAGAAAAACAGGTAAATGCAATTAACAAATACATATTTATACGTTCACGTAACACATTATTTTATTTCATCTTATTCTGTCATCAACTACCACAATAACTCCCACATCAACAAATTCGTCTTTCTCTACATTTGTATTCTGGAAATAGATTCTGAAATATATTTGACCCTATTTACTTAACTAGATTATATCTATTTTGTAAGGCGACCCAGCTTGCCCACTCTCTCATTCATTCATTATACATTATACAAATTAAATATTCGTAATTAATTGAAGGCGATTCATTTACGTATTTAACGGCGTCACTGCTGCCCATGTGCTGCTCGCCACATTTTCCTCACATTTGTCCGAAAAAATGTTATATTGCGTTAATTTTGAAGTCACTGAGATTAGTTCATGTTGTACTGTTTTATAACTTCCGATTCCGTGTTTAAATTCACATTTTATACTGGTCGGCCGACCCTAATTTGCTTGAGCTAAGTTTTTATACGACTGCACAGTCCGCTGGCTGTAGTAAGATGAAAGGATGCTCACAGTTTTTCAAGATGGCCCAGCCGCTTCATCTCGCGGCAATTTGGTATTTGATTGGAGCACAGCGGCACCACGTGACAAACATTGCATATAGTCCATCCACTGTAATTGCTCAACTAGTCGAGTACGTGATGATTTAACTGTAAGCACCCGCATCCGCGCAATAGCGCACATTCCATAGCACTTTAAAACCATACTTGTTGACAAAGTTTCCGTACCAACATGCAACCAACAACATGCAATGTACCAACAACATGGTGATTGGGCGTCACCTTCAGGAATGTCTATTGTTATACATTGAGGCCTCGTGTGGATAACTACTGCATTGTATTCACAATTAAAATTGTATTCACAAATAAAAACCTATCGCACAATGCTGCCCCATTACAATAACCCCCCCCCATGAGAGGTTTTCTGCCGAAACAGAAAAACTCTCATTGCTAAACCACAAGAGGATCAGTGAGGATATGGTGCCAACAACCCCCCTTTAATTTCTAAACACATCATGGGTAAACTAGCCCCCCTAGCTCGGCGACTCTGGCTGCACCTGAACGACATTACTGGACTTCTCTGTTCAAGATCTCAACACCGTAAAATCGGCCAGGTACTCAGCAGAGTACCACCTTACCTTATAACATGCCCAAAAAATTTCAAAACTGGCCTTATACCATACCAGATCCTCAACCGATATGTCTCCCCTTTCATACATACTGGGTTGCCTTTAGCAAGTACTGGGTGCGTACATATTCATTACTACATTAGACACACTATCTCCACATTGATTACTAATGTAAAATTCAAATTTTGTTCAAACAGTGAAATAAATCTAAGTACACTATCAAGAATTTACTTTGATGTTAATTTTAAATCTTTCAAAAAATTTCCAAAATCTTTTAAATGAATTTACTTTATCATTCTTATTAACTAAAGGCTAACAATTATAATAAACAAATAAAAACAAACAATTTACTGCTATCATGAATTCATTCAAAAATAACTACACTTGGTTACAAAAGACAACATAAGATAAACATCATGAACCAGCTGACACCTTCTCTACCTATAGTGAACATTAAAATTTACAAATAAAATTCTTTATGTCAAAGGGTAATTTTTTTTTTCAAAACAAAAACAAATTTAATTTCCAAAAAAAACTACTTTGTCAAATAATAAAAATAATTATTCAATCATTTAATTTAAATTGATTAATAAAAGAATCTGTGAATCAATTATACTAAACATACTACCTCTCTAACACCAGTCATCAGCTGACACCTTAGGTGAATGACCTTATCCTAGACACACTCCAAACAATTATACAATGTAAACTGCATAACACATGTTTATAATTCTTACACTCTAACATAGTACAACATCATAAAACATAATAAACACCTTCTCTCCTAGAATTAATCTTTTCAAAGCCAGTAAATTCGTCTATAAAATTACCATATGGATCAAAACATATTTAAATCGATTACTTCTGAACAACTTATCTACTACAATCATCTGCTTTTAGCATAGTATCTCTTGAATCAAAATCAAATAATTTAATTAGCTCATCAGCATACGTCAGTTTAAGGTTTTAATTCGTTACTACCCTTAGTAACCTCCCTTCCACCCACACTATGGCCCCCCCTGGACTGTAGAGTCCAGTTGCCTCCACAAGAACTGAATTTTTTTAGGGGGTAGATGCTGCCTACCCCGTTCTTGCTTCGGCCTTACAAAACATTCGGTATTACTGATGTCTGAGGACACCAGTAATCCTACTAAACTTAGGTATATGCCCTTAAACGGTCTACCATCCCATTTGATGGATAGCCGCTGTTCCATAGTTCTGGTGATTCCCCTGATTTACCCCCTGGTTAATTTCTAAATTCACCTCTTACAACGATAACAACTATGGCCAGTTTAGGCAGAATGTGACACAATGAGCCCCAACCATAGCTGTCAAAGCTGAGCCAATTCCACGGTCAGGGTTCGGTGAGGCCATGACCGCCCGAAAATTGGGGAATCACTTTAGTTTATATTACATACAATATAATTACATGTTTAGATTTCTACTCCCATACATAATCAACATAATAGACATTAACCTTGAACATTAACATTGCTACATTTAACTAAACAATTCACCTTTAAATAATTTATATAGAAAATTGTAAAAATTACAACTTGAACTTTCTATTAACCCTTTTTATATCAACCTTTAATTATTTATCCTTTATTGTATGATTAGATTCTCCAGAAATTCAAATTCATTATCAACATTCGTTTTTCATAACAGTTTATACATTAAACATTATCACCTCAAAATAAACAATTCATCTTTAAATTGGCATATAAAATCATAGACATTACACTTTACTTTTAATTGACCTTTTTTCTAATCAATTATCAATTATTTAGCGTTCACTACACCATTAAATTCTCCACAAAAAAAATGTTTTAATTGTTATTAAAACACATTCCAAATTCACATTCATTATATCACATTCCAAATTCAGATTTTATCAAAACATTTACACAAATAGCTTTATTTTAGCTTTAAACTCTTTTTATCAACCTTTAATTATTTAATTATTTATCCTTTATTTTGCCATTAAATTCTCCACAAATTCAAATCTATTATCAACATTCATTTTGCATAACATTTCACTATAATATTTTACCTAAGTTAACTTCTTTCAAACTCATTTGGTGCCATTATAAGACTCTTTTACTTTACTTCAAGGCCATTATCAAATTCATACTTACATATGGTCAATCACTCCCTCTAATAAACACATGATTACTGTCATTAATTCCAAATATAAACAAATCATTACAACAAACATAGCGTACATAACTCCATGTATCTTCTGAAACATTATAACAACCATATGACTCCACAACTAAACACATTTTACATTTATTCATTTATCATTAATTTCAAATCATATAAAATCATTTATTTAATTAATCAATTAATTCATCTACAATTTATTTTAATTCAATCAGTTATTTTTAAAAACCTTATTCCAAAACAATTACAATTCAGTTGTTTTATAAACTTCCCAATTACTTTTGTTATTTGTTTAGTTTGATAAAATATTATTATTAAAATCAATTACTACTGCATACATACATTGTTTACGTAGAATACATCTTACAACACAAACACAATTAATCTCCTTATAAATTTATTTACAATTTTTTGTCATTATTTTATTGTTTACCACACCTCATTTTATAAAACAGTCCAACTCAAAACCATTAATCACATAATTAAACGTTCATAAACTTTAATTGCTTACCCCCCATCATCGTATAATAACCTGGTCTTACGTCGACACCACTCATTTACAATTACAGACACATTTTTATTATTATAATTATAATAATCATTACCTTTTTCCATTGTATCAATATAGTAACTACAAATATTATTGCATACTATCAATTCAAAATTCCTGTCAACATTAGGTATAGTAAATTCTCCATTAATATTTTCCGTTAGCATTAGGTAAGTTATATCATTATATTCGCTTACTACATCAGTTATCTCATAAGGTAAGTAATCAATATCCCCAACCTTATCATCATTTGCTGTACTACTTATTTCACCAGGTAAGTATTCAACATTATTAACTCTCGTAATATCTAACCTCTCTGCTAATTCGTTATAACCTCTGTTCAGCTTAAATAATTCTCTCTCTCTCTCTCTCTCTCTCTCTCTCTCTCTCTCTCTCTCTCTCTCTCTCTCTCTCTCTCTCTCTCTCTCTCTCTCTCCCTCTCTCTCTCTCTCATAATCACTTTGTATTTCCATCAAAACTACATTGCCACTATTATTATTTATTTTATCTTCTAACACCACATATTTAACTATATCATCATGATTATCACTAGTTTTAAATTCGTCACTTACCTTAGTACTTGTACCTTCATTATTTTTTTTTTCGTTATACTCACCTGTAACTGTATCATTTTCTACCTCCTCCTTCAAAGTTCTACTTTCGTTTACTTCGTCTTGTATTTTATTTATATTTATAATTCTCCCATCTTTCATTCCCGCTATAATCTTATTCTGTTCCTCTAATTTATCATCTATTTCTCTTAATTTTTTGTCTTGTTTGTTTATTTCCATTTTCAGCTCTATGTTACTAGCATTTATCTCTAACTTGATTTCAATCTTAAATTCATTCAAGCTCGTTTCTAAATTATTATTTTCTGATTTCATTTCAGTTTTAAATTCATTTAAACATGTGTTTAAAATATTATTTTCTGACTTTAACTCATCTAAACTCATATTCAACTTATTATTTTCTGCTTTCATTTTCTCGTCTTGTTTGTCAAGCTTATTATTTACGACATTTATTTCTGATTTGACTTCGTTCAAATTCGTGTTTTGTTGGTCAAATTTCTCATTTTGTTGGTCAAATTTACTACTCACCATTTCCATAAACAATGCTAACTGACTAAGTACGTCTACATTGTCGATTTTACTACTCTTAGCGTCTACCGTCTCAATCGTTATTTCGTCTGTTGTATTGTCTATGCTCTCGTTAATATTTGTTGATATTAAATCGTCTTGTGTAACATTTAAAATTGACCCCCCATCTACACCCTTACATACATTTGCTCTCTTGTTTTTCTCTGCCATTTCGACCAGGTTGTAAATTAGTTTAATTTAATTTTAATTTACATCGTCCCTGTAGTTTCGGGCGCCATTGAAATATTATACATGAATTAGTAATTAAAATATTGAAATTTGTCCCTGTTCGGGCGCCATTGAAATAGTACAAGGGAATTAAAATATTGATATATTAAAATATGATTAAAAATATTAAAATTGGGTCACCTACCTGTATTTGGACCAGGTGTCGTCTAGTGTACTCAGCAGAGGAAAACAGGTAAATGCAATTAACAAATACATATTTATACGTTCACTTAACACATTATTTTATTTCATCTTATTCTGTCATCAACTACCACAATAACTCCCACATCAACAAATTCGTCTTTCTCTACATTTGTATTCTGAAAATAGATTCTGAAATATATTTGACCCTATTTACTTAACTAGATTATATCTATTTTGTAAGGCGACCCAGCTTGCCCACTCTCTCATTCATTCATTATACATTATACAAATTAAATATTCGTAATTAATTGAAGGCGATTCATTTACGTATTTAACGGCGTCACTGCTGCCCATATGCTGCTCACCACATTTTCCTCACATTTGTCCGAAAAAATGTTATATTGCGTTAATTTTGAAGTCACTGAGATTAGTTCATGTTGTACTATTTTATAACTTCCGATTCCATGTTTAAATTCACATTTTATACTGGTCGGCCGACCCTAATTTGCTCGAGCTACGTTTTTATATGACTGCACAGTTCGCTGGCTGTAGTAAGACGAAAGGACGCTCACAGTTTTTCTTGATGGCCCAGCCGCTTCATCTCGCGGCAACTTGGTATTTGATTGGAGCACAGCGGCACCACGTGACATAACATTGCATATAGTCCATCCACTGTAATTGCTCAACTAGTCGAGTACGTGATGATTTAACTGTAAGCACCCGCATCCGCGCAATAGCGCACATTCCATAGCACTTTAAAACCGTACTTGTTGACAAAGTTTCCGTACCAACATGCGGATGGGCGTCACCTACAGGAATGTCTATTGTTATACATTGAGGCCTCGTGTGGGTAACTACTGCGTTGTATTCACAATTAAAATTGTATTCACAAATAAAAACCTATCGCACAATGCTGCCCCATTACAGGTTCAAGTGTGGCAACACGCAAATCTACAACACGCTTAAATAAAAAGATAAAATAATGAACGAGTGGCTGCAAGGAAATGGTTGAATGAAAAGGAAGGCAAAGATAACTGGCAACGAGGTAATGTGGGAGTGGTTCACCAACGCAAGGTCAAAAAACATTCATATATACGGTCCAATGCTCCAAAGTGAAGCTCTCGCAGTAGCCAAATCTCTCAGAAACGATCAGTTTAAGGCGTCTACAGGATGGCTGGACAGTTTTAAGAAGAGGCATAATATTGTGTGGAACAAAGTTTGTGGGGAATCTAAGGATGTGGATGAAAGTGTGGTAAGTGAGTGGAAACCAAAACTGTTAGAATTGATTTCACCATATGAACCTTAAAACATTTACAATGCAGACGAAACAGGATTGTTTTTCCGGGCATTACCAACAAAATCACTTGCGGTTAAGGGAGAAAAGTGTGCCGGAGGCAAAATGTCCAAAGAAAGACTCACAGTGTTATTGTGTGGGAATATGGTGGGAGAACTGGAAAAGCCTCTCGTGATTGGAAAGGCAGCGAAACCAAGATGTTTCAAGAACCTGAAAATTAATAATCTACCAGTGGTTTGGAGAAACAACAAAAAAGCTTGGATGACTCTTGCTACAATGGAAGAGTGGTTAAATGGGTTCAATGCAAAAATGAAGAAGGAAAATGGAAAGGTGATCCTTTTTCTTGACAATGCCACCTGCCACGCAAAGGTAACACTTTCAAATGTGAAAATCGCCTGATTCCCAGCAAATGCAACAAGTGTATTACAGCCCATGGATATGGGTGTTATTTACACATTCAAATTGCACTACAGACGGTTACTGATGCAATCTTTGATTGCCAATACAGAAGAAGCTGATAGCTCTTACGCTTTAGCAAGATCTGTATCAGTTCTGGATGCTGTGAACTGGATCGGGTTGGCAGTGAAGAAAATTAAAGCAGAAACTGTAAAAAAGTGTTTTGGTAAAGCAGGGTTTGGGGAAAGTGATGTTGCAGATGAGTTGGAGGAGGCGATTGAAAACATTGTGGCAATATTCAATCTTTGCCGAGAAAAAGAACTTTCCTGTGATACAGAGAACTTTGTTCGAAGTGATGACCATCTAGCCACTCATTACAACTTTGAGTCTGCTACAGCTCTTCTAGCGGTAAGAAATACGGAGGAGGAGGAGGAAGAAGAAGAAGAAGAAGAAGAAGAAGACGAAGATATTTCAACGAAGATTCGCACACATGACACAAATTAATATTTGTTTTTTGTATAATTGTGTCAAAAAGTGTATGTGATTTATATTGTAATTGGTCGTTAAGTATGTTGTTTGGTTGTGTTGTGTGGTGTTTGTATATTTCGTATTGTTCAGCTGTGTTGAGTTTTCGACCTTTGGGTAAGTAATGTAAAATTTCAAGATTAGTGTCTATGTTGGTGTAACTGTGGTTTTGTGTGTGTGTATGTGTGTGGCAAACGCGGAGTGTATATTGTTGTTGGTTAAAGCTTTTAAGTGTTCAGAGTAATGGGATGAAAAAGATCTTCCCGTCTGGCCTATGTAGAAACTATTGCAGTTATTACAATTTAATTTGAATCCCCGCGCCAATCCCCTTCCTCCATGCACCCAAAAAAACTCGCAATTATTTTTTAGGTTAACGATCGTTTCGTATGCTTATATCCTAACAAATATTATAATACTTAACTCTAACACAAATATTCTTACATTGGATTATTTAATCCTCTAAATAAATTGATACAGTGTTTGCTATTAAAAGTTTGGTTGTCTTTGCGTCAGTACAAAAGTGTTGATAATTATGATCAGTGAAAACAGATAAACAATAAAATTGGACACTGTACTACCTTGCTTTTTTAATCTTATAGATTAAAAAATTAAACACTTTAGTGATCGGATTATATTGATCACTATATAACTGCACTTTATTCGCACTAGGAACGAGAAATAACCATTTTCTAACTTATAGCGGGTCGTTAACTTTACTGGTTAAAATGCTTTCGCTCGTTCCGAACACACGCACTAATTAAAAATATTCACTATTACTTGTCGATGCACTTTCGTGTGATGAATCGCAGTTCTATTAATTATTTTGGTAAATTTTGAAGTATTTACTACTATTATATTGTATTAAGTTATTAAAATTTAAAACACTGTCGAGCGGCAACTAGATGGCTCGAGATGAAGGAAGCGAAAGCGGAATTTTTAGCGTTTCTCTGATTATATACCCCAGGCTTAGATCACCTTTAGGGAAAAATCTCGCTATATAAACTCCTCTGTGATTGGTACAACAAACCGTTACGATGACGTATTGTTTTTGTTAACCGCCACCGGAGCGTCTCTTTCGCCTAACTGTCGTTGTTGTCCGTATTCACTGACAATTTCTTAATTTTGATAAAAAAATGATGCTAACACTCACTATTAACTTATTATAATTCCGATCTCTAGGTTATTATTATCAAATTAAAGTTTAGTCTCTGCTCTTTAATTTGATATAGCTTAATGCCGGTTTTAACCTCGCTTTCTCTGACAATACATACAAATAGTGTTTTGAAACATGGTTTCTTATTGTCATCTGCTAATAACGCACAATGCGATTATTTTCCTAACTTTTACATTTGGTTATTTGTCTCTAGGTTCTCTTTCGAACATTACTACATGACTAAAAATACATATATTACAATCAAAAGCTGTTTACAGCTGCACAATATTAAATCTTACTATTATTATGATAATACTTTACTCTAACTATTCCTTACTCTTTATATACATTTTTATTTGGCCTATTCATTTTAAAGGCATACCATATTAATTGAATGATGGTATTTCACACTTCAGTAGTTATTTTTATTATTCTGTAATTTGAATGTTCATTAAGGGTCCTGTTTCCCTATTAACTTAATGACATAAATTCGTTTATGCATGGTCTAGATACATTCATAGCACCATGTTTATTCCTTAATTATTATTACTAATTACATTTCGTTTAATTAGGAAGTTGCTTATACACATAAGATTTCCTTTTATAAGTCCTTATTCTATAATGTTACATCTTTGTTGATAAAGCTAGCTTTTGTAGCTTTGTGGCTACAGCTAGTATAATAGTAGTCTTGGTTATTTACATATCATTGTTCCTTTATTTTCAGCAAGAATGCTGTTATTGTCATTACTTTTATTAAAGTCATTTGTTAGTTAGTTTTACTTTTACATGACTCTACACATTAATGTCATGGACTGGCTCGCTTGACAGCTTATTTGTGAACTTTGTATGTCCATTAGTCATAGTCAGTCATTGTGTTTAGGTTGTAGTGTCAGGCAGTGTATCCTTCACAGCTTCTTGGGATTCCTCCTCTTCTTTCTTCTATGCTGGTTCCTTCTCTTCTTGGTTACATTCATTACAAATGATTCATTTTATAACTTTAGTGTCATAATTTATCCTTCTGGTGTGTGTTTTGGTTATGTAACATTTTGTGGTGTTACATATACTCCCCTCTCAAAATTGATAATTTGAGAAAAGTTCTATAGTTTGAAGAAATTATCACCTTATTTTATTTCATCATAATATTACTGCTTCTTTCTGCATTAAGTTCAATAGTCAGTTGGTGTGTTGCTCTAGACTGAGTTCTTTGCTAGTATTAGTTTCAGCTCACTAGTATTTTTTAAGTTTCTTATAGTCTTAGTCATTTAGTTATAACATATCTTAGTTCTTAAATTAACAATTTCCTGTTTTACAATAACACATTATTGTTTACATTAAACACATCTTGATTCTTGTGACAAATTTCTTTGTTCTTTCATTTACCTCACAGTGGTTTATGTATAATCCTTGACATATTACAATTCAATTCCCTAACATTTATAGTGGGTTCGGAGTCAGAGGGGCTCTATTTGGCATCAATTCTCCGCCATTCCTCAACTATACATCCACAGAATCAGAGGAATCTTCATCTCTGTCTGGGACAATAAAAAGTTGCACTTAACAACAGTTGCACTATCACAACATATAAAACATAATATATCATTTATTTTTTCAATATAAGACATCATTCAATAGAATCTCAAAGGATTAGAGGTTTCATTATTATCACTGTTCATGCTTTAACATTTTATCTAACATACTTCTGTTTACAGGTCATTATTTTATTTATAACTTGACACATTTGCTATATTATTTATCAGCCTTGTTGCTATTCTTCGATACTAGTTTGTTGTTTTGGTTATTTCACTGTTTTTAATTTACACACTTAAATCTATCACTATATAATGATGCAGTTGGTCTTTAAATTCTTCCTTAGTTTCACCATAGTTCACTCTTAACACTGTTTATACACTGGGTTTTAACACTTTGTTCATTATCTTCTTTGATTATCAGGGGTTTACAATACTCATTTAATAAACATTTGTTATATACAATATTTGATAAACATCTTGTTATATACAATATTCATTTGATAAACATTTTGTTGTATACAATATTTGATAAACATTTTTCTTTATTATTTAATTATTTTTCTCATTCCTTGTTATAGCCTTCTTCTATATTACTCGCTTTGTTGTTTTGCTTCTCTGCACCTTCAAGTGATAGTTGTTTACCACTTATTCTGGATGTTAATTTCATTTGTTGAAATTAATGTCGGAGTATTAGAGTAATATTGTAGTATAAGTTTACTATTATAGTATATTAGGTTTATTCAATAGTATCTTAGGGGGTCTTTGCGCTTTCACCATTCTATTGGGCTCATTATGGATCAGTTACATTTTCATGGATTCATTTTTGCTTTCTGCTTATAGTATTACATATCTTGGTACTGTAAACATTATGACATTCTACATCTCATGATAAGTCTCATTATACATAATATTTTTTCAAGGATGCTTGGTTATAGGTACTCTTGACCTTCTTACTTATTGGATCAGAAATTTCATAAGTATTGTTCTGATTGTTCTTTGTTATTGTATAAGGGCCTGTATACAGTACTAGCAGTTTCTTAGCGATACCCTCCATCGTACTGGGTAATTCTCTATTTCTTAGTAGGATTTGGTCACCTACCTGGTACTGTATGATTTTTGATGGTACCTTGTGTTGATACTTTCCTTTCCTTTGTGCTAATTTCTCGACAATCTTATTATGGAAACGGATTCTGTCGAATTGGTATTCCTGGCTTTGTGGAAACTGAATAACGTCACAAATTTCTCGTGGTGGAGGTTTCTCAAACATGGCATTATAAGGTGTGGTTTCTATTGATTGGTGGTGAGCTAGATTGATAAAGTCTTCTGTTGCTGAGATATACTCACTCCACTTCCTTTGCTGGTTGGAACAATAGGTTCTGAGAATTCTTCCAACTTCTCTCAGCACTCTTTCGGACGGGTTACTGCTGGGATGGTACACTGAGGTTTTATATGTTTTCACCCCATGATCCAGCAGTGTGTCCCTCCATCTTCTGCCCTTGAACTGGGTACCATGATACGTTATTATTGTTTTCGGACTCCCCACTTCAGGTATATAGCTTTGTATAATGATATTAAGTACCTTACTTGTAGTGGCACGATTTATTGGATATAACTTCGTGAATTTTGTGTAATGGTCGAAAATTATTATGAGGTATTTATATTGACGTCGACCTCCACTTCTAGGGAATGGACCGCAGATGTCTACAAAAACTTTTTCTAATTTGTTTGATGAAGTTATAGGTATCATTAGTCCATCTTTCCTTTCGTTGGTGCATTTCACCAGTTGACATATGTGGCAACTCCTGATATAATTACGCACTCTTCTGTTTATGTCTTTAATATAAAGGTGTTCTTCCAGTGCGCTTACCACTTTAAGTGCTCCCATGTGTCCATAACGAATGTGATAATCCGTTATGATATCTTTTTCTAATGTTTTGGGTATTACCAATTTCCAGGTATTGTTATGGTATTTTGTCTTAATGAATAATAAATTGTTGTGTAAACAATAGTACTGTATTACTCTATTGTCTTGTGCACTTAGTCTCTGATGGCTTTGCATTAATTTGCTGTCTTGCTTCTGGTGTTGCTCTATTTCTTTAAATATTTCTTCTAAGTCTGACTGACTCTTAAGGATGTGATAGACCTTTGCAATTGTTTCCTTCTCTCCTTCATAGGTCTGGTTGTTTATATTTATGCGTGACAATACGTCTGCTGCTATATTCTTTTTGCCTGGAATGTACTCCCAACTGATGTTATATTCTTGTAAGACTAGGGTCCATCTTGCTAAACGACCGTGGCTTAATTTACAGTTTTTAGGAAGGATATGAACTTGTGGTCTGTCCGTACTGTTATTGAATATCCTAAAATATAGGTCCGGAATTTTCCGCAGGCAAATACAACACTTAACAGCTCTTTTTCTGTCACATTGTAATTTCGTTCGCATTTGTTTAGTGTTCTACTGGCGAAGCTTATAACCAGATGGTTCCCATCTCCATCCTCTTGGTATAGTGTAGAACCTAAGCTGATGTCACTTGCATCACAATTGAGGTAAAAAGGTTTATTGAAGTCTGGGTGATGTAGCATCACTGTCTCTAGGAATTTGGTTTTGATTTGTTGGAACACTATATCTTGAGTTGGTCCCCACGTCCATTTGTCCTTTGAAGACAATTGTGGTGATAATTTTCTAGTTAATTCCGAATAGTTATTTTGGAATTTGCGATAATAATTGCACAGGCCTAAAAAAGTCTGCAATTGTTTTTTGTTTCTTGGGGTGGGGAATTGCTGTATAGATTATATTTTTTTCTTAGATGGTGTTATTCCCAGTTCTGTCAATTGAAAGCCTAGAAATTGTACTTCTTTGGCTATGAGTTGTGATTTTTCAAGTTTCATGATGTTGTTTTCAGACAATTTGTTCAACACATGGTTTATTCTATGACAATGTTCTTCCCAGTTTGTAGATGTTATGAGTAGATCATCTACATAAACGGTAGTGAACTGGAGCGCTTCTTGTCCTAATACTTGGTCCATACACTGAATAAATATTGCTACAGAGTTCACTAATCCGAAGGGCAATCGTTTGAAATGGTAGTTGCGCCCTTCGAAAATAAAGGCTACATATTTCCAGCTGTGGGGTGCAGTTCCACCTGCCAGTAGCCGCAGACGGTGTCCCATGAACTAATAAATTGTATGCCATGAAACTTCTTTAAAATTTCCTCTATTTCACCAGGAGATGTTCGGTTATTAATCAGGTTTTTATTAATCTCCCTAGCATCTAGGCAAAGTCTCACTTTCCCGTTCTTCTTTTTTATAGCTGCAATGGGGCTAGTATAAGGTGACTGACTGCACTCAATGATATCATCCTTTAATAATTGGTTAATCTCGGTCCTAACTGCTTCTTTTAAAGAATAAGCATTGGGTACGACTTCCGATTAAAATTTACGGGTTCTTTAAATCTCAACTCACATTGATAATTTTTTACCTTCGCCGGGATGTCTGAGAATACATGCCGGTATCTGTTGTATATTCTGACCAGCATTTCAATTTGGTCTGGACTTGGTGAATGGTCTCTTGTTGTCGACTCAAATTGTCAGATTTCTTTTATTTTTTCATCCCACAAAATGTCATTTTTTGGTTGATACTCAACTTCTTCAGTAGGTGTCGCATATCTAGGATTTATTACTTCTCTGATGTGGAAAATGGTGCGGTCTTGAGGAGCTTCCTTACTCCCAATGATCTCAGCCGTCCATTCCAAATCTGGTGTACTTAGAGTTATTTTTGCTCTACTCATGTCGATAATTGCTGAGTATTTCCTCAGGATGTCACAACCAATTAAACTGTGAAATGGTAATCCATTAGCTACCAAAAATATCATTGGGATCTTGACTCCATGACTGGTCACTTCAAGACTGACCTGTTTCTTGACGGTTTTATTCTGTCGTCCAGTCGCTCCCACTAATATTATATTGTTAATCGGTAGGGTTGGTATCACCGATTTGCCTTCTTCCTGGATGCGGTTGATTTCCGTGCTATCCATTAACGAGACATTTGCACCCGTGTCGATCATCAATGTGGTGGCCACTCCGTTTATTTTGGCAGTCACATATGCTATGTCATTGTTGCACTGATGGTGGTCAATTTCTTCCTCTTCCAGCAGTTCTTGTCTGATATTTTTTAAATAGTGACTTCTTATTATTGTTATTGTTTGGTTCGAAGTCGTTTCATAATTGCACCCAATAGAATGGTTCAGCGAGGGGTCTATTTGGTTTCTCACTGCCGCGATGCGTTTAAAGAGAGTTCATTCTCTTCATCGCGTCTGTCCGGTGTGTTTACCTGACTCCTCTCTTCCATATCGGGCCGTCCTCCGTGGTGATTCTGGTCGTTGTTTGGCATGAAATGAACTTGTGGCCGATAATCGTTGTTGCGGCTGTCACCTTCGATACTCCTACTCCTCCGTTGTCCGCCTCTCACATTTCTCCTGTCTTCGCGCTGGTACTCCTCATCATCGTGTCCGTTGAAGCTACGGCGCCTTGGATAGTACCGCCTTCTTCCCTGCTCATTGTTGGCCTGGACATAGTTGGCCCTTCGGTATTGCTGCGGTTGGTTGTTTCCACCCTGGTTCTGGGGTCGGTTGGGGTTGTTGTTATGATTTTGCGGTCATCTCGTATTATTATTATTATTATTACCAGCGTAATTATTATTATTACCCTGATTATTTGGCCGATAATTGTTCTCGTTATTTTGGTTCACATTACTATGATTATAATTATTAAAATTACTTCGGTAATTCCGGAAGTTAGTGTTGTTATTATTTTGGTTACCATTTCTGTCGTGGAAGTTCTCATTCCTCTTGCGGCTCCTTCTATAGTAGCCCTCGTGTTCGCTATCCTCAAGCAGAGGTGCCATGGATTGGACCGTTTTTATTTGCCCCCATTGACGTGATCTGGCTATTCCCTCCTCATAATGATAAGCGAGCTTGGTGACCAGGCACTCCTCTGGTATCCTTAGTTCGAGGTTTCGTGCCAAACATACCTTACCAAGGAAGTAAGAAGTTGGAGTTGTTCCTCGACTGGCGTCATATTTGCCATGACAGATATCGTCCCATAGTATGTTCTGCGTAGACTCCGACCAGTATTTGGCCCTGAACAGTGTCTTGAACTCCTCATAACTCTGGACCTCGTGGCGGGTTGTGGTCTACCAATTATCGTGGATTTGTTTGAAGTATTCATCAATCAAACTGCGTATTACCGTCCATCTGCTTTCCCGGATTCTGGTCAGGTTTTCCTCCAATCGTTCCAGAAATTCCATAGGGTTCTTCTTGTAATTTTTAAAGTTGATAACATCACGGTTGTCTATGGGTTGCAAATAGTGACCCTGCGCTGGTCGGTTATGAATGGTTTCGAGTTCTTCACGTATTTGTAGGATCTCCCGTTGACGTAGTTCCTCGATTTTTTCTTTATTGGTGACAGTCAGGGTTCTTATGGTGTTCACTGATGCGTCTATTTCTTCACATCTTTCTCCGACGTCCGTTCTTACTCTTTTTATCTCGTCCTGGCTCATCTTCTTCAAAGACTCGATTCGGGCTTCATTGATTTCTTCTATATTGTTGATTCGTCCAACGACCTCTTCTTTAGTACGTTGTAAATCTTGGCTGTGTTGTTCACACCTCTCGTGTACTTCCGCAATCTCTCTTCTGACTACTGTTATCTCCATGTCTATTTTTCTGTTTATTTTCTCGTTATTCTCCTCCATCCTCTTGCTGATATTGTCTAATTTTGTATTTAAATCTTCCTTCAAAGTCTTACTGTTGTCGTCTATTTTCTTATTAATCAATTCGTTATTCTTCTTTAAATCGTCCTTCAATGACTCTATATTCCTTTGACTATCTTCCTTCAATGACTCTATATTCTTATTTCTCACTTCCATCATCTTCTTCAACCATTCCTGGAAGTCTGTATCTCCTGTTTGTATGATTCTCTCAGTTTGTCTGGGTTGCTCGGGTTCTGCAAGAGGCGTTCCTTCGTGTTGATTTTCTATGGTATTGTTGGTTGCAACTTCCATTTCGGATGTTGGTTGTGTCTCCAGTACCTCCATATTTGCTTCGGTGTTCGCTTGTGCACCTTCTTCTTGGCTGGCCTTGTACCTAGTATCGTGTATATGTGTATGAGGCATGATTGTTCTATTGTATTTGCCAGGCTAATTTAATATTAAAAATTTATTAATTTAATATTTTTAAAGCCGCACTCTGTTGGTCGCCAATTTGTAATAAAACGTTTACATGGGTGTTTCAGCCACACGTTGGATGCGTCACTTTGTAATATGCCGTTTATAGGGTGTTTAAATCTTTTAGTTACAGGTTAAAAAATGTTTAATGAAGTCTCTATTTTGTATGCAGTAATTTTCTTTTGTGATAATTGATAAATATTATTTATGTAATTATAGTGTGATAATTTTTATGGATAGAATAATAATTGCTGGTCGGTAAATGAATGTAACGGTAGCGTCGATCTTGAAGTGGAACTCCTCTTGTTGGAAAAATGTCGTCAGTGTACGTACAGTCAAGTGTTGTCTGGACAAATAAATTAACATAAAGAACACTTTCACGTACCTGGTAGTACTACTTGAAGTTCTGACGTTCACTTACCCTGAATAAACTGTCAAGATTCTCTTATAACCAGCTTATACTTTAGAAACAAGGTTTTACAACTCCTTGTATGTAATGTGGGTGCCACATGGGTTTACTTCATGAAAGGTTCCCATGAAAAAACAAATTGCTAAATTTTAAAATTGTATGTGTTCACTTTATATCTTGTTTAAATGCTTAGGGCATTTAAAAAAATTCAGATAGAGTACTGTAAGATTTCTGCTCAAAAGTATCTCGGTGTACTCTATACTGAGTATTGCTTATCTAAATGAAATAATTGGAACCAAAGTTTATGCTGTATAACATTACGGGTTTATTATACCCTTTAAAATCAACTCAAATGAAAAATACAATTGTTACAGTAATACAATTTGGATGGTAAGTTACCCATCTACTATCTGGCCTAGCTCAATTAAGAACAATATAAAACTCTTATGGTTATTAACAAATTTTAATTTTATTTTATAAGTTACCACACGGGTAGGTTCTTGAAAATACAAATAGAACGTTATTAATTGCCTTGATAGACATTACTGTGATAATAATTCATATTTGGCCTCTTTAAAAAAACTCGCAATTATTTTTGAGGTTAACGATCGTTTTGTATGCTTATATCCTAACAAATATTATAATACTTAACTCTAACACAAATATTCTTACATTGGATTATTTAATCCTCTAAATAAATTGATACAGTGTTTGCTATTAAAAGTTTGGTTGTCTTTGCGTCAGTACAAAAGTGTTGATAATTATGATCAGTGAAAACAGATAAACAATAAAATTGGTCACTGTACTACCTTGCTTTTTTAATCTTATAGATTAAAAAATTAAACACTTTAGTGATCGGATTATATTGATCACTATATAACTGCACTTTATTCGCACTAGGAACGAGAAATAACCATTTTCTAACTTATAGCGGGTCGTTAACTTTACTGGTTAAAATGCTTTCGCTCGTTCCGAACACACGCACTAATTAAAAATATTCACTATTACTTGTCGATGCACTTTCGTGTGATGAATCGCAGTTCTATTAATTATTTTGGTAAATTTTGAAGTATTTACTACTATTATATTGTATTAAGTTATTAAAATTTAAAACACTGTCGAGCGGCAACTAGATGGCTCGAGATGAAGGAAGCGAAAGCGGAATTTTTAGCGTTTCTCTGATTATATACCCCAGGCTTAGATCACCTTTAGGGAAAAATCTCGCTATATAAACTCCTCTGTGATTGGTACAACAAACCGTTACGATGACGTATTGTTTTTGTTAACCGCCACCGGAGCGTCTCTTTCGCCTAACTGTCGTTGTTGTCCGTATTCACTGACAATTTCTTAATTTTGATAAAAAAATGATGCTAACACTCACTATTAACTTATTATAATTCCGATCTCTAGGTTATTATTATCAAATTAAAGTTTAGTCTCTGCTCTTTAATTTGATATGGCTTAATGACGGTTTTAACCTCGCTTTCTCTGACAATACATACAAATAGTGTTTTGAAACATGGTTTCTTATTGTCATCTGCTAATAACGCACAATGCGATTATTTTCCTAACTTTTACATTTGGTTATTTGTCTCTAGGTTCTCTTTCGAACATTACTACATGACTAAAAATACATATTATTACAATCAAAAGCTGTTTACAGCTGCACAATATTAAATCTTACTATTATTATGATAATACTTTACTCTAACTATTCCTTACTCTTTATATACATTTTTATTTGGCCTATTCATTTTAAAGGCATACCATATTAATTGAATGATGGTATTTCACACTTCAGTAGTTATTTTTATTATTCTGTAATTTGAATGTTCATTAAGGGTCCTGTTTCCCTATTAACTTAATGACATAAATTCGTTTATGCATGGTCTAGATACATTCATAGCACCATGTTTATTCCTTAATTATTATTACTAATTACATTTCGTTTAATTAGGAAGTTGCTTATACACATAAGATTTCCTTTTATATGTCCTTATTCTATAATGTTATATCTTTGTTGATAAAGCTAGCTTTTGTAGCTTTGTGGCTACAGCTAGTATAATAGTAGTCTTGGTTATTTACATATCATTGTTCCTTTATTTTCAGCAAGAATGCTGTTATTGTCATTACTTTTATTAAAGTCATTTGTTAGTTAGTTTTACTTTTACATGACTCTACACATTAATGTCATGGACTGGCTCGCTTGACAGCTTATTTGTGAACTTTGTATGTCCATTAGTCATAGTCAGTCATTGTGTTTAGGTTGTAGTGTCAGGCAATGTATCCTTCACAGCTTCTTGGGATTCCTCCTCTTCTTTCTTCTATGCTGGTTCCTTCTCTTCTTGGTTACATTAATTACAAATGATTCATTTTATAACTTTAGTGTCATAATTTATCCTTCTGGTGTGTGTTTTGGTTATGTAACATTTTGTGGTGTTACAATATATATTGTTGCAATATATGCACATAATACGTATTTGTATTACTGCCCTAAAAATTGTAAGTCATTATTCCCTGTGATCACAATACAGTCAGTACTAGTTCTGAGATTTATTTTTGGAGTGAGAACTTCAAATATGGCACTACGGTGCTCAGCTCACCCCAGTATACCTCATGCTCCTAGGGCAGTAACTGATTCAGTCTGTCATGAAACATCTGAAACAAAAAAGCAGTGTTGCCAGGTCAATCAAACCTCTTTTCCCTACATTGCTACCCAGTATTTCCCCACTGCTACAAATATGTGTGCTTTAAGCAAAGCATATTTTTTAAAATGTGAGCATATTCTAAATGTTTAATACTATTACCAGAATAATGTAAATATTAAAATAATTTTATTTATGATAAAGAAAATGTACTCACATGCTGAGATTGAGCTGCATACTTTTTAAACCCTCTTCTTGTTCTTAGTTCATTATTAGTCTAAAACATTTACACAATTTTCTAATTGCTGAATTCATAAGAACAAATTAAAATAAGTGAAACTTTTTTTATTACAGTATTTACAGTTTCATCAATGAGAATGTTTGGGTACATGTTGGAAATGTCGCAAGAGTGTACATTTGTATCTTTGTTTACTTTGTAAGTTTTTTACAATAGAATCAATCCATGAGTTTGATTCTATTTTTACATTGTGTTTGGCTGGAAGTTTATATTTTAAAATTCAGTTTAGTAATTTAGCTATTTTATAATTTGTAAAAAGTTGAATTATTATACTGCGCCTACCACATTCTACTTTTTAACTAAATATTGTGTAAACCATATTGTTACATTGAAAAAATGCATTTGTTCCATGTAGTTTATATATGTATGCATACTGAAAATACAGGGTGATTCAAAAAGGACTTTACACCTTTGAAAGCATACAGAAATTTATTCAGATAACTTACAGAGTCGGTTGAGGTGTCATTTCAAAGCAATACACATCAAGTTTTGACTCACGTAGTCCATTAATACCGAATACACCCACCAGTAGTGCGGTCACCATTGTTGTTGAAAATGGCTACTGATGCTGAACGTGCTCGCTGTGTGTTTTGGTTTCACGATACGCAATCAGCAACTGCAGTTCAATGTAAATTCCGTACGGAGTATGGTAGGGAGCCTCCTAGTAGGCCTACAATTTACTCTTGGCATCAAACTTTCATTGAGACTGGTTGTTCTGTACAACATGCAAAATCACCAGAACGTCCGCAAGTTCCTGAAACTGCTGTGAAACAACTCAGAAAAAGCTTTTCCCGTAGTCCTAAGAAATCAACTAGACGTGTATCACGTGAGACTGGCATTCCACAACCAACTGTTTGGCGCATATTACGTAAACGCTTGCACTTGAAGCCATACAAACTAACCATGGTTCAACACATTACAGATGAAAATAAAGTCGCTCGTCAGCAAGTTTGTGTGGAAATGTTTGATAGAATTGCAGACAATGAGACATTCCTAGACAATGTAATTTTTAGTGATGAGTCAACGTTTCACATCAGTGGCAAGATGAACAACCATAACTGCCGAATATGGGGTAGTGAAAACCCCCATGAAACCTTGCAGCATATTCGTGATAGCCCTAAGGTGAATGTTTTTTGTGCCCTTAGCAAACAAAAAGTGTATGGCCCGTTCTTCTTCCAGGAGGCAACCATAAATGGTATCGTGTATCTGGATATGCTAGAAAATTTTCTAATTCCTCAGTTAGACAAGGATGACCAAGATGGACGCCTTTACAATCAGCAAGATGGGGCACCACCTCACTACCGTGTAGAAGTCTGAGATTTTCTTGATACCCGATTCCCAGGTCGGTGGATTGGTCGTGCAGGTCCAATTGCATGGCCACCTCGTTCCCAAGATTTGACACCGGTAGATTTTTTCTTGTGGGGTTTCATTAAAGATTGGATTTTTGTACCACCTTTACCTGCTGATCTTGCTGAGCTGAGACTTTGAATTAACGCTGCCGCTGCAGAAGTGACGCCCGACTTACTGGCTAAAGTCTGGAATGAAATCGACTTTAGGTGGGATGTATGCCACATTATAAATGGTAGCCACATCGAACCACAATGAATGTTGGATGACAAACTTGATGTGTTTTGCTTTGAAATGACACCTCAACTGACTCTGTAAGTTATCTGAATAAATTTCTGTATGCTTTCAAAGTTGTAAAGTACTTTTTGAATCACCCTGTAATATGACGTGTGATACGATTCTGTTTATGTTCACTGTAAAATCATAGTTTATTATGTTTCCTTATAATAAAACACGTCTAAACACTACTACACCCTTGTCCCGTTTATTATTCATCCACTCTTACTTGAGCAACCTATTACATGTTGAATCAGTTCACTCACCACATGACACTGAAGTTCTCACTTCTCACTTATCTAACATGTGTCTCGCCAACACACCATTATTCATTTATTATTTTTTTTTTACTATTATACAAAGGTGCTGATAATCAAACCTGGGTAGAAGCATGCTTTTCTATTATGAATGATATTGAGTTTATAAAAACAATAAAAGTTCAACTTAATTTTTAAGTTTTTAACTACAAATATTATCTAAATATAATTATTTCACTAATGACTCTGAACATAAAGTTTTTTATGGGTAAAAACGTAAAGTTTTACCTTATAACCTGAACCAGTTTTCACCTTTTAAAAAGCTTCTTCAGAACCTTTACGTTTTTACCCATAAAAAACTTTGTGTTCCGAGTCGTTAGTGAAATAATTATATTTAGTTAAGTAACGGACATGTCATGGACAATGAAATCCAAGTATACAAATATTATAATGTGTTTCTTTAAAAAAAATTCTGTAGATTTCATAGTCCTGCATAAGATCTACAGAAAACCTGTACTCAAGAGTAGTAATGTATGTGAGTGACAACAACTATTTCAAAGAATATTCTGCATCAAAATGATAAGACAAAGATTTTCATTACATAATTTCACTCGTTAAAAAAAAGTAAGAAAAATTTGAAATGCAGGTATGCTTATTAGTTATTATCCCATCAATAATTAGATACATGTAATTTTATAAATGTGCTCAAGATGCCTCTACTTAGTGGTAAATAAATAAACCTGATAAAGAAATTTAGCTAAAACAAGATATCTGGCAGTGGACAGTAAAAGTAGGGATCTAGAACTAAATGAAACAGTATTAATATAAGTATATACAGATTACAAATATTTCAAAATATTCTTTATGGAGATTGGGATTAACATCAATGGAGAAGCAATCACTGTAAGCACTTGAAAGACAACACACAGAAGGTTACAGACATCCAATTGTGTAATGCCAACCTATACAAAATATAAAAATATGTTAGAATACAAAACTACTGTTAATTTAAAGTAATTATTGCTTATGCATCAAAAATCTCAAATGATGACTCCTTAGTATGAATTGAGTACACAACTTTGATAAAATAAAAAGACAAACTGTAGCTAAGGTAGACTCTATAACAAGAAATTGTTTATTTTTTATGATGTGTTGAGGTTTACAAAAAGATTGACATATTTTATATAGTAAAAATGAAGTTACTGACTTATTATAATCATTTGATTGTAATAACATACTGTATGATCATTAATATGATGGCATGAAGGAATTTCCGCAAAGAGACTTGGTCAAATACTAGATCTTAAATTTTTAAGCAGAGTAAAAGATATCTGAAATTAGCTGAGTTTAATATTCTGATAAGCCACCACAGTTTACCCAGAATATCGACATTACCCACTGTGCAGTATTACAATATAAGTAGCTGATTCTTTTTACCATTAGCATGGTTCACTGAACTTGTAATAGTTTTTGTAATTTGTTTTCTGAATAGTTTTTTTTCTAATTTGTTTTTAGTAATAGTTTTTGAATTCTGATCTGACGATGAGCTGAGAAGCTTGAAAGCGCTAATCGGACTAATTTTTCTATAGTGGTGTGCAACTGTGATAATTCTGTTTGTGATTTTAACCACTAACACAACTTTCTTCATTAAATTTGTTTTCTGTAAGTTTAACTAAAACTTGATCACCTGCAGATAGTAGTTTTTTTCAGAACAGTATGTGTAATTTCAGTATTAATCATATCAGATTAATTCTTAATTATGTTGTTAACTTATATATAAGAGTGAAAATCGATTTCACCCTTGTCAGACTCCCTGACTGATTAAAATGTGGCCAGTAATAATTTTTTAAGTAGTGGTATGATGAAGTCGTTTTTTTATACACTCTTTATTTCTCTAGTAATTTGTTGGGGATATTGGTTAGGTTTCGTTATATTCCAAAGTTTCTCTTTCAAGTTTATGCAGTTAAAAGTTTTTCATATTAATATTGTAATGTAAATCTATAATTTATAATTTAATTTGGTTAATTACCTTATTATTGTTAAAATAAAATAAACAACTCCTTTTCTTATATATTTTTTTTTCTGAAATTCAAATAAATTTATTATTCCTCTTTGACATTTTTTAATGGTGTTGACATTCAATGTCTCTTCATTTATTGGTCAATTGTAGAACATGACAATTCTTATAATCTCAGGGTTGAAGTAAAATTCATGTCAAAGTATTGTTCAAGTAATAACATAACATAAAACACATTATTTATAGTGAATGTTTTGTAATTGTGTATATTGTTAATGTATGTTGAATAGTGGTAGTAGGTCCTTTGGATCATATAAAAAGATAACTAAAACTGAACTCTTAACAGAGGCGGCTCACTCATAAGGGCACATGGTCACGTGCCCCACCAAAAAAACACGAAATAAATAAATAAATATTGTAGAAACGTCCTCGTTTCAAATGATAGTTTGTAACAGTGCGAAGTCTGGAGAAATGTGGCAACGCGAAAACAAATGTGGCAACATAGCGACGGTCACAGCGACCGTTGTGACCCAGGTCGCACTACTCCCTTCCACTTCTCAACTCTCTTGTGGTGGGAGAGCGTAATGCTAAAATCCCATAGCATTCGGTCACCCAGACTATGTGACCATTGACCAAACATTTACAGTCTTCAGGTAGTAAACTCTGAATCCTGTAGGTGCGCCACATTACTGCAACTAACGGATATGAATCGGAGCTATTTAGTAGACTATTACATTTTACCGCCATCTGAGCTGTTCTATAATACTAATAATTACTGTTACTTTCTTAGTGTATGTTGTTCGAAATAATGTTATTATAGTGTTTCTATCGTGAATATGATTATAATAATTTTTGCGATTTTATATAATTTTAAATTATATTCTCATTGAAGGAAATATTAAAATAGAACGTGTACCTAGAGCGGTTATGTTATGTGCTACACGATAGTTGTGGTGGCAGTGCTTATAGTAATTGTATAAATTGTAGTGTTACAAGTTTACAAGTGGTTTTCAGTAATCAGTGTTACGCACGCGTGTAAATAACGGTGTTGAAAATATTCAAGTGTCGGTATTTTGTGTGCTTGTGTAAATCTCTGAGACAAAATGAATGATGTCAAGTATTTACAGAGTAAAACTTTGTGCTATGAAGATAGGTTAATAGCAAAACAATTGGGTCCACCAAGACCGCAGTTGTCTATCAACCAAGTGTTTAAGGACAAAAACAGAACCTATAATAGAACTTTCAATACCACAGTGTACGAAAAATGGGAATGGATGTGCGGATGCCCCACAATCAATGCTTTATTTTGCTTTGCTTGTCTTCTGTTTGGCGGTGAAGACACGTGGACTAAGTCGGGCGTTAAAGATCTGAAACATTTACCAGAAAAGAGTAAGAAGCATTCGCTGTCTAAATGTCATTTAGACAATGAAATGAGTTTAGCCGTGCTAGGTATTGTAAATATTAGATTGCAACTCGATGATGGTTACAGAATTTCTGTTCGTAAACATAACGAACTTGTAGACAAGAACAGATACATCTTGTCTCGAATAATTGATGCGATTAAATTTTGTGGGGAATTTGAATTAGCTTTACGTGGCCACGATGAAACGGAAGAAGCAGACAACAACCCAGGGATTTTTAAAGGACTAATCAATTATACTGCAGCACTTGACAGTGTTTTGAAAGATCATTTAGAAAATTCAACAGTGTTTAAAGGAACCTCGAAAACAATTCAGAACGAACTTTTAGATGCCATTTTGTCAGTGTGTCGAAAAAATATTGTGACTGAAATTTCTACGATAGACTTCATATCACTTCAGGCTGATGAAACAACTGACAGTTCGTGCAAAACACAGATGGCACTGATTTTGAGATATCTCATTGAAGGGAGAATAATTGAAAGGTTTTGGGGTTTTTTTGAAGTCCCTTTTGATAAAAGTGCTCGAAGTTTAGCCTCGACAATTTTAGGACAGTTGGAAGAAATAGGAATATACAAGTCCCCGGAAAAACTAATTTGTCAGACTTACGATGGTGCATCTGTCATGAGTGGTCAGAAAGGAGGGGTCCAGTGTTTGGTTAAAGAGAAGTATCCAAATGCAAATTTTATTCATTGTTATGCCCATCAAGGGAATCTGATTCTTCAAAACTCAACATCGTCTGCCTCCCAGAGTAGAATATTTTTTCAAGACCTGCAAGGAATAGGACCATATTTTTCAAGATCTCCAAAGAGGATGGATTATTTAGTAGAAATTGTAAAAAAAAAATTGGGTCTGTGCCTCCTACAAGATGGTACTTTCAACACAGGGCTGTTAATACTGTGTTTGAACATAAAGATAATCTAATAAAATGTTTTGAACACATTAGGGACATAGAGATTTCTGACAAAAGTGCTTCTAGCCAGGCTGCAGGATTTGTACGAACTTTGAGGGATCCTCAGTTCATTTTCTGGTTGACTTTTTTCCACAAAATTATGCCTCATGTGGCGATTTTCTTTGATTGCATTCAACAAAGAAACATTGATGCAATAAAAATGAGAACATTTGTTAAACATTTTGTGTGTGCAGTGGTTAATATTCGTAAGACCTATGAAGACAGTGAAGTGTCTGTAAGTGAGCCTGTGACTAAGAGACAGTGTGTTGAACAATTAAGTAATAGGAGCAACCGTGTGGCCGCTTTGGAAGTATGTGATATGATTGTGAACAATATTAATGAAAGATTTCAATTTTCAGATCATTTATGTGTTTCCAAATTGTTTTTAATTGAAAAGTTCCCACAGTACTGTGTTGAGTTTCCGGAAAATGATTTTCAGACTACAATTAAATTTTATCCAACAATAAATGGTCTGAAACTGAGAACCGAACTAGAAGTGTTATACAGTCGTGAAGATTTACGTATTGCTTCTGGTGCAACACCCTTATTACAGTTTTTCCTTGATAATAACATGTTTCGTACCTTCTCAGAGTGTGTGACTATTTTAAAGATAATTGTTACCATACCGATGACAACTGTTGAAAGTGAAAGGTGCTTTTCTACATTGAAAAGAATAAAAACATTTTTAAGAAATTCCATGGGCACTGATAGACTGAATGCATTGGCTATGCTATCCATAGAAAAAAAATGATTCATGGAATTCAAGATTTCAACAAACAAGTGATAGAGGAATTCGCTACATCTAAAAACAGGAGAATGGAATTGTTATACAAAAAGTGAAATACCAGGTAAGACCTATATTTTTTTACCTAAGTACTAATTACCGCGAATGGTGGCCCACCTTAGATCCTCCCCACTGTGTGCCCCTCCCATTTCATTACTCACGAGCCGCCACTGACTCTTAATACTAATACTTAGAGTTTACTAATAAAATTAATTATTAAATTGTTTATATTGTTTATTTTATAATTGTTCACTGTAACTCTCTTTTTAAAGCGTGATAATGTTTTTTAAATATCTAGCTTAGTCTATCGGAATGATCTCACCAATCTGTAGTTTCCTTGAGAACTTTCTTCTTGATTTTTTACTTCAGTACATCAGATTTTCTTTTGTACTTGAGATTAAATGAGTATTCTTCTAGTTTTTTCTAATGGTTTTTATGGATCCTTCATCAGTCATTAATTTTAATATACCTTCAGGAGTAAATTTTATATGTTCCCCTCATTCTTTTCAATTTTTTCCAACAATAATTCTTCTTTTTTCCCAAAACTCTAATTTATTAAGTTAAGGTCTTGGATCATATTTTTGGGTCTCAGCTTCGATTTTACATTTTATAGGTAATATTATTCCCTTGTATTTTATTTTATCTTCGTCACTAGATGATATTGTGAGTTCTCTCTTTTTAGTTATTTACACTTTGTTTATTCATACCACACGAGCTATATAGTATTCTCATATAAATTATATGTTTCAACGATATTCATTATAATTGGGTTGGTACACTTTCACTAGACACTTTTTTTCTTTTTATTGTTTATCACTGTTTTTCTCACTTTCTATCACCATTACACAACGTAACTTTGGTAATCATAATTTGATATGATTATCAGTGGCGGTTCATGACTAAGAGGCTGGAGGGCGCGACCTTTAGGCTCTTTAATTATTTATCAATATAGGAATTTAACGCACAATAGAAATGTCACCAATATTTGATCACATAATTCATTAATAAAATAAGAATAGTAATACATGCAGCATGCAACGATTATTTAAAAATTTGATCTCACCTCAATATTGTCAGCTGTTGTAGAGAGTCAGCAGTTTTATTAATAAACATAACCACAAACTGTCCACAAAAATGTCTATGCTGTTTCCACAAAACAAGTAATATACTATATTTACATTATATTATTTCTATGATACCTACACTTTAAACAGACCCTTTATTTATATACAAAGTCCATTCGCCTTTCCTTTAAATTAACAAACTTTTCTAGCATCAGAGTCCTTCATTTCTTTAACAAATTCCTTGTTGATAGATAACATCGCAAGGGCATTCAGTTTATCGTTTTTCATTGTACTTCTCAAGACAGTCTTTAGTATTTTCAGAGTCGAAAAGCAGCTCTCAGGTTCGGCACTTGTCATGGGGTAGTTATGATAATTTTCGGAAGTTTTGACACTTCTTTGAAAACTGACGCAAGATTGTTTTCTTCTATAAAGTTAAGAAGTTTTATTGCGCCTTCAATATTAAAATCATGCCGTCTGTATAGGCTAATACTGTAATTCCAATTCACTCCGAAGTTTGTTTTCTTGTAAGAAAGGGTAATGTTGAATCACTCGCTTGAATTTTTCTTCCGGAAAGTTTGTAGAAAAAAGTGGAAATAAGTCACTTGGTTTCTCAGGGAACTCCTCATTTATTTGTGTTTCTATTTCATTTATTTTCTCCCTCTCTGCATCTCATTTTCAAAAATTCCGATGTCACTTTGCCACATTACACTGTCTTTGTTCCTACTCTGTAGTTGTTGGTACAGTATGTCCACATGGGATAGAATTCTATGGAAAAAAGTGAGCCAAAACTTTAGAAAATTTTGGTCCTAAAGAGCCCTTCTGTGACCACTTGCCTCATTAACTGTAAGTCTGTTTGTACACTTTTCTTCAAGAACTTCGAAACATTCCTCCAACTTATATCGGTTTTCGTACACAACGTTGACTGTACAAATGTTGTAATTCCATCTTGTTATAGAAACTCTGGGTAACCTGGCTTCCTTCAAAACGTCCGTTCGTAGAGATGAGTGTGAAAAAAATGCTGGAATGGCAGACAGATTTGAGAAAAAACTCTAACTTTGTTGTTTACACTTGTTGCTTTTTCTAATAGCAAATTAAGTTCATGAGCGTAACAGTGTACAAAACATGTGAACGGATACACTTCTCTAATTTTTGCCTTTACACCTCCAATAGAACCACACATAACATTAGCGCCAACATAAGTCTGAGCTATTAACATTTCCTTTGATGTGTGAAGAAGGGGATAGATATTGTTCATTATGCACTTTGCTAATGTTACTGCACATTTACCTTCAGGACTGAGAAATCCCCAAAACTTATCATACACCGACCCCTTAAACATGTAGTTAAAAACTAATACTATTTGACAGTGGTTTCTCACATCAGTTGTCTCCTCACATTCGATTGTCACAAATTCGGAAGCTTGTATCAACTTTTCTATTTCTTCCCTGCAGACACTAAGCATACAGTCCAATATATCATTCTGTATTATTTTCTATGTACCTTTGAATACTGTGGCCGATTCTAAATGGTCTTTCATTGCAGAATCAAGCTCCGCAGTAAAATTAATTAAGCCTTTGCACACCCCTGGATTTGTAGACAATGCTCATTCGTTATGAACTCTTGGAGACAACTGTAAAACACTACCGAATTTGACACACGAAATCAGCTGTTTTAAAACATGTCTGTTTTTGCTGACTTGAAAATTGTGCTTTTCAATTTGTTGTCTAAATTGCGAGTCCAGGCTAGACAGTATGTTTACGTTGCCTAACAAAGAAAAAGCAACAACACTATTCATGTGATGGACGGATATTTCATGCTTCTTAATTTTTTCTGTAAGATGTTTTATATCATTATGAACATTTTATTTGCCTCCAAGAGCGTTTAATACTATAAAACAGGTTAATTACCTTCCGTCACGCTTCTTAAAATCCGAATACAGGATTACTCGAGTTTCAACACATTAAGTGTCATCATCAGATCCTCAATGAATATTGGTAAAACTACATTTGTTGATGTTTGCACATCTCGTCAAACGATAAAAACAACACATACATAATAACGAAAATATTTAAATAAATTAACACACATTAAAAACAAGACAAACAGAACGAAACACAATACACGCGGCCGCCGCGGACCTGCGCAGGAACACGGTATACAGTAAAATTAATCGATACCGATTTGACCTTTGATAAACTTTATCGATCTGACACAGCTAATATCTCGTTCTATATCGTTGACTCTATTAAATAAAATATTATTTTTATATATTGACTTTTCATTTAGGATGCGATCGTAAGAAAACACAAAATAAAAAAATTAGTAACCTATTGAAAGATCAGAACGACCCTCAAAAGAACAATACAATAAGTCATCAATTTTATCCTCGTATAGTTAATCTTACGGAGATCAACTTCAATAACGAAGAAACTAACCTTTTAAACAAAGGCTTAAAATACTGTTTTAAAAACAAAGGATTTAAACAATCACTTATAAATGAAATATTGAACGCTGAAACGGCAATAAATTCCATATCTGATGAGGAAACAAGAACAGTTGTAAGACATGCAGTTAATAACAAAATAAAGAAAGTTTTGAAAGCCGAAAATATAAAAACTAGTTACAATAAAGAAACCAAAATATTCAATGGAATAAAAAGGAAATTGATAGACAATAATAGCATTGTCACCAAAGCTGACAAAGGCCAGACACTCATAATTTTAACAACGAGGATTATAAACGTAAAATACAGGAATTTTTCATAAACAATAATATTATTGAAATTAAGAGTGACCCCACTGATAGGTTTAATAGTAATGTGAAATCAGTGTTAAACAAAACCAAATATATTATAACTAATGAAGAGAAAAATTATTTAAAAATGATAGATCCGAAAGCACCTAAACTTAGAGGACTTCCGAAAATACATAAAAATAACATGCCTGTCCGTCCTTTAGTAAATTTCACGTCTGCGCCATCGTATAAAATTGCCAAAAAAATTGATAGAATTTTAAGACAACATATAGTGTTTAATAATAATTATAGTTTGAAAAATAGTTTAGAATTGGTAGATCTCACAAAAAAACTTACAATTGAACCAAGACATACTTTTGCTTCATTTGACATAGTCAATTTGTACACAAATGTACCAATTAACGAAACACTGGAAATAACAAAAAGTTTATTACTATCAATATAGCCACATTAAACCATGAAATAGTCGATGAGATTATCAATTTGACAAAAGTAATTAATTGGAACAAAAATACTTTACTTTTGATAATAAATATTATTTACAGCAAGATGGTTTAGCAATGGGATCCCCACTATCAAGTATCCTGGCGGAAATTTATTTAAACCACATCGAAACTAACGAAATATTATCACCAAAAAACAAACATTACAACAAAATCTTATTTTATCGTCGATATGTGGATGACACGATAGTGATCTATAATGGTAATTGTAGACAATTAGAGATGCTTAATAAATAGTTGAATAACATAACAAAAAATTTACAATTTACATTAGAAACGGAAAAGAATAATAAAATAAATTTCTTAGATTTGTCTTTAACAAAGAGAGATAACAAAGTTAACTTTAATATTTATAAGAAACCGACAACCACTGATCATGCTATTGATGCCTCATCTTACCACCCTTTTTCACACAAAATGGCATTTTTTAATAGCATGGTACATAGATTGCTGTCGTTACCCCTCTCCACAAAAGACCATAAAAAGGAGGTCGACATTATTAAACACATAGCGGTAGCCAATGGATATAAAAGCAACATAATAGATAAAATAATAAATAAGAAACAAAATAGATTAATAAATATTGACGTGCCTAAAGAAAAAGTAAAATATATCGCAATAGAGTATGGCGAAATGTTACACCATACTTTAACCCTTCACTGCATAACTTTTTCTTTTGTGATGAAAAAAGATTACTACATGCAGAATGCATCCTAAACAATAGGAAAAATGTTCAAAAAATTTTTACTCACCTTGATTTACTTCCACGGCCCAAAAATTGGTTTGGGTCTCACGAGGGACACTGTGCATCAGGCGATAATTTGTATTGGTACAACATCATATGTAGGGCTACTTGTAAAGTTGTTTTTTTTTTTTCATACAGTCACATAATTTATCACATATAATAACACATGCTCACTAATAAAATGCTGAACTATCTCCTACAAATTATAACAATTATTCAATATTTATAACGAAAGTTTATTATTTTATATAAAATTGTAAAAGTAAATGTTGCCGAAAAAACTTTTCTTCATATATTGTGATTTTAATTATTATGATATGTTAAAAAACAGTTCTTTTTATTGTGGAGACACAAGTGGACATCACACTTAGTACATTTAGAAAATGTTTTAGCACCACATCCTGGTAATTTGCAACGCTGACGTGTATCACAAAAGAGGGGCCAATGTGATGTTTGATCCAGTCTCACATCTCTCGGTGGTGCTGTAGCTGCTGGACCTTTTTTCTTTTTTAGTTGTATCTGTTCTTCTACTTCATTTCGTGGCCGACCTCTTGATGGAGTGATGGGTTGCCCATATTTGCATAAGGCTACACCAATTTCTGTGCGAAACTGAGCAAGTCCTAATTTAGCTTTTTCACCTCCTTCTAAACAATTTCTTTTATACAGCAACCAGGAATTTACAATTACCAAGTCTACTAAATGGTAAAATAACCTAAAATACCATTTTTTGCTTCTTAAAATATTCTTATACCTACCAATCATGCTGTCCAATAGGTCAACTCCTCCCATGTGTCTATTGTATACAGTAACTATTTGGGGACAGTCGACATTAATTGTTTTGCGTTCTTTCCTATCATACCTTTTAACTAATGTTTTAGGTTCTTCTCCTACAAATGTTGAGGCCAAAGTAACGGTTCTGTTATCTTTCCAGCCTACTGCTGATATCTCTACTCCTTCAATTGAAGTAGTGCACTCTTCAGAGTACCCACGAGGCATTTTGTTCATATCCTTTTCATTAAGAAGTTTAATGCCAGGAAATCGATTTCTGCGAAAGGTACCCAGACCATGGATCTGTCTCTTTTCCAGTTCCACAAGAAGAGGAAGAGTTGTGTAATAATTATCGAAGTATAGCTTGTAGTGACAGTTGCTCGGAATCATTCGAGAGAGTCTTAAAACTATATTTGCGCTTGGTCCTAAGTCTCGTTCTCCCAGTTGAGCTCGAAGCAGAGGATCATTTTCTAACCCAGTGTATACTTCTACTTTGTTTGCAAAGCCACTTACTCCAGCAAGAATGAAAAGTTTGTATCCCCATCTGTGTGGCTTTGCAGGCATAAACTGTTTTAGAAAATGACTCGCCTTTGTAGCACACATTTGCTCATCGATAACAAGTGACTCTTCAAGAGGTACCAAAGCAAACCTCTCATTAATAGAATCCAGAAATGGCCTTAATTTATGAAGTCTATCATGCCTAAAATCATTAAATGGTACAGCAGTGTCATTATCATTGAAGTGTAAGTATTTTTTAATACTTTCAAACTGATTTACAGGCATAGTTTCAATTATTGTTCTATTTCCAAGAACCTCATTCCAGTAATTTCTGCAGTTAGGAACATGAATTAATGACATCATAACACAAATACCTAGAAACTTTTTAAGTTCAGTTTTTGTGAGATGAAAAGGCTTATTAATATCTAATTGAATACTGTACTTATGTGTCTCATTACAAATATGCTCTAATAATTCTTCAGTAACAAAAAAATTAAAAAATTGCAAGGGTGTTTGTAAATTAAATATTTCTGTTGGTAAAGTACTTATGCCAGAGAATTCAATATCCTCTTTTTGCCTTTCCATTTTGTTTTTCTTCCAAATAACATTTCTAAATTTTACAATACCTGGTGGTTCGATAGAGGCTGTTACTTCATGTCCGTTGGTAGGCTGCTCTGTAGCAGGTAATTTGCGTTTTGTACCTTTTCTGTTTCTTACACATGGCTCATTCAAAATAGCTGGTTGTGTAGAAGTTGATGGCTCGCAGGTAACTAGTAGTTCTGATTGATAATCATCACATTTTTCCAAGTTAGGCACAGACACTGGGACTAAAAGTTCTGATTCTGACGGTGGTGGTATATAGGCAAGAAGTGGGGTTAAATCCGACAATCTGACAATAGGGGTTTTGGATATCGGATTATCTTCACTACCAAATTCGTCATCAGAGATATCAAGTTCATCATCACTATCTAATGGTATTGCCAAAGGTATGTTTACCATGGCAATAATCTCTTCATCTGACAGAAATTTATTAGACATTTTTAATATTTTATAATGAAACTAGTTCAAGAAATGTAAAATAAATGAAATATATAAAATATAAAAAACAAAAATATATGAATAAATCTCAAAATGACAGCAGAAAACACGCTCAAAATGAAAATATAAACACACACCACCAGCTAGTTTTGTAAACAATCAAACATAACCTCAACTAACAATCGAGTACGTAATGCACAGTGGGTCTCACGAGGTACAAACACTTTTCAGGAAATATCTGACGATAAACTAAAATAATTATGAAAACAAACAGTTTACACTAATTTTAAAACATATCAAATATCACTTATATTTTTTAAATTGCACTTAGGCCTTGGAATAACCGCAAACACTAAATCTAAAAAAACAACTTGCACAAGATCAGCTGTTGCTGTGCTTTCATAATATAAAACCCTTATAGACTGGCAACTGCTGACACCTAGTGGATGATTCATGAGCTAACATTTGCTCACGGTTTGGGTATTACAAGGGACATCATGCAGCCAAGCAAAATTAATTTCACACCGCTATAATACGCAGAACTCAGTTTGGGTCTTGTGAGACCCACTATGCAGTGAAGGGTTAAAAAACCAATTGAAAAAAACAAAATATTGTATTGGCTACAAAAGCAAATAATAAACTCGAGAACAAACTTAAGTTTAAAAATCAAAATAGGTCTTTCGATGAATACGACGGTACTGGTGTATACAGGCTTAATTGTTCGGATTGTTCAAATTTCTACATAGTTCATTCAAATTGCGTTATAAAGAACACATCCCAAGCTCTAAGTCAAATATAGGAAGATCCACATTCGCTGAACATTTAAGCTCACAAGATCACAACATAAAAAGTATTAGTGAGAATTTGGACATATTACATAAATGCAGGAAATCTCTTAAACTGGACACTCTCGAACGGTTTGAGATATAACTTATAAGGCCACTAAAGAGAATTACGATCGCATCCTAAATGAAAAGTCAATATATAAAAATAATATTTTATTTAATAGAGTCAATGATATAGAACGAGATATTAGCTGTGTCAGATCGATAAAGTTTATCAAAGGTCAAATCGGTATCGATTAATTTTACTGTATACCGTGTTCCTGCGCAGGTCCGCGGCGGCCGCGTGTATTGTGTTTCGTTCTGTTTTGTCTTGTTTTTAATGTGTGTTAATTTATTTAAATATTTTCATTATCATGTATGTGTTGTTTTTATCGTTTGACGAGATGTGCAAACATCAACAAATGTAGTTTTACCAATATTCATTGAGGATCTGATGATGACACTTAATGTGTTGAAACTCGAGTAATCCTGTATTCGGATTTTAAGAAGCGTGGCGGAAGGTAATTAACCTGTTTTATAGTTATATCATTAACCTTTTTTAGAGTCCAAAAACAATCACCATTTTTTCTGGAGACAATAAAATACATGGAAAACAGAATATTATTCGTGAAGCTATTAAAAAAAAACACAAACTCAAAACCTAAACACTAAACTAATGCCCGCACTGAATTAACCACGCCAGAGAAACTTATAAACACTAAACAGAGCAAATCTCATATTATTATCAATAGTCTGCGATTAGTTGTACTTAGTGAATTACGCGACTTTCTGCTAATCGCGGTGCGGGAGCCGGCGCACCGAGCGACAGTGTAAACGCCGCCTGTGGCCGCCTGTGGCCGCCTATAAGCTTACAATTTCGTTCAACTTTGGATAGAGTAGGGGAACTGAGAAATGGGCGCGATTGTCAGAGCGCCGTAATGCGTGCTGTTCCAAAAACATTTCTGCTATTACCTTACACAAAAACATTTTCTTGTCCGAAGCGTTAAAGAAATATGTAATGACTTTCCACAAATAGTGATAATGGGTTGTTTAATGATTTGATTTAATCTGGGAGGCGCGCACCTTAGCGCCCTAAGAACGAGCCGCCCCTGATGATTATGTATGTAAAAATTATATCATTCACCGTCTGTGATTCAATACTACAAAATAACTGTCCGAGGTACACATACCACCTCATAGTTTTACTCTATTGCTTGTGACCTAACAAATGTCTTTTACTTATTAACTACGTTTAACATTTGTACATTTTAACTCTATTAATTAATTATTATTTACATGTTTGTCTGTCACTTGATCTTCCCTTCTGGATATTATTGTCTTCGTAAGTCATGGTTCATCATTGTCATAGTTAATATTTAGAATATTTTTCTTATATGCTGTCTTATCATTAGTTACACTCAATTATTATTTTTGTTCTCTGTACCTGTGGTCATGTTATACAATGCCCCGCCATCAAAAGTGATTATTTCTGAATACTCTTCCTGGTGTTGAGGAAATAATAACTTATTTGATTTGAGGTTCTCGATAACATTTCTTGATTGATGCTTGGTTGTAAACCATTTTGATTTTCTTGGAGATTGGGTTCTTAACTCATAAGTGTTATTGTTTTTGTTTTGTGTAATGACATAAGGTCCTGTATAGAGTAGTAATAATTTTTTGGTAATTCATTCTAGTGTGCTAGGTAACTCCCTGTTTTTTAATAATATCTCTTCACCTACTTCATAATGTATTGCTTTAGTCTGGTTCTTCTGGTACTTACTTCTTCTTTTTTCGGTTTGTTCTGTAATCTTATTGTAAAATCTTATTTTATCAATTGGTATGCTGGGTGATCAGGAAAATTTATTAGTTCTCATATTTCTCGGGGAGGTGCTTTCTCATGCATTGCAGTGTAAGGAGTAATGTCAATTGATTGATGATAAGCCAAATTTAAGAATTCTTCGGTGGACGCTAGGTATTCATTCCACCTTCGTTGCTGGTCGTAACAGTAAGTTCGTAGGATTCTCCCCACTTCTTGTAGTACTCTCTCTGCCGGATTACTGCTTGGGTGGTATACGGATATTTTGTAGGTTTTTATTCCTTGTTCCAATAGTTTGTCCTTCCACCGTTTTCCCTTAAATTGCATCCCATGATCCGTAACTATTGATATTGGTCTCCCCACTTCGGGTATGTAATGTTGTGTAATTATCTCGATGATCTTTTTGGTTGTCGCCCGGTTAATCGGGTATAATTTAGTAAACTTAGTAAAATGATCCATCATTATGAAGAGGTATTTATATTTGTGCCGTCCTCCGCTCCGAGGAAATGGTCCACACATATATCTAAAAAGACCTTCTCAAGTTTCTGGGTAGATGTGATCGGTATCATTATTCCTTCTTTTTTGTCATTATTACTCTTGACGAGTTGACATATATGGCATGTACGAATATAGTTCCGGACTCTTCGGTTAATGTCTTTCATATAAATCTATTCTTCCAGTGCCTTGATCACCTTCAACTCACCCATATGGCCGTATCGGATGTGATAATCTAGGACTAGTTCCTTTTCCATGGTTCTTGGTATCACTATCTTCCAATTACCTTGACTTAATTTGGGTTTCACAAATAGTATTCCGTCATGTAGGCAGTAGAATTGACTTACTCTGTCATCCCGTTTGTCTAGTTTTGTTCTGATGTTGATGAGTTTGGTATCTGTCTGTTGGTGTAGTCTTATGTCCTTAATGATGTTTTCTAAGTCTGATCGGTTCTTAATTATATTGTAAATTTTAGCTATCTTCTCCTTCTCCCCCTCGAAGGTTTGCTTTTCTATGTTAATATGGGACAGTATACCGGCTGCGATATTCTTTTTACCAGGAATATACTCCCATTTTATATCATATTCCTGTAGGGCCAACATCCATCTCGTTAGTCTGCCGTGACTCAGTTTGCATTTTCTCAGGAAAGAGATGGATTTATGGTCAGTTCTTACCGTGATTTGATACCCTAAAATGTAGGTGCAGAATTTACTACAAGCAAATATTACACTTAAAAGTTCTTTTTCCGTCACATTATAGTTCCGTTCACACTGATTTAATACTCTGCTGGCAAAGCTGATGACAAGATGGTTTCCGTCCTCATCTTCTTGATATAAGGCGGTTCCAAGGCTGATATCGCTGGCATCACAATTTATGAAGAATGGTTTGCAGAAATCAGGATGATGTAGTATGACGGATTCCAGGAATTTGTCTTTGATCAATTGAAGTGTGACATCCTGTTCGAACACTTGTCCACTTGTCCTGTTCCCCACGTCCACTTGTCCTTCGAAGATAGTTGTTGCTGAAATCTTGCAGTTAATTCGGAATAATTTCTCTGAAATGTTCGATAGTAATTACATATTCCGAGGAATTACTGTAACTGCTTCCTGTTTCTGGATGGCGTTTACCTTCTCTTGTGATGGAGATATATCTTCTTCACTTAAATTAAAACCTAAAAATTGGACTTCGTCCGCTACAAATTTGGATTTTTCTAATTTCAGAGTTATGTTGTTTTCTAATAATTTGTGTAGTACTTGTTCAACTCGGTTGCAATGTTCCTCCCAGTTGGATGAAGTGATAAGTAGATCGTCTACATAAACTGTGGTAAATTGAAGTACGTCCTGACCGAGGATCTGGTCCATACACTTGACAAAAATGGCCACTGAATTGATTAGACCAAATGGCAGCCACTTGAATTGATAATTGCGGCCCTCAAATATAAATGACATGTATTGATGACTGTGTGGATGTAACTCCACCTGCCAGTAGCCGCAAACCGTATCCCATGTACTAATAAACTTGGTGCCATGAAATTTTTTAAGGATCTCCTCTATTTCTCCTGGAGAAGTACAGTCATTTACGATCATCTTATTGATTTCCCTCGCATCTAAGCACAGTCTTACTTGGCCGTTTTCTTGGGAATTGCCACTATCGGACTGGTGTAAGGAGAATGGCTATGTTCTATGATGTGATTGTCTATCATCCGGTTAATTTCAGTTCGTACCGCCTCCTTCAATGAATAAGCAATTGGATATGACTTCTTGTGGAATTCCACTTGTTCTTTGAATCTGATCTTACATTGATAATTTTTCACCTTTCCTGGCGCCTCTGAAAATACATGTCGATACTTCTCATAGAGTCTTATTAAATTCTCTACCTGTTGTTTAGTCAACTTCGCTTCTGTTTTCTCATATTGGAATTGCCTGATTTCTTCTAACTTCTTCTTCCATAAATAATCATTGTCAATCTGGTATACTGTCGTCTCGCTTAGTGTGTGATTCCCTACATAATTTAATTTTTTAACATGGTAGCTGGATGGATTCGGAGGGGCACTTTCGCTTCCTATTAGCTCTGCCGTCCACACTACGTCGTCTGAGTACAGAGATACTTTCTCCCTGCTCAGGACGATGATGGCTGAATATTTTCTAAGCACATCACATCCTAATAATATGTTGAATGGTAAGCCGCTTGCAACTAAAAATACTGTGGCTATGTTCACACCGTTGCTGTTCAGATCGAGGAAGACTTGTTTTTTAACTGATTTGTTCTTGCGTCCCGTTGCTCTGAGTAAAGTAATATTGTTAAGTGGTAGGGTAGGTAATATTCTATGACATTCTCTTTGTATTCTCTCGAATTCCGTACTATTTATTAATGAGACATTTGCCCCTGTATCGATCACAATTCGTGCTGTAATTCCTTCTACCTTGGCGATTATATAAGTGATTTCATTATTATTGCTTATGGCGTTGGTACATTCTTCTTCTAATAATTCTTCTCTTAGATTGCATAGATAATTAGTATAAATGATCATTATTGTATTTTTATTTGTCGGTTCGTATGTTCCTCTTAGATACCCAGTAGATTGGAGCAGTGATAGGCTGTGAGTTGTTCTCACTGCCTCCTCTTGTTTAAAGTGTTGTCGTCAGTGTTGTTTTGTTCGTTTGGTTGACTTGTTACATTCTCTGGTGGTGACTCTGGTCATGCATTTGGAATGTAGTCAAAATTATCGTAGGGTCGTCTCCTTATATTCTCTTCCGGACTTTGACTCCTTCGTTCATGGTATCTTGGGGAATTATTAAATTCACGGTGGTCCCGTTGGTCATCATCATTACCGAAACTCCTGCGTCTCTGGTACTGTTATCTTCTAGGTCTGGTCTTTCTGTTTAGTTTATTCGGGGTCGATACGTGCGATTGGGATTGTTATTATTCGGGGTCTGATTATTTCGGTTGGTATTATTAAAAGGGTGGTTATTATTTTGGTTATTATTTGCATTATTGAGATGATGATTCCAATTCCCTTGGTTGTGACGGTTATTATTGTTGTTATTATTATGTTGGTAGTTCTGGTTATTATAATTATTTGTTGAATTATTATTGTTTCTCCCCTCATAATTACCGTTCCTTTGTTGGCTCCTATGATAGTAGTTCTCATGTTCGGAATCTTCAAGGATTGCGGCCATCAACTGAATTGTTTTAATTTGGCCATAGAATCGCGCTCTTGCGATTCCTTGTTTGAAATGGTAGGACAGTTTGGTGATGAGAGATTCTTCAGGTATCCGGGGTTCCAAATTTCTTGCAAGACACACCTTACATAGAAAATATGCAGTCTGTGTCTGTCCTCGGGTTGGATCAAATTTTCCGTTGCAGAGGTTGTCACGTATGATGTTCTGGGTTGATTCGGACCAGTATTTTGCTTTAAATAAATTTTTAAAGTGTTGGTAATCGGTGATGTCATGCCGAGTCGCCATCCACCAATTGTTGTTCATGTCCTTAAAATGTTCATCAAGCATTCCGCGTATTGATGTCCATCTGGTTTCACAGTGTTTCATTAGGTTTTCGTCGATACGTTCCAAAAACTCCATGGGATTTCGCTTGTAATTTTGGAAGTTAATAACCTCCCGGTTTTCTGTATTCGAAATATTAGACAAGTTGAAAGGTCGATTCCGAAAAAATTCTAGTTCGTTGTGTATGTTTACAAGTTCCTTGTCCCGCAGTTCATCAATCTTTTCCTTGTTTTGTTTTACCTGACCAATGACGTCATTCACCTTCATATCCATGTTTTCATACCTCTCCACGAAGCATGTTTCTACTCGTGTTATTTCTTCTTGATTCCCTTTTTGTAGCACCTCCATTCGGATTATATTGTCCTCCTCAATACTATTCATGCGTGTGTTGACGTCCTCCTTTATTTGTTGCATCTCCTCACTTGATTGGTTCCATTTTTCGTGTATTTCGGAAAGGGTACCCCTGGTTAAGAGGGGCAAAATGCCCCTTGAAACCAATCATTTTTTTGACTATGTAGGTTTGTGCCGATTAATTTATATCGGCGCGAATAATCAAAAACCGTGTACGGTATTTAACCAGAAAGCCGACAGAAAATACTGTACTGTATTTAGCGGTAGCATTTACAATACTGTAATGAGGTATTTAAGTGCGCCCGATTAGTGCTGCGCTCTGGTGCTCGCTGCTGATTCCAAGTAAGAAAGCCGGAACTGCGTTGTCTAAAAGCTGTCTTTTCCTGGTCCTCGTCCAAGTAAGAACGCGTGGCCGTCTTCTCAGACAGAAAGAAGTTTTTAGTTGCACCATCTTCATCTATGGCAGGCTAAACTAATACAGATCTGCGGGTCCCTCGCTGCAAGTCGAGGAACAGCTCCATCCTGAACATGAAAACCTAGACTCCCTCAACTTCATCTGCCGGAGGAGAATACCGAGGACGGGCCACAAACACCCTAACATGTAGACCAGAATACCACCACTTCACACATAGAATATATCAGGTGACACCAATCCATATTAATTTTATACAGTGAGATGTAACCCACTAGAACCCGTGGACATAGAGTCACATTACATCAATGACTTTAAGCTTTAAACATTTTAATTGCGTCCCCGGTTAACGGGACAGAATAGTGCGTGGACTTGGGGGGGAATCTTTTGTACATTTTGTAACTCTGTTTGTATAAACTGTGAGCCCAGAGGTTGGCATGTATCTGTGGCTGCTTACCATTTAGGCGTGTAAATTTCTTTCTTGTTTTCAGTAGAAGGGTTACCTTAGTGCTACTAATTCATTCAATCAACATGTAATTTCACTGGTTAAATTTAGTTTTCATTTTATGCTTTAATTTCACATTTTTATATACAGTTTGGGTCATATAGGGATAGAAGTTTCTTTGGTAGTTAAGTCGGGTCACCAGTTTAATCCTGTATAGGTGGATTTTCATGCAGACTTGAACATGCTCTTGGGACAGGTTGAGTTATGCACTATCTTGCCTAGGAACATGTCGGCCTTTGGGCCAAATTAATTTTAAAAGGTTATAAGGCATTATGACACATTACTGTTTTAATATTTAACAAAATTTATCATATTTAAATTCTTTTAATTGATTATGATCACTTGTGTGTTTACTGGATTCTAATTATAATTAACTCCAAGTCTAAGTGCTCAATGTGGGAGCACTTTATAATAGTATCAGGCACTATGCCAACTCCTGAATTTAGTATGTCCTGGGGCCACTGGTGTTACAAACATATATCTTATTATACACATATAATATGTTATACACATATTAGGTATTAAGACCTTGCAATAGGTGTTACGTGCAAGGCTATTTATAAATTGTTAATTATGTACCTCATGGGGTGGAAAAAGGTGTGGCAAGATTTAATGATAGAAGTTGTAAATGTCCTGTGTTGTGGAACGTGTATATGTATTGTATATTCGTGTGTATTTTTGGGGGTTAGATATAGGGCTAAAAGGAGAATATAGAATATAGATTTTATATTTATTAATTTTCAAGTAACATTTTTAAGGAGATATAATGAGTTTGGTTATAATAAAAAGATTTTATTGGTTGTTAATTTTGTGAGTTTTAATTGCAAGTCCCGTCTCACTGGATCCAGCGCATTTTTGGCTTCTCTAGGCTTTGGCCTAGTTTTAATTATCTTGTGGCCCCCCTTAAAAAAAAAAAAAACTCATTTTTTTTACAAGTCATACTTAAAGAGGGGTTACATTTGGTAGCAGAGCGTGGTTGAGATTAGGGTCAACCCTTGGGTCCTTTGGGTGTGACGGGGCTTGCAAACTCAGGAAACATTTTGGGGTTCGAATAGAACTTAGAATAATCTCTAAAAGTCCCTATATCTATAAGTACATATGTCTTGTTAGGTTTAAGGTTTTGTGTATTATATGTGTATATACTTGCCCGCCTGTTGGTATCGTTGAACGGTAGGTTGCCACGCGGTGTGAAATTTTAAAGGGGGAAATTCCGTGGAAACGCGAATTATCGCAGATCTGTGCCTAGGTGGAGAAATGGTTCGCGTATTACCTTGCCCATAATAGGGGAGGCGTTTTATTTATGCGGTATGGCCCTATCGGCAGGCGGTCTCTTCCGAGATACGGGAGCCGAAGTCATTGCAATTTTTTTGAGAATTTGTCGTTGGTCGGTAATTTTGTCATGTTGTGTGTTAGTGTGTGTGTCGCTTCCTTAATGTGTAGTGTTGTTGAGAGCTAGTTCAGGTAAGTGGGCTGGGTCCTCGCAACGGTAGGGGGACCCGCAGTCTGCTTAAAGGAAGGACAGTACTTAAGTATTTCCTGTGTTCTTATTGTCATTTGTTTTTCTACGGTGTTGTGTTTTTGTGTGCCGACCGCGAAGCTCGAGGATGAGTGTACTACACCCCAAGCTGTTTTTGCGCGACGAAATCGAGTTCGAGTTACGGGCGCGGGGGAGAGACCCTAAAGGGACGGTTATTGTATTACGACGGCAGCTCAGAGAAGCGCTGTCCGCGGGCGAAGCGCTCTCGAAGGTCACCATCGCTGACAAAGAGAGCGAGTTAGAGATTTGTAATGTGAAGTGGGAGGAGCTGCGGGAATCAGCTCGCTGCGTAGACAGTTTGGAGGAGGGTTCGGGGTGCTCCATCGGCGTCCGGCGAATCCGGCAACGCCTGCAGCATGTAATACACAGGCTGCAGAATCTTGAAGAACAATGGGGCGATCTTGAGCCGGCACATGATGTAAAATGTCTCATACAACAGATCACCTCGACCCTGCAGGGGTCTCAACCGGCTAGACCACCTACACCGGCTCCAGTTGCTGAGTCCGAGGTCTCAGCGGTAGCTTCGTCATATAGAGCAATAGAGCCTGCTGCAAGTACCCCGGTTCTCGCCGGTTTGGGGGCGGCGTCATATCATAAGCTGCCCAACCCACTGTCTCATATCATCCAGCAATTACCGGTCGTGGATGGACTGGATGTGGAAAAATTGTTACCATTTTTCAAAACCGTTTTCCAATTGGTTGATTTACCGGGCATGTCCGATCGCACTGTGCTCGAGCTCGTTTTCCCTCATTGTCGCGGCCCCATGGCTGAGAGGGTGGCGGATGTAATGTGTCGTAGAGGTGGAGTGGCGGAGTTCCACCAGGAGGTGTTGGAGGCGTTCGTGCCCGGTAGACTGATGGAGCAATTACGTCACCGACACTTTTATCGCGTGCAGGCGAGGGGCGAAAGTCTGGCCCAATTTGTACAACGTATTCGGGAGGTAGCTCGTATACTGGGACTGGGCATGTCGGAGGAAGAAGTGGTCCAGAATATTCTTGACGGCGTCTCCTCCGAAGACAGATTGCGTCTGGTTTTTGCTGAGCGGCCGCCGTGGTTTGCGGACTTGGACCGGCTCTGTGTGATGACCAAGGCCATTCAGATGAGCGACGAGGCGAGGGGAGACAGCAGAGGGGAACTACCCAGACCCCAGAGAGCGGAAGGACGCAGTGAACCGTCCCCCCCCCGACAGGCCCAGTCAGTTCGAAATCGCGAGCAAAGGAAGGAAATAATCTGTTACAATTGTAACCGCCCAGGGCACGTAGCTCGATCATGCACTCGAGGGCGCGCGCGTCCAGCACCTCCGTCGCCAAGACCCATACCAAAAAACTAAGTAGACAGGGGAAGATATGTCGGAGGATGTCTTCCCCTCGCTCGAAATCCTTACAACTGCCGACTACCTCCAGGCAATTGTTAGAATCCGACTCTTTCGACATCAAGGTCCCGTCCACTACCTCTCAACACCTTTCAGTATGCCCCTTTCTGTCGCTCGAGGTAAAAGGGGGTCAGCTCAGAGCTTTAGTTGACTCCGGTTCAGCCCGATCCATCATCTCATCTCGGGTATGCGCGGACCTTGAAAAGCAGGGCTTGATCAAGGGGTCGAACCTGTCGTCTTTAGTATGCTGGACTGCATCTCGGGAAATCTTGCCTATCTCCCAGGTGATTACCTTCAAAATTAAAATCGATGGGTTTTCTTGGGTGTGGCCTTTTCTGGTTTCTCCTGCTCGGGGAGTGGATTGTATTATTGGTGCCGATTTCATCGCGAAAAGTGGTTTCGTGCTGGACATCCAAGCGCACCAATGTTATTTTAAGTTTAATCGGGGAGCACTTATTCCATTCCTTGGGTACCAGGGAGCTAAGCCGGGTATCCAAGAGGTAGCTTGTCCCGATTCTGCACGAGATCATCTCACTCCATCCCAGCAGAGGGCCTCATACCGATTGTGTGAGGAATTTCCCGAGGTGTTAACTTCTACATTGGGACTCACACACCTGCTGGAGTATAAGATCCGTCTTACAGACTCTAAGGTAGTAAGGTCGCACCCTTACAAATTCGCACCTCCGAAGATGACCATTCTGCGAGAGAAGGTTCAAGAGTTGTTAGAACAAGGGGTGATTGAACCTTCTCATTCTAGCTATGCCAGTCCAGCATTTTTGGTACCTAAGCCTGGGGGTAAGCAACGTATGGTCATAGACTATCGGAAGTTGAATTCTAATATCGAGGTGGATTCCGTTCCCCTCCCAGACCTACATTCGGCCTTTAATTGGTTCAGTGGGGCCAGGTATTTTACTATAATCGATCTCAATGCGGCCTATCACCAGATTCCGTTGGCCAAAGAGAGTAGACCATACACGGCCTTTTGTGTACCCTGGAATTTGTACCAATACACAAGGGTTCCCATGGGTTTGGCTGTGGGGGCCCAGACACTCACTCGTCTTCTCGATACCGTTTTTCACGACGTGAAATTCAGGTTTGTTTTTAATTATTTAGATGATTTGTTGGTATATAGTGAGACATTCGAAGATCATCTGGGTCATCTCAGAGAAGTGATGTGTCGGTTGAGGAGATCTGGCCTCACTGTCAATCCCGAGAAGGTTCGTTTCGCCCAAGAGAGTATTTCTTTCTTGGGCCACTTGGTTTCACACCGGGGCGTTACTGTTGACCCCGAGAGGACACAGGGCATCCGTGACTTCCCTCCCCCTAGGGATGCGAAGGGAATAGCGAGATTCGTAGGTATGGTCAATTTTTACCGACGATTCATACCTAATATCGCTGAGATTGCCGCACCCTTGAACGAGCTGAGGAAGAAGGGCGCTAAATTTACATGGGGTGAGAGTCAACAAAAAGCTTTCCACACTTTGAAGGAGGCCATCTCCCCACCGGTGTTACGGATGCCCGACTTTTCGAAACCGTTTATACTACAGACGGACGCGAGTTCGGTTGCGCTCGGGGCGGTTCTATCCCAAGTTGTTGATGACGCTAGGCAGCCTGTGGCTTTTATTTCCCGGACATTAACCCAGCAAGAACGAAAATCATCTGTCTATGAGCTAGACTGTTTAACTGTTGTGTACGCTCTAGACAAGTTCAGGCGTTTCCTGGAACATGCTGAGTTCCTGCTCGAGACCGACAATCAGGCTCTCTCTTGGCTTCTGGCCAATCCCCGGCAACTGGGTAAAATTGGTAGATGGGTGGTAAAGATCTCATCCTTTAAGTTCAAAGTGCAACACATTAGGGGATCTCAAAATGTAGTTGCAGACGCCTTGTCCCGCATGTTTTCCCAGCGCAGTGATGCCCAATCTGAGCAACCCTGTTCCGTTCTGTTAGACTTTCCATTAGCCTTCACTGATGTGTTTCCCCATCAGTTAAACGACGAAGAGCTGGGTCCAGTCATCCAAAATATAAAGGAGGGTAACGTACAGGCCCCTTACTTCTTGTCCAAGGGAGTCCTCTGTTGTAGAGAAAGAAAAGGACGTGCCCCTAAGATTGTGCTGCCTAGCAAGTTAGTGCCTATGGTCTTCAGTTATTACCACAATTCCCCAGTAGGAGGCCACAAGGGAATTTCTAAGGCCATTTCCAGTATTAGGAGACATTTTATCTGGCAGGGCATGGATAGGGACATCGCGACCAGGGTTAAGAGCTGTCATCTATGTGGCTTGAGCAAGCCTGCCCAGAACACCAAGTTAGGGTTGTTGTCATCTGATGTGGCGAGCAGACCGATGGAGAAGTTGTTCATCGACTACGTGGGGTCATTCCCCCGTAGCAAGTCAGGTAATGTTTACCTGCTTGTTTGTGTGGATGCTTTTTCAAAGTTTGCCTGGCTATTGCCCTTACGGCAGGCAACAGCTCGTTTAACCATAAGCGCGCTCCAGAACAATGTATTTCAGCATTTCGGTCTTCCGACCATCATTGTCTCGGACAATGGCCCGCAGTTCATTTCGGGTGAATTCCGGCGGATGTGTTTCGCCAGTGGGATCAAACACGTAACCACTTCCCCTTATTACCCCCAGCCGTCCCATGCGGAGAGATTCAATCGGAATCTCCGGTCCGCCCTGATTGCTTATCACGCTGAGCAACAAACCACCTGGGATCAGAATCTGAAGTGGTTACAATTAGCTTTTAACACGGCCCGACATGATAGTCATTAGGCCGTGCCCTTTGAAATCCTATTTGGATTCTCGCCCGCACTCCCGTTGACCAATTTATGGAATATCGAAGATCTTCTGCCACGGGAGCCCGATAATAAAACTGCAGAGAGGTGGAAGGAAGCTCGGAAGAATTTGCTGCGAGCGCACGAGCGGGTCCGTCGACGTTATAATCAGGGGCGAATTCCAAACCCCTTCCGGATTGGGGACTGGGTCTATTGCCAAAGTCACCCACTCAGCTCAGCCGCAGACAAACGTGCCGCTAAGCTATGTTACCGCTGGTCAGGGCCACATCGCATCCTGGGGTTCACGTCACCGGTGACGGCCCGGCTGGGCGTACCGGGGGACGATTCTAAAATTATTGTTACTCATATTTCTAAATTGAAGCTCTGTCGGAGGGAATTAGCTGACTAATAGAAGTGGGGAGGGGGGGTAAGATTTGGGGGTTTCCATGTGTGTAGGAACGGTGATCCTTCGGTGGTGTGTGCTCCGGGGAAAAGGTAAGAACCTGATATGGTAGCGGGTAGATGTTCCCCACAATCCGGGTGGTGTACGTCTACTTCAGGGATGCGCCCCTGCCTGCGCGAGCCTTGGCTTTCTCCATTCGTCCTTATTTCGGAGGGAGCCATGTCCTTACCTACAGTCCCAGCTCATGACCGTTCAGAGATCCTTGCCCTTTCCATCTTCCCGATTTTCCTATCCTTCCCCTTATAAAAACATAATAAAAAAAAAAGAAAGATAAAATAAAAAAAAAAGGTGTTAGAGAGTGGAGCGAAACATGTCGGGTGGATGAGGTCGGTTGAGCACTTCGTCTACTCGATATGTTTTGGGCATGCCCTGGAAGTACACATGTAGTAGGTAATAATAAGGACATACCCATTGAGTAAACAAATTATGTGTCATGGAAACCTCCTCCCCCCGTTCTCTCGCTGGTCCTGTGGGATGTAAGTGGATTCATGGGATAAAGCATTATCGAAGTTTGAAGGGGTTAGTCCCCGTGGATTATAGGGCATGGATCCCTGTTGAGGTAGCCTCGGAGTTCCCGCACAAGTGGTCAAGCCTCAGGAGTTCAGAACTCAGGGTGCACCCGAACACTCTTTCTTCTTTTCTTCTTCTGTCTTTCTTGCTGCATGCTGGCCCTGATCAGGTCAGTGTGTAGTGCCAACACTCTCGCATACTACACGTCTTCTTTCTGTTTTTTCGACTTCCTTCTGAGCCATTGCTCTCCTGAGAACAAAGGCGACTGGGAAAACCGAGGAACACCTACCTTGTTGTAAAAACCATTGGGGTACACTGCAGGGTGCTCCTCTGTCTACTTATGGAGCAACTATGTTGCCCTTTTGGGGTGGGGGTGTGCCGATTAATTTATATCGGCGCGAATAATCAAAAACCGTGTACGGTATTTAACCAGAAAGCCGACAGAAAATACTGTACTGTATTTAGCGGTAGCATTTACAATACTGTAATGAGGTATTTAAGTGCGCCCGATTAGTGCTGCGCTCTGGTGCTCGCTGCTGATTCCAAGTGAGAAAGCCGGAACTGCGTTGTCTAAAAGCTGTCTTTTCCTGGTCCTCATCCAAGTAAGAACGCGTGGCCGTCTTCTCAGACAGAAAGAAGTTTTTAGTTGCACCATCTTCATCTATGGCAGGCTAAACTAATACAGATCTGCGGGTCCCTCGCTGCAAGTCGAGGAACAGCTCCATCCTGAACATGAAAACCTAGACTCTCTCAACTTCATCTGCCGGAGGAGAATACCGAGGACAGGCCACAAACACCCTAACATGTAGACCAGAATACCACCACTTCACACATGGAATATATCAGGTGACACCAATCCATATTACTTTTATACAGTGAGATGTAACCCACTAGAACCCATGGACATAGAGTCACATTACATCAATGACTTTAAGCTTTAAACATTTTAATTGCGTCCCCGGTTAACGGGACAGAATAGTGCGTGGACTTGGGGGGGAATCTTTTGTACATTTTGTAACTCTGTTTGTATAAACTGTGAGCCCAGAGGTTGGCATGTATCTGTGGCTGCTTACCATTTAGGCGTGTAAATTTCTTTCTTGTTTTCAGTAGAAGGGTTACCTTAGTGCTACTAATTCATTCAATCAACATGTAATTTCACTGGTTAAATTTAGTTTTCATTTTATGCTTTAATTTCACATTTTTATATACAGTTTGGGTCATATAGGGATAGAAGTTTCTTTGGTAGTTAAGTCGGGTCACCAGTTTAATCCTGTATAGGTGGATTTTCATGCAGACTTGAACATGCTCTTGGGACAGGTTGAGTTATGCACTATCTTGCCTAGGAACATGTCGGCCTTTGGGCCGAATTAATTTTAAAAGGTTATAAGGCATTATGACACGTTACTGTTTCAATATTTAACAAAATTTATCATATTTAAATTCTTTTAATTGATTATGATCACTTGTGTGTTTACTGGATTCTAATTATAATTAACTCCAAGTCTAAGTGCTCAATGTGGGAGCACTTTATACAGTATATAAACATACAGTATATGTATACAGTAAACATACAGTATATATACAGTATATAGTGCCTATAGTATCAGGCACTATGCCAACTCCTGAATTTAGTATGTCCTGGGGCCACTGGTGTTACAAACATATATCTTATTATACACATATAATATGTTATACACATATTAGGTATTAAGACCTTGCAATAGGTGTTACGTGCAAGGCTATTTATAAATTGTTAATTATGTACCTCATGGGGTGGAAAAAGGTGTGGCAAGATTTAATGATAGAAGTTGTAAATGTCCTGTGTTGTGGAACGTGTATATGTATTGTATATTCGTGTGTATTTTTGGGGGTTAGATATAGGGCTAAAAGGAGAATATAGAATATAGATTTTATATTTATTAATTTTCAAGTAACATTTTTAAGGAGATATAATGAGTTTGGTTATAATAAAAAGATTTTATTGGTTGTTAATTTTGTGAGTTTTAATTGCAAGTCCCGTCTCACTGGATCCAGCGTATTTTTGGCTTCTCTAGGCTTTGGCCTAGTTTTAATTATCTTGTGGCCCATCTTAAAAAAAAAAAAAAAAAACTTTTTTTTTTTTTACAAGTCATACTTAAAGAGGGGTTACATTTGGTAGCAGAGCGTGGTTGAGATTAGGGTCAACCCTTGGGTCCTTTGGGTGTGACGGGGCTTGCAAACTCAGGAAACATTTTGGGGTTCGAATAGAACTTAGAATAATCTCTAAAAGTCCCTATATCTATAAGTACATATGTCTTGTTAGGTTTAAGGTTTTGTGTATTATATGTGTATATACTTGCCCGCCTGTTGGTATCGTTGAACGGTAGGTTGCCACGCGGTGTGAAATTTTAAAGGGGGAAATTCCGTGGAAACGCGAATTATCGCAGATCTGTGCCTAGGTGGAGAAATGGTTCGCGTATTACCTTGCCCATAATAGGGGAGGCGTTTTATTTATGCGGTATGGCCCGATCGGCAGGCGGTCTCCTCCGAGATACGGGAGCCGAAGTCATTGAAAATTTTTTGAGAATTTGTCGTTGGTTGGTAATTTTGCCATGTTGTGTGTTAGTGTGTGTGTCGCGTTCCTTAATGTGTAGTGTTGTTGAGAGCTAGTTCAGGTAAGTGGGCTGGGTCCTCGCAACGGTAGGGGGACCCGCAGTCTGCTTAAAGGAAGGACAGTACTTAAGTATTTCCTGTGTTCTTATTGTCATTTGTTTTTCTACGGTGTTGTGTTTTTGTGTGCCGACCGCGAAGCTCGAGGATGAGTGTACTACACCCCAAGCTGTTTTTGCGCGACGAAATCGAGTTCGAGTTACGGGCGCGGGGGAGAGACCCTAAAGGGACGGTTATTGTATTACGACGGCAGCTCAGGGAAGCGCTGTCCGCGGGCGAAGCGCTCTTGAAGGTCACCATTGCTGACAAAGAGAGAGAGTTAGAGATTTGTAATGAGAAGTGGGATTACTTGTAAAGAGGGGTTACAGGTTTATTACAATTGTAAAAACATTACATTACACAAGGTTCTTAGGTTCCCATCTACCCCCTCTACAGAGGGAGGGTGAAAAATTGACTTTTTTCAATCTCTATTTTTTTTCTCAATTTTTATGAAACGTAAAGTTTCCAAAAAATTTGATCACATTTTTGGTATCAAAAACAATAAACTAAAAAATTTCGGTCCCCATGGGATCATGGGATTGTTTCTAAAAAAATTCGAAAATGTAAAAAATGTTATATCTCTAGTCCCAAAAGAGCTACAGGCATATTTTTTGTTTTAAAAAGTGTATTTTAACAATCTTTGTATACTAAAATTTTTTCAGATTTTTTCGAGTGGTGGGCCAACCTGAAAAACGCAAAAAAATACATTTTTCGGCTATTTTTAGGGGGTTTTGTTAGCCTGAAAGTAGCTAGTACTCTAAATAATATTAAAAATGTAAAATTATATTATTTTCTTTCATAATATATAATACAAGGTCATTTTTTTAAATAAATAAATTGGAATTCATGAATTTTTGTTATTTTTAAGCTTATGTTTATATTTAAATGAGCTACAATTTAGTAATATTACTCTTATGTGTGCACACATATACGTATACACACTGTGAGTGTGTGTGCGTGTGTGTGTGTGAATATATATATATTTATTTATTTGACATTTGCAATTCTTATATTTAACTCATTTAAAGCTTGTTTTTTTTTGTATTAAATTAGAAAAGTATGCAACATACTTTAGTTTCAAATAAGGATTTTTTTTTTACGCTTAATAAAGAGATTTTTATTTACTCTGTGCATTGTTAAATACATCAATTATTACTATAGCAACCATTTTACAGAAACAAGAATTTCATTTAACAACTCTGGTTGTACCACGGCTAGGCTAGATGGCACAACAGGTCATGGGCCTGATGGTTCAGAGAAGAAGAAGTAGTAAATATTGTGATGAAGAATTAAGACAATATTTCTGAAAAATTAAGACTCCTTATTTATTTATTGTTTATCAAAAAAGACATAAAACTGTTTGTTTCTTACATATAATAAAGTTATTCATTTTTTAAGACATTCAAAAAGTATTATCCTCTTAATTTTGAAAAAAAATATTGGCAAAACTTTTGACAGTTTGTATGCCAGTAATGAGAATTACTCAGAACTACAATTGTAGAAAGTTAGATCTTTAAATAGTTTAAAAATGTAAGGCAGATTTATATTTATTACATTCAACAAAATAATCAATATTTAAAACTACTATTAAGTTGTAAAAAAGTTAATCTTCATCACTATCTTCCTCAATAACTGGTTGCACTTCCTCAAAATGAAATAATTTTGTAAGAACTTCTGCAGGCCGTATAATTTTTGACAAATATCTGCCGTATGATAAGTAATAAATAACAGCAGCGATATGTGAACAACATCCAATTGTTCTATTACCATTTGCACAGTTACAACAATAACGCTTGATTCCATCCATTTCACTACTATTTGGGTTATAATGTAAATAGCATTTATACGTTTTGCTGTTTATATGTCTTGACCTCACTTCAAATCGAACAATCTCTGGTTTAATTTTTAACGTACTCACAGGGAATGAACCATTTTCATCTATAATTTCTGCTAAGTAAGATACAGATTGGGAAAGCTGATAAGATCCTGTGAAAAAAACTTTTAATTCGTCTAATGACATTTCTGGGAAATCAAGCAATTCCTCTGAAGATAACAACTGAAATGGTGTTACTTTTCTATTCCAGTTATTATTTTCAACTTCTACACCCAATGTATTTACATCATTTTTGGTAGCATTCATCCAACTGATAATTTCGTCAAGTAGTCCTTTATCTGAATTTAATCGTTTTCCAAAACAATTTTGAAGGAAGCAGGCTATTCGACAGTATAAACCGGCATCAGGAAGAAGAGAATTATGCAACTGATGATGCAAAAGCTTATATTTCTGTCCAATTATTCCATGTACAGCCTCAATGACCCATCGAAGTTTTGTAACTAATCTGGATTCATTAGATTCTTTTGCTGTTAACTGATTACGTTTACCTTTCAAAGCAGACATCAGTACAACAAAACCTTTTTCTTTTAATGTACTTACTATGTCTCTAAAGCCTCTATCTAAAATGAAAATATCACCTTCTTTTAGAATAGTGCTTAGTCCATTTTCAGTTGATAATAAACAGTCTAAAATTTTGGCATCGTTCTTTTTAGGAAGAAAGAGTCCAGGAACATCAATAATATATCCATCTGTTGTAGTTATAGTGAAAGGCTTACACAAGGAGTTTTTTTTTTACCGCTGTAAGATTTGCGCTGATAAGTGTTATTGGCACTCTTCTGATGACGTATACAGGAAGCATCACAAATAATAGCCAGACGATTACTTAAAGTATGGAGTTTTTGTGCAGCTGCAGCAGTGTGATTTTTGATGAGATATTCCCTAGAAGTAGAGTGAAGACCGAAATGTTTTGGTAACACGTCCCTTTTTAAACATTGTAAAACAGAGTGAATGAATTCGGAAATCATCTTCTCATCTTCAACACCAAGTATAGCAGAAACTAGTTTATCAGAATTGCCAGTTCTTAATTTGCATAAGAATGCAACAACAGCTTGACTTACATTGCGATTATCAGAATTTCTCATAGATGGCATCATATTTCAAAGTGAAATGATGTTTTCCCAAGAGATTGTCCTGTAAGAGCATAAACACATTCCTCTGAAATAGAAAAATCGGCAATCTTATCGAATAACTGAGAATCAACTTTAACAGACAGAACGTCCATAAACTTTGAAAGTTCTGTAATTTCTACTAGGCTGATGTTTGAATAAATACAAATTTTTCCTGCTTCACTCTCATAAAATCGATTTTTTATTGTATGGATAGAACAACATCTGTTGCGTTTTGGAATAAAGATTCTTCTCTTTACAAATACTTGTATCCTTGCTTCAAAAGTAACATCATGAAGATCACTTTTTGATTGACAAATAAAACAATATCCGTCACTTGAAACCGAACGTGCAAATGGCATTTCTGCTACTTCAATAGTTTGTGGTGTAGCTTCTGATGTATTCGAAGGATCATCATTTGAAGTCTGTGAAGAAGTCATAGAAGCTTGCGAAAAGAGGTAGAAGAGAGTACACTCAGAAGGTGTAGTCGATAATATATCTTGGCTCGATATTTCTCTGCCTTCCCCATGTTCATTTTGATCCTCTTGATGTCCTATGCTTGGTAGTTCTAGTTTACAAACGTATGTTTTACCAACGTCTACAATAGTTCATTCACTATATGAATGTTCAAATATTTTTTTGTACAGTAGTAATCATATGTACTTACAAGTAATGATTTTGGCTGTAGTTCTTTGTGCAATACTCTTCTTAAAGTTTTTCTGTATGCGTCCACATTCAACAAATATACTTTATCTACTTCTTAAATAAACGATTTTAGTATATTTAGTTGTTTGAAAAGAATATAAAAAACTATTGCAATTCACAAAATTGAAGGTTCAAGAATAAATAACTTCATCACAATATTTACTTCTTCTTCTTCTCTGAAGCATCAGGCCCATGACCTGTTGTGCCATCTAGCCTAGCCGTGGTACAACCAGAGTTGTTAAATGAAATTCTTGTTTCTGTAAAATGGTTGCTATAGTAATAATTGATGTATTTAAGAATGCACGGAGTAAATAAAAATCTCTTTATTAAGCGTAAAAAAATCCTTATTTGAAACTAAAGTATGTTGCATACTTTTCTAATTTAATACAAAAAAACAAGCTTTAAATGAGTTAAATATAAGAATTGCAAATGTCAAATAAATAAATAAATAAATATATATATATATTCACACACACACACACACACACACACACACACACACACACACACACACACACACACACACACACACACACACACACACACACACACACACACACACACACACACACACACACACACACACACACACACACACACACACACACACACACACACACACACACACACACACACACACACACACACACACACACACGCATGCACGCACGCACGCACGCACGCACGCACGCACACACACACAGTGTGTATATGTATATGTGTGCACACATAAGAGTAATATTACTAAATTGTAGCTCATTTAAATATAAAAATAAGCTTAAAAATAACAAAAATTCACGAATTCCAATTTATTTATTTAAAAAAATGACCTTGTATTATATATTATGAAAGAAAATAATATAATTTTACATTTTTAATATTATTTAGAGTACTAGTTACTTTCAGGCTAACAAAACCCCCTAAAAATAGCCGAAAAATGTATTTTTTTGCGTTTTTCAGGTTGGCCCACCACTCGAAAAAATCTGAAAAAATTTGAGTATACAAAGATTGTTAAAATACACTTTTTAAAACAAAAAATATGCCTGTAGGTCTTTTGGGACTTGAGATATAGCATTTTTTAACTTTTCGAATTTTTTTAGAAACAATCCCATGATCCCATGGGGACCGTAATTTTTTAGTTTATTGTTTTTGATGCCAAAAATGTGATCAAATTTTTTGGAAACTTTACGTTTCATAAAAATTGAGAAAAAAAATAAAGATAGAAAAAAGTCAATTTTTCACCCTCCCTCTGTAGAGGGGGTAGATGGGAACCTAAGAACCTTGTGTAATGTAATATTTTACAATTGTAATAAACCTACATAGTCAAAAAAATGATTGGTTTCAAGGGGCATTTTCCCCCTCTTAACCAGGGGTACCCTTTGTTGTTTAATTCTGGTCATCTCCTCTTCTATTTTCTTATTTGTTTTTTCATTGTTTTCGTCAATTTTCTTGTTCATTTGCTCGTTGTTATCCTCAATGGTTTTACTCAATTCTTCCTTTAAGGGTTCCATGTTTTTCCGGTTATTATGTTTTAATTCTTCCTTTAATGCTTCCATATTCTCTTCCATCTTCTTACTGTTGTCATCTATTTTCTCTTCCATCTTCTTACTGTTTTCTTCCATCTTCTTACTGTTTTCTTCCATCTTCTTACTGGTTTCTTCCATCTTCTTACTGTTGTCCCTTAATTCGTCCTTTAATCGTTATTGTTATCCTCCATTCGGCCGAATCATTCCAACATAACACACATCATCTCCTGGTAATTAACGTTCTCTGTTTGTGCGGGGTTTTCTGGTTGTTTCTCTGGGTTATCCCCTACCATAACCTCCACTTCTTCACCTGATTTGTCTCCTTGTCTCCCGTATCGATTTCTTTCTCCGCGTCGGCTGCGCCTTTTGTTAGACATAGCTCGACGATACATTGATGTCTTGTATTGCAGCTGCTTGCTAGAATTAGGTTTTTTTTTTTGTATGATCGCCAGCTAGAAATGATAACCTAGCCCTCAAGTTGGTCGCCAATTTGTAATGTAAATCTATAATTTATAATTTAATTTGGTTAACTAGGCCTACCTTATTATTGTTAAAATAAAATAAATTACTCCTTTTCTTATATATTTTTTTTCTGGAATTCAAATAAATTTATTATTCCTCTTTGACATTTTTTAATGGTGTTGACATTCAATGTCTCTTCATTTATTGGTAACTCATTTCAGTTGTAGAACATGACAATTCTTATAATCTCAGGGTTGAAGTAAAATTCATGTCAAAGTATTGTTCAAGTCATAACATAACATAAAACACATTATTTATAGTGAATGTTTTGTAACTGTGTATGTTGTTAATGTATGTTGAATAGTGGTAGTAGGTCCTTTGGATCATATAAAAAGATAACTAAAACTGAACTGTTAGTACTAATAATTAGAGTTTACTAATAAAATTAATTATTAAATTGTTTATATTGTTTATTTTATAATTGTTCACTGTAACTCTCTTTTTAAAACGTGATAATGTTTGTTAAATATCTGGCTTAGTCTGTCGGAATGATCTCACCAATCTGTAGTTTTCTTGAGAACTTTCTTCTTGATTTTTTACTTCAGTACATCAGATTTTCTTGTGTACTTGAGATTAAATGAGTATTCTTCTAGTTTTTTCAAATGGTTTTTATAGATCATTTCATCCTTCATCAGTCATTAATTTTAATATACCTTCAGGAGTAAATTGTATATGTTCCCCTCGTTCTTTTCAATTTTTTCCAACAATAATTCTTCTTTTTCCCAAAACTCTAATTTATTAAGTTAAGGTCTTGGATCATATTTTTGGGTCTCAGGTTCGATTTTACATTTTATAAGTAATATTATTCCCTTGTATTTTATTTTATCTTCGTCACTAGATGATATTGTGAGTTCGTAACGTAAGATTTCTCTCTTTTTAGTTATTTACACTTTGTTTATTCATACCACATGAGCTATATAGTATTCTCATATGCATTCTTACCATATTCCTTCAGTGGACAACTGTGTGACTGTGCATATGACCATGTGCTCTGTGTTATCATGTGAATTCTTCCCCCAGTTATACAAAAGTTGATTATTCACACTGGATCATATTTTTAAAAGTTATGATTGTCAGTGATTAAGCACACTTAACATGTCTTTGTCATGTTTAACATACTTTTAAAATATGAGTAACTTGAACTTTTGTTATATGAAATAACATATGAATATATTATCGGTAAGATGGGAAACAAAATTATGTAAGAACAGGTATAGAAGAAAGTTACTGGATTTTGTTACGTGTCTATTGTTAATACTACCAACTATATAGAATACTACCAACTTGGGTCACAAAATTATTATTGATAAAAATTTATCAATGGTAGTATTCTATATAGTTAATTTTTTTTAAAGTGGTAAACTGTAAGTGCAGCAACCATGGTAACATTTGATAAGTACACTGAGATGACAGACACAGACACATTCATTGTACCTGAATTTCCATGCTTCTTTTCAGATGTACCATTTTATGGAAGCTCATTGTTTCTCCTAATTATATAATTAGACAGTATTGATAACAGTGATACTTATATACGAGTATTTCAAATAATATTTCAATTCTGACCTTTGAAAATAACATTTTTTCTTCAGTACTTTAATTTTTCTTTCTGGAAATCACATTCAAAAACTCACCATTCTGATAATTTAGGTTGATTTTTAAGAGCTCCTGCTACTTGTCTTTCTACATAATTAAGCACTTTGTAATATTTCTATCATTAATAATAAATATTATGGAAATACATAGGCCAGACAGGACATAGCTTCAAACAAAGATACATTGAACACACAAAGGCACTCCACTCCACTACAGAATCCACCTTTGCAAACCACCCCATTGAAGCAAACCACACATACAAAAACATCGACAATAACATGAACATTCTACATGTACACACAAAAGGCCAAAAACTAGACACTCAAGAACAATTGGAAATATACAAACACACGAAAACAAATAAAAATGACATCCTAAACGAACAGACGCAATTCAAATCACACACATTATTTGAACATATCACACCCCACACACACAACATCTATCTTTCGAAAATCGATTCCGTTGCCAACAACAAGACGGACAGTGCTACTAGCGGCAACCTCTGAAGAAGCTTTGTAAAAGTGAAAACCGGTTCAGGTTGTAAGGTAAAATGTTTACGTTTTTACCCATAAAAAGTTTTGTGTTCCGAGTCGTAGTGAAATAATTATATTTAGTTAAGTAACGGACACGTCATGGACAACAAAATCCAAGAAATATTATGGTTCATTATATATTGTTATGTACAAAATTTTGCATTCTTAAAAACACGTTAGTTTTCTACATTCAGTCTAGTTCAGTCTTCTAATTTCATATTGGTTCAATCATTTTCAACACAATGAAATTTTTTTAACATTAACTGTGAATTAATATACTTTTATTAATTAATCGCCTTAAATTGAAAAAAATATATTTTCGTAATTGCTGACACAATTTTTTAAGAAAGCAATATTTTAGCTACACTAGGAATTGGTAGCCATCTTTAGGTTCATAATTCCAAACAAAAACTCCAGTGGTAGACAGTCATGTGTGAATGGTGGCTACTAACAGCTGCATATAATTAAGCATACATATGAGCTACAACTAACATTCATTCATATGATATCAAGGTTTTTGTTGATTCTGTAAGGTTAGTCTTCTTCTACTTGTTAGCGAGTTTCCAGCCTCGATCTCTCAATGTCTCTTGTAAACTCTATGCACCAGATCCCAGAGAAGTGGATTGATGGTTATTTTTGCCAGTGATAACTCTTTTTTTCCATGTTCCTTTACCAATTCTTTAAGTCGGTATCTCTCTTCTCACTGTCCAGTACAATTTAATAGGGTATGCTCAATGGTGTCCTCTTCTTCATTACACACCTTACACATTGGTGAATCGCTAAGGTGAAATCTATTTAGGTAGCTTTCCATCACCAAATGCCCAGTTCTTAATCTCGCTCCAAATGTCTGACTTGATCTACTAATACTTCTGTATATATTAAGGTTGTTTGGTATCTTCTGTATTTTGAAGAGCTGGCGGCCAGTAGTTTCCTGATTCCAGTTCCTTGTCCATTGGCTAGTCAATTCACTTGATATACTCTTACTAATTTGTAGTATAGCCACAGCATTATTTTCTCAAAACATTAAGCTAGTGGTCAAACATGTTTTTTCACAAATAAACAGTAAGAATTATAGTTTGAATAAAAAACAAGTAATTATGTTGGCAATCATGTGTGTGTGTGTGTGTGTGTGTGTGAGGGGGGAGAAACAGTAGACAATCAATCAATATTTTTTTTATAAATTTTGAAGTTCTTTAATTTTAGTTTACTATTATTCTTAACTTTATTTTATCTAGTTTTGTTTTCTCATAGTGTAACATACACATTACCTCTGTTATAAACCTTTACATATTTTGTATTCTGGTATATTACATACTTTTTGTATGCTTTTGTTTAAGGGATGCAGAATAAGTACAACAATCGAAAGTCTAGCACATACCTAAAAGATGGACGCTTTTTTGGTATAGCCTATGGTACTGGGAGCACAGCTGGTTATCTATCAACAGATACTGTAACAGTAAGTATGACATCAATAATAATGATGAACACTATACCAATGAGTGACAGTATATATGTATGTACCAATACTTCAAAAAAGATTTACAATACCTTTCAACTGTTATGTATGACCTGGTATGCTGTGTGTGTGTGTGTGTGTGTGTGTGTGTGTGTGTGTGTGTGTGTGTGTGTGTGTGTGTGTGTGTGTGTGTGTGTGTGTGTGTGTGTGTGTGTGTGTGTGTGTGTGTGTGTGTGTGTGTGTGTGTGTGTGTGTGTGTGTGTTTTATTCCTCTGGTCTGTGAATCTTAAATTTTAAAGTGGACAATTCCTTTTTATTCTTCTGCTTCTTCTTTTCTCATTTATACCTTATGGTGTTCTGTCTGCTATCCATCTCCTGTATATAAATAGAGCAGTAACAAACAAAATATTTTGTTAAAATAACGTAAATGTGAAAATTATAATGTAAATGTTAATGCAAGTTATATGGATATTACTATGAAGAAAAGGTCAGTTAATCATAATATAAACATTTTTACAAGAGAATAGTAAGTGCCCTTGTAATAGCAGAACTAATGAAAGTATTATAAAAGTTCATCAAATTGGGTGTAAAATCATCATTTGTATGTTTGGGACATAGCAGAACAAATGTGTACCAATAAACCAATAATTTAAAAGATCATAATTAAAAATCCTGATATGAAGTAAAGGTATATTATATAATTATGGTAAAAGCAGAGAATCCTTGAAAATTTGCAATGATATTTTGGGAGGAAATTAATATTTTGGGCAGATTAACCATTAGGCTGACTAGGCTGTAGCCTAGGGCACGGCACTTTGGGGGGCACACAATTTTAACTAAAAAATAATAAAATTTTACAGCTAAATGTAAAATTGGTAATAAATTACAAGGATACAAATTTGAGTTTATTTTGAACACAGCCTGTTTGCATGAAATTGTGGTAAAACTGTACATACATAATAGAAGTGCTTTCCAAACTGTTTTCTCTGGTTATGAATCATCGGCGGCTGGCGCTCATAGAACTATGCCGCGGCCCAACTTTCGTGGAATTGCCGACCACGTTATCTATTCCTTCCACCTACAGTGATATACATGACATGTTTGGGTTCTTATGGAAATTACCTGGACTTTCTTAAATAAATAATGACATAATAAGACAAAAAGCTAATCATCTTCTAGAAAGGATCAGACATTTCCTGATGAGTGTGTGCATTTAGCTCAATTTTTAAAAGACTATGGACCTGTCAACCCAGAACAAGAAGGAGAATAAAAGAAGAAAAAGGGATCTGAAGCAAAACAACAGAATTTTTTGCACTGTTGAATTTTTTTTAAACATTTAACTTAGAATCAATGTTTCCTAATGTTGAGATAGCTTTGCGCATTTTCCTTACTATACCTGTCACTAACTGCAGTGGCAAAAGATCTTTTTCAACTTTGAAGGGGGTGAAGAATTATTTACGCTCCAATTTTGTGCCAGGATAAACTGACCAGTGTAGCCCTCTCCTCTGCATTCTCAAGTGACTTTCTGCAAGGACTTGATTTCAGTGAGGTGATTAAAACGTTTGCTCAATCTAAAGTGAGAAAAAATAATCTAGCTTGAACTTTACATGAGCTTGAACTTTACAAATCCACAAGATATTTAACTGATTGTCTTCTTTGTGTAAATGATGTTAAATGTACCCTTAATAAAACTATTATAATTCTGTAACTACTTAGTTAATTTTTTCCTTATAAAAGCCAAGCAAACTACAAATGGTTGAAGGTGTAACTCTAAAAAATCTCTGAAAAATACCCTCAGTTTTCAATTCTTGAGACTATTTCCAAAAACAGTAAGATATTTGAAATATTCCTAACTAAGAAATATATTGTAGGGTGTTTAAAGCTTCATTCAGCCCCTTGGAAATAAATGTAAGAGTAGACTGTGGGAGGTGAGGGGGGCCCCCTAAAATATAATTAGCCTAGGGTGACAAGATACCTTAATCCGGCCCTGATCATGTCAGCACAAATCATGATGTACAGGTCTGTGAGTGACCCTGGAACAAACTGACAGAATACACAGTACACAATCAGAAAAGCCAAACAATCACTGCCCCCCCCCCCAAATATGTCATTCCAAGTCAACAGTCAAAACAATTGTTTTTTTTTTATAGTATGTATGTTTCCACTACAAATGTATATCTGAGCAGTCAGCCAATCACATCTGAGCAAAATTGTTGAAAAAGTTACATGAAAAAAGAATTAGACAAAAATAACCAGACTGTTTCACCAGTAATCATACTATCTTGTACCATATCAGTGGACCTCCTCACACGGTTGTACGTGAGATTGTTTTAAACTACAGAACCAACACTGTGTTTTAATACCATCCATGTTCACAAGTTCTGAACTAGGAAATTTTTCTCATTCCCAAAGGAAAACAAAACTCTGAGGGAAACATATTTTTATGACATCAACTGGTAGCACTGGAACACACACCACAAAACCATTTCCAAAACGGCTTTGTAAGGTAAGCAAATTGCTAGCAGTAGTGTATAGCTTCTTAATGAAATTGTTTTGAGAGGGACCACAGTAAGATTCAACTATAAGAAATGTAATTCTTAGTTACTAGTTAGTGAATTTTGTTTCCAGACTTTGAGACAGATTATATTTTAGTTTGAGATGTTTTTGAATAATTATAGGCATAAATGATAAGGTAATAGAACAACTATTGTGCCCCAAGTATTTAGATTCATATTTTTTTAATCTTCATCATATCATTATAGATTGGTGGACTTGCAATAAAAAATCAAACATTTGGTGAAGCAGTGATTGAACCTGGCACAACTTTCTTCAATTCATCATTTGATGGCATCTTAGGTCTTGCTTACAAGAACATTTCTGCAAAGGGGGTTGTTCCACCATTTTATAACATGTACTCGCAAGGACTAATTGACAGAAAAATATTTTGTTTTTACTTAAACAAGTAAGTTGATCACATATTCCCGAGACTTTTTTAGTAACTGGAGTATATGGAAAACATGTTCACTTACTCTTTGACAAAATAATAGTTTTAGTTCTTAGTTTATTACCACAAAATTACCAAGTGGTTACAAATACCAGGTGAAATTACTTATAGTGCTTCATAAAACAATGTAATAAATTAAATTAAGTTGATTCAGCCCATGTGCATAGAAAAGACTGTAAAGTTACAGGAAAAATAAAATCTGACCAAATTAAATTCTCATAAAAACTTTTTGTGAACTTAAAATGTCTACAGTAAAACTTTTATTAATCTTATTGAACTACTATAGTTTTAGTAGCAAATGAAAAAGGAGGACAACAAAATTTCTTCTATCAAAAGGGTTGTGTAGTTGCATATATAAAAATTGGCATCAATTTTTTTTTAATTTTGTGAATTTCATGATATGATTCATATAAAATGTGTATCAATTATTTTAATAAATTACAAAAAGCATCACAACCAATAAGGAGATGTATAGTAAAATTATTATCACCCTTTTACTATAAAGAAGTAAAATTATAGAAAAAAATTTATTTTCCTATTTCAGTTTACCAGATTACTGAGGAGCAAGCCATTTTTAATTACTAAATTAAAAGTCAAATCTTTGTTAAATAAGCATATAACAGTAATCATTTAGTATATACGCTTGCACTAAATGAAAAATTACACAAAACATTTATGTTCAGTGGCGAGGTGTAGTTCTAAAACTAGTGGAAGCACTTCTTTATCATACGTTGTCATATATGTTTTACACAATTTTATATATCAAACAATATTCAATTTTGCAAAAAAATTAAGTTTATTCATTACATATTTAATCTTAGTAGATATTAATAGTATGTGAATCATTTACTATATTATTTGTAGTTTAGCTGAATCCTTTGGCTTTTATTTGTGATGGTGTCGATCACATCATTGTAAAAAGATGTTTTCCTTCGCAGTTTTGTGAGTAGAGCGTTTTCTGTGCTAATGAGAGCAAGTGAGGACACCCTCATAAGATGTTATGATATTAAACGGCGACGATACAGGAGGCTCAGGTAGGTGGAGCCTCTACCTGACTTCCGCCATCTACAAAGCATGTGGAAATAAAATCTTTCTGCCTCGCCATTTTTCGTGGCGAGGTTTTGTATGTTAGGCGTAGAAACTGCGCCCCGTCGTGTGTTTGTGCATATCATACATGCCAATCATTGAATTCACAAACGAGTGTCGCATTCTTCAACTACACTCCGCCCAAAAATTTTACGTTACTGTTCTTTGTTTGAATACAGCCGTATTTTACATGGGACTTGCAATTAAAAGTTTAAATAAATTTAATAAAAATAAAAACCCCCCTTTTTGCCACATTACAGTACCCCCCCAATGAGACGTTTTCTGCCGAAACAGAAAAACTCTCATTGCTAAACCCTAAGAGGATCGGTGAGGATATGGTGCCAACAACCCCCTCTTAATTTCTTAACGCATCATGGGTAAACTACCCCCCTAGCTCGGCGACTATGGCTGCACCTGAACGGGATTACTGGACTTCTCTGTGTGAGATCCCAACACCATAAAATCGGACAGATATTCACCATAGTACCACCCAACCTCAACTCATTCCATAAAAAAATCAAACACTGGCCTTATACCATACCAGATCCTCAACCGATATGTTCCCCCTTACATGCATACTGGGTTGCCTTTAGCAAATACTGGGTGCGTACATATATTCATTACTATATTATAAACAAACTCCATACTTTTAATTCATAAAGTATTTTATCCTTTCAATTCAATTCCTTTTCTCAAAACTTCCGTCACAGTTTCAAATCAAAATAAATCAAACAAATCAAATTTAAATCATTTAGACTTTGTTCACCTACAGAAATGAATCTAAGTTCAATATCAAAGATTTCCTATTACCATTAATTTGATCAACTCTTTCCATTTACTCTTAAAATTTCAAAATCTTTTACATGAATTTAAAACTCTTCTTTATTAACTGCTAACCATCATAAAAAAAAAACAAAATAAATTGAACACCTTATTAAATCATAAATTCCCTTATCATTACATTTGTTTACAACACGTATAATATGAACAATATAAATCAATTAATACATTAGCCATACATATAATCCACAAAATATTTTGAATATCGAAACACAATCTGTCTAGCAAAACTAAATATTTTTTTTTTCAAAAAAATCGATTCCCAAAAAACAATTATTTTGTTACCCCAAATTTATTATTTAATTATTTCAATATTGATTAACAAAATCTACGAATCAATTGTAGGAAACAGACTACATATCAAACATCAGTCATCAGCTGATCTCTCTGGGTCCTGTGAATGACCTCATCCTAGATACACTTCAAAAGTATATAATGCAAAATACATGACATATGTTTATACCTTACAGTTTATACTCTTATACCCTAACATAGTACAAATAATAACACAATAAAACATAATAAACAAAATAGGATAAACATCCTCTATACTTGCAACAATCTTTTCCAAAACCAGTAAAATCCTTTATAAAATTATTATACAGAGCATACCATTTTTAAATCAACTACCTCTAGACCGACTATCTACTACAATAGTATTTCTTGAATCAAAACAAAATCATTATAATTGACCCTAACACTTAAAAATCATTCGTTCTCATAAGTGAAATACATCACTAATCATTGAATCATAGTTATAGCAACTGTTACTGAACAGGAACTGGGTCGTCAACCACCAACTCTCTCTTTAGAGTAAGTGAAATTGAATGTCCCTCTGTTTACAGATGTCGTCACCCTCTCACTGATTTCTCAGTTACCACTCCTACTACATCGTTTTCTTAAGTCCCCCCTTTACCCAGTTACAATTAGGTAACCACCCGCCGGATAAACCGGATAGAGCATTTGCCTTATGCACAGATGCTTATCTGTACCCCTGGCTTGTAACGGCCAGCTCCTTTTCCACACACACTATTGTTTCCTGCTGGTGGACTGTAGCGCCCATTTGCATCCCCAAGAACTGAAGTTTGTATAGGGTATAGACGCTGCCTATACCGTTCTTGGTTCAACGTTATATAAAAATTCGGCATTACTGATGTCCGAGGACACCAGTAATCCTACTATAATGATTCACACACCCTTAAAACGGCACTATCACCACCTTCAATGATAGCCGCTGTTCCATAGTTATGTAGGTTCCCCTGAGTTACCCTCGGTTAATTTCTACGTTCACCAATTTAGAATATATTTACATTATAAATCCACGGTCAGGGTTCGGTGAGGCCGTGACCGCCCGAAGTGTAGGGGAAACTACTAAAAGACATATAAGGTTCACACTGACACTGTTACTACAATTCTTGGATGGTAAACTCTTATATGTTTGGTTATATTATCATTTACTTTAACATCTGTGAGCTTCATCTATTCTTTACCATTCAAACATTAAACATTTTATCTTATTTAACTTGTACTATAAACTTCATACTTACAGTACATCACTCATATACTTGAATACAACATGATTACTGTCATAGACACAAAAAATATAACCACCAAATAATGTACATAACTCCATGTATCTTCTGAAACATTTTAACAACCATGTTACTCCACAAATTAAACACATTTTACATTTATTCATTCACTATTTCTTATCAAGTTTAAATCATTTAAAATCGTTTAAATTCATTATCAAAATCTCTTTTTACATTTTAAATTAATCAATTACTTCATCTCAAATTATTTAATTCAATCAATTATTGAAAACACAAATTATTTTAATTACCTTACTCCAAAACAATTACAATTCATTTATTATCACCTTCATAATTATTCCCATTATTTATTTAGTCTGCCAAAATATTATTATTATTACATCAATTTCTATTACATACACACATTGTTTACATAAAGCACACTTTACAACCTAGACACAATTAATTTCACTATGAATTTATTTACAATCTCTTGTCATTAATTTTTCTGTTTACCACACCTCAATACATAATCTAGCCAGGTCATTACCATAAACTAAAATATTTAAATTGTCCGTTCACTTATTTTTTATTTAACCCCCGTCATCATATAATAGTCTTATTTTTATATAACAATTATCATTCTTTCTCACACTCATTTCATTATTATTATTTATATAATAATTCTCTAATATTTCAAATTGTTCCATAAAACCCACATAATAATCTACTGGATTATCCCACATTCTTATCAAATCATATACCCTGTCTAAATCATTGATTTTGGTCTTGTCACCGTCTGTATTATTATCTATCACCCCTAAGTATTTTAACCTCTCAATTTCAGAATCATCTATTATTAATACTCCACATCTATGCACAGGTAAGCATTCAATATAATTATCAACGTTATCATTATTTATTTCTGCACTATCTTCATAACAAGATAAGTCAACAATAGTACTAATTCTCTCTCTCTTTAATTTCTCTAGTAGCTCTTCGTAACTTCTAACAACATCATAAAATAATTCTCTCTCTTTCAATGTGAATAATTCTACCACTCTCTCACAATACCTCTCATCGTGACACCATCTCACTTTGTCTCTATCACTCCACACAAAAGGCAACATAATGTTATGATAACCCATCCTGATTCTTTCAGGGAACTCATGATACACAAAAGGGGACCTACTTAGAGACACCTTGTCTCTATAATCATGGGAGGAAACTCTGTCCTCACAACTCGCTATTGGAGTCTTGACTCCATTTAAATCACGGGAAAAATTTGCCCTTTGTAAACCCAACCTCTCTTCAACCACTATCTTATTACTACTCTCTAATTCCACTAAAACTTTATCTCCCCTATTATTATTCACTTTATTTTCTAACACATTTTTAATTATCTCATTGTTATCACTTGTTAACTCATTATTATAATTATCGGTACTCACCTTGTCTACCGCCACCTGTTTTGCATCTAAACTACCACCACTACTGTTAATACATATATCTCCGTTATTTTCATTTATTTTGCTCTTACCTGTATTTATTACCCACACTCCCATTCTCTCAATATTTCGTTCTAATTTGCTAACGTTACTGGTAAATATCTCATTGGTTTTCTCAACATTTTTATTGATTTCTTTAATATCGTTTTTTAATTCATTATTTTGCTTTTTTAATTCATCGAAATTATTTTCGCATTTAATTTTTTGTTCATGTATTTCATCTCCTAATTCATCAAATTTACTATTTAGACTGCACAGCGTGCTACACAAATATTTCATCATATTACTTTCGGGTTGGTTACTTTCTTTAGTTAATTTTGGGGTCAATTGAATCCCCGAATCATCTGTGACATTTATTTTACTTGAAACATTACATTCACTTGTCTTATTGTCTTGACCCACATTAGGAGTCAAATAAGCTTCAAGGCCGCTCATGACAGCTGATTCACTCATTTCACTCTCACTCTCGTTAGTAGCCATTATTCATATTCTTTATGAGATTTGAAAACAATTTAAATCTTACATGTATTTAGTATTTTTTAATATTATAAGTATTACATAACCTGTACGTAATTTATACGTACTCCTACCCAACCTCCAAACCACACTTGTATTTACCGTAGGTGCGGTTTTTGTATAAATTTTACTTTATAAAACTTGTCTCAAGTTTGAGGCGCCAATTGTGTAATATCATTCACAATACAAATTAATAAAATTAATAATTAATAAATTAACCATTTTTTAAATATATTTCTTACCTTCTATCGGGTTCCAAGGTTCTTCACACGAACGGTAAAATACAAGCGAGACTTAGGGTTATGTGTTGTAATAATTACTCTCGTTTACGGTTAACTTTTTTAAATCATTTATTATTCTTTTTATCATTCTCTTTTATGAATCCATTAAAACCATTCCTTCTCCTTCTCTAACATTTCAATTAAACAAAATTAAACATCCTTTCTTTCTTATAACTAAATTAAACTATTTATTAGATCAATCAAATAAAAGGCGACCCAGCATTTTGCTCACACACACACACACACACACACACACACACACACACTCCAATTTTTTAACCCCTTTTATCTAGCGCTTTTATGATAATTTCATAATTTTTTGGTTTATTATACTGTACTTGGCTGGTGTTGTTGTACTGGCAGACCTCGTGGCACACTTATTACATTTTTGTTTCCTTGTTTGCGTCCGAAAAAGTTTTCTGTTTGTTCACTGATTGAATAGTTAATGTTTCACTGTTAGTCACTTCTATTTGATTCACAAATTTTTGTTATTTTATTAAAATTATGCACACGAGTTGATGTGTTCACCCGGCCGGGTTAAAATTGTCTTGTCGACTGGGGGGAGAGTGCCAACAAAACTCCCCACTAAACTTTGTTAACCAAACGGAAAAGCACAGCCATCAGGCTGTGAAATTTTTGTCAACACACATGAAGTGTGGATTGTTGATGTGCCCAAGATGTTGATGATATTAAACGACGACGATACAGGAGGCTCAGGTAGGTGGAGCCTCTACCTGACTTCCGCCGTCTACAAAGCACGTGGAAATAAAATGTTTCTGCCTCGCCATTTTTCGTGGCGAGGTTTTGTATGTTAGGCATAGAAACTGCGCCCCGTCGAGTGTTTGTGAGTATCATACGTGCCAATCATTGAATTCACAAACGAGTGTCGCATTCTTCAACTACACTCCGCCCAAAAATTTTACGTTACTGTTCTTTGTTTGAATACAGCCGTATTTTACATGGGACTTGCAAATAAAAGTTTAAATAAATTTAATAAAAATAAAAAAAACCCCTTTTTGCCACATTACAACATCTGTGTGAGGGAAAATATAATAAGAAAAAAGTTGAACTCAAAATCCTGTTACTTAAGAAAACAATCTGGAAGCAGTGAGCCGGCCCTATCCCCTTCTCTCATATTTTGTAAATTGTGTGTTAAAATTTTTTTTTTTTTGAAAAGGGGAGAGAGACGTCTTGCGATATTTAAGACTAGGCAGAATCACCTAGAAGGAAGCATAAAAGTGACGGGCCTCATATCACAGGACTTGCAAAAAGTAACTCAAGCTTACTAACAAATAACAACTTTATATTTAAACAATTTTCCCACAACAACAAATATTACAACATATAATATTCACAATCATTGAGCTGACAATTAGCATTAAGGGTCCTTCGACTTTTCTGTTATCAGCACATAACATCTTTGTTTTAAAATTTACAGATCTCACAAGTTAAAATAAATCATTATTACATTAACATAGTTAGAATGACACCTAACATCGAATGAACTACTACATAGCACTATCATCATAAGCTGATGGTCCCCCAGCACATGGAACACAAACAAGGATGGTAATAATTTTTAACCCTTATAACCTGAACACTAGAAAAATGGACTAAATTTCCATGTTTAATAAATTTCTAGTAAAACGTGAGTGTAATGAATTCAGAATATCACTGAATGGAATTAACTGCCTGTGTACCAGGTGTTCAGGACAGCCCTACCATATGGGAAAAAAATTGTATTTAAAGTTTTTTCTTTTACAATCACAACAGCCCAGGTTGACCAAGACCGTGGGCATGGACAACACGACTTTAAAAGAGAAGTACCTATTAACCATAATATGGGGCAAAAGGAACATACAAGCAAAAAATAGACAGAACATGAATGGACATACCCAGGGAGTGCATTGACATAAAATAACATGCCACAAACCTGCACATTTCTGCATGACCCACTTATGCGAGGAAACCATAAGAAATAATTGGCAAAAAGAAGGAAAATGAGAAATAGAAAGCAATTTAACTGTGCAGGCAGTAACCACCAAAATATTCAAAGCAATATCTTAAATTCCAGCCAGCCGGTCTGGAATTGTACCTCATACCTATATATCTAACTCCCCAAGAAAATATTTTTAAAAAAACTTAGTAAATCAGGATCTGAATAACGAGTGCTAACCCATGCCCACGATCTGGTGTACAATTACTGATTCATAGCAAGAGTGAGTAACATACAGCCCTCCGGCATATGTGTATAATACATATATATAGTTGCAATTGTAATCACTAAATAAATGTCATATTGTTCTGAATAAATGTTATGGGTATGGTCTATTGCATTATCAAATTTTATATATATATATATATATCCGTATAAAACACTGTGTCTGTTCCGAAATGTCATGAAGGAATGGTGTGAGTTAAAAATTGGAAATTCATCACCTGGAGAGATGAGGTTACTAAAGCAGAATTTCAGAAGCCTCAGTCAGGGGTTGATCTGAAGAAGCCCATGATGATGATTGTGCAGGAGTCGTTTGCGGGTTCCTGTTCACTCCAGTGGCAGCAGGGGAGGCATCAAGTTCGCTCAGGCATGGTGACTGCAGAAGGTGTCGCCATGGACTCTATCGAGCCTTCGTCTGGTTCAGAAACCCTGTCACCATGAGGAAAATTTAGTATTATGCATTACAAAATTGCCCCGCACCGCACACACACATCTCAAACCCGCCCCCGATAATTCATATGCACAGAGTGTAACAGACACAATTCACCTTTTTATGTTTAACAAATTTACAGACAAGGCAAGGGCCATGACAATTACTTTTACATCAGTTAATCTTCAATACTTCAGTTAGAGTGGTGTAAACTAGATTATTTAAGTACAATTACATAAAGCACGTGTTCACAAGATGCAACTCTATTAACAAAATATCTACCTATTGCCGAATTAAATAGCAATTACATAATCTCTTTATCATATTCAACTACTGATTATTCATCTGGGTTGCTTAACAGAGTTTAACTAATTATACAAAACTTTTCATATACAGTACTACAAAACCTCACCTCGTGCTAAAAGCAAAATCGCACACACACAGAGTCTAAATCTCAAAGTATCGGAATCATATTCCGACAAAAACATACTTTCTTCCTTTTAACTAATACAGAGAACATAAGGTTACTTACCGGGAGTACTTTACTGACTAGCACGCCATAAAAAATAGGAAAAAAAACGAGATGAAAATGCACTGCCAACTGGAGTGAGAGCGTACAGGACAAGCGCTAGATGATGACTAACCTTTTTCTTCAACGCAACGCACATCAGAGATCGCTTCAAGGCGTCCACCAGAATGCGTGCCGATCACAGCACTACATTGACACTACTCTGATAATTACCCCAACGTACTAATTCGAAATACCACGGAATTCCCAAAAACGCCCCGATACCAAGTAAAGCAAATGACGTGGCCGCTATTTCTTTAAAGTAGTGGCACAGCAGTACTTATAGTTTCAGTACTCCAATTGTCGATGTTTTCTGTCATGGATGTCAGTAAATTAATAATGTCAATTTTGTGTTCATACACTGTCTCTAAAAGCCTACTGTTGTAGTTCCATATAGGAGGAGTCAATTTGGGAAACAACGTTTTGACTTCTGTATCCAATGCTTCAGTGCTAAAGAAAGTTCCAAAACCTACTAAAGTAAAAAAAGGTTATAATCTTTAATACAACTAATGAACATTAAGAGTACCAAATGTAGCTATGGTCATAGCAATAAACGAAAATCTTTTGTGTGCATTGTTCGCATACTCAAGATTGAAGACAGTTGTATTCCTCTGCCATTAATACATCTGTGCTACTAATTTCTTCTGCCAGGCATATTCTTCTAATGTGTTAAAAACATGCTGACATGAAGCATTAGATTTGTGATCATCACTAACATTCTTACATCTCCAAAATCTTTTTTTAATATTTTATCTTGTTTTATATAACGAATTACTGTATACAACTGTGATTTTGTACCTACGTCTGTAGTTTTATCCATAATAATTGCAACAATGGAAGAATAATTAATTTCATGTTTTATTTCAAGCATCATGTATTGTGAAATAGAAAAGATAATGTAATTTTGGATGTTATTTGATAATCGTTAAATTACTTATTATTTAAGTAATTTTTTAGTTCACTATTGAAATCACTCATTTCTTGTAGCACCTTGATATAATTCCCTCTATTTAAAGATTTACAAGCAGCTTTAATTCAATGGTTTAAAATATTCCTGTTCTTTTCAATGAATTCTACTGACAGACAAAATTGATTATTTAAACTAAATTCTATGCATGTTATCCCAATCTTCTTCACATGAACTTGGGCCTGCATTGACTGGGAAAATAAATGTCTCTTTCCTTCCTGCATTTGTAAATTACATAAGTCACTAAAACCAGTTTTCGACCATATATTGTTCTCATTAAAAAAAACATACACGCAGCCAACAAAACAAACAGGAAGATTTACTACAGCCACTTATTTAAATAAATGTACACATGTGTACATTACCTAACAGCCCATCAAGTTTCTTTTGGAAAGGTAATGAACTAAAACCCTGACAAAAAGTTTGTTGATAGAACAACAATCCAATAGAACAGTACTGCGATGGAATGATCTGATGCAGATTTCGCTGAATGATTGTTGAGGAATGCTCTCCTTGTTCGCACTTCCCAACTTCATTACAGCACCAACTATTAAATGCTGTTTAAATACAGAGGTGTGAAAATTATTAGAATAATTGTGATTTTTTTGGTTTCTACTTTTAAGTAAAACAATATTTTATGATATATCTTTTTGGTTGTTGATATAATTCATTTTTCATCTCTTAAGAATGATTTGGTGTATATATTTTTTAATTTTGAGTGGTTTCAATGTATTTAGAAATAATTTTTCAGAAATATGTCATGTTGCCATCACTGAATAGAGAAATCACCGATTGACACCAGTCGGTTAACAGACGATTTTCAAAGTGATGTTATGTTATGTTGTGGTGTTGTATCAGTATTTCATGTTGTTACAAGTTACCAGGAGGCTTTTTATGCAATTTTTGCAGTTTCAGCGTAAATTTTCACAACTTTCAAGTTAAATATGTAATAATATGTTAAAACTGATTAGAATAATTGGGAATTTAAAAAAAAACATGTAACATCAATGAAATATTTCTTTATGTAAAAAATAATTACACATTTAGTATTTAGTATGCATTCCCTGGCTCTTTATGAGAGATTCAATGCGTTTTGGCATGCTTTCCAAAAGTTTCTTACAAGAGTCTTTGATTTGATCATCATGGTGCCAAATTAAAATTTTAAAGGTTCGCTATAGGATCAACCTTTGTTGTAATGCTAATTTTCTTCAGTCTTCTCTTCATAATGGACCAAAGGTTCTCTATAGGGTTCATATCTGGGCTATTTCCAGGCAATGGCAGGGTTTTTATATTGTTTTCTCTTACAAATTTTGTAACAGACTTTGCTTTATGGCATGGTGCATCATCATGCATGAATACGAAGTTATTATTTGGGAACCAGTCCTTCAATTGTGGTAATAACCTATTTTCAAGTACTTTTTGTACTGATGCTGGTTCATCATACCTCCACAATGTATAAACCCCCTGTACCTTGAGCTGACATTACACTTCAAACCATCATCTGTGTAGCATGTTTGACCATTTTTGCTATGCACTGGGGTGAGAATTCTTCATCACCACTTCTCCTTACGTACTGGCTGCTTTCTTCCGATATTGCAAACATGGATTCATCAGAAAAACAAACCTGAAAAATAAAAATATCCTTCAGTACAGTATAAACCACCTAAGGCAGCTGTGCTGTTAAAATTTTAGTCAATACTTTTCGTTACTCTTTGCATGTTTTTAGGAAAAAGTGAAACTTTAAATTTACTGATTAATTAAAGGAAACTTAGTATTTCTTACCTTGTTCCAGTCATTTCCGAATTGTTCTTTTACTTCTTTTGACCAAGCAAGCCTCTTCTTTGCCATACCAGATGTGATTTTAGCCTTCTTTCGAGGACGGCGTGTAGAGAGTCCAGCAGCGATCAATCTTCGACATACAGAAGAATCACAAACATTCACTCCATACTGCTCCATACTCATTTTCAAGTCTTTGCTGGTGGCTCTTCTCTTTTTCTTAGCAATTTGAATTAGTTTCCTCTCTGTTCTTAGACTAAATTTTTTCTTCCGACCACATTTTCCTATACGAGAGGGTGCATACCCAGAGCCAGAGTCTAAAGACTTCTTCAATCTATACACAGATGTTTGGGAAATTTTTAACCTATCTGCTATTTCTCCTTGTGTATATCGTTTTTCTTGCATAAGACACTTGGCCAGTGACACTTTTCTAGGAGAAAGATCACTTGTCTTGCTCACTGTCTAAAAATTCCTAACAAAACCGTCACAAAGTTCTGTAGAATACAATATTTAACTTAAAAGTTATGAAAATTTACGCTAAAACTGTAAAAACTGCACAAAGTCTCATGGTAACCTGTAACAACATGAAATAATGATAAAACACCAAAACATAACATAACCTCACTTTGAAAATCGTTTGTTAACCAGCCGATTTCTCTATTCAGTGAAGGCAACATGACATATTTATGAAAATTTTTTTCTAAATACGCTGAAAACACTCAAAATTAAAAAATATATACACCAAATCATTCTTAAGAGATGAAAAATGAATTGTATCAACAATTAAAAAGATATATGTCATAAAATATTGCTTTTACTTAAAAGTAGAAACCAAAAAATTTACAGGCATTGCACAAATGCAATGCACAGAGAAGGGCATTGAAAATGCTTCAATAAATCTAAAAAATATATATATTTATGTTCATTCACCAATCAATGAATTCATTCTTCATTCACCAATCAATGAATTCATTCTTCATTTACCAATGTACAGATTATAAGTTAAATGTAGTCGCATTCATAAGCGAAGTTTTATATGTGTACTACGTTATTGGCAACAAAGAAGTAGTTTCTTTGGAAACTCACCGGTTCCCATTTTCGATAACGTACCAGCGATCGGCCGCAAATGTGCGACACGTCCTTATAAACATTTTCAATGTTAAAAATCACAATTGTTCTAATAATTTTCATACCTCTGTATACACACACTCATACTTTGTAGGCAAAATAAATATATTTACAATTGCATAGACAACAGATACTTATTTGAATGTAAACATAAACATTAGTTTAATGAAAAAACTTCATGATGCTCCTTTAAAAGAGGGCCGCTGATTTATAATTTGTGTTCCTTTTGTGCTTGTATATAAACTAATAAAACTGAAATTAGTGTGCTATATGTATTGTGGTTAGATTCAAGAATTAGCAATTTGGCCATTGGAAGTGCTAATATGGAATTATTCAAAGTTATACGTTAAAACACACACTTTTGTTATCCTTTTACACATACACACATTCCTTAAACATCTATCTAAGTCTATCGTGGCCTCTGTATTTTTCTTCTTTCAGGAGGGGTCCATTCTAGTAATGTCTTTAGTCATCTATCATTGCCCATACGGCACACATGTCCATCCCAGCTTAATCTGTTTGCATCAACTGTGTCATTTACTCTGGTACATATCTCTGATTTCTACATTCTTAACTCTATCCAGCAATTTAAGTTTACAGCATTTTTCAAAGTATTCCACTTCCATAGCTCACAATCTATTTGTCATATGTTCTATAGTTTCCCACAATTCAGCTTGATATGTTACAGTACTCTCCAATACTGCATTATATATTTTAATTTTTGTTTTGGATCTTAGTTGATTGCTCCATAAAGTGGATTGCACTGTCTCATCACTTGTTTCCCTTAACCTATATGATTTTTTTATTTCTGCTACATGTGTGCCGTTGTCTGTAACCATGCAAATGAAGAGCTTTTCATTGTTGATAATATTCCCATGTTGTGACAGGTGCGTCTCCAACGTTCCAAATCTGAATAAATAAATAAAGCTGTTCTTGAAGTACATCTTAAATAAAGTGGGTGCTATAGCACAACCTTGTCGCAATTCCTTGGTGACTGGAAATTCATCAGATAGTACTGAGCCTATCTTTATGGTCCTAGTAATGTTGATGTATAGCGCTTCCACACTTCTAGCATATACAGCATTAACACCGGCATAGCTTATTCAGTAAAATACTGTCATTTGCTTTCTTGAGATCTATAAGTACTAAATTGGTGTTAAATTTTTTTTTGTCATTCTATTTTAAAGAAGTTGTTTCGATGTGAAGGTATAATCTATCTATGATCTGGCCTGGATGAAACCCATAGCCTCATATTGGTTTCCAATTCTTGCTTTGAAAAATTTTGCATATAATCTTGAGATGGAATTGGTTGCACTTGCTCCTGTGTAATTCGTTAGTATATTTCTGCTGCCTTTTTTGTGGAGGTTGGAAATACATGCAGTCTTTCATTCAAGACGGAGCTCATCACCTTTTAAAAAGTAATTGAAACATGTACCAAAAGGTCCAAAAGTAAGTCTGTCCCATTTTTAAAGAGCTTATATAAAAATCCATTTGTACCTGTCGCCCGTCCATTTTTCACGGTTTTTAGAGCATTCTTAACCTCAGTAACAGGAATTTTATAATTATAAATATATAACTACTGACTCGGATCACGAATTTTTTATTGGTAAAAATGTAAACCTTTTACCTTGTAGCCCGAACTAGTTTTTGCTTATTACAAACTTCATCAGAGGCTGCCGGTGTCACGTTCTATTACTTTTTACCATTTTCCCCCACGTGACTTCTACTTACCTCGAGCGATCTTTTTACGCACTCACCATGATTACACGCTACCCTGACTTACCAAAACAGAAGACTCCAAATTACTTATAGGTCGCCACCAATATCTTTAGAGGACAGATATGGAGACCTTAAAACACTTTCCCCTCTTTGAATTCAATTACTTACCAGGTTCGTTAGGCGAAATCTTCCATACAGGATAGGTGATGTTAATTTGGCGTAATAATTGACTTAACGCATGGTTACGCTATTAATCCATTTTATTTATATTCATTTTAGAAGTTAATTATTCTGTTCGTAACTCTTAACAGTTCATCAAATTCTTTACTTTATCAACTCTCTACAATATTATACTTTAAACATTTAAGAAAACAAAATTTACTAATTCCACTAAGCGGTATACCTTTTGATTTTATTAGACAACCCAGTAATTGCTCATTCTCTCATTCACACATATTTAAATTATTCCCCAAAAAATATAGAGCTCTTTACTTTAAAATTTTCATGATTGATTTGATGTGATACATAGTTACTTAGTCGGCGTCTCCTCCAACCACATCTCGCACTCCGTATGTGTTAAAACGTTTAAACTGTTCACTACATTTTCTGTATTAGTTAAATTTACTTGTTGACTTTTGTGTTGTCCGTTTGTTCGCACGTTAAATCACTTTAAATGATACTTTTTACCACATTTTGAAAGTCTTAAAAAGGTTTTCGGCTCACGAGCCTTTTGTGTTCAACCGGCCGGTTGGATGTTTTGTAGTCGACTGCCTTTGTTCTCCGCACACCGGGCGAGAAAGAATTTATTCCTATGTGCCACTTTTGTGGGAACGTTGGCTGACTCTGCGCGCTCTTGTAGGTGAATACGCACCCTAGTTGCTAACTTCACATTCCTGTGCCGAGCCGTATCAGTCTCAATGCTATAGTCCATTCACACATTTATTTGGTTGAATAAAAATTGAAAATATTAAAATTACAAATTCCCATAGGTTTGTACCGTTACAATACCCCCCCCCCCATGAGAGGTTTTCTGCCGAAACAGAAAAACCCTCATTGCTAAACCCTAAGAGGATCAGCGAGGATATGGCACCAACAACCCCTCTTTAATTCTTAACACATCACGGGTAATCCACCCCCCTATCTTGGCGACCATGGCTGCACCTGCACGATATTACTGGACTTCTCTGTTCGAGATCCCAACACCAAAAAATCGGACAGACACTCACCGCAGTACCACCTTACCTTGTAACATTCCATATAAAATCAACAACTAGCCTTATACCATACCAGATCCTCCACCGATATATCTCCCCTTACATACATACTGGGTTGCCTTTAGCAAGTACTGGGTGTGTACACATACTCATTATTACATTAAACACAACATCTCCATATTAATACTTAATCGTTTGCCTTACGTTGTTATTTCAAATCAAATTAAAGTACTTAAATTTTGTTCAACTAGTGAAAACAACCTAAGTCTATTATCAAAATCCACATCCAAGTTAGTCTACCTTATTTCTTTCCATTAATTAATTTCATCGCAAATTTTAAATTTTTCCAAAATCTTTCAAATGAATTTACTTTATCATTCTTATTAACTAGATGCTAACAAGCATAATAAACAAATAAAAATAAACAACTTGTTTCTACCATAAATTCAGAAATAGCTACACTTGATTACAAGAGATAACATACGATACACATCATGAATCAGCTGACACCTTCTCTACTTATACTGAACCTTAAAATTTAAAATAAAATTCTTTACTGCAAAGAATAGAAATTTTTTTTTTCAAAAAAATTTAATTTCCAAAAATATCTCTTTTAACAATTTCAAAAAAAAAAACAAAATTATTTACTTACATTAACAAGAGAATCCATGAGTCAATTACGAGAAACATACCATGGCTCTAACATCAGTCATCAGCTGATATCTCAAGGTCAGGTGAATGACCTTACCCTAGACACACTACACAAAATTATACAATGTAAAATACATAACACATGTTTATAATTACTACACTCTAACATAGCACAACGTAATAAAACATAATAAATTCCTTCTCTCCTAGAATTAATCCTTTCAATCAGTAAAGTCATTTATAAAATATCATATAGAGCAAAACATATTTAAATCAACTACCTATGAACAAATTATCTACTTGAAAACGTTAATCATCTTCCATTGTCATAATATTTCTTAACTCAAAATAAAATCATATCAGTCATCAGCATAATTCATTTTAATATTTACTAATGCATTACTACCCTTAGTAACCTCCTTTCCACACACACTATGGCCCCCCCCTGGACTGTAGCGCCCAGTTGCTTCCACAAGGACTGTGGTTAAGGAGGAATTTTGGCATCTCCTGTCCTTGCTTTGGCCTTACAAAACATTCGGTATTACTGATGTCTGAGGACACCAGTAATCCTACTAAACTTAGGTATATGCCCTTAAACAGTCTACCATCCCATTCGATGGATAGCCGCTGTTCCATAGTTCTGGTGATTCCCCTGATTTACCCCCCCGGTTAATTTCTAAATTCACCTCTTACAACGATAACAAGCTATGGCCAGTTTTAGGCAGAACGAGACGCAATGAGCCCTGACCATAGCTAGTCAAAGCTGAGCCAATTCCACGGTCAGGGTTCGGTGAGGCCGTGACCGCCCGAAAATGGGAAATCACTTTAGTTTATATTACACACAATACAATTACATGTTTAGATTCCTACACACTTATATAATCAACATAATAGACATTAACATTGCTACATTAAACTAAACAATTCACCTTTAAATAATTTGTATAGAAAATTATAAACACTACAACTTGAACATTCTATTAACTCTTTTTATATCAACCTTTAATTAGTTATCATTTACTACAATTAGATTCCCCAAAAATTCAAATTTATTATCAACATTCATTTTACATCACATTTCATTTATTATTACATTTACACTATGAATTTCTGTTTAACATTTTCATCCCTAATTAGTTTGGGCGATTTTCCGTCATTCACAATGATTTGATTTATTGAATGAGCATTTAAATATAACTTTACCCCACTTCTTCCTTCTAACGACCACTAACGGATTTACATAGGGTGACACCAATCTCTCAAAAATATTTACTTCCATTAAATTCTCTAAATCACCTTAAATCATTCTCCTCTTAGAACCAAATACCTGATACCCTCTTTGTACCTAGGATGTGTGTTCCCTTCCCGTATACTCATTCCCTTATTAGTTCCTGGCCCTTTCCCAGGTAACTCCGCCAAACCCCATTTAAAACTATTCACTTCCTGCCACAACGTCTGTTGTTGAGGACTCCTTACCACACCACCCTCACTACAAAATATATGTACTCTCCATTTACCTCGCTCACTTTCTCTACATACATGTACTCCCGCTACTGTGTCCCTACTATTAGCCCGTTTCAGTGTTACTTTTATTCCAAAATTTCTTATTTTGTCTAATACCCATTAAAATTACCTTTGACTAACTCAAATGCCTTATTGAAATAACCATCACCCAAACACTGTCTTTTACAACATTTTTCATTAAGTTAACCATTGAAAACTACACTAGAAAATTCACATCTACCTCAAATTAATTTCGTCATTTAATTTAAACCTTTAAAACTCATTTAAAATTTATTATTCAAATATTAAACATTTTACTTTATTTAAATTGCATTATAAGTTTCATACTTACATTACATCACTCGATTGAATAAACACATGATTCCTGTCATAGACACAAAATTATAAACATTCATTACCACAAATATCACATACAACCATATGTACCTTCTGAAACATTAGAACAATCATATGACTCCACAACTAAACACAATTTACATTTATTCATTTACTATTTATTTTTCAAGTTCAAACCTCAGAAACATCATTTACATTAGTTAATTCATCTACAATTTATTTTATTTCAATCAGTTATTTAAAACACAAGTTATTTCAATTACCTTACTCCAAAACAATTACAATTCATTTATTACAACTCTCATTATTTATTTAGTCAGATAAAATATTATTATTATTATTAAATCAATTTCTACTATATATACACATTGTTTACCTAAAATACATTTTACAACACAAACACAATTAATTTTACTATAAATTTATTTACAATTCTTCGTCATTAATTTTCTGTCTACCACACCTCATTTCATAAGTTAGCTAGGTCATCACCATAAACTAAATTAATTAAAATGTCCATTCACATTGTTTGTTTAACCCCCATCATCATAAACTAGTCTTACTTTTACATAACAATTATCGTCTTTAACTACATTCTTATCGTTACTATGATTTATATAATACCCCTTGCATATTAATTTATCCTCTCTATCGCAAGAATAATGCACCAGATTATTCTCCCCTATTAACTCATAAAACCCGTTTACTCTGGTATTATTGGTCTTGTCTCCGTCAGTATTATTGGTCAACATCAGGTAAGTTATTTTATCATATTCTTCTACTATATCCATCACATCAGAAGGTAAGTGTCTATCATCTACAACTGTATCATCGAAATAATCATCAATCTTTATTTCACAAGGTAAGCATTTCATATTGTCTATTTTCTCCACTTCTAACCTCTGTTTCAACTCTTTATAACTCCTACTTAACGTAAATACCTTTATCATTCTCTCTCTCTCCAAATATCTCTCATCATTACAACACCTGTCACCTGTCACAACCCCCCTGAACTACTTCACTATATGCAAAGGGCACCACAAAATCCTTATTACACTCCTGGCTTTACCAGGTAAACAACAAAAAACTAGGGGACCATTTTGAGACACCATGTCTCCCACACAACCTCTGGAGGAAACTCTATCCCCATAAAACACTTGTAAAAATTCCATTTCACAATATACTCGGGGAAAATTTGCCCTTTGCCCACCTAACCTCTCTTCACACTCTCTCACAACCTCATCATCACTATTTGTTTTCACTATACCACTCTTAAATAGCTCGTTTTCTACTATTTTATCACTATTACTTATTAATTCATTTTTAACTTACTTTTAAATTCAACTGTAACTTACTTTGTTAATTATTTCTTCACTCTTTTTCATCATATTACTACCACTATCACCTACCTTCTTATTCATTATCTGATTTAATTTACTGTCTAACCTTTTATTCATCTCGTTAATCTTCTCTTTGCAATTATTACTTATCGATTCTAATATCTGCTCTTTAATACCATCACAACGTGTATTGATTTCATTCACTTGTTTACTAAAATTGATATTTCGTTGTTTTATTTCATCTTTGATCTCATTAAATTTGACATCGAACTTATTATTCTGTTCACTTAATTTACTGTTATTAATGTCAAAACGTTCGTTAACCTCACCCCTTAATTCATTAAATTTTTCATCATTAACATCAAAACGATTATTTTTGTCGCTACTTATTTCATTAAATTGAGTGTCAAAACGATTATTTAATTTCTTGGATTTCGTTTCCATGACGTGTCCGTTACTTAACTAAATATCACTATAATATTGACGACTCGGAACACTAAGTTTTTTATAAGTAAAAACGTAAAGTTTACGTTTTTACTTATAAAAAACTTAGTGTTCCGAGTCGTCAATATTATAGTGATATTTGATTATTTAATGCATCAAATTTCTTATTATTGTCACTAGACATTTGTTTAATCTCATCTTTTAAATTAATATTTTGATTAGACATCAGTTTAATCTCCCCCTTTATCTCACGAAACCAATTTCTCGTTTCGTCATCAGTTTTATTACTTTCCCTAGTCGAGACGGGAGTTGAATGAACTCTCACCTTGCCCATAACAGCTGATTCTGTCCAGCTTTCTTGATTTGCTATAGGAGTTTCTGACTGAATTTCTGATTCACTTAAAACAGTTGAGTCAAACAACCTGACTTCTTTTTCCGTATTTTCCATTTTTATGAATTTAATTATTCTTTAATCAAATAATTAATTACTTATTTATTATCTAAACAAAATCTCATAACTTTTACTCACAGTATTTTACGTCTTAACCTCTAATCACAAATCTCGTAATTTTTACTATTACAAAAACCGCCTATTATCACCACCTATTTCGTACTTCAAATGAGGCCTAAACCCATATGAATAAATTCATCTGAGTTATACTGGCAGGGAACGCCATTTGTCACGTTCTATTACTTTTTACCATTTTCCCCCACGTGACTTCTACTTACCTCGAGCGATCTTTTTACGCACTCACCATGATTACACGCTACCCTGACTTACCAAAACAGAAGACTCCAAATTACTTATAGGTCGCCACCAATATCTTTAGAGGACAGATATGGAGACCTTAAAACACTTTCCCCTCTTTGAATTCAATTACTTACCAGGTTCGTTAGGCGAAATCTTCCATACGGGATAGGTGATGTTAATTTGGCGTAATAATTGACTTAACGCATGGTTACGCTATTAATCCATTTTATTTATATTCATTTTAGAAGTTAATTATTCTGTTCGTAACTCTTAACAGTTCATCAAATTCTTTACTTTATCAACTCTCTACAATATTATACTTTAAACATTTAAGAAAACAAAATTTACTAATTCCACTAAGCGGTATACCTTTTAATTTTATTAGACAACCCAGTAATTGCTCATTCTCTCATTCACACATATTTAAATTATTCCCCAAAAAATATAGAGCTCTTTACTTTAAAATTTTCATGATTGATTTGATGTGATACATAGTTACTTAGACGGCGTCTCCTCCAACCACATCTCGCACTCCGTATGTGTTAAAACGTTTAAACTGTTCACTACATTTTCTGTATTAGTTAAATTTACTTGTTGACTTTTGTGTTGTCTGTTTGTTCGCACGTTAAATCACTTTAAATGATACTTTTTACCACATTTTGAAAGTCTTAAAAAGGTTTTCGGCTCACGAGCCTTTTGTGTTCAACCGGCCGGTTGGATGTTTTGTAGTCGACTGCCTTTGTTCTCCGCACACCGGGCGAGAAAGAATTTATTCCTATGTGCCACTTTTGTGGGAACGTTGGCTGACTCTGCGCGCTCTTGTAGGTGAATACGCACCCTAGTTGCTAACTTCACATTCCTGTGCCGAGCCGTATCAGTCTCAATGCTATAGTCCATTCACACATTTATTTGGTTGAATAAAAATTGAAAATATTAAAATTACAAATTCCCATAGGTTTGTACCGTTACACCGGTAGGAATGCTGTCTTTCTTGTTCTTGGTGATGGCGCCGTCGTTCGAAAGATGGATAGTGTGTGTGTGTGTGCGTGTGTGTGTGTGTGCGTGTGTGTGTGTGTGTGTGTGATATGTTTAAATAGTATGTCTAATTTAAATGGTGTCTGTTTGTTTAGGATGTTGTTTTATGTGTTTGTATATTTCTAGTTGTTCAAGAGTGTCTAGCTTTCGCCCTTTTGTGTGTACATGTAGAATTATCTTGTTGCTGTTTAGGTTACGAGGTCAAAGTTTCATATTTTTACAAACAAAAAATTAGTGACCTGACTCAGTATTATATATTTATAATTAGTTAATCAATGGACACATGATGGACAACAAAATCCAGGAGTTTTGTCTTTCTCAGACAATGATACATCAGAGAGATAAATCTTGTGGTCATTTAATATGAAAGTTAATTCCTAAATTTATCTTATTATTACATAAAAAACAAATTATTTCATATTTATTCCACAAACTGCGCTTAGGGCAAAATATATAGGGAAATGTATGAATCTAGTACAACAAAGTGTTTTTTAATGTTTTATGTAACATATCTATAATCTGATTGAAATTATATTCAATCTGGTGGACTGCCACGGGCCTCTTAATCAGTGACAATTCACTTAGAATTTATAATACCGGCATATTAATTAAAGGGTGGACATTTCTTGGGACCAGCAGCGGCTCATCAGCGGAGATAAGGAAGGCTAAGCCTCCCCAGTAGACTTTAGAAAATTATTAAAAAATAAACAACTAGAAATAGGCTCTAATTTTTATTGTTTCTGAACCTGTAATCAATCTATAATCACAATTTGGCATTTTATATTATCTGATTACTGACAAAAGAAAAACTTCTAAATCGGATGTTATCAATAATAGTGCAGAATTGCGGGAGACAGAGGTAGGGTAGCTACTGTAGACTCATACAACTATGTAAGAACTGTGCCCGGTAATTGGTGGGGGTACACTAGTGCATCTGTAACCACACCACAGATGCAACGAGTGAGTTAGCCTCTCAGCACATTTAATGGAGCTCTGCGTGAAAATCAAAAAATTTGAGAATTTTTTTTATTGCGCTAAAAGTTTAGACCTTCCCCTTTCCAACAGTATATTTGAAAAGTGTCTGTGATTAATGCCAGGGAAAAACTTCATAGCAGCTATTTAGAGAGTAGACCAACGGCAGATAAGCAAGGGTGACAAAGGTTTAGAGGAGCTTGAAAAGAAGATTCGGCAGAAGAGGCATGTGATGAAGAGAAGACTAGAAGACCAATATGAGGAGGAGGAAGGAAACAACATCTTATAACCCTGGAATGTATTAAAGCTAAAAAATCATGATTCTTTAGTTTATTTGTATGTTTTTCCGCGTTTTCCAAAACTTATGTTTTTTCAGGTTTAGGTATACTTTTCTCAGGAACTATATGAGGTAAAGAGCTGAAATTTTGTTGTGTGTTTTAGACACTAAAATAAGCATTTGCAACCTTTAAAAATATAAATAATTGTCTATAGTTTTGTTGGACAAAAATTTTAAATTTATTTTGAACACATTTTTTACAAGTTTTATTCAAAATATTTTTTTGTCAATAACTTATTCGGTAAGCCTAATATTGTTGGTTCAGTAAAGCCACCAAAAGACACAGTTTCAAATAACAAAAATTATGATGATAGCTGTTATGGTTACAGAGAAAAGTGTACCTACATTAACATGGTGGAAGATAGGGTGCAGAGCTCCCCTTAATGTGGTTTGTGTTAGTTTTATGCAGTCTTTACGCTCTAGTGTTACTTGTGCGTGTGTATTATTATTATTTTCCTCTTCTTGCCGTGTGTCCCAAGTACAGATGGCAGGCATACATATGTTGTAGTGTGATTTACAAAAACAATGTTCATTATCTAAGAAACTCGGGAAGACAAGATAAGTAGGCGCTATGAGCACAGTCAGTTTGTTGATAGGTGCTCAGAGCATGGGCACTCAGAACACAGGCGTTCTGAGCATGGAGCCTCTCACCCAACCGTGCCTGATCGGACAATGATGGTTCTGTATCCAATTTAGGTACAGCCTAAGATAGTTTTGTGCCACTACACCACCCGATCTGTCAAACAAACCTAGTTATCAATTTTAAATTTATTTATTTGTATGAAAATTATAAACTTTTAATAAAGATGATGTTAAGTGAACTTGTTGTCCCTATTATAAATTAAGGGTGGCAACTATTCATAATAGTAGTAGGTCACTGGAGTTTTACTTAAAATAAAAGAATAGTGGACTGTATGAGTAGGCCTAAACGTTTATTTCTTACTTGAATGTACACTGATTTTACACCGCACATGTAACGTGTAAATGTTTGTTGATTTAAATACATCACTGAACCTTGAATAACAAACTGTAGAACTTAACGAATAGGTTGAATAATGTAGAATTACGCTGGATGAGATTGAAGTGTGTATCGCCCGAAGGCCCTTACATTACTGAAACAAAAAATAGTGGGGCGAAAGAACGTCGGCGGCTACGTTCTGTTTGCCGGGTATATATTCCCATGTGATATTGTACTCTTGCAAGGCCAAAACCCATCTAGTCAGCCTTCCGTGGTTCAGTTTACAATGCTTTAAAAATGATATAGATTTGTGGTCGCTTCTAACTGTTATGGGGTACCCTAATATATATGTCCTGAATTTACCGCATGCGAAAACTACACTCAACAGTTCTTTTTCGGTAGTATTGTAGTTTCTTTCGCAACTGTTCAGCACGCGGCTAGCAAAGCTAATTACTAAATGGTTACCGTCCTGATCTTCCTGATAGAGGGCTGCACCTAAACTCACGTTACTGGCATCGCAGTTTAGAAAAAATGGTTTTGTAAAGTCGGGATGATGCAACATTACGGTTTCTAAAAACTTTTCCTTTATGATATTGAGCACTCCATCTTGTTCTGGTCCCCAAGTCCATTTGTCTTTAGCTGATAACTGCTTTTGGAACCTGGCAGTTAATTCTGAGTAATTGGACCGAAACTTTCTGTAATAGTTGCAGATTCCTAAAAATGACTGCAGCTGTTTCCTATTCTTTGGGGTGGGGAACTTCTGTATGGCTTCTACCTTTTCCTTGGATGGAGTAATCCCTTGTTTTGTTAAATTAAATCCTAAAAATTTCACCTCATTTGCAATGAATTGGGACTTGTCTAATTTGAGGGTGATATTATTCTCCGATAATTTCCGTAGCACCTGTTCAACCCTATTACAATGGTCGTCCCAATTCGCTGAAGTCACCAGTAGGTCGTCGACGTACACTGTCGTAAACTTCAGTACTTCCTGCCCCAATATTCTGTCCATTATCTTTACAAACACCGCCACAGAATTTATTAAGCCAAAAGGTAACCGTTTAAACTGATAGTTTCTGCCCTCGAATATGAATGCCATATATTTCCTACTATCAGGGTGGAGTTCGATCTGCCAGTATCCGCATACCGTATCCCATGAGCTTATATATCTGATTCCGTGGAACTTTTTTAATATCTCCTCTATCTCCCCAGGTGATGTGCGGTCGTTAACAATCATTTTGTTAATCTCCCTAGCATCGAGACATATACGTACCTTTCCGTTCTTTTTTGGTACCGCTATGATTGGGCTGGTAAAGGGCGAATGACTATACTCAATTATGTCGTCCTCTATCATCCTGTTCAATTCTTCCCTGACTTCGTTCTTTAGCGAGTATGCGATCGGGTACGATTTCCTGTTAAATTCCACCGGAGTTTTAAATTTTATGGTGCACTGATAATCTCTGGCTTTGCCTGGAGCGTTCGAGAATATGTGTTTATAATGGTTGTATACCTCGATCAATTGTTCCGCCTGTTTCTCGCTGACCAGACCCCTTGCTTTCGTCCTTTGGAAATCCCGTATTTCTTCTAACTTTTCTAACCACAACTCTGGGTTTTCCTCCTGATATAATGGCATGTTGATCGGACGATCGGTACAATAATAATGGTTTACTATCGCTTGATAAGGTGTATTGTCTGTACCACTTCCTTGGACATCGATTAAATTACTGGTCCAAATCCCCTTGTTAGTCTTAAAAGTTATTACCTTACCTTCCAAATCTATCACAGCATTGTATGGCCTAAGTATATCGCAGCCTATTAGTATACTCATGGGTAAATTACTCGCCACTAATAACCCTATTGGTATTGTTACCCCATTACTAGTCATCTCTAATGACACCTGTTTCTTTATTGATTTATTTTGCCTCCCCGTTGCTCCGACTAAAACAATATTATTTATCGGTAGAGTTGGTATTGGTAAATTACTATTTTGTTTAATCCGCTCTAACTCAATGCTATCAATAAGTGATACATTTGACCCCGTGTCAATGAGTAGTATCGCTTCTATGCCATTGATATATGCTTTAATCTGCACGATACTATTATTCCCTTGGTTGCTATTTTTAATGATATCGTCACCTTCTTCTAATAACTCCTCTCTAATATCCTTAAGGTAATTATTTATTCTTAATATAGTCCCGTCTTTGTCCTGTCTATGTTCGTCGTTTGTCACCCCATAATATTGGTTCAGTGAAGGGCGGTTTTCCTTTTTCACTGCCGCGTTTAGTTTAAATGAGCCACTGTCTCATTGGCCCGGTCTCCCGGAACATTGGGTTGCTGACCCGTCTGTGCTTCCGGCCTGACCTCGGGATTACCGTTAATAGGTTGGCTATTCGCCGTGTTACCCTGGCTAGCTGGCGCCTGTTGTGGGTAAAACATGTAAGTGGGTACATTAGGTGGATATGGCCGTCGGTTATTGGCCATTGTATAATTTACCTGGGGCCTGTACTCATTTTGGTTTCTCCTATCGCTTCCTCCTTGGTTTCCCCCGTTGCGATAACCAATTACGTTGACCAAAATTACTTCCTCTATAATTATTTCCGCGATAACCGTTTCCCTGGTGGAAGTTCCTACCGTAGTTATTCCCGGTGTAATTACCCCTGTTTGGTCCCGGATAGTTGCGGTTAATTGGGCCCTGAGTGGTATCATTTCGGCCATTTGGTGGGATATTATTATTCTGATTATTGGTGCTTAGATTATTACCGTTCCCACCTCCATTCCGGTTTGGTCCGTTATTATTGTTGTTGTACTCTACCTTACGATTGGGGGGTTGGTAATCCTGGAACCTTCCTGTGGATTCGCAATTTTCCAATAATTTGGCCAGATCGGCTATTTTGCTAATTTGTTGGTATAATTGGGCATCCTTGATCCCATAGCTGTAATGTCCAGCTAACTGCCTTACCAAACATTCTTCTGGATCGGCGGTATCAACTTCCGTGCTAAACATACCTTTCCCAGGAAATAAGATGTCGGGGACTGTCCATAGGACGCGTCGTATTTGCCATAGAAAATGTCCATTCTCACCCTGTTTTGTGCGGTCTCCGACCAATACTTTTCCTTAAACTGACGTTTAAATTCTGCTAAATTCGTTATTTCGGGTCGTACCGCTATCCACCAGTTATCCTTAGTATTTTTAAACGTCTCGTCAAGCATCTCTCTTATCCTGTCCCACCTTGTTTCTCCACTTCTCCCAATAACCTCCTCCATTCTTTCCAAAAATTCCATTGGGTTTCGTCGGTATTCCTGGAAGTTGATTACTTCCCTGTTTCACCATGACACGTATGAGTGTTTAGTATTGGTGTGTCTCTCAGCGCCTCTAATCTTTCCTGCAGGTTTTTCTCTCTCTGGTCTATTTCCAGTATACTATTTTTGTTAGTTTTATTTGTTCATCCAGTCTGTTAGCGATGTCATATGTTTCCTGCATCCTCTCGCTAACGTCTTTCTGGACTTCCTGCATGATGGCGTCTTGGTTCTGCCTTACCTTGTTTTCGAGATTTCTAACATCTTGTTTGGTCTCTACTGTTTGCTCCTCTATACTTTCGAAACGTGTATTGTTTCCCTCCCGTAACCTTTCCAACTGTTTCTCCATGTTTTCGACCTTCCTGTCACTATCGATCTTATTATCATCGATCCTTTTATTTACTATTTCGTATTTTATGCTAATTTCTTTTTTCAGGGACTCTATGCTTCCTTTTATTTCCTCCTTATCTTCCTGTCTGTTTTTATTCAGGGATTCTATATTTTTGTTCATACCCTCCTTTAAAGATTCTATACTTCCTTTTATTTCCGCCTTGTCTTCCTGTCTCTTTTTATTGCTCTCCTCCTTATCTTCCTGTCTGTTTTTATTTATATCCTCTTTCAGGGATTTTATTATTTCCTCCTTATCTTCCTTCATTCTTTGGAGCATCATCATTATTATATCCGTGTCAACGCTCCCTGTTTTTTCTGGTTCGGGTTTCTCTGTTTGTTCTACCATTTGTATGGGTTCTTCTCCCGTTTGTTCTTCTAATTCCTCTGCCGTTTGTACCGGTCTTTCCATTTCTAGTGTGGGCGGTTCTAATTCCGTTTCCTCGACCTGTACTGCCTCTCCGTCTTCCACACTTAACTCGGGTTCCACAGTCTTCTTCACCTTTTTTCCCTTTGGTTGCGGCATTTTAATATGTTGGTAGCTGCCGGGCTTGTTCCGTCTTTTTCAAGCCTCACTAGTTGGGCTGCCAATTTATAACAAACACAAGTATTGGGTGAAAAGTAATGTTTGTGTGTTGTAATATGTCGGGCGTTACCTCCGCGCACTTTTGTTACTTACTCTGTTGACTGGATCCTCTGCAGTGATGTAGTCCTGTAACACAACTTAAAACTATGCTTTTGTGGGCGCCACTTGGAAACGTTTGTTCCAAGAAAAATTAAATGTGAGTGATAAAATTTTTAAATCTACGAAAAAATTTAAACAAGTCAGTTTAGCTTTGAAAAATCAGTTATGTTTAATGATTCTTTAAAAACAACAAACAAATCGTCTGAAGGACTATCATTCATAAAAATTATAAAATTGCAGAGAAAAAAATTTACAAGTTATTATTATTGAAAATTTTTTATATGTCCAATCAAGTATCGGCTAGTATAATTCAGATTCTGACTCAGTTGACAAGCATGAGTTTAATATGTGAAAAAACTTTAATCTCAGGACGTGACTCCTTTGAACTACCAAGACATATCAATTAGATGCCTTACAAAAAAAAAACTAAGTGATTTGAAGGTGTATGTGTGGCGTGTAAAGTACAACTGTGTGATAATTGTAACCAGGTAACAACTAACTTTAATTTTGGTAACTCACGTTCCAATGGTCGTTTATTCTCTCACTGGACACTTCCTTCGGGTAGTTTCTCGATCTCGCCTCTTCGGGTGTACACTGAATCTATTTAAAGTCAATTTTTGCGATCGTTACTTTTTCCGCACTTTTTGTCAAAACGTTTGGCAGTAAAATCACGTTCAAACGCCGCCACTACGAATCATCTGTTTAGCGTTGATTCAGAAATCTGCCACCGCAGCGCTGACTCCCATGCAGTTTTGAGGAAGGCTTAGATGTATTGTTTTGTTTACGTTCGGGGGAATTATTTGTCACGTTAGTCAGTCAATGCGAACACAGCAGAATTCGTTCTCTATTAAATGTTTGGGACCCTCCTGGGCCGTCGACGTTCTGGCTGCGTGCTTTCTATTAAAATTTGCCGTATCGCTGCTCTATTTCAGCGATACTTTTTGGCGACTCTCGTTGAGGTTAAGTCAGTCGGGTATGTCTATGTACGGGAAAAAGCCTTCCTGCCGTGTCTTGTCGATTTCTCGCCTCTCGGTTTCGCCTTAGCTGCGTTGATCAGTGTTGTGTGAGATGCATCAGCTCTGGAGTTCAATCTTCAAGTGTTTTTCGGTCAAATTTTGTCTCGCTTTTATACTAAATCGGGATGACTGTTTTCGTCGACTTCCGGTATATTTGTGTAAAAATTCTTTCTAGATTGTTCGAGAATAAACGAAATGGAATGTCATAGAACAATTTTCACTTCCGTAGAAGCTTTTAGAACGAATTTCTTATTCTTCATACAATGGATATTTCAAAATTTACACTGGTATTTATCAAACAGTTTCACATTAGTACTTACAATTTGTATGCCATTAATGTATTTAGATTCCTTGTTTTTTACTGAATCTAGCGATACTAAATATGATTGGTATCTAATTAACTTAAGTCTAACAAACATTACAATTTACAACCCTCACCTTGAGTTGTAGTCATTAAAAACTCAATATTTATAATAAAAATTGTTGTGGAGTTATAAAGTTCCCTTCACAAGCTGGACATCTACTACTACTACTCTCCTACAACAAAATAAACAAATTTTAACATCAATAAAACACAAATAAATACAATTTTATATGGCCTCTGCTCATGGCCTAAATTCTTGTCAGTTTTCTAATACAATGATTAGTCTTTTTCCTTAATATATGTGTTATTTCACCACTATACACACAGAGTTTATTATTTTGTCTATCTTTTGTGATACCTGGTTACTTGGTACATATTTTATATTTATCACAAGATGACATAGCATCATTGATTGTCTTGAGATGTCATTTTTTTATGGTGTGACAAATCTCACTCTAATTAGTTAAATTCTTTTAGAATTGACTTTACTTTCAACTGAGTTTATTTCTTATTAAGGTATTTTGATGTACTGTACCTTTCTATCTCATTTTTGTTAGTATTATGTAAGTATTTTAGCCAGATCAGATTATTTTTGTACTGAATAGTTGGCTTCAGCCATACATGGTATAAGTAAATATTTTGCTGACTTGACTATTACAATGTTAAAGTTGGTCAGGTATATTAGTATAGTTGCTTTATATCATATTACAGCTTTCTAATACAGTTTGGTTGCATTTTGGCAACATTAAATTCATAAATTATACAATATTAGATGCCTATTACATGTTTTTAGTTAACACTGTTTTTGGCTATTTTGGCTGCCTTTTATTCATTTGACAGCTTCCTTTATTTAAGATAAATTGTTCACTATTGTCTGCTTGACAATTACATATAGTTTTTATTTAAATCTGATAATAATTAATTTTTCATGAAATCTTGGTGTATGGTCTCAAATCCAACACATTAATATTTTTTTGTCATTGCAAATATACAATTTTTATTTTAACTTAAACTCTTTCTAAAAATTTATTTAAGTCATTTAATACATTTATTTCATTTACATCACATAATATAATGATGGATCATGTCCATTTATTCACAAAAAATAGTTTTTAATACTATATTCATAGTTATAAAACTTAATAATTATTGACTTTATTCTGGTAGATTCTGACATTATTTCTCTCTCTTATAGTGTCTTATGGTTTTTTTACTCTTATTCACTTTAATAATATGTATGGGGTTTTGTCTTAGTCATAGTTTGGTCGTTTTTTCAAGTTGATAGAAATAATTATTATACAAAATTACACAATTTTTTGGGACTACTTGGGTTCGATACTGTTCACTTCACTTTCCTCTTATGCTAACTTACTATATAAATGATTTCTTTTTATGGAACGTTCTGTGACGTTACATATGCCTCCCGTTAAAGTTGATAATTTTGGAAAAACATATCTTTGGTTTTGATGAAATTATCATCTCTATAATATCCCTTTATTAGCTTCTTTATATCTCATTCTTTTATCTTATAATTAAATTCCTGTACTACTCCTTTAATATATTAATCCAACTCAATATTTCTAGTTCGTTTTTTTCATATCACCTATTCCTTTCCTTTTTACCTTGATGTTTTATAATTAATCTTTGATATAAATCCCTATCAATTCCCTAACTTACATAGAGGGTTGGGAGTCAGAGTGGCTCGCTATGGCATACATTCTCTGTCCCTTCCTGTCTATCACTACTGAAATCAGAGGCAACACATCCCTGTTCAGAAAATAATAATTGCACCTTTGCAACAAATAATAATAATAATAATAATAAAAAAATACAATATTCAAAGATCATAGGCTCCTACACATAAATTCCCTTTCTTAAACTCTTCTGATTAATTCACAATTATATTAATATATCGTTCTCCGCAGGTTAAAATTATCGTTTAAAATCATTCAATGTTAATAGCTATATTCATATTCATCATTACCTCCTTATGTAACACACTGTTTTCCTTTTTCTTTTTTTTTTTCATTTATCATATCCATTTAGTATCAAATATATGAAAGTATTTCTCCCTCTTTTCTCCTTTACTAAGTGTCCATCTTGTAGTATTTATTAATACTAATCTCTCTCCTTCTCTAAGTACGGGTAAGCTGGTAAATATACGTTGACATGGCTATTGGAAATAAATCTATATTTTATACATATATCATTATGCCTTTGGTGTAAGGTGTCCTTCTCGTAATATTCATTTATTAATAATAATCTCTCTCCTTCTCTAAGTACGGGTAAGCTGGTAAATATACGTTGACATGGCTATTGGAAATAAATCTTGCCTATGATGGAATGTGTCCATCTCGTAGTATTTATTAATAATAATCTCTCTCCTTCTATAAGTACGGGTAAGCTGGTAAATATACGTTGACATGGCTATTGGAAATAAATCTTGCCTATGGTGGAATGTGTCCATCTCGTAATATTAATTAATAACAATCTTTCTAATAATATTTATATTTATTTAAAAATCTCTATCTCCTTTCTAATTATGGCTAAGTTAAAAAATTCACGTTGACATGTTTAGTCAAGGTACCTTCTCTATGGTGCTGTATTTGATTTGGGTCTTTGGTCTTGGTACTTGGTTACTGATTGAGTATTCGACTTGTGATTTTTTTTTTTTTAATCATGGTACTTTTTTAATGAAGTCTGGTTATACGTTCCTTTTACCTTGTTCCTGATTGTGTCAGTTACCTCGTAGGTATTGTTTTTATTATCTCTGGTTATCGTGAAAGGCCCTGTATATAAGAGTAGCAATTTCCTCGTTATGCCTTGTATAGCACTGGGCAATTCTCTATTTTTAACTAACACCTTTTCACCTACCTCATATTTAATTGCCTTAGGCTGTGATTTGATATATTTTTTCCGCTGCTGTTCCGTTTTTTCTAACACCTTATTATAAAATTTTGCCCCTTCAAATTGGTATGCGGGTTCGTCGGGAAAATTAATAATTTCTTTTATCTCTCGTGGTGGGGGTCTTTCGAACATAACCGTGTATGGCGACATCTCGATGGTATTGTGATGCGAGAAATTGAGAAAATCCTCGGTAGAGGCTACATATTCATGCCATCTTTTCTGCTCGTTATGGCAGTATGTTCTTAGTAACCGTCCTACCTCCCTTAACACTCTCTCGGCTGGGTTACTATTCGGGTGATATACGGACGTCTTGTACGTTTTTATTCCGTGTTCTCCCAAGCTTTCCTTCCAATGTTTTCCCCTAAACTGAGTACCGTGGTCCGTAATTATAGAATACGGTCGGCCCACTTCCATTATATAACGCTTGATTATTATGTCTATTATTTTCCTGGTCGTTGCCCTAGTTATTGGGTATAGCTTTGTATACTTGCTAAAGTGGTCGAAAATGATCACGATAAATTTATATCGGTGTCTCCCACCGCTGCGTGGAAAGGGTCCGCAGATATCGAGAAATACCTTTTCCAATTTTTCGGAAGATAATATGGGTATCATGACCCCTTCCTTCCTCTCGTTATCACACTTTACTTTTTGACAAATATCGCACGACCGTATCGCCAGTTGCACCTTCTTGTTCATCCCCTTGATGTATGTTTGCTCCTCCAATGCCTTCCTTACTTTAAGGGCACCCATATGTCCGTACCTATCGTGATAGTCGATTATTAGCGGTCTCTCTATCGCTGGTGGAATCACTAATTTCCAACTCTCCTGGTGCGGGGTATTCCTAATAAATAAAGTGTCATCGTGAATACAATAAAATCTGTTTATGACCTCATCGCCTTCCTGTACCCTTTTTCTAATATCTCCTAATTTCGGATCGGCCTCTTGTTGTGACTTTATTTCGTGCAAAACATCTTTTAAATCCTCCCTGCTCTTAATAATGTGATAAACCTTGGCTAATTGTTCCTTTTCGCCGTCAAAGGTTTGGTCTGGTATATTGACGCGAGATAAGACGTCGGCGGCTACGTTCTGTTTGCCGGGTATATATTCCCATGTGATATTGTACTCTTGCAAGGCCAAAACCCATCTAGTCAGCCTTCCGTGGTTCAGTTTACAATGCTTTAAAAATGATATAGATTTGTGGTCGCTTCTAACTGTTATGGGGTACCCTAATATATATGTCCTGAATTTACCGCATGCGAAAACTACACTCAACAGTTCTTTTTCGGTAGTATTGTAGTTTCTTTCGCAACTGTTCAGCACGCGGCTAGCAAAGCTAATTACTAAATGGTTACCGTCCTGATCTTCCTGATAGAGGGCTGCACCTAAACTCACGTTACTGGCATCGCAGTTTAGAAAAAATGGTTTTGTAAAGTCGGGATGATGCAACATTACGGTTTCTAAAAACTTTTCCTTTATGATATTGAGCACTCCATCTTGTTCTGGTCCCCAAGTCCATTTGTCTTTAGCTGATAACTGCTTTTGGAACCTGGCAGTTAATTCTGAGTAATTGGACCGAAACTTTCTGTAATAGTTGCAGATTCCTAAAAATGACTGCAGCTGTTTCCTATTCTTTGGGGTGGGGAACTTCTGTATGGCTTCTACCTTTTCCTTGGATGGAGTAATCCCTTGTTTTGTTAAATTAAATCCTAAAAATTTCACCTCATTTGCAATGAATTGGGACTTGTCTAATTTGAGGGTGATATTATTCTCCGATAATTTCCGTAGCACCTGTTCAACCCTATTACAATGGTCGTCCCAATTCGCTGAAGTCACCAGTAGGTCGTCGACGTACACTGTCGTAAACTTCAGTACTTCCTGCCCCAATATTCTGTCCATTATCTTTACAAACACCGCCACAGAATTTATTAAGCCAAAAGGTAACCGTTTAAACTGATAGTTTCTGCCCTCGAATATGAATGCCATATATTTCCTACTATCAGGGTGGAGTTCGATCTGCCAGTATCCGCATACCGTATCCCATGAGCTTATATATCTGATTCCGTGGAACTTTTTTAATATCTCCTCTATCTCCCCAGGTGATGTGCGGTCGTTAACAATCATTTTGTTAATCTCCCTAGCATCGAGACATATACGTACCTTTCCGTTCTTTTTTGGTACCGCTATGATTGGGCTGGTAAAGGGCGAATGACTATACTCAATTATGTCGTCCTCTATCATCCTGTTCAATTCTTCCCTGACTTCGTTCTTTAGCGAGTATGCGATCGGGTACGATTTCCTGTTAAATTCCACCGGAGTTTTAAATTTTATGGTGCACTGATAATCTCTGGCTTTGCCTGGAGCGTTCGAGAATATGTGTTTATAATGGTTGTATACCTCGATCAATTGTTCCGCCTGTTTCTCGCTGACCAGACCCCTTGCTTTCGTCCTTTGGAAATCCCGTATTTCTTCTAACTTTTCTAACCACAACTCTGGGTTTTCCTCCTGATATAATGGCATGTTGATCGGACGATCGGTACAATAATAATGGTTTACTATCGCTTGATAAGGTGTATTGTCTGTACCACTTCCTTGGACATCGATTAAATTACTGGTCCAAATCCCCTTGTTAGTCTTAAAAGTTATTACCTTACCTTCCAAATCTATCACAGCATTGTATGGCCTAAGTATATCGCAGCCTATTAGTATACTCATGGGTAAATTACTCGCCACTAATAACCCTATTGGTATTGTTACCCCATTACTAGTCATCTCTAATGACACCTGTTTCTTTATTGATTTATTTTGCCTCCCCGTTGCTCCGACTAAAACAATATTATTTATCGGTAGAGTTGGTATTGGTAAATTACTATTTTGTTTAATCCGCTCTAACTCAATGCTATCAATAAGTGATACATTTGACCCCGTGTCAATGAGTAGTATCGCTTCTATGCCATTGATATATGCTTTAATCTGCACGATACTATTATTCCCTTGGTTGCTATTTTTAATGATATCGTCACCTTCTTCTAATAACTCCTCTCTAATATCCTTAAGGTAATTATTTATTCTTAATATAGTCCCGTCTTTGTCCTGTCTATGTTCGTCGTTTGTCACCCCATAATATTGGTTCAGTGAAGGGCGGTTTTCCTTTTTCACTGCCGCGTTTAGTTTAAATGAGCCACTGTCTCATTGGCCCGGTCTCCCGGAACATTGGGTTGCTGACCCGTCTGTGCTTCCGGCCTGACCTCGGGATTACCGTTAATAGGTTGGCTATTCGCCGTGTTACCCTGGCTAGCTGGCGCCTGTTGTGGGTAAAACATGTAAGTGGGTACATTAGGTGGATATGGCCGTCGGTTATTGGCCATTGTATAATTTACCTGGGGCCTGTACTCATTTTGGTTTCTCCTATCGCTTCCTCCTTGGTTTCCCCCGTTGCGATAACCATTACGTTGACCAAAATTACTTCCTCTATAATTATTTCCGCGATAACCGTTTCCCTGGTGGAAGTTCCTACCGTAGTTATTCCCGGTGTAATTACCCCTGTTTGGTCCCGGATAGTTGCGGTTAATTGGGCCCTGAGTGGTATCATTTCGGCCATTTGGTGGGATATTATTATTCTGATTATTGGTGCTTAGATTATTACCGTTCCCACCTCCATTCCGGTTTGGTCCGTTATTATTGTTGTTGTACTCTACCTTACGATTGGGGGGTTGGTAATCCTGGAACCTTCCTGTGGATTCGCAATTTTCCAATAATTTGGCCAGATCGGCTATTTTGCTAATTTGTTGGTATAATTGGGCATCCTTGATCCCATAGCTGTAATGTCCAGCTAACTGCCTTACCAAACATTCTTCTGGGATCGGCGGTATCAACTTCCGTGCTAAACATACCTTTCCCAGGAAATAAGATGTCGGGGACTGTCCATAGGACGCGTCGTATTTGCCATAGAAAATGTCCATTCTCACCCTGTTTTGTGCGGTCTCCGACCAATACTTTTCCTTAAACTGACGTTTAAATTCTGCTAAATTCGTTATTTCGGGTCGTACCGCTATCCACCAGTTATCCTTAGTATTTTTAAACGTCTCGTCAAGCATCTCTCTTATCCTGTCCCACCTTGTTTCTCCACTTCTCCCAATAACCTCCTCCATTCTTTCCAAAAATTCCATTGGGTTTCGTCGGTATTCCTGGAAGTTGATTACTTCCCTGTTTTCACCATGACACGTATGAGTGTTTAGTATTGGTGTGTCTCTCAGCGCCTCTAATCTTTCCTGCAGGTTTTTCTCTCTCTGGTCTATTTCCAGTATACTATTTTTGTTAGTTTTTATTTGTTCATCCAGTCTGTTAGCGATGTCATATGTTTCCTGCATCCTCTCGCTAACGTCTTTCTGGACTTCCTGCATGATGGCGTCTTGGTTCTGCCTTACCTTGTTTTCGAGATTTCTAACATCTTGTTTGGTCTCTACTGTTTGCTCCTCTATACTTTCGAAACGTGTATTGTTTCCCTCCCGTAACCTTTCCAACTGTTTCTCCATGTTTTCGACCTTCCTGTCACTATCGATCTTATTATCATCGATCCTTTTATTTACTATTTCGTATTTTATGCTAATTTCTTTTTTCAGGGACTCTATGCTTCCTTTTATTTCCTCCTTATCTTCCTGTCTGTTTTTATTCAGGGATTCTATATTTTTGTTCATACCCTCCTTTAAAGATTCTATACTTCCTTTTATTTCCGCCTTGTCTTCCTGTCTCTTTTTATTGCTCTCCTCCTTATCTTCCTGTCTGTTTTTATTTATATCCTCTTTCAGGGATTTTATTATTTCCTCCTTATCTTCCTTCATTCTTTGGAGCATCATCATTATTATATCCGTGTCAACGCTCCCTGTTTTTTCTGGTTCGGGTTTCTCTGTTTGTTCTACCATTTGTATGGGTTCTTCTCCCGTTTGTTCTTCTAATTCCTCTGCCGTTTGTACCGGTCTTTCCATTTCTAGTGTGGGCGGTTCTAATTCCGTTTCCTCGACCTGTACTGCCTCTCCGTCTTCCACACTTAACTCGGGTTCCACAGTCTTCTTCACCTTTTTTCCCTTTGGTTGCGGCATTTTAATATGTTGGTAGCTGCCGGGCTTGTTCCGTCTTTTTCAAGCCTCACTAGTTGGGCTGCCAATTTATAACAAACACAAGTATTGGGTGAAAAGTAATGTTTGTGTGTTGTAATATGTCGGGCGTTACCTCCGCGCACTTTTGTTACTTACTCTGTTGACTGGATCCTCTGCAGTGATGTAGTCCTGTAACACAACTTAAAACTATGCTTTTGTGGGCGCCACTTGGAAACGTTTGTTCCAAGAAAAATTAAATGTGAGTGATAAAATTTTTAAATCTACGAAAAAATTTAAACAAGTCAGTTTAGCTTTGAAAAATCAGTTATGTTTAATGATTCTTTAAAAACAACAAACAAATCGTCTGAAGGACTATCATTCATAAAAATTATAAAATTGCAGAGAAAAAAATTTACAAGTTATTATTATTGAAAATTTTTTATATGTCCAATCAAGTATCGGCTAGTATAATTCAGATTCTGACTCAGTTGACAAGCATGAGTTTAATATGTGAAAAAACTTTAATCTCAGGACGTGACTCCTTTGAACTACCAAGACATATCAATTAGATGCCTTACAAAAAAAAAACTAAGTGATTTGAAGGTGTATGTGTGGCGTGTAAAGTACAACTGTGTGATAATTGTAACCAGGTAACAACTAACTTTAATTTTGGTAACTCACGTTCCAATGGTCGTTTATTCTCTCACTGGACACTTCCTTCGGGTAGTTTCTCGATCTCGCCTCTTCGGGTGTACACTGAATCTATTTAAAGTCAATTTTTGCGATCGTTACTTTTTCCGCACTTTTTGTCAAAACGTTTGGCAGTAAAATCACGTTCAAACGCCGCCACTACGAATCATCTGTTTAGCGTTGATTCAGAAATCTGCCACCGCAGCGCTGACTCCCATGCAGTTTTGAGGAAGGCTTAGATGTATTGTTTTGTTTACGTTCGGGGGAATTATTTGTCACGTTAGTCAGTCAATGCGAACACAGCAGAATTCGTTCTCTATTAAATGTTTGGGACCCTCCTGGGCCGTCGACGTTCTGGCTGCGTGCTTTCTATTAAAATTTGCCGTATCGCTGCTCTATTTCAGCGATACTTTTTGGCGACTCTCGTTGAGGTTAAGTCAGTCGGGTATGTCTATGTACGGGAAAAAGCCTTCCTGCCGTGTCTTGTCGATTTCTCGCCTCTCGGTTTCGCCTTAGCTGCGTTGATCAGTGTTGTGTGAGATGCATCAGCTCTGGAGTTCAATCTTCAAGTGTTTTTCGGTCAAATTTTGTCTCGCTTTTATACTAAATCGGGATGACTGTTTTCGTCGACTTCCGGTATATTTGTGTAAAAATTCTTTCTAGATTGTTCGAGAATAAACGAAATGGAATGTCATAGAACAATTTTCACTTCCGTAGAAGCTTTTAGAACGAATTTCTTATTCTTCATACAATGGATATTTCAAAATTTACACTGGTATTTATCAAACAGTTTCACATTAGTACTTACAATTTGTATGCCATTAATGTATTTAGATTCCTTGTTTTTTACTGAATCTAGCGATACTAAATATGATTGGTATCTAATTAACTTAAGTCTAACAAACATTACAATTTACAACCCTCACCTTGAGTTGTAGTCATTAAAAACTCAATATTTATAATAAAAATTGTTGTGGAGTTATAAAGTTCCCTTCACAAGCTGGACATCTACTACTACTACTCTCCTACAACAAAATAAACAAATTTTAACATCAATAAAACACAAATAAATACAATTTTATATGGCCTCTGCTCATGGCCTAAATTCTTGTCAGTTTTCTAATACAATGATTAGTCTTTTTCCTTAATATATGTGTTATTTCACCACTATACACACAGAGTTTATTATTTTGTCTATCTTTTGTGATACCTGGTTACTTGGTACATATTTTATATTTATCACAAGATGACATAGCATCATTGATTGTCTTGAGATGTCATTTTTTTATGGTGTGACAAATCTCACTCTAATTAGTTAAATTCTTTTAGAATTGACTTTACTTTCAACTGAGTTTATTTCTTATTAAGGTATTTTGATGTACTGTACCTTTCTATCTCATTTTTGTTAGTATTATGTAAGTATTTTAGCCAGATCAGATTATTTTTGTACTGAATAGTTGGCTTCAGCCATACATGGTATAAGTAAATATTTTGCTGACTTGACTATTACAATGTTAAAGTTGGTCAGGTATATTAGTATAGTTGCTTTATATCATATTACAGCTTTCTAATACAGTTTGGTTGCATTTTGGCAACATTAAATTCATAAATTATACAATATTAGATGCCTATTACATGTTTTTAGTTAACACTGTTTTTGGCTATTTTGGCTGCCTTTTATTCATTTGACAGCTTCCTTTATTTAAGATAAATTGTTCACTATTGTCTGCTTGACAATTACATATAGTTTTTATTTAAATCTGATAATAATTAATTTTTCATGAAATCTTGGTGTATGGTCTCAAATCCAACACATTAATATTTTTTTGTCATTGCAAATATACAATTTTTATTTTAACTTAAACTCTTTCTAAAAATTTATTTAAGTCATTTAATACATTTATTTCATTTACATCACATAATATAATGATGGATCATGTCCATTTATTCACAAAAAATAGTTTTTAATACTATATTCATAGTTATAAAACTTAATAATTATTGACTTTATTCTGGTAGATTCTGACATTATTTCTCTCTCTTATAGTGTCTTATGGTTTTTTTACTCTTATTCACTTTAATAATATGTATGGGGTTTTGTCTTAGTCATAGTTTGGTCGTTTTTTCAAGTTGATAGAAATAATTATTATACAAAATTACACAATTTTTTGGGACTACTTGGGTTCGATACTGTTCACTTCACTTTCCTCTTATGCTAACTTACTATATAAATGATTTCTTTTTATGGAACGTTCTGTGACGTTACATATGCCTCCCGTTAAAGTTGATAATTTTGGAAAAACATATCTTTGGTTTTGATGAAATTATCATCTCTATAATATCCCTTTATTAGCTTCTTTATATCTCATTCTTTTATCTTATAATTAAATTCCTGTACTACTCCTTTAATATATTAATCCAACTCAATATTTCTAGTTCGTTTTTTTCATATCACCTATTCCTTTCCTTTTTACCTTGATGTTTTATAATTAATCTTTGATATAAATCCCTATCAATTCCCTAACTTACATAGAGGGTTGGGAGTCAGAGTGGCTCGCTATGGCATACATTCTCTGTCCCTTCCTGTCTATCACTACTGAAATCAGAGGCAACACATCCCTGTTCAGAAAATAATAATTGCACCTTTGCAACAAATAATAATAATAATAATAATAAAAAAATACAATATTCAAAGATCATAGGCTCCTACACATAAATTCCCTTTCTTAAACTCTTCTGATTAATTCACAATTATATTAATATATCGTTCTCCGCAGGTTAAAATTATCGTTTAAAATCATTCAATGTTAATAGCTATATTCATATTCATCATTACCTCCTTATGTAACACACTGTTTTCCTTTTTCTTTTTTTTTTTCATTTATCATATCCATTTAGTATCAAATATATGAAAGTATTTCTCCCTCTTTTCTCCTTTACTAAGTGTCCATCTTGTAGTATTTATTAATACTAATCTCTCTCCTTCTCTAAGTACGGGTAAGCTGGTAAATATACGTTGACATGGCTATTGGAAATAAATCTATATTTTATACATATATCATTATGCCTTTGGTGTAAGGTGTCCTTCTCGTAATATTCATTTATTAATAATAATCTCTCTCCTTCTCTAAGTACGGGTAAGCTGGTAAATATACGTTGACATGGCTATTGGAAATAAATCTTGCCTATGATGGAATGTGTCCATCTCGTAGTATTTATTAATAATAATCTCTCTCCTTCTATAAGTACGGGTAAGCTGGTAAATATACGTTGACATGGCTATTGGAAATAAATCTTGCCTATGGTGGAATGTGTCCATCTCGTAATATTAATTAATAACAATCTTTCTAATAATATTTATATTTATTTAAAAATCTCTATCTCCTTTCTAATTATGGCTAAGTTAAAAAATTCACGTTGACATGTTTAGTCAAGGTACCTTCTCTATGGTGCTGTATTTGATTTGGGTCTTTGGTCTTGGTACTTGGTTACTGATTGAGTATTCGACTTGTGATTTTTTTTTTTTTAATCATGGTACTTTTTTAATGAAGTCTGGTTATACGTTCCTTTTACCTTGTTCCTGATTGTGTCAGTTACCTCGTAGGTATTGTTTTTATTATCTCTGGTTATCGTGAAAGGCCCTGTATATAAGAGTAGCAATTTCCTCGTTATGCCTTGTATAGCACTGGGCAATTCTCTATTTTTAACTAACACCTTTTCACCTACCTCATATTTAATTGCCTTAGGCTGTGATTTGATATATTTTTTCCGCTGCTGTTCCGTTTTTTCTAACACCTTATTATAAAATTTTGCCCCTTCAAATTGGTATGCGGGTTCGTCGGGAAAATTAATAATTTCTTTTATCTCTCGTGGTGGGGGTCTTTCGAACATAACCGTGTATGGCGACATCTCGATGGTATTGTGATGCGAGAAATTGAGAAAATCCTCGGTAGAGGCTACATATTCATGCCATCTTTTCTGCTCGTTATGGCAGTATGTTCTTAGTAACCGTCCTACCTCCCTTAACACTCTCTCGGCTGGGTTACTATTCGGGTGATATACGGACGTCTTGTACGTTTTTATTCCGTGTTCTCCCAAGCTTTCCTTCCAATGTTTTCCCCTAAACTGAGTACCGTGGTCCGTAATTATAGAATACGGTCGGCCCACTTCCATTATATAACGCTTGATTATTATGTCTATTATTTTCCTGGTCGTTGCCCTAGTTATTGGGTATAGCTTTGTATACTTGCTAAAGTGGTCGAAAATGATCACGATAAATTTATATCGGTGTCTCCCACCGCTGCGTGGAAAGGGTCCGCAGATATCGAGAAATACCTTTTCCAATTTTTCGGAAGATAATATGGGTATCATGACCCCTTCCTTCCTCTCGTTATCACACTTTACTTTTTGACAAATATCGCACGACCGTATCGCCAGTTGCACCTTCTTGTTCATCCCCTTGATGTATGTTTGCTCCTCCAATGCCTTCCTTACTTTAAGGGCACCCATATGTCCGTACCTATCGTGATAGTCGATTATTAGCGGTCTCTCTATCGCTGGTGGAATCACTAATTTCCAACTCTCCTGGTGCGGGGTATTCCTAATAAATAAAGTGTCATCGTGAATACAATAAAATCTGTTTATGACCTCATCGCCTTCCTGTACCCTTTTTCTAATATCTCCTAATTTCGGATCGGCCTCTTGTTGTGACTTTATTTCGTGCAAAACATCTTTTAATCCTCCCTGCTCTTAATAATGTGATAAACCTTGGCTAATTGTTCCTTTTCGCCGTCAAAGGTTTGGTCTGGTATATTGACGCGAGATAAGACGTCGGCGGCTACGTTCTGTTTGCCGGGTATATATTCCCATGTGATATTGTACTCTTGCAAGGCCAAAACCCATCTAGTCAGCCTTCCGTGGTTCAGTTTACAATGCTTTAAAAATGATATAGATTTGTGGTCGCTTCTAACTGTTATGGGGTACCCTAATATATATGTCCTGAATTTACCGCATGCGAAAACTACACTCAACAGTTCTTTTTCGGTAGTATTGTAGTTTCTTTCGCAACTGTTCAGCACGCGGCTAGCAAAGCTAATTACTAAATGGTTACCGTCCTGATCTTCCTGATAGAGGGCTGCACCTAAACTCACGTTACTGGCATCGCAGTTTAGAAAAAATGGTTTTGTAAAGTCGGGATGATGCAACATTACGGTTTCTAAAAACTTTTCCTTTATGATATTGAGCACTCCATCTTGTTCTGGTCCCCAAGTCCATTTGTCTTTAGCTGATAACTGCTTTTGGAACCTGGCAGTTAATTCTGAGTAATTGGACCGAAACTTTCTGTAATAGTTGCAGATTCCTAAAAATGACTGCAGCTGTTTCCTATTCTTTGGGGTGGGGAACTTCTGTATGGCTTCTACCTTTTCCTTGGATGGAGTAATCCCTTGTTTTGTTAAATTAAATCCTAAAAATTTCACCTCATTTGCAATGAATTGGGACTTGTCTAATTTGAGGGTGATATTATTCTCCGATAATTTCCGTAGCACCTGTTCAACCCTATTACAATGGTCGTCCCAATTCGCTGAAGTCACCAGTAGGTCGTCGACGTACACTGTCGTAAACTTCAGTACTTCCTGCCCCAATATTCTGTCCATTATCTTTACAAACACCGCCACAGAATTTATTAAGCCAAAAGGTAACCGTTTAAACTGACAGTTTCTGCCCTCGAATATGAATGCCATATATTTCCTACTATCAGGGTGGAGTTCGATCTGCCAGTATCCGCATACCGTATCCCATGAGCTTATATATCTGATTCCGTGGAACTTTTTTAATATCTCCTCTATCTCCCCAGGTGATGTGCGGTCGTTAACAATCATTTTGTTAATCTCCCTAGCATCGAGACATATACGTACCTTTCCGTTCTTTTTTGGTACCGCTATGATTGGGCTGGTAAAGGGCGAATGACTATACTCAATTATGTCGTCCTCTATCATCCTGTTCAATTCTTCCCTGACTTCGTTCTTTAGCGAGTATGCGATCGGGTACGATTTCCTGTTAAATTCCACCGGAGTTTTAAATTTTATGGTGCACTGATAATCTCTGGCTTTGCCTGGAGCGTTCGAGAATATGTGTTTATAATGGTTGTATACCTCGATCAATTGTTCCGCCTGTTTCTCGCTGACCAGACCCCTTGCTTTCGTCCTTTGGAAATCCCGTATTTCTTCTAACTTTTCTAACCACAACTCTGGGTTTTCCTCCTGATATAATGGCATGTTGATCGGACGATCGGTACAATAATAATGGTTTACTATCGCTTGATAAGGTGTATTGTCTGTACCACTTCCTTGGACATCGATTAAATTACTGGTCCAAATCCCCTTGTTAGTCTTAAAAGTTATTACCTTACCTTCCAAATCTATCACAGCATTGTATGGCCTAAGTATATCGCAGCCTATTAGTATACTCATGGGTAAATTACTCGCCACTAATAACCCTATTGGTATTGTTACCCCATTACTAGTCATCTCTAATGACACCTGTTTCTTTATTGATTTATTTTGCCTCCCCGTTGCTCCGACTAAAACAATATTATTTATCGGTAGAGTTGGTATTGGTAAATTACTATTTTGTTTAATCCGCTCTAACTCAATGCTATCAATAAGTGATACATTTGACCCCGTGTCAATGAGTAGTATCGCTTCTATGCCATTGATATATGCTTTAATCTGCACGATACTATTATTCCCTTGGTTGCTATTTTTAATGATATCGTCACCTTCTTCTAATAACTCCTCTCTAATATCCTTAAGGTAATTATTTATTCTTAATATAGTCCCGTCTTTGTCCTGTCTATGTTCGTCGTTTGTCACCCCATAATATTGGTTCAGTGAAGGGCGGTTTTCCTTTTTCACTGCCGCGTTTAGTTTAAATGAGCCACTGTCTCATTGGCCCGGTCTCCCGGAACATTGGGTTGCTGACCCGTCTGTGCTTCCGGCCTGACCTCGGGATTACCGTTAATAGGTTGGCTATTCGCCGTGTTACCCTGGCTAGCTGGCGCCTGTTGTGGGTAAAACATGTAAGTGGGTACATTAGGTGGATATGGCCGTCGGTTATTGGCCATTGTATAATTTACCTGGGGCCTGTACTCATTTTGGTTTCTCCTATCGCTTCCTCCTTGGTTTCCCCCGTTGCGATAACCATTACGTTGACCAAAATTACTTCCTCTATAATTATTTCCGCGATAACCGTTTCCCTGGTGGAAGTTCCTACCGTAGTTATTCCCGGTGTAATTACCCCTGTTTGGTCCCGGATAGTTGCGGTTAATTGGGCCCTGAGTGGTATCATTTCGGCCATTTGGTGGGATATTATTATTCTGATTATTGGTGCTTAGATTATTACCGTTCCCACCTCCATTCCGGTTTGGTCCGTTATTATTGTTGTTGTACTCTACCTTACGATTGGGGGGTTGGTAATCCTGGAACCTTCCTGTGGATTCGCAATTTTCCAATAATTTGGCCAGATCGGCTATTTTGCTAATTTGTTGGTATAATTGGGCATCCTTGATCCCATAGCTGTAATGTCCAGCTAACTGCCTTACCAAACATTCTTCTGGGATCGGCGGTATCAACTTCCGTGCTAAACATACCTTTCCCAGGAAATAAGATGTCGGGGACTGTCCATAGGACGCGTCGTATTTGCCATAGAAAATGTCCATTCTCACCCTGTTTTGTGCGGTCTCCGACCAATACTTTTCCTTAAACTGACGTTTAAATTCTGCTAAATTCGTTATTTCGGGTCGTACCGCTATCCACCAGTTATCCTTAGTATTTTTAAACGTCTCGTCAAGCATCTCTCTTATCCTGTCCCACCTTGTTTCTCCACTTCTCCCAATAACCTCCTCCATTCTTTCCAAAAATTCCATTGGGTTTCGTCGGTATTCCTGGAAGTTGATTACTTCCCTGTTTTCACCATGACACGTATGAGTGTTTAGTATTGGTGTGTCTCTCAGCGCCTCTAATCTTTCCTGCAGGTTTTTCTCTCTCTGGTCTATTTCCAGTATACTATTTTTGTTAGTTTTTATTTGTTCATCCAGTCTGTTAGCGATGTCATATGTTTCCTGCATCCTCTCGCTAACGTCTTTCTGGACTTCCTGCATGATGGCGTCTTGGTTCTGCCTTACCTTGTTTTCGAGATTTCTAACATCTTGTTTGGTCTCTACTGTTTGCTCCTCTATACTTTCGAAACGTGTATTGTTTCCCTCCCGTAACCTTTCCAACTGTTTCTCCATGTTTTCGACCTTCCTGTCACTATCGATCTTATTATCATCGATCCTTTTATTTACTATTTCGTATTTTATGCTAATTTCTTTTTTCAGGGACTCTATGCTTCCTTTTATTTCCTCCTTATCTTCCTGTCTGTTTTTATTCAGGGATTCTATATTTTTGTTCATACCCTCCTTTAAAGATTCTATACTTCCTTTTATTTCCGCCTTGTCTTCCTGTCTCTTTTTATTGCTCTCCTCCTTATCTTCCTGTCTGTTTTTATTTATATCCTCTTTCAGGGATTTTATTATTTCCTCCTTATCTTCCTTCATTCTTTGGAGCATCATCATTATTATATCCGTGTCAACGCTCCCTGTTTTTTCTGGTTCGGGTTTCTCTGTTTGTTCTACCATTTGTATGGGTTCTTCTCCCGTTTGTTCTTCTAATTCCTCTGCCGTTTGTACCGGTCTTTCCATTTCTAGTGTGGGCGGTTCTAATTCCGTTTCCTCGACCTGTACTGCCTCTCCGTCTTCCACACTTAACTCGGGTTCCACAGTCTTCTTCACCTTTTTTCCCTTTGGTTGCGGCATTTTAATATGTTGGTAGCTGCCGGGCTTGTTCCGTCTTTTTCAAGCCTCACTAGTTGGGCTGCCAATTTATAACAAACACAAGTATTGGGTGAAAGGTAATGTTTGTGTGTTGTAATATGTCGGGCATTACCTCCGCGCACTTTTGTTACTTACTCTGTTGACTGGATCCTCTGCAGTGATGTAGTCCTGTAACACAACTTAAAACTATGCTTTTGTGGGCGCCACTTGGAAACGTTTGTTCCAAGAAAAATTAAATGTGAGTGATAAAATTTTTAAATCTACGAAAAAATTTAAACAAGTCAGTTTAGCTTTGAAAAATCAGTTATGTTTAATGATTCTTTAAAAACAACAAACAAATCGTCTGAAGGACTATCATTCATAAAAATTATAAAATTGCAGAGAAAAAAATTTACAAGTTATTATTATTGAAAATTTTTTATATGTCCAATCAAGTATCGGCTAGTATAATTCAGATTCTGACTCAGTTGACAAGCATGAGTTTAATATGTGAAAAAACTTTAATCTCAGGACGTGACTCCTTTGAACTACCAAGACATATCAATTAGATGCCTTACAAAAAAAAAACTAAGTGATTTGAAGGTGTATGTGTGGCGTGTAAAGTACAACTGTGTGATAATTGTAACCAGGTAACAACTAACTTTAATTTTGGTAACTCACGTTCCAATGGTCGTTTATTCTCTCACTGGACACTTCCTTCGGGTAGTTTCTCGATCTCGCCTCTTCGGGTGTACACTGAATCTATTTAAAGTCAATTTTTGCGATCGTTACTTTTTCCGCACTTTTTGTCAAAACGTTTGGCAGTAAAATCACGTTCAAACGCCGCCACTACGAATCATCTGTTTAGCGTTGATTCAGAAATCTGCCACCGCAGCGCTGACTCCCATGCAGTTTTGAGGAAGGCTTAGATGTATTGTTTTGTTTACGTTCGGGGGAATTATTTGTCACGTTAGTCAGTCAATGCGAACACAGCAGAATTCGTTCTCTATTAAATGTTTGGGACCCTCCTGGGCCGTCGACGTTCTGGCTGCGTGCTTTCTATTAAAATTTGCCGTATCGCTGCTCTATTTCAGCGATACTTTTTGGCGACTCTCGTTGAGGTTAAGTCAGTCGGGTATGTCTATGTACGGGAAAAAGCCTTCCTGCCGTGTCTTGTCGATTTCTCGCCTCTCGGTTTCGCCTTAGCTGCGTTGATCAGTGTTGTGTGAGATGCATCAGCTCTGGAGTTCAATCTTCAAGTGTTTTTCGGTCAAATTTTGTCTCGCTTTTATACTAAATCGGGATGACTGTTTTCGTCGACTTCCGGTATATTTGTGTAAAAATTCTTTCTAGATTGTTCGAGAATAAACGAAATGGAATGTCATAGAACAATTTTCACTTCCGTAGAAGCTTTTAGAACGAATTTCTTATTCTTCATACAATGGATATTTCAAAATTTACACTGGTATTTATCAAACAGTTTCACATTAGTACTTACAATTTGTATGCCATTAATGTATTTAGATTCCTTGTTTTTTACTGAATCTAGCGATACTAAATATGATTGGTATCTAATTAACTTAAGTCTAACAAACATTACAATTTACAACCCTCACCTTGAGTTGTAGTCATTAAAAACTCAATATTTATAATAAAAATTGTTGTGGAGTTATAAAGTTCCCTTCACAAGCTGGACATCTACTACTACTACTCTCCTACAACAAAATAAACAAATTTTAACATCAATAAAACACAAATAAATACAATTTTATATGGCCTCTGCTCATGGCCTAAATTCTTGTCAGTTTTCTAATACAATGATTAGTCTTTTTCCTTAATATATGTGTTATTTCACCACTATACACACAGAGTTTATTATTTTGTCTATCTTTTGTGATACCTGGTTACTTGGTACATATTTTATATTTATCACAAGATGACATAGCATCATTGATTGTCTTGAGATGTCATTTTTTTATGGTGTGACAAATCTCACTCTAATTAGTTAAATTCTTTTAGAATTGACTTTACTTTCAACTGAGTTTATTTCTTATTAAGGTATTTTGATGTACTGTACCTTTCTATCTCATTTTTGTTAGTATTATGTAAGTATTTTAGCCAGATCAGATTATTTTTGTACTGAATAGTTGGCTTCAGCCATACATGGTATAAGTAAATATTTTGCTGACTTGACTATTACAATGTTAAAGTTGGTCAGGTATATTAGTATAGTTGCTTTATATCATATTACAGCTTTCTAATACAGTTTGGTTGCATTTTGGCAACATTAAATTCATAAATTATACAATATTAGATGCCTATTACATGTTTTTAGTTAACACTGTTTTTGGCTATTTTGGCTGCCTTTTATTCATTTGACAGCTTCCTTTATTTAAGATAAATTGTTCACTATTGTCTGCTTGACAATTACATATAGTTTTTATTTAAATCTGATAATAATTAATTTTTCATGAAATCTTGGTGTATGGTCTCAAATCCAACACATTAATATTTTTTTGTCATTGCAAATATACAATTTTTATTTTAACTTAAACTCTTTCTAAAAATGTATTTAAGTCATTTAATACATTTATTTCATTTACATCACATAATATAATGATGGATCATGTCCATTTATTCACAAAAAATAGTTTTTAATACTATATTCATAGTTATAAAACTTAATAATTATTGACTTTATTCTGGTAGATTCTGACATTATTTCTCTCTCTTATAGTGTCTTATGGTTTTTTTACTCTTATTCACTTTAATAATATGTATGAGGTTTTGTCTTAGTCATAGTTTGGTCGTTTTTTCAAGTTGATAGAAATAATTATTATACAAAATTACACAATTTTTTGGGACTACTTGGGTTCGATACTGTTCACTTCACTTTCCTCTTATGCTAACTTACTATATAAATGATTTCTTTTTATGGAACGTTCTGTGACGTTACAATGTTAAGACATAAATATGATTCTAAATCTCAAAATGATTGAGAATATATGTTGCTGTATTGTTGGTCCCACTAAGAGAGTATCATTGAGGGTAAGCCATTAGTAGTTTTTGCAGAACCATCGAAAACTACACGAATTTTTGTGGTCAAGCTGGAGTCCTTGAAAACCGCATGATGTGGCAGATAAAATACCTTGGATCATCAACTAAATGGTCATTGGAATTGAGTAATGACATATGACCTAAAACTTGGTATTCATTGATGAACTTAGCATAATTATCCTTCAAATTAGGATTTTTATTGAATTTGCGTTCTAAAGTTAGAAATCGCTGCTTGGCATGAACTAGTGAATAACCAAGTCCTATATTGTCAGCCTTATGAGGAAGTTTAACAATGAATCTGCCATCATTGTTTCTTAAAGTATTATCCGTAAAGTGTTTTTCACATAATGTATCTTCTGAAGATGGTATATCAGTTGGATATTCTTCAACTTGCCAGAACCTTTCAACCATAGAGGAAAGATTTTTGTAGTCATCTCTAAAGAAAAATGATGAAACAGAGTTAGAAGACTTGAGTTTTATTGGAAGATTTCGAGAAAGAATGTAACCAAGTGTGGTTTCTTGAATAACTGGAAAATTCTCATCTCTGATAAACTTACTGGGTTTGATAAGGCTTAAGAAGAATTGAGCTCTTAATAGAATGTCAATGTTAGATGAAATATTGAAGTTTGGATCTGCCAGAAATATATCTTGAGGCAAGCCAAGTTGTGAAGGATCAAACGATTCTGTAGGAAGATTGTCAGTCAGGTTAGGTAGAATAGAACACTGCACGTTAAAATTGAAGTTTTCATAGAAAGACTGTAAATTGATGATTGTACTGTAATGAGATTGACAAGAAGAATTATTAATACCTGAGATTGGCAATTCATTTTTTATGAAATCCAATATGAGTTTTCTAGCGAAAACTTGGGTGCAGAAATTAGCTTGACTGCCAGAATCCAACAAAAATGACGATTGTCAAACTTGTCTGTAGTTTTACATATTGCTGTATATAGTAATATGGTTTTACTAATTTGTAGTTTAAGAACACAATACGTGCTGCTTTCAGCCTTGTTTGTATTACTTTCAGCAGTAATAGTTTCGATGGACACCCTTGTCTGAAAAAGCCATGAAACCTAAAAAAAACGGGTTTTTTGTGTTTCTACGTAAACTACAGCTCAAGCCTAAGTGCGGAAACGAAAAACTTGAACTTTTTATTTGCAAGTTGCGAAAAAATGCAAAATTACTTATAGCAATACAACACTGAAACACAATAACGTACCTTACATAGTGTATTCTATTATTCATATTAGATGCAGAATAACGTTACAATTAATAAATATTTACTCTCGTAGTCTTCAAGCTGTTTGTAAATGCAAGTACCACATGAAAACTCGGTTGTGCAGAACATCACATCAAATTTTCTGTTACTTACTGAGGTAGTAAAAATATTGACTCAAGCACAGGTATGCCTTCATTTGCTAGTGTGCAGAGATTAGATATTAGACAAATGATATATGTAACGCATGAATATACTATAGATATATATACCACTTGGAGTCATAGAGTTATTAATGACTTGAGAATTGTGTAATATGGTCTGAGGGGCGAAGCCCCGAAGACGGGCGGTCTAGGCATTGTCTATTCACACGCTCTGTGAGGCCTGCCGAGCGGCACCGGAGGTGCTGTTGGACATTACAGCATTGAGTTCTGTTTCAAAAAGAGTGATGTATAATTTTGTTTATACGTAGGTTTCATGTAAAATACGAAATAATGCATTTTTACGTTATTTAGGCCCCAAAATAAATTTTTGCGAATTTTTTGTAAAAAACATTTTTTGCGGATTATTCGCTTCCGCACCTATTTTTGGTTTTTAGTTTACGTAAAACTTGCAAAAACATCGGTTTTTGCAGGTTTCATGGCTTTTCCAGACAAGGGTGTCATCGGAACTATTACCCTTTCAGCCACATGCTGCTCTGTGTGGATTAAGGAATGATGCCTTTTGGAACAAGTTTTGCAAACATGTTTGTTACAACATTCATTTACAGAATGACCGATACATAAACAATTGAAGCAACATTTGTTTTTGATTAGCGATTCCTTGCATCTTTCAATTGATAAACCTTCAAATTGCTTGCAAGCATATAAATAGCGATCAGCCTTGCACATGGTACATTGAAACAAGATGTATCATGAATCGTCTTAGACTTAGTATGATACCAACTTATTTTGCTTAAATTTATTTGTTTGTGTAGGTGTTTGTTTAAACTTGGGTGAGTTATTTACCTGTCTACTTTCTACGTTTGCAGCTATATTTTCAAGTATCTAGTGCTCAGAAATTCAGTAAATTTGTCAAAATCAGGAAAATTTTCACTTGAAAGTGTTTCTTTCCAGCGTTTGGAAGAGTTTGGTCCAGTTTGGACGTTAGAAATTGAGTAATAATAAGCTCAAAAATATTTACTGGCAAATGCATGACCTTAAGTGCATTTACAGTTGAATTTATTTTATCGATAAAGTTAGATACCGGTATATATTGTTCGCTGATTCTTTGTCAATTGAATTGATTTTCAGTATGTTCTCAACATGATGAAGAGAAATAATCAACTTGTTATCAAATCTGTTTTTAAGTAGATCTAGAGCTACATGATAATTTTCATTAGTACTAGGCAGGTTTTTTATTATTTCGAGTGCCTCTCCCTTTAAGGAAGTATGCAAGTAATGTAATTTTTGAATGTTAGTGAGATCCTCCCTAGAATCTACTAGATCATTGAACATATGTATATAATGTTGCCATTCCAAAACATTTCCACTAAAATCTGGAAGTTTGATAGGCTTTAATTGTATTGGATGAATAAGCCTTTCTGTCTTAAATTCATTAGGGGTTGTGTTAGCATTGTCGGTAGGATTAGCTGAAAACTTATCCAAGAGGTTATGTAATTTACATTCTGCATTACATAAATCATTTTTGACTTGCATTTTGTCATTCTCTAAATCTGCTATAGTTTCTTCAGATATTTCTAATTCAGACTGAATGGCATCGTATTTTCGTTGAAGATCGCCTAACGATCTCAATTTTATGCATAATGAATGATTATCATTTTTTGTAATGTCAAAGTTATCAGCAAAGTTATTAATCCTAGTAATTGAGGCTTTAACAACAGCTCTTTGTTTTATTAGCTGTTTTGTGTCAGTCATTTTGAATCTTATTAATTAATAGACTAATGCAAGTATGAACACAATATAAATATATAATAGAACAATGCTATAATAATAATATATAACTAATAATGCTCGACGATATGAATGTTGTATTTGAGTATCTTCCATAACTTGCAATAAGAAATATAGAATGTCAATACATACAGTTTGAGAACGAAGATCATCGTTACTGAAAATCAGAAGAGATGCATAGTAGTAGCTGATGCATAGTAGCTGCGTAGTAAGTGGGTGCGTCTTGGGAGTAATGACCGCGGCCAAGGTTGCGCTGGGGCTCCAAGTGGGCGACTCGTGTTGCACAACTGCTTACGAACGATTGTGCAATATTGGAACACTAATGCGAATTATGGGTTTAATATGCCGATTTCAGTTTTCGAACGCGCACATATGATTTGGACCTCACTTAAGTATTTATTTTCACTTCAAATTTGTATTTATTGTATTACACTTGACACATATGTTTACATGCTGAATGTTTGAACATCTTCAATGATCCGGCCCGGAGGACCAATGTTAAGTGAACTTGTTGTCCCTGTTATAAAGTAAGGGTAGCAACTATTCATAACAGTAGTAGGTTGCTGGAGTTTTGCTTAAAATAAAAGAATAGTGGACTGTATGAGTAAATGTTTATTTCTTACTTGAATGTACACTGATTTTACACCGCACATGTACGTGTAAATGTATGTTGATTTAAATACATCACCGAACCTTGAATAACAAATTGTAGAACTTAACGAATAGGTTGAATAATGTAGAATTACGCTGGACGAGGTTGAGGTCTGTATCGCCTGAAGGCCCTTACTAGAGGTGGGCCGATATACCTGTAACAGGTATTTTGGAACGATATTTTTGTGGAACGGATGTAACAGTGACTGAAATGTTGAAATACCTGTTATTCGTGGCCTAGCTGTTCCGAGTCGAGGCACACGCCTACGCAACTATACACAAGTAACAAGTAAACGAATACCCCAAGGCCAAATACTAGGCATACACTGGTACTGGTACACAAGGAACAGCAAGTAATCGAGTATTTCAAATACTAGGGGTATCACCGATACACAAGGAAGAAAAAGTAAACGAGTATTACAAATACTAGGCACATCACGAGGAAAACTAGTATTTTAGGAACAACTAGTATCAGGAGTATTTCGAATACGAACTAGTACGAAGCCACTTTTTGGTCCTGAATACTTCATTCTGCGCAAAGAGACGAAGCTGTTTTTAATAAATGAACAAAATTCATACTGATGTTACATTTATTCTTGTGTGTTATGCATATATATAATACAGATTATAATAAATTATACAGTATATTACACTAGTCACCAACTTGGTAAATTTTGAAAAACAAATTATATTGTATTATAACCTACAGAGTGGCTGATAATAGTTGATAGGCCGCTAAGAGCAGATATCTAATGAAATTTTACTGCAAACTGTTTAGGTTATGTTTTTATAAGGGTAATCGGTTTAAATCATGTTTATTCTCATTCACTCTTGTAGCTTACTGTTATGTTGTTATTTTATGTTTTTGATGTTTTTTTCACATTATTTGTTGTGCTATACATTATACTTTTGTTAATGTGATTTTAACTTCACTGTACATCTCACGTAAATGATGAGATTGTTGTAACGGGCATTTATGCACTTTATCTAGTTTATTAAATCTTTACTGATCTGATAAGGCTACCCTAAAAACAAGGTGTTTCATAAATTTGTTTCTTTTATCTAAACTGCTGATTTTGGATGTTTGTCTCTATCACTTTACTTATCAATTGACTAATAGTAGTTTCCACTTAGTAAAGAAATAAAAATAAACTCTTATCTAAAAATGAAACTTTTACTTGTGAAACTTACAGTTTTTTCTTCTCGTTGAACGCGTTTCAGCGTACGTATTCGCCTTCTTCAGCTTTGAGACAGACTGCCATCATTTGGTAACGGTTGTTGTGTGGAAGGTGTAGTGGGGTTGGTGCGTGGAGGAAGGGGATTGGCGCGGGGATTCAACTTAATGTTTGTTTTTTGTATAATTGTGTCAAAACGTGTATGTGATTTATATTGTAGTTGATCGTTAAGTATGTTGTTTGGTTGTGTTGTGTGGTGTTTATATATTTCGTATTGTTCAGTTGTGTTGAGTTTTTGACCTTTGGGTAAGTAATGTAAAATTTCAAGATTAGTGTCTATGTTGGTGTAACTGTGGATTCTGTGTGTATGTGTGTGGCAAATGCAGAGTGTATATTGTTGTTGGTTAAAGCTTTTAAGTGTTCAGAATAACGGGATGAAAAAGATCTTCCCGCGTGGCCTATGTAGAAACTATTGCAGTCATTAAATTGTAATTGTGATTTAAAATCGATTATCATATATTGCTCGACTTGTTCACAGGGCGATCGATTGTTGATACAGGTTATTTAATATAAATATTTTATGATGTTCTTTTAACGGTTATAGTTAATAGTCAGAGAAGGGGTAGAGCTAGAAAGTATAACATTCACAATAAAAGCTTAAAATTAAAAGTTTACAATGTTATTAAGTAATATATAATGTTTATATATGATAAAATTCAAACCAGTGATGTCTAGAGGTTCAGTTGATAAAACTCGCATTGGATTGTGGGAATGTCAAAGATGGCCACTGCTTAGCTGCTGATGTTAAACAGGAATGGTGTCGTCGGAATTTTCTTTCAATAAAAGCTGCCTCGTTCACGTTTCCTCTTCTCTGCAGTATGGAGAATTCCTTCTGGTGTTATTAGTGTTGTCCTGGTTAAGCGTTCTGTGTTCACTTCGATTAAATGTTTTGGATTATGTTTATTCACTTCTGTAAATTTGTGTGTTGAAAATTGTAAAGTTCGTTTGGTTATGAATAATTAGTGTTTTAGAGTTTTATTTCCTTATATCACTTATATTCGGTTCAGTATTAATTGATTTCTATGTTTGTAGTTGTTGTGTTCACTGAATTTTGCATTCATGTTTCGTATGGTGTCCAAGTGGCATACAGATTACCTGTATGCGGTCCGCCGTGTGACTTCTCAAACCTATTGCGTTACGCGTTTCAAGGCGTATGCCTCATCATCAGACGTTTAAAACCAAAAACACATATATCACACAAAACTGCATTTGTCAAAAAATAAATAAAATTGCAGAAACAAGCATATTATGTGCACATGATGTAGGGTGCGCACCCGTTCAAGTGTTGTCTGCTACTGATTGGAATTCGTTGAGCAGTCTCAAAGCAGTATCATACAGGCGGTTGGATACAAAGTTCAATTGTTCATTCAGAACACAATCACGACTGCTATCATTATTATGTGCACTATAAATTTCCAGCTCCTCCAAGGCATTCATAAAACGGCCCTTGTTGCATATATGCAAAGGCATTAGATTGGACTTAAAATCTGTATAATTGTGATTGTGTTGGGTCCGATGACGAGTGTAATTCGATTTTATATCATTGTAATTATGGGTCTTTTTTTGGTAAGTGTTCACGGAAGCGTTTGTAAAAACCTCTTCCGGTCTGACCTAGATGATTTGTTTATAACCTCTTCTATGATAAAAACCTCTTCTGGTTTGCAATGATTGTAACAGCTTCTATATAAGTCAGACCGGAAGAGGTTTTTACAAATGCTTCCGTGAACACTTACCAAAAAAGACCCATAATTACAATGATATAAAATCGAATTACACTCGTCATCTGACCCAACACAATCACAATTATACAGATTTTAAGTCCAATCTAATGCCTTTGCATATATGCAACAAGGGCCGTTTTATGAATGCCTTGGAGGAGCTGGAAATTTATAGTGCATATAATAATGATAGCAGTCGTGATTGTGTTCTGAATGAACAATTGAACTTTGTATCCAACCGCCTGTATGATACTGCTTTGAGACTGCTCAACGAATTCCAATCAGTAGCAGACAACACTTGAACGGGTGCGCACCCTACATCACGTGCACATAATATGTTTGTTTCTGCAATTTTATTTATTTTTTGACAAACGCAGTTTTGTGTGATATATGTGTTTTTGGTTTTAAACGTCTGATGATGAGGCATACGCCTTGAAACGCGTAACGCAATAAGTTTGAGAAGTCACACGGCGGACCGCATACAGGTAATCACTTATTATTACTGAATTTAGGTTTAAGGTAAATTTTTCCGCAACTCTCGATTTTTACTGTAAGCTAGGCTCAACTTCCATACGCCATTAATGGTTTCGGTATATGTGGTTCTTTAGCGATAGCTATATCAACCGTACACTACGAATGTTAAATAAGAACTGTTTTACTTCCTTCGTTTTCTGAAATATCTTAGCCAATTTAATATTGGAAAAGTAGTGTTTCAATTTTTTACTGCTTCCGATACATGTAAAAAAGTACATTATATAACAGAATATATTTTGGTTATTATTTAGTTTCATGAAATAGTAAATACATAATCGGTTTCTTTAATTCCTTCTGCTTAATTTGATACCCAATAATCTATCTTTACAAAGTTTTTTGTTAAAATTGCTATATTTCTTTCATTTTGGAAAAGTAGGCTCAACATTTTGTTTCCTGTTCTTCTCCAAATATTAGCCATTTTATATGTTATAATTATGACTATAATGTTTTTGAATAATACTGTCTCTATACCCCTTCTGACTTTCTTAATTTAATACAAGATTAATTAAAATCTCTTTAATTAACTAATATACCATGTAGTATTGTATTCCTACTCATAATACTTAAACAACATTTAAAATTAACAATATGGTCTTCAAAGTCAGACATTTTAGTTTTAACTACTACAACTAACATATAATAAACATTTTATAAAAAGAGTATGGTATCCATATTTAAATATTTTAGTGTGGATTCACCCTGTTAGATCTCTTAAACATTTTTATAATAATAACAAAATCTTATTCTATTAACCACATTGAATTATGGAGTTCATGGGCTTTAACTTAAACATAACAAGCCATTTATTTTTTCCTACTTCTTAACTTATTTTGGTTGCAGTCCTTTCTGTGTTTATTATAGTATTACATTTTTATCCCCTGTCACTTTATTTATTCACCACCTTCTTATAAACATTAGTAATGTGTTCACAAGAATATTTTATAAAATTTTATTTCTACAGTCATAGAAAACATTAAAGTTGTTTATGGTACACATGTACTTAGTTGAAGTATTAGTTACACTTCTACTTGAAGTTTATTTAATATACTGAAATAACTTGCACTGGTTCACTTATATTTTGGATCTTATCTCATATTGAGTTTTACAATATTCCAAGACCAAAATCTTAGTTATAAGGGATTATGAAGATTTGTTTATTCCATTACACAATAATTTTAGTGGGTGCACTTCTACTTACAACACTAAACACTTTGTTTGTAACTATTTTACATCACTATTAGATTTTGGGGTGTTATACTTTCTTTGTGACCTTGAATTTCTTTAGGGTTTGTTATATTCTTTAATATAGGTTTCCTTTGGGTATATCTTGTAGTCCTCCCATCTTACAATTTCGTTTCTTCAAAATTCTTTCTTCTTGGTTTCTCCAAGGTATTATTGTTTTTTCATGTCCGTTGGTTTGTTCGGGGTACCTTCCTTTCCTACTCCTATCCTACCTGGGTATTATCCTTATTTTATTTCAGTTTTTGTGGTTTATTTTTCTTTATACATTTTTGTTGCACTGTGGTTCTTTACTTTTACTTTTTCCATTTATGGTGGTATTTTATTTTGATATTTATATGTTTTCATTTGAATTTTACTTTTATATTTAATGTAATTGATATATTATTATGATCATATTGTAATCTTTATTAAGTGGATTATCTGTCATGCTACAGATTGCTCTCCTCCAGAAGTGATTAGTTCAGACCATACTTTGTTTGTATGAAATAATTGCTAATGATAATTATTATATTTTTATAATTCTTGATTTTCTTTCCATTTATATTCTTGTTTCTTCATATTCGAGCTTGCATATATTTTAATTTTAATTGATCTTCCTTGATAGTAATAGTCATCTGAGGTTTATTATTTTATTTTCATTTTTTTTTTTTTTTTTCTTAACTTGGTGTTTGATCCCTGGGATATTTATTCCCTAACACGTGAGCTGGGGCAGTTCAGAGGGGCACTGTAGGCTACATACTCTGCTGGCCATACTACACTTCATATTGAGTACAGAGGCAAATCATCTCTGCTCAAAAAATAACAATACTGCTGGACTTATCTACAGACAGTTATTAATAAAAATTATATAAGACTAGTCTATTTTACGACTATTAAAAAATATCTTTGGATACTTCACTTCGTATTTGCTCAGATCTGTTAATATTTCTATCTCAGTTATTCTTCTGACTTGTTAGCTCTACTGTTATCTTATCTCTTATTATGGTGGGAAGCTCTTTTATTAATATAATTATCACTATTTATTGATTATTCCGTTTTTTGGTGTTAATTCTCCATTCTTCCTTTGTTGTTATTGCAATCTGCTTCTGGTCATTGGTCGCATATATTTTATGATCTTTTTGTTTGTTTCTTGGTCCACATTTGTTCCACTAGTTCCAGGTTCTAGCACTTTTTTTTAATTGTCTTTATTACAATCGACATTTATTTTATGATCATACTCATTATTGTTTTATTTACATATATATATTTTTTCTTTTTTCCACAAAACTTATTTCGCTCTTGTTTCTTTTCCAAATGAATTCGTCAATTATCATATATTTATGTGGTCATTGTTTCTCTTAGTAATGCATAAAGTTTTTATTATTTTTATTTCAACACAAGTTTATTCCTTTAATTGTATCAGTGGTTCTTACTTCCTTTTCTTTCTCTTTATAATTATTTCATAAGTTGTTTGTGGTAAGGTGATCTCGTTATATATTATATTTTGTTAGAATTTCTTTAATTTCCAAATTCTTTTCTTTAATTTTTCATAATATTTTCATAAATAGTTGTTTGTAATTTGGTATTCCGATATATTTGAATTTTGGTGATTATATTTCAAAATTCCTTTTCTCTAATTCCATAATAGTTTTCATAAATATTTTGGTTGTAAGATTATCTTACTCATTTTTAAATTTTGTTGTTTTTGTTTCGTTAAATTCTTTTTCTTTATTCCCATAATTGTCTTCATCAATACTTGGTTGTAAGATGTGCTTACTATGTTTTTAAATTTTGTTGATTTCATAATTCAAACTTCTTTTTCTTTTTATTTTTCATAACATTCTCATAGATAGTTGTTTGTAAGGTGATCTTACTTATCTTTGAATTTTGTTAATTTTTATAATTCATAATTCTTTTTATTTCCCATAAATAGTTTTCATAATAATTGTTGGTAAGTTGTACTTACGATATATTTTTAGAATTTTGCGATTTATATTTCATAATTCTTTTTATTTTCCATAAATAGTTTTCATAATAATTTTTTTGTAAGTTGTACTTACGATATATTTTTAGAATTTTGTGGTATTATATTTCAAAATTCTTTTTATTTTCCATAAATAGTTTTCATAATAATTGTTTGTAAGTTGTACTTACGATATATTTTTAGAATTTTGTGGTTTTTATATTTCATAATTCTTTTTATTTTAAATTTCTACTCCTCATAATATTTTTTCAAGGATGCCTGGTTATATACAGCTTTGATTCTCTCAGAACCCATCTCCTTTATTTCATACGTATTATTGTTTTTTATTATGGAGACTATATATGGTCCAGTGTATAGTAGCAACAACTTCTTTGTTATTCCTTCCAGCGTGCTGGGTAACTCACGATTTTTCAATATTTTTTCTCCACTTTTATATGTTATGATTTTACACTATTCTTTTGATACTTGTTTCGCCGTTTCTCCTGGTCTTCGGCCACCTTGTTGTAGAATTTTATTTTGTCGAACATATAAATATTATTTCTAGGGAAATTTAGTATTTCTTCGATCTCTCGTGGGGGTGGTTTCTCGTACATGGCGGAGTATGGGGTAACTCCTATGGCTGGGTGGTATGCCAAGTTGAGGAATTCTTCTGTGGCATCTAGATAGTCTTGCCACCTTCTCTGTTGATGGTGACAATATGTTCTTAATATCCTCCCCACTTCTTGTAACACCCTCTCTGCCGGATTACTGCTCGGGACCGAGGTTTTGTATGTACGAACACCCATAGATAGTAGGGTATCCCGCCATTTTTTCCCCTTAAACTGAGTTCCATGATCCGTGATGATCGAAACTGGTTTCCCGATGGTTGGGACATACTGGTCTATTAATATTCCCAGAATTTTACTAGTAGTTGCCCGATTAGCTGGGTATAGTTTAACGAACTTAGTGAAATGGTCCATTACGATTATCAGGTACTTATATTGGTGACGACCGCCACTACGGGGGAATGGTCCGCAGATGTCCAAGAATACCTTCTCCAATTTTGCCTGGGATGTTATAGGAATCATCATGCCTTCCTTCTTCTCATTATTTGATTTAACTAGTTGGCAGATACAGCAACATCTGATATACATCCGGACCTTCCGGTTTACTTTTTTTATGTGGCAGCTCTCCTCCAGAGCCTTAATCACCTTTAAGGCGCCCATATGCCCATATCGTATATGGTAATTAATTATTATCTTCTTTTCAATCTAATTTGGAATAATTACCTTCCAGGTCTCCTGCCTTAAGGATGGTTTGATGAACAATATCTCGTTATTTAATTGATAATATTGAGCGAGAGTGTCGTCCCCTTCTTTCAATCGACTTTTTATATTTCTCAATTTTGGGTCTGCTTGTTGGTGGGTGCTCAGGTTTGTTAATAAAGTGGCTAGATCGGCTCTGGTGCTAATAATGTGGTAGATTTTGAGTACGCTTTCTTTCTCTCCCTCGAATGTTTGCTTTTCCACATCAACATGTGATAATACATCTGCAACGACATTCTTTTTTCCTGGGATGTACTCCCACTTTAGATTGTATTCTTAAAGGGCAAGTATCCACCTGGTCAGCCTTCCGTGACTCAATTTGCACCTCCTCAGGAACGATATGGATTTATGGTCTGTCCGGACGGTAACGGGGCAACCTAAGATGTAGGTGCGGAATTTGATACACGCGAATACTACGCTCAACAGCTCCTTCTCAGTGACGTTGTAGTTCTTTTCGCACTGGTTTAATGATCTGCTTGCGAAGCTAATCACTAGATGTTCACCCTCCTCATCTTCTTGATATAGCGTCGTCCCGAGGCTAATGTCGCTGGCATCGCAATTTAGGAAAAAAGGTTTTTTAAAATCTGGATGGCGAAGTCTTATGGTTTCCAAAAATTTGTCCTTAATGAGTTGTAAGGTCTCATTCTGCTCTCGACCCCAGATCCATTTATTTTTAAATGACAGTTGTGGTTGAAATCTTGCGGTCAATTCCGAATATTGTTCCTGGAACTTGCGGTAATAATTACAGAGTCCCAGGAATTACTGTAATTGCCTTCTATTCTTTGGTGCAGGAAATTTCTGGATCGCTTCTACCTTTTCTGCCGACGGTGAGATTCCTTGGTCATTCAAGTTAAAACCCAAGAACTGAATTTCCTTAGCAATGAATTGGGATTTTTCCAGTTTAAGCGTGATGTTATTCGCAGCCAACTTCTCCACTACGTGTTCCACACGGTAGCAGTGTTCCTCCCATGTTTCTGAGGTTATAAGCAAATCATCTACATACACGGTGGTAAATTGTAATGCTTCCTGGCCAAGTATCTGGTCCATGCAGGCCACAAAGATGGCGACCGAATTCACGAGTCCGAAGGGCAGTCTCTTAAATTGGTAATTACGCCCCTCGAATATGAATGCCAGATACTGGCGACTCTGTGGGTGCAATTCCACCTGCCAGTAGCCGCACACCGTGTCCCAGGTACTAAAGTACTTGGTACCGTGGAAACGTTTTAAGATCTCTTCTATCTCACTGGGCGAGGTCCTGTCATTGACGATCATCTTATTTATTTCTCGCGCATCTAGGCAAAGCCAGACTTGTCCGTTTTTCTTAGGAATAGCCACGATAGGACTGGTGTATGGGAATTGGCTACTCTCTATAATGTCACGGTTAATCATTTTATTTATTTCAGCTCTTACAGCTTCCTTTCGTGAATGCGCGATGGGATATGACATCCGGTTAAAATCCACTGTATCTCTAAATTGTAGAGTACATTGGTAATTTTTTACCTTACCGGGTTCATCAGAGAATACTGAGCAGTATCATTCATAGATGTTTATTAATTGATTCACTTGGTGTATTGGCAACCTTTCCTTAGTGATTCCGCCCCAGAAATCCCTGATTACCTGGATCTTTTGGGACCATAAATCCTCATCAGAGTTATCGTATATGATTGGTTTATTCATTGCAGTATTGTCGATATAATTTATTTTCTGGATTTGTTGGTGGATATCGCTGGGAATTACATTTTCGCTACCTACCAAGGTAGGTAGGTAGGCCACCTGCCGTCCATGTGAGTCCGTCTGCACACAGTGATATTTTTTCCGTGCGTAAATCGATTATCGCGGAGTTCCATCTGAGTACATCGCACCCCACTAATATGTTAAAAGGTAATCTGGATGCAACTAAGAATATCATGTTAATCGCTATACCACAGCTAATCACGTTTATCGAAACTTGTCTTCTGATCATTTTGTTTTGGCGACCGGTGGCACCTATTAAAACAATATTATTTATCGACAATGTCGGCAATACCTTACCACATTCCCCTTGGATTCTCTCCAACTCTGTTGTGCTAATTATTGACACATTCGAACCAGTATCGATAATTAATTGTGCAGGGATTCCTTCTATTTCTGCATTGATATAAATGATTTCATTGCTTATACTTTGGAGGCTAGTGTCGTCCTCCTCCAAGAGTTTGTGTCGAATATTTTTCAAGTAATTGCAACTTATTATTGTTATATTATTTGTGATAGTTGCTCTCTGCAACTCGTTTTGATACCCAGGAGATAGGAGCAGTAAAGGGTCCTGATTATTTATTACTGCCTCCTCCAGTTTAAATTCTCGATATCATTATGTGTATTGTTTGTACTGATCGAGGCATCAGTCGGGAGACCTTGAGTGGGTCCCTGCCACTCTGTGCGATGATCCAAAGGTTGTTCTCGGTTTGTTTGCCGTTCTGTATCGTCTAGACTGGTACTTTGTCTAGGCTGACTATACCTTGGATCATCCCGTTCTCTGTTCCTCCACCGATCTTCATACTCATGGAAGCTGTTATGTCGCTGATGGTAGTATCTTCGTTGGCGACCGTCTTCCGCTCGTATGAAGTTTACCCTTGGTCGGCAAAACCTATTGTTACCATTGTTTTGGTTTGATGGATACCCGTGATTACTGTTATAATACCGTTCTGTATTATTAGGGTTGAGGTTCCTCTGACTATTAACATGGGAATTTTGGTAATATTGATTTCTATTACCATGATAACCGTTATTAGTTCTAAAGTTATTTTGCTTACCCGGAACATTGTTATTATTATTATTATGATTGTTGTTGTTGGTGTTATTTTGGGGATTGGCACGGTTTCCTTGGTAGCCATTGTTGTTATGGTTATTACCGTTATTGGTGTACTGCTGGTTCCTTGGTTCCAGCCAATCAATCCTCCTTCGGCTTTGTCTATAATATTCTTCATTTTCATAATTTTCCAGCAGTTCCGTCATAGCCTGTATTGTCTTTATTTGGCTGCCTCTCCTTGCTCGGATTACCTCTTCATCGTAATGGTACGACAATTTATTGATGAGGCATTCTTCGGGTATGGCTGGTTCTAAATGCTTTGCCATACATACTTTTCCGAGGAAGTATGCAGTCATCGAGCTACCCAACTGTGGTTTATATCGGACGTGACAGATGTTGTCATGTATTAAATTCTGGGTAGTCTCTGACCAGTATTTTGCCTTAAACAAGTTCCTGAAATGTTGGTAATTATCGATCTCGCTCCGGTTAGCCATCCACCAATTGTCCGTCATTTCACAGAATGATTCGTCCAATAGCTCCCGGTTGTTGATCCATTGGTTGCCCCTATGTTTGGCAATGTATTCTTCTATTCGGGCCAAGAACTCCATTGGCTTCCTTTTATATTGGCGAAAGTTTAGCCATTCCCGATTCTCATTTATGGGGATATTTGTGAAGTTAGTTGGTCGGTTTCGGATTACTTCCATCTCTTCCTGGCTCTGCCGCACTTGACCGATGATATTCGTCATCGCCACTTCCATTCCATCGTACCTTTCCGTAACTTGGTTACGTACCTTACTTAATTACTCCTGTGCTTCCTTTCGGTTTTCTTCCCATTTTTTCTTATGGTGTTCTTCGATCTTTGTAATTTTGGTATTTACTACTTCCTTGACTTCCTGTACTTCCCACTCAGTCTGGCGACATCTTTCGTCAACTTCCCTGATTTGTTGGTTTATTAATATGGTTTCTTCTTCCAATTTTTTATTTATAGATTTCTTATTGTCGTTGATTTTCCTGCTCAACTCCTCCTTTGCCAACTCTATTCTCTCGTCTACCTTGTTCATGTTTTCCTGGTTGACTTCTCTTCATTCTTCTCTTAATAGTTGGTTATCCTCTCTCAATTCTTCCAACTTCTCCCCCATCTTCTTTTCCATTTTCTTATTGTTTTCCTCTATTTTCCTATTGGTCTTTTCGATTTGGTGACTTAATTCTCCTAATTCTTCCTTCGTGGATTGATCGTTTTCATCCATCTTTTTACTTAATTCTTCCTTTAACAGTTGGTTGTCATTCTCCATCTTCTTGCTGGTTTCCTCCATCTTCTGATTAGTTTCATCAATTTTCTGACTCAAGGATCGATTGTCCTCTTTATTTCCTTGCTGGTTTCCTCTATTTTCTTATTTGTATTTTCGATTTTATTACCCAACTCTTCCTTTGTGGATTGGTTGTCCGTCTTCAATTCTTCCTTTGTGGATTGGTTGTCCTTCTTCAATTCTATCTTGGTGGATTCGATTTCTTCCATCATTTGCCTGAACATCTCTTGTATTGCCACATTCTCTGTTTGTGAGGGTTTATCGGGTTGTTCCTCTGGTGGTGTGGTCTGTTTAGGTTCCATTGGGGGTAATAACATTTCTACATCTTCCACGGGTGTTGCCTCCTTGTCCTCCGTGTTAATTTCCTTTTCGGCCTCTGCTGACCTTTTCTTTGAAGTCGCACGACGTTGCATGTTGTTTCTTTCTCCAACTGTATAACCACTGCCAAGCTTGAATTAGTAATTGGGCACGTTATATTAGCCTTTTAATCACTAATTGAATCCCTTTAGTTGGACGCCTATTTGTAACCACTTGGTTTACAAATGAAAAAAGTGTTATTTAAATTTTGGAAAAAAAATTAAATATTTTGTTTTGAATTTTTGAAAAAAATTTATTTTTTATGTTTTAATCTTCAATAATTTAGTAAATATTTCTTGTAATGGTGTAGTGTGAAAATTTTAAGTTTGTTTGCGTTAATTATGTCTATAATCTTTCTTATGGTTTACTGGAATTAAATTCCAGTTAACAGGATTGTCTCAATTCACTAATCGATTTGCGATATTTCTTCTTTTTCGTATAGATTACTTCCACTTGAGTAATGACCGCTTTTCTCGTAGTCCTGTTGTTAACTAAAACTCTATTTTTGTAAATTTATAAATAAATTTAAAAGCCAAATTGTTGAAATACTATATTTTATTAACATTTGTTTAAAAGATCGATTTAAAATCGATTATCATATATTGCTCGACTCGTTCACAGGGCGATCGATTGTTGATACAGGTTATTTAATATAAATATTTTATGATGTTCTTTTAACGGTTATAGTTAATAGTCAGAGAAGGGGTAGGGCTAGAAAGTATAACATTCACAATAAAAGCTTAAAATTAAAAGTTTACAATGTTATTAAGTAATATATAATGTTTATATATGATAAAATTCGAACCAGTGATGTCTAGAGGTTCGGTTGATAAAACTCTCATTGGATTGTGGGAACGTCAAAGATGGCCGCTGCTTAGCTGCTGATGTTAAACATGAATGGTGTCGTCGGAATTTTCTTTCAATAAAAGCTGCCTCGTTCACGTTTCCTCTTCTCTGCAGTATGGAGAATTCCTTCTGGTGTTATTAGTGTTGTCCTGGTTAAGTGTTCTGTGTTCACTTTGATTAAATGTTTTGGATTATGTTTAATCACTTCTGTCAATGTGTGTGTTGAAAATTGTAAAGTTCGTTTGGTTATGAATAATTAGTGTTTTAGAGTTTTATTTCCTTATATCACTTATATTCGGTTCAGTATTAATTGATTTCAATGTTTGTAGTTGTTGTGTTCACTGAATTTAGGTTTAAGGTAAATTTTTCCGCAACTCTCGATTTTTTACTGTAAGCTAGGCTCAACTTCCATACGCCAATAATGGTTTCGGTATATGTGGTTCTTTAGCGATAGCTATATCAACCGTACACTACGAATGTTAAATAAGAACTGTTTTACTTCCTTCGTTTTCTGAAATATCTTAGCCAATTTAATATTGGAAAAGTAGGGTTTCAATTTTTTACCGCTTCCGATACATGTAAAAAAGTACATTATATCACAGAATATATTTTGGTTATTATTTAGTTTCATGAAATAGTAAATACATAATCGGTTTCTTTAATTCCTTCTGCTTAATTTGATACCCAATAATCTATCTTTACAAAGTTTTTTGTTAAAATTGCTATATTTCTTTCATTTTGGAAAAGTAGGCTCAACTTTTTGTTTCCTGTTCTTCTCCAAATATTAGCCATTTTATATGTTATAATTATGACTATAATAAATCTCAGATTGGCATAAATGTTTATCTTTCCTTAATTTCTCACAATTTTATCCATTGATTATTCTTTTAAATATAATTCATGAATTTATAACTCCCCACTCTGAAATGTTAGCTATTACATCTGCAAATTTTTTAATAATTTTATATATACTTTTACACTATCCTTTTAAAGTCTGGTTTTAGTCATAGTGTGTGGTGACTAATTCCTCTTATATAAATTCCATCAGTTTACTTGGTTTATTTAACTTAATTAATCAATTATAATGTTGTTGGAATTTCCTATTTGGCCTAGATTTTTCTGGTTTTACATATAATGTTTTTGAATAATACTGTTTCTATACCCCTTCTTACTTTCTTAATTTAATACAAGATTAATTAAAATCTCTTTAATTAACTAATATAACATGTAGTATTGTATTCCTACTCATAATACTTAAACAACATTTAAAATTAACAATATGGTCTTCAAAGTCAGACATTTTAGTTTTAACTACTACAACTAACATATAATAAACATTTTATAAAAAGAGTATGGTATCCATATTTAGATATTTTAGTCTGGATTCACCCTGTTAGATCTATTAAACATTTTTATAATAATAACAAAATCTTATTCTATTAACCACATTGAATTATGGAGTTCATGGGCTTTAACTTAAACATAACAAGCCATTTATTTTTTCCTACTTCTTAACTTATTTTGGTTGCAGTCCTTTCTGTGTTTATTATAGTATTACATTTTTATCCCCTGTCACTTTATTTATTCACCACCTTCTTATAAACATTAGTAATGTGTTCACAAGAATATTTTATAAAATTTTATTTCTACAGTCATAGAAAACATTAAAGTTGTTTATGGTACACATGTACTTAGTTGAAGTATTAGTTACACTTCTACTTGAAGTTTATTTAATATACTGAAATAACTTGCACTGGTTCACTTATATTTTGGATCTTATCTCATATTGAGTTTTACAATATTCCAAGACCAAAATCTTAGTTATAAGGGATTATGAAGATTTGTTTATTCCATTACACAATAACTTTAGTGGGTGCACTTCTACTTACAACACTAAACACTTTGTTTGTAACTATTTTACATCAGTATTAGGTTTTGGGGTGTTATACTTTCTTTGTGACCTTGAATTTCTTTAGGGGTTTGTTATATTCTTTAATATAGGTTTCCTTTGGGTATATCTTGTAGTCCTCCCATCTTACAATTTCGTTTCTTCAAAATTCTTTCTTTTTGGTTCTCCAAGGTATTATTGTTTTTTCATATCCGTTGGTTTGTTCGGGGTACCTTCCTTTCCTACTCCTATCCTACCTGGGTATTATCCTTATTTTATTTCAGTTTTTGTGGTTTATTTTTCTTTATACATTTTTGTTGCACTGTGGTTCTTTACTTTTACTTTTTCCATTTATGGTGGTATTTTATTTTGATATTTATATGTTTTCATTTGAATTTTTCTTTTATATTTAATGTAATTGATATATTATTATGATCATATTGTAATTTTTATTAAGTGGATTATCTGTCATGCTACAGTAGTGAATACTTAAATTAGTATTCCCAAAGGGAGACAGGCCTATAAATTCTCTTATTTCTTATTTTCTTTTAAACAGTAATAGTTTAATAAAGTCACAGTGTAAAGTAACACTGTTAATACTTTTAGTTTCAATTTATTTCTTATAACAAATTATATAATATAGGTTATGTAATATCTTCAAATACATACACTGTACACTGCAAGTAGGTTTATTAACACATTAATAGGTGTATCTAGGTGAAAATAAACCTACCTGGAGTGTATTTATTTGAAGATATTACATAGGAGACCTGCAGGAAACTCAACGAATTACTTACAAAGGAATAATATAGGTTATGTATAATTAGTAATAATAACAGGTATTTGTACCTGTTATTTTTTCGGAATGGTACTTTCATACCTATTATTTTAAAATAACAGTTTAGCCCACCTCTAGCCCTTACATTACTCAAAACAAAAAATAGTGGGAGAAAGAATGTCACGCGCACTGCCCAATCAGAACTAAGCAACATACAGTCACATGTTACATGCGCGTACAATTGAATTTACAATTTAATCTTAACAGATGATTTGTTCCTCAAAACATTTTACAAAAATTCTCATATATTAGGGGAAGTGGCGCTTCATCCGCATCCATTGACGCTTCGCCACTGTGTATATTTTAAATCAGCGTTTTTATGCTGAAGCACTTTTCAGCATCAGTAAAATATTTATACCATAATTCTGTATTTGTAACAGATATCCTTGGGTTTTATAATCCTATCTAGCATTCAGTTAAATATAGTAAATTAGTAAGTAAGATTTTCTTAAAATAAATGTTTACTGCTTATGTGCCCTTTTTAAACCATGGCACTTTTAACACGTATTTAAATAAATAAATTTCATACATTTTTACATTACATTAACATTCATTGATTTATTTAAATAGGAAGGTTTTAATATAATTTAAATTAAAGCGGCCAGGTGATGTAACTACATGGCTTCTGACTTGTTTGGATGACAAAGTCAGAGGTCCCATAAACCAAAATAAAGCTGGATGGTGGCTGACAAGCTCCACACTCCAAGGTTAGACAGAGGAAAAATATTAATTAATTAATTATGATTAAATTGATAAATTATATTGATAAGTACTATTTGAAGAATATCAAACTAAACAAATTTTGGTTTTATATGTTGAATTAAATATGTATTACCGTATTTTAGAAATGCAGGTGGGCAGAAATATGGTGAGTTGGCATTTGGTGGTGCTGATCCTGATCATTATAATGGAACATTTCTGTTTGCTCCAGTAACAGATATGAGGTACTGGGAGTTCCACATTAACAGGTATGATTGAGAGATGCACTCTTTTGGTTAACTCAAAAAAATATTTTATACTGAATAATGAAACTATTTAACATATGTAACATGACCAAGTAAATCAGGTATTTATCAACATATTTCATATATTGTTTGTTCATAAGAATTTTGTCAGATTAATTGTTTATAGTCACTTCCTCATACATTAACTAGAAAAACAAGATTTCATCCAGTCATGCCTGTGTAGCCTGTGTTTAAAGTGCTGCTACAAGGGCCATTTGGGAGTAGCATCTGGTAGGTCTGGTAGGCTATTAAAAAATTCTTTTAACTGAAAAAATATTTTATTGCACGTGTATATTAAATTTAACAGTAATTCAATTTTCACAGAACTGCCACCACTATATAAGAAGCACTTATCACAGCATGAAACAGCTTTTTTATCACCCCCTCCCATTAGACTACTGACTGTTTTTCAACGATCCTTCCACAGCACTCAGTTTAATATTGTTTATAAGTTCTGTGAACTAAAAAATTTTTTCAGGTGTCTAAAAAAATGAAAAGTCATTTGTGTCAAGACCAGACTATATCAGACTATAAGGAGGATGATAAACCATATCCCACATGAATTTCTGAAGTGTTATGCATGTAACCATACCACCAGAGCCGTTTTTACCTATGGGCAAACCCGGCAGATGCTGGGGGCCTCGACTTTAAAGGGGCCTCAAACCAAGGCATGTTGAAACAAAGACAAAAAGCACTAAAACCTAAATGCTCGAGGGACAGCACACTCTATGCGTGCTAAACCAAAGACTAAAAGCATTAAACCCTAAATGCTCGGGGGACAGCGAGATCTATGCGTGCTTAACCAAAGACAAGAAGGTTGGTTGGTATTTGGATAATACAAAGTTATAACTTGTGTAACTAATAAGATTAAAAGAGTAAAAATACTATAGATTGGTGAAATTATAAGGCACTTCGTACCTCGTACGGTCATATCTATAAAATCGTTAAAAGTAATTGACTTGTTTCAGTTTATATTCGGTACTTATTATCAAATTTATAAATCAGTCCCCTCGTCGAGAAATTTTGGTAATGTACATGACGCATTTACTTTCGGTAACATTCCCTATACGCAGACGCGCGCAACATAAGGCACAAGAATCCCAGTAAAGTTGGTAAACATGTATACAGCGCTATCTGCTGATCTAAAATCTAAATATAATATACTAGGATATTTGCCATTGCCGGAGTTGTTTTTTATTGCCTTTCATGTTTTTTGCAACGCAACTGTAATTGCATTTTATTGACATTTTATTAATTAAATGATGGTTGAATAAGAGACAATGACTTTGCATTAACCCGATATTAGTTTTTTTATACGTGCTGTGAATAGAAAAATAAAATTAGTTGACTTTAAACTAAGGTAAGTAAAATGGCATATTATTATTAAATACTTTTTTGTGATTCTTAGGTTTTAACTTATTAGTATGTTTTTCAACGCACTCTAAATTGTTCGTATCAATACTTCATTTTAAATTCGCTAACGCTTAGAAACTAACCTCAAATTAGACTGATATGCTATTTACTTGGTCCGAAGTAAAAAAGATTTTGGTTCGTAGCTTTGAATGACATATCAGAAACTTTTAAACATGTATATCTGTAAAAAAGTGGATGTATGCTTGAATGAAAATGTAATGCGCACCTTTAGAAAATGATGTAGGGCTTTTAAAATTTTGTATTGGTACGTTATAAGTGTAAGATTATGTCTCATAAATTTTGCAAGGTCGAATTTTAGGTCGTAGAACACAAAAAAATATTACATTTCTGGTATGTCAATTCGAAGATTATCAAAAATGATCTATTTACATAATAATATTATGCACTATTAATTCATTCGGATATGTCATTGCTGAACTGACTCATTTCTTATAAAAAACATAAAAGTCACTAGTTGATTTTTTTTTTTTTATTCTAAGCTGTTCTAGATCGAATTTGATTCTGAAAGAGAAGGAATTTTGAAACCAAAAATGAAGCGTTTTGAAAGTGGTACTCATAAACGCCGAAAAATTGAAAGAGAAAAAAATGTAATTGATAAAACTCGTAAGGTATCATCTTTCTTTCATGTCATACCAAGCCAATCGGAAATTGAAAGAAGACCCTGTAATTCACCTTCATCAACTGAACCTCAGAATCATCTACTCATAGACAATAATGTCCAGCTATTGAAGTATCACAGTTCTCTTCATCTACATTTTCTGAACAAGGCGGTCAAATAGTTTGTAATTTGGAAAGGGAATCACTCATTTCACAACATATTCAAGAAGAGTTTTCACATAATAATCATTCGAAACAGAGTACACATGAAATGAACACACATTCAACTCAAAATGATAAAGGTGAACAAATAGAGGTTGAAGAATTTCTCAGCTTAGATATTGCATTATGGGATTTAAATAGAATTTCAAAAACCCAACTCCAAGAATATTTTATTCGAAAAGGGCCTTCATGCTATCAAAATTTAGATAGTGATTTCAGTAAATCTATTAGAGTATACGAATTTTTAGAAAAGGGAAAACAGGTTTCTCAAAAGTGAAGTTGCCAATTGACATTTTTTTTATAAAGAACTTCAAAATGGAGAAAAAGTAAAACGAGACTGGTTGTTATACTCTCCATCCACCGGTAAGATTTATTGTTTCATTTGCAAACTCTTTGGTTCTACTTTGATGCCCACAAACCCTTTCAATTCCAACGGTTTCAACGATTGGAAGCATGGTGCTCAAGCTGTTTCATTTCGTGAAAACAGTCAACAGCATCGTGCTTCTTTACTCTCATTTCTTAACCGTTCTTCTATGTCTGGGAGAATAGACTCTGAGATTCAAAAGCATGTGAACGAGGAAAGAGATTACTGGCATCAGATTTTAACTAGAATTGTTTCCGTAGTAAAATTTCTTACTGGACGAGGACTTGCTTTGAGGGGTGATGTTGAGGAATTTGGGTGTAAAAACAATGGAAACTATTTAGGACTACTTGAGTATGATCCGATTTTGAAGGAGCATATAAAAAAGTATGGTGGTGCTGGCAGTGGTACAACTTCTTACTTATCACCAAGTACTTGTGATGAATTTATTCATATTATGGGAAAGCGAGTGCTTCAAGAAATTATAAAAGAAGTAAAGGCTTCCAGATATTATTCAATATCAGTAGATTCCACGCCAGGCGTTGCACACATCGATCAGTTAACATTCATCGTTCGATATGTTTTGTTTGGAGAGCCTACTGAAAGATTTTTAAAGTTCCTTCCTATATCTGGACATTCAGCAGAGAACTTATTCGATGAAGTAGTTACCTTTTTGAATGAAATTACCATACCAATTTCTCATTGTCGGGGTCAATCATATGACAACGCATCTAATATGAGTGGTTGTTACAATGGCCTTCAAGCAAAAGTCAAAGAATTAAACGAATTAGCACAATTTATTCTTTTCTCAGGTCATTCGTTAAATTTGGTCGGAGTTTCTGCTGCTGAAGGCATCCCAGACGCCGCTAGATTTTTTTACTTCGTACAATCATTGTATGTGTTTTTCTCATCATCTACATCTAGATGGAGGATACTGTTGGATTCATTGACAGGAAAGAAGAAAGTTGTAAAGGCCTTATCTACAACTCATTGGTCTGCTCATGCAGATGCAGTCACTATGCAGAAATAAAATCAGCATTGCAAAAAATTGAGGACGTTGATGATCAGACAGCAGAGACAAAAGTTAAAGCTTCAAGTTCAAGTGCATCCATGCAAAAGTTTGAGATAGCGTTTTTAACTCTCGTGTGGAACGATATTTTAACTCGGATAAATAAGGTAAATAAAGTTTTGAAAAAACCAACATTGACCCTTTCAACAACGGTGACGATATTGAATTCACTGTCTGAGTATATTAATGAGAAAAGAGATAGCTTTGAAATGTATTTTACAAAAACAGAAAAATTTATTGGATCTACTTTGAGTACTTTCGAACGAACAATGCACTAAAGAAACACGCGTTTCCAAACGCAATTCAAGATTTAAGTTTTTTGACAATTCTCAGACGCCTGATACTGTTTTTACACCAAAGGAGAATCTAAAGATAAAAGTTTTTTTACCTATTATAGACAAATTAGTTAATAACTTGAAAGACAGAGCCTCAAAATATTATGTAATAGCTGAGAGATTTGGATTTTTAGAAAATTTGGTTGTTCTCTCTGAAAGTTCCTTAAAGACTCCCTGCAATACTTTTTTGAGAATATATAAAAATGATGTTTGCAAAAAAGAGTTATTTGAAGAGTGCCTCCATCTACAAGGTTTTTTAAAAGAGCATGTAGACTTGGAGAAGCTTCTTTTAAAAACAGAAGACGACGATAAAGAAAAGGATGAAGAAAAGGATGATAAAGATGAACTCGATAATCACGATGAAGAAGAGACTATCAAGGATGATGTTCATGATAGTGGGGCTTCATTTATATCCAAAAAACTAAATCTTAAGAAAACTTATAAATATTTGTATGATAATGGACTTTTATCTGTTTTCCCAAACATTGAAATTTGCTTGAGAATTTTTTTATGCTTGGTGGTATCTAATGCATCTGCTGAAAGGTCATTTTCTAAACTTAAACTTGTGAAAAATTACCGTAGGAATAGTATTAAACAAGAGCGATTAAATGCCTTAAGTATTCTCAGCATAGAAAATGATATAATGAGTAAAATTAGTTTTGATGAAATAATTGATGATTTTGTGGAAAGAAAGTGCAGAAAAAAATGTTTTAAAACAATTTTATTTATTTTAGCTTTTATTTTTTGATCATTAATTTTTAATTTTTTATGTGAGTGTATTTATTTATTTATTAATTGAATAGTCTCATGCAAAAAGGGACATAGGAGAACTTAAAAAAATAATTAAAAAAATGAAAATCGCCTATTTTTTTTGGAATACTTAATATATTTTTTAATTAAAGCATACAAATTATATCTTTTAGTTTAAAACAATAATATTCAAGGCTCAATTTTTCAAAATCTAGTATTCTAAAAAATTAAGTTTTTTTTAATTTTTCCAACCATTTTTTCAAGTAGACTTAAAATTCATATTAAGTATCACCATGTGGTTTCTACTCTCTATGATATACAGGAATGGGTTCTTGATTTGTTAGTGCCATTTTTCCATTCCACATTTCTGAGACTATGGCTCTCCAGAGAGCACAAAGTTGTGTTGGTAAGTGGCAAGTTGTGGCCACTTTTTAGGTAGCAGCCATATTTTGTAAAATGCTATGAGCACAGATGATGGCTTCACAAGAAGGTACTTAGTCAGTATGACAGTTACAAATGAGGCAGCCTAGCAGGATATTTGTTGGTTGTATTGTTGCATACCCGCATATCAGGAGGTTATGGATCCCTAGTAGTCATCCAGGACATGTTACCGTGACTGTCCTGGCACGTATAGGCAGTGGGCAGTGACCACCTTGAAACAGCAGCCTTGTTGGGTGAGGTCCCATTGTCATGGCCAACAGTTTCTGAATAACCCAAAGGTACCTGATGGAAACCCAAAGGTTTTAATATAATAACATGACAGCTAGCTGAGATAAACTAGCAGTGTCATTGGCTCCATTCAGTGAAGCTGGGAGTTATTTATTATAAAGGAGAAGCTAGCTAAAGACATGTTTCATGGCCAGAACAAGAGATTAATGCTGTAAGTTATGGAAAAGTTAACTAAATATAATTATATTTAGTTAATCAACAGACACATCATGGAAACGAAATCCAGGAAAAGTTAAGTAGAGATATATCAATAAAGTATTTGAGTTTCTAATAAATTTGATAGACTGAACTGGGCTTTACAAAGTTGGTTATGTATACACTTCTAATTTACAAAAATGTAAAGGTGTGTTACATTCCACTAATGGACTGTGCATGGACTTGGATTTGGTACACTTTATGCTCACATGTATTTTTTTATCTGCCATGGTTACAAAGTAAATTGATATTACCTTGCAATTTCAATTTTTTGTAAATTTTCAAACATTTATTAGTATGCCAATTAAAATTACAATTGTAATTAAAATTACTTGTGACACAAGCAGAAATAAATGGGTAAATTATTAATTAATTCACACTCAAAGAAACAATATTTGAATGTCACTACCAAAGGCAAATTAAAATTAAACTACGTTTTTATTTATTGTTTGCTATTCCAGCAGAACAAGACAGATTTCTACATTTAAATTTCAACTTACAACTATAAATATCTTAAATTTTCAGTGATTACAGTATTATTAAGCATGTGTTTTGTCTATGCACACTTTAATTTTTAAATATCATTGTACTGGTTTTAATTTAATTCAGTTACATTAATATGCTCATTATGTAGTCACTTCTTTGTTATTATATTACATGCTGTACTTTTTAATTTTGTATGTAATTTTGTAATTGATATAACAAAAAAGCTGGAGATATTAATTTAAACAAGTGAAGTTTATACTAGTCAGACAGAGTTACTAGACAAGTTTAATTATTGTAATATTTAGTTTAAGAGAACTTGTGGAATTAGCACATACTATGTTAAAAACAATATTTATATGTTTTACTAGTGTTCAAATTAATGGCAGCCCAGTAAGTGCAAGTTTTGATGCAATAGCAGATTCTGGAACTTCATTAATTATGGGACAAATTAATATAATAAAAGCAATAAATAATCAAATAGGTGCAGAGGAAGTAGACATAGGTTACTTTTTTGTAAGTATATTTAACCTGTTATAATTTTGTTGTTTGTGTGTATGTATAAATATATTGCAATGATACATATTTGCATATTCGCCCAGGGTAATCTATTTGTGTATTTGAAATAAAAATAAACAGTTGTAAATAGTTTTAAATTATACAAACAGGAACACAAAGAGAAAAAACACGTAAGTGAAAATAATGTAAATACAAAAAGATAAGTAATATAATACAATTTTGTAATTGTACCATTATTTTCTAATAAAGTCTATATTTACTTGAAATGGGTGCATAGTTATTAATATATTCTTGAACTAAAGAATATATTAATACTACTTGTAGTATATTTTTTTAATACTACAAGTAAATTTCATTTTTGTACAATACATATTTTAATATTTTTATATAAAGATTTATAATATTTAAATTAATTATGTGCATTAAAAATGTTTATATTAGGCACCCAAGTATCTAGAACGTTGTGTCATATGTGTGTTTATATATTTTTGTTACATGGTTGTTTGCATATTATGATGTGTCTTATTTTTGTTCCAATATGGCTAATGCTTGTAAAACAGCTTTTATTAAAAAGTGACATTTAAATTCATATGTCTTTTAAATCTCTGAAGAATTTGTTTTTAATAAATCAATGGTTTTATTAGTATTTATTCCATGCCTCAAAATTTTCCTCCTCTCTTCTTACATAAAAATTTATTATGCAACAAAAGAGACTTAATGTGACGAATACAGAAATCCCACGACCTAGATGGCTAGATGGTAGTTTATTCAATAGTCATGTGGAGTACTCTTCAAGTATGCAAATATAAATTGTAAATTGCAATATTTATTGTACATTTTTTAGTACAGTAGTCTACTTTTCCAATCAAAACTGACTTATATCTAGTAACATTTTGTATTTGTTTACATACTACTTTAGTATGTAGTAGAAATGGGAATAATGGATAAAACTGAAAAACATTAGTTGGCAGAAAATAATGTATCAGATCTGTGGAATAGAATCAGTAGTAGTGTTCTAAACCAGAAGATTATGAAACTTTTAAAACCTGAGTGGCCATAGATAAATTGAAAGTTTAGTTTTTAAATATTTAGCAAGCGCATCATAAAAAGAAAATTAATATCATAATAGCTGAAGAAACTTAAGGGAAATTACATTGGGGGCTGTAAAGCAAAAGCTGTGTCCATAATAAAAGTTGTAATATGTTGATAATAAAACTTATGAACATCAAAAAGAAAAGTCTGAAGCGTCTTCTTTGTATTATGACATTGCATTAAACAGATGCATGAACATAAAGAAAGAATAAAAGTAGTAGTTTAGAAGTTTCTGAAAATATATAGTTACTGGACTAACAAACAAATGAAGGAGACATATCTTGGACATGGTAATCACAAGAAAAACATTTGATAGATGATGTATTTCTTGCAGTAAACACCTAAGGTCTTAACAGATCTAGAGAGAAGAAGAATACAAATTCTGGACTTTCCAGTGACTACTGGAAAACGAAAAGAAAGATCAGTAGGCCACTATGGACGCTCAGAGTCACAGTTTATGACAGAACAGTAATAAAATTAATGAAAATACAACTTAATGTTTTGAGCCATGATTCAGTACTGAGAAAGTATTAAAATTGATTTTTATTTGACCAGTACCCAGGGCTGGATTTAGATTTAGTGGACTCCTAGACTGAATATATGGTGCAAGCCTCCCCCAACTATGAAATACCAAATACCCCCCCTCAATAAAACAGGGTCTGGATCCCTGCTTCAGAAAATTTTGAAAAGTATATCTTCCAGAATTGCAAATAAAATTATTGTTAAGTGTACAAATTAGATTTGGATACACTGGTTTTTTGTAAATTTTCAATACTATGTGCCGTAACTATGGAATTTCGTTAAGGCAACTTACTAATATGATACCCGCGACACTATCTAGTAGCGACACGGTGCGACTTGTGTTTCACGATTCCGCGGTGAGGGGTCGGTGCTGGTTCTGGCCTTATACACGTGTTGAACTCTCTCTCTGACTTGTTCCTTCAAACGGGCGAGACGTTTTCTCGCTCAGCTTCTGAAGAAAGTTTGAATTCTTTTTTTAAATACCGGGCGATTTATTTTTGTTATGGCCGGCTGAGTAAAAAGGTGTGCCCTGGGGCGTCCGCGGCCCGTTCATCCGTTTCCCGAGTGTCAGACCAGGATAAAATGTGAGAATATCAAGGAACTTATTAGTGGCTAGTGTGCGGTGGCCACTCTAGACAGGTATGTTTGGAGAACAATGTTTCTCAGGTGCTGTGGAAGTGTATTTTTGCAAAGAAAATTATTAACTTATTCCTATGTGTGCATGTGGCACTAATTGAGTTTCTCGTCAAGTGAGTTATCTTAACACAACAAAAAAAACTTTTGCTTTAATTCTTGATGTTTTTTTTTCTTTGCTTAATATCTGGTATACCCAGGCTATTTTAATGATTGCTAATTCATTTCTGAACTCAAGTTTCCTTTTCAAATTCGGTTGAACTGGACTGGCATCTTATATTTCTTTTAATCGTGAGGTCAGCTTCTTGTGCCGTTAGTGAAGTGATGGTATTACCTTCTATGCAAAGTTTTTTTAAGATATAAAAAAGCAAAAAAAAAAAAAAATTTTTAAACGAAATGTGTTAAGATAAGGTGATTTGGGATCTATTTAAACCTTGCAGTGGGAAGGCACTTCCCAGCGCTACTCGAATAGAAGAATGCCTGCTTCCTTTTTTTCTCAGAGATAGTCTCTCAATATTTTTCTGTGTTCTCCATGTAACTATGTAACTGTTTGTGTGAAAATTGTTTAGTGAATGTAAGTCAAAGAAAATGATCAAATCATATGTATTGTGTGCACTCCTTGGCATAACAGGTTGTGAATGGTCCATCACATTGGGTCAGACTAGGTTATATCCCTACACGTGTTGGGATTTAGAATTTATTTTAATTCTCTGTGAGTTTCAAATTAATGTTAAAAATTTTTTTTTGTATATTTATACCTTCATAAATCTAATGGAACTTAATAATGTTGGCTCAGTTTAAAACATGTTGAATTAATTAAATATTAATTAGTTGTTGAGTGATGAGCATATATAAATAGTGTCAGGGATCTAGTCATTTGTATACCCACATGTGTATGTATAAAACATGTTACATTTTGAGAGACCTGTTTATTTAATTTTTTTTTATATATATAATGGTGTACACTAGGAAATCAATAAACCATTGAGCGATACAAGTTTAGAAAAAAAAAAAAAACATTGAGCACACATGGTGAATTTCTTACTCAAGAACATGATTACCAAATTATATTTTAACATTATACCTTACTGATTATATTGTTGTTGTTCTTAATTTTTGTTTATTGAGATGTTAGATGGTGCATGTCATTTGTGTTAATTAATTAAAATAGTACAACCAGAGGTGTCCTGTAAAAAAAAAAAATAAATAAACAAAGCTTATTGTTATTAGATGTATTAAATTTTTAAAAACCTCTCGTTTTTTTTTTATTTATTAATGTTAATAATGAATCAAACGTTATTAAATTATTGTTATTAGACGTATTAAATTTTGAGAACCTCTGGATTTATTTCTTTTTGTTTATTAATGTTAATAATAATTTATTGCCAAAATATATCGAAATTATATTTTTGTAAAGGTTTTAAAATTTACCGGAGAGGTTTTGTTGCTTGATTATTGTATTTCAAGTGAATACTTCTATATTCTGGGTACTATGAAGTACATGCATTGTATATAAAATTGTAATGCTTTTGAAAAGGAATTAGAGCACCAATAAATTTGTTGTTGTTGTTGAGTTTGGAAATTGAGGTCACCTCATTAATTCGATTGCCTAATGGTTCCCCAGCAAGAGGCCTTTCTTCCACTAGGAGGCCTCCTCCTGGAACCACTTGTTTTGAACAAGTGAGCCGGTCATCCAGGTAAGCTGTATAATTTACTTACATTTTTTTTTTGTTGAAAGTTAAATTCCGAAGTAGGGTTAATGTGTTGGGTGACAATGATGAGTGGCTCAACTATGTTTAACAATTTACAGTTTCGTGGTATCTCAGTGTCAATAGTGTTCTGGAATCTATGAAAACAATAAAAAAAGATTGCACTCATTTTTGTATTACACTCAGAAGACCCTAAACAGAACAAAGATGTAGGAAAAATAAAAACAACTCATTTCCAAAGGAAAATAAGACATTGTCATTTTAATTATCACAAATTAAGTATATTTTTAAAAAAACATAAAAGTATTACGGTATATTTACATTGTACAAATATGTAAGTAAATCATAATTTTTCTGCATCATAAAAAGATTGTAGTATATTATGATGCAGTTGATGAGTGCAGTTTGAGATGAATTTAAGTGCGCACTCTTCCCCCACTCTACCCTATACATGGCTAATAATACCACCTAATAATATACTACAATATTTTTATGATGCAGTTGATGAGTGCAGTTTGAGATGAATTTAAGTGTGCACTCTTCCCCCACTCTACCCTATACATGGCTAATAATACCACCTTTTTCTCTAATAACTTCTACTGTTATTGACTTTTCTGTTTCTTTTTGTTTTGTGGTTTGGGCCCCTAGTCTGCTGCAAATGTAACCTATGCTTAAATCCAGCACTGCCAGTACCATCCAAAGTTACCATCCATAAACACACATAGATATCAAACAGAACATGGATACAGGACACTTCAAAATGATATCAGAAAGCGATTGAGTTTGGAAAGATGTGCAAAAATAGCAGTAACAGTCATAAGCAGTGGCGAAGTGTGACAAAATAATTTGGGTAGACATAAAAGTACTGGTCAACAGCACCCTCCTACTAAGTTTTAGACAATTTTAATGAACCAGTAAAACTATGGTAAATAGAGATTCCTGTACCTTTATCAGATAATACCTAAGTGACTCTCATTTCATTATACATATAATTAGGCCTAAATATAAAGAAAAAACTATATTATTGTTATTAGTATCATTTATGAATCTTAATTAGAAAATATTGTTCAAAAAATATAAATTTTACTCACATTTTTTGAATGATGACAAATCCGGATACTGTAGGCATTACACAATCGTTCATATTTTCTTGTAAATGAGTTCCACACGTCTTGTCTTTGCCGCCGCCGCGTCTTGAAGTTTGCAAAAATATTTATTACCCTTTCCTTGAAAGTTGGGTCCTTTGTGCACATAGATGTCAATTCTTTTTCAATGGACAAAGTAGCCAATTGTGATAATCTTTTATTTTTCATGGCATTACGAAGGTACATTTTGATCCTCTTCAGTGTACTCACTGATTGAATGCTTAGTCGATGCCGATGTAACTGGAATACTCAGTACTAATTTCAGTAACTTTAATGTTTGTTCATACACACTATCGAGTTGATTCTCCACAATATATTCTAGCAGTTAAACACACGGAAGCATTTTATCATCACTGTTGTAGATGTTCAATCATTAATTGCGCAATGTTACCCAGTCAAAGAATTTTGGGAACAAACATTTCAGCTTGTCAAACTGGAGTTGAGGAAAATTCCTCCGAAATTCAACAAACTTTTTCTCATTTAGAAGTTCTACAAAAAATATATTTTCAAATTCGCCGAATCGGGTGTCTAGTTGCACTGTTACAGAATCACAGAATCAAGAATTTCATAAGCAACACTGTTAAGAGTTGTGATTGATTAATACAGATGTTGAACTAAAAATTTTGATTTGTAGATTCCTTGGTTAATCATTTCAATAATGTCATGGAGTTAAATTGGCCAGGAACATGAAAATAATTGTAGATGAGCGGACTGTAATTTAATACATTTATTGTATGTAAACAGTACAAATGAATTTAGATTTCAAGAAGGTTAGCTAAGCCTTCAGGCATCATGACGTCTGAGAAAAATCACATTACAAAAGAAAAATTACATTTTAGAAGTGAAACGCAATTATGCAACACTTGAAGAAAACATGAAATAATTTAGGCCTAAGGCCTACATAGTATGTCGTGACATGAAAATAGTTAAGCCGACAGGCGAAACGCAACAAGCGTAATTAACGTATGTTGTATTTGAACGCTCAGAGCAATGTGTACGTCATGTCTGCAGTAGCAAGCAGAATTAGATTATGAATCAGATTAGCCAACCTTCCATTAATATAATTCCCACATTACAAATACCAACATTATTGTACATAACTGCCCGCAAAAAATCGAGCGATTTTTTGTAATACATTGTTAACAATTTATATTACAAAGAAAACACAAACATGTATGTTCTTACTAATAGAGATTAACCATTAGTAATTTGATGTCTTAATTATCGACATTGGAATGTTAGATAACAAAGATTATAACATTAAGTTGTCCAGAGATAAAACCTTGGACTGGTTGATAACAATAAAGTTAGACATGCCAAAGTTGGCTTGCAAACTGACTCATACATGATTATAAACGTGCATGAATCAGCAGACACGCATACAATACAAAACATGAAAGCTTGATAATGAATAATCTGTGACTCATCTCTTGATGGGCCAGATTTAAATTGCAAATATTTATGCAAGTCATGATTAATAATTTAAGCCAGTCAAAGCCAGCTGATTTATACATAATAATATTGCATATTATATAAAATGAATAGACAAAGATTATTACAAAACGTTACATGCATATAGAAACACAAATTAAGCATAACGCTGTAGCATAATAATTAAATAGCGCATGCTATACCAAACAATTGCAAGAATGCACAAATACATTGACATGCGAGAATAGATGATACATTGTTGAATAGTTACAAGTATATAAATGCAATAACATGTGTGTCATATCACAAATACATGAATAATAATATATGTGCGATACATGATTGTAAAATACAAATACAAAAATATGTGTAAAAATATATGCGTGGTGTACAATCATAGACAATAGGTGCGGGTACAATAATATGTGTTACATAGATACAAAGTATATGAATACAAAATATGTGTTGCATAGTTACAAAATACATGATAAAATACAATAGAATATATGTGTGTTGCATAATTACAAAATACATAAATACAAGGCATAAAATACAATATAATAGTACAAGTGACAATGCAGCAAATATGTCCATACAAAAATGTAATGCATGTGTTGAGCAATTACAAGTAACACATGAAAATTCATAGAATAGTGAAATAGCAATGCACAAATATCAAAAAATGTGCAGCAAATATGCATATAAATATGATACATGGTTTGTATAGTTACAAAATACATGTGAATATTATACAACGAAATACATAACATAAGAACTAATACCATTAATAGACATAATACATAAACCACTACCAATAGCAAATATGAATATACAAAGGACATAGTACATATGTTTTACAGAGTTATCAATACATGTAAATACAAGAATAAGTACAGTACACTACAATGACAATATAATAAGTATAAATATAATAATATAATGCATGTTTGTACAATTACAAAATACATGCGAATTTGATATATGAGATGCACTACAATGAGATATGAATATTGTAATGGGGCAAAATGGGGTGTTTTATTTTATTTCATATTTTAATCAATGTATAAATACGGCAGCAAGTCCCCTATGTAAAACGGTTACAGTCAAACAAAGAACGCAGTAACAACGTTGTAATTTTGCAAGCGGGCGCGGCAAGATGCATTACAATTCCAAGAAATCAAATGTGTGTGTGACACTCTAGTGCGCGCAACACCAACAGGCCGCGCGGACAGGACGCCAAGCAGCTTCAACCGATGCTAACAAAATGTCGAAACGGAAAAAATGTTTGCCACGTGCTAGGTTGCAGGCGAAATATAAGTGAGACCACACCCACTTGAGTGACGTGACTAGTGACCTCAAAATATCGTCAACCCAAATGCACATGACCAACAGCGTACTTAGTGTACAATGACGAACATTTTCACACAAGAAGGCATTGGTTTTCCTGTCCAGCAACCCGACGTGGTGGGAGATTTTTTGGTAACGCTCTACCCAGTCGACTAACTACCATGGCCGCAGCCGGATAAATACAACCGGCTAGCGGGCCGTAAATTTCAACCGACCATAACAGTATGTATAAATAAAAAAAAGTATAAATCAAAGTAAAGTAGTATAACCAGTGACTAAGTGCGGCTTCCAAAATCAATGGAACAATAACATTTTGTATTGAAAAAGGAATAGTGTGTGTGACGCGCCATGCGGTTGACGGAGATGACACGGTAAACTGTAACTGTATCCAAATCAAAATTAATATGATTTTATATAAAAGGGGGTTTAAAGTAAATATATAAAAGGGGGTTTTCGTATGAGTGAGTGGATGGGCAATCTGGGTCGCTTTGATAGATTCATAAATATATTAGAATAAGTTAACATGTTAAAATAAATGTTTAAGTTATATCTATTTTAAAAAGAAAAAAGAGCTGCCATAATATATGTGAATTGAGGTAGAAGGATGAGTAAGTTGTGTATTTGAAAGAAAGTAAAGAATGCAAATAATTAGATTTGTTTCAAACGAAAAGCGAGTCGAGTACGTTATTAAGGTAACCTGAAGGTCATACTTGTATGTCGCAGTTCGTGCAACGAACCTTGGACTAAAAGGTAAGTCATCAGAAGGAATAAGATTTTAATAATTAAATGTGTTAACAAGTGATTACACAATATATAACGTTAAAAAATGTTTGTGACAGCACATATCACCATAATTGAAGTCGGCCAAACTATAAAACAATTAAGTAATGAAAAGCTCGTGGCCAAATAAAACATAACGTTGTGCTAAGTAGCTGCATTGATATCGTGTCTACGTTTTGTCCCGCGCTGGCAACAAACATAACTTGTGAATTGGTCTGCGAAAGGTGCCAACAGGCGTACGAACGTCAACTACCCTAATTGAATTGTCTGGTCCGGGAAATGTGGCTGTAATTACCCCAAATTTCCATGCTAATGGAGGCAAGTTATCCTCGATTAGAAGGACCAGGTCACCAATGGAGACGTTTTCTTTAGCGAACTTCCATTTGTGACGCTGTTGCAATTGGTGTAGGTAGTCGCGCGACCATGATTTCCAGATAGCTTGGACAGACTTCTGGAGAAGTTGCCAACGGCCAAGACGAGAGATAGGAACGTGTGACAAATCAGGATCAGGTATTGCCGTTAATGGTGCACAGATTAAAAAGTGGCCAGGGGTAAGTGGCACTGGATCGTTTACATCCGATGAAACGGCAAATAATGGACGTGAATTTAGACAGGCCTCTACCTGTGATAAAACCGTAGTAAACTCCTCAAATGTGAGTATGCACTTGCCGACAACGCGGCGCAAATGATATTTCAAGCTCTTTATACCGCTCTCCCAAAGCCCACCAAAATGAGGTGACGAAGGAGGAATGAATGACCACTTAATACCATGAGAAGTTGCAATGATTGAATGGTTAAAGTGGCATCCTTGTTATGCCAGAGATTGTAAAGGTCACGCAAGACGTTGCGAGCCTTCCTAAAGTTCGTGCCATTGTCAGAATACAATTGGCTAGGTATGCACCTACGGGCCATGAAGCGACGTAAGGCGGCTATGAAAGCATTGGCTGTGAGGTCAGAAACCAATTCCAAATGAATGGCCCTAGTGGCTAAGCAAATGAATAGAGACACATATGACTTGGACAGAGTCCTAGATCTCTGCCCGCCATGACGGATCATGAAAGGACCACCATAATCCACTGCACAAAATAAAAACGGCCTGGAGGGAGTAACCCTAGGAGATGGCAAGACACCAAGCCTTTGAGCTTGAAATTTAATATTAAATCTGAGACATTTGACGCATATACGAATGATGGAACGAATCACTATCTTGGCATTAATAATCCACCACCGTTGACGAAGTGAATGATGGGCAAGTTGAGCACCAGCGTGGAGAAGTCGAATATGCTCACTCTCAACTATGAGGCGAGTGATGTGAGCCGAAGGATGCAAAACAGTAGGATGCTTATTATCATAGGGTAGCTGCGACTGCTGTAGACGTCCACCGACACGCATGATGCCGAACTCATCAAGAAATGGGTCAAGAGAAGACAGTTTACTCCTTATAGAGACAGAAGCTCCATTTCGAAGGCAATTCAGCTCAGTAGCGAAACTGGGATTGCTTTATGAAAAAGTTAAGTGTAGAATGAATTTCAGTAGGGGTGAGAACTCCCGAAATTTTCTCTGCCTTTGAGGATCTAGCATTTTTGATAAATCGAAAACAATAAGTGTACACGCGGGTCAGTCGGTGCAACGAGTAAAAGTCCTTAGAGAGATCAATAGGTAAGGTAGAAATTAGAGAAAGCTTGGAGGTTTGTTTCTCCTCAACGGAACATTCAGGAAGCGGCACATTAGAAGGTGAAAAAGGTGAAAAAACATGGGGCTCAGAAGATTGAGACAGACAAGTAGGACCATGCCACCAAAGCGAACAATCGTGCAAAACATCAGGGTGACATCCTCTAGAAATAATGTCCGCAGGATTATGTTGCATATCAATATGATGCCTTGTGTGGGTTTCAGTGAGACGGTGAATCTCAGCAACACGATTAGCGACGTAGGTCTTCCACCTAGAAGACTGAGCATGAATCCAATAAAGAGATACCATGGAATCGGAGTAGAGGTGTACGCTATTGACAAAGGAACGGAGAGCAGAGGTGACCTTGAATAGAAGTCACGATAACAACAATCAAGCACAGAGCTCATTGCGGGGTAGTGAAACCTGTCGAAGTGGAGCCACACGAGATTTAGAACACAAAAGGTGACAAGAGGTCAATAAATCTTGATAAATAACTAATGTAAATGCAACATCCGTAACCCTTTTCAGAGGCATCTGCGAATCCATGTAATTCAATTAACTTGGGCTCAGACTTGCTGCGTATGGAGCGTGGAACAATAATTTCACCAATTAAATACAACTTGTCGCATAATGAACGCCAATACGAATATAATTGCTCAGAAATTGGCTCATCCCAACCAAAACTGCACAACCACAGTTGCTGCATAAACTGTTTGTAAAGGAAAACAATTGGACCAATAAGTCCCAATGGGTCATAGATACCCGCTATAATTGACAGGATTCTTCTCTTGGTAATACTTGAATCAACTGGAAATGACTTGATGTCAAACATGAATGAATCTGCAGAGTTGTTCCAAAGAATGCCCAACGTACGGACATTGCCTTGTTTGTTTAGCGGAAGTGATAAATTACTATGATCAGTGACTACATTTGGCTCATTTGAGGCCCATTTATGTAGAGTAAAGCCATATTGACTCAACAACGTACTTAAGTCAGATTTTAATTTGATCAAATTAGAAATGGTGTCTGCACCGGTCAACAAATCATCAACATAAAAATCATTAATTATAGCTGAAGCAGCGTCAGGAAATGAAGCTTCACTATCCTTACCAATCTGAATGAGGCAGCGAGTTGCCAAGAATGAAGCTCTAGCAGTACTGTATGTTACAGTTCGCAGCACGAAATGTTTAAATTGTTCAAGCGAAGAATCACGCCATAACTTGCGATCCTGCATCTAGCAGGATTCGCACAAGTTGCTTGTTACCAGCGTGGTCGATAACAAATACGACAGCTGTAGATAAGATAACATTGTTCGCTGATTGCAGTTTAAATGAGCAGTAATTACTACTGCTGGCAGGACTGTAATTTAACTCCTTATTTATATGAAGTAGGGTATGGTGCCATCTGGAACAGACCTTACACGACTGCTTGACCTTACAATTAGGAGAAAAATGATCTGGTCTCAAACAATTAGTGCAGCATTTATGCTTTAGTATAAATTGCCCTCGTTCCGATACACTCAAATTGCGAAATTTGTCACACATATAAATTGGGTGACTTGCCTTGCAGTATAGGCATGAATAATTATTTGAAGTAGAATGATAGCTTTTAAATACAGTGCTGCCAGCAGAGTTTCGTAACTTAGATTTTTCAGACTTATAGTTAAATTTTAGAATCGGTTTGTTAAGCTGATGTCCAGCTTCCAGCGGTAACGTGTTTTCTAATAGTTGCCTACGGGCATTTAGAAATTGTACAAAATTCTGAAAATTGGGAAGATTTTCAGAATCTATAGATTCTTTCCATAGTTTAAAGGTGGAATGGTCAAGTTTTGTTGACAATAGCTGTATGACAATAAGTTCAAATGAATCCACTGACAATTGCATGGCTGTCAGAGAACTGACAGAAGACATTATGGTATTTGTAAATTCTGCTAAGCTCTGTACAGAGTCCTTAGTTGTAGATTTTACTTCTAATAAATTGTGAATATAGGATTTTACTAATATGAATTTATTGTCATATCTAGCGGACAGCAAACTTAACGCTATTGAATAATTTTCGTGACAAATAGGCAAAGCCTTGATTAAATCTAGTGGTTCATTTTTGAGAGATGAATACAAGTAGTGTAATTTTTGCACTGAGGTTAAGTCTGATCTAGCATCTACCAAGTCTAAAAATATCGAATAGAAGTGCTGCCATTCGAGAATGTTACCTGTGAAGCAGGGCAGCTTTATAGGTTTTAATTGAATATTGCTATTTAATGTCTGAGATTCAGTCTGGATGTTGAAAGTGTCTAATAGTTGTAAAATCTTAGCCTCGGTTGAATACAAAAGCTCTTCAACCTCGACTCTGTCCTCTTGGGCAGTATTTATGTCTCTAGAAATTAGTTCGATCTCAGACTGGACCTCATCGTATTTTATTGACAAACTCTTTAAACTTTCAAGTCTTACACTTAGACAATGCTTGGTATTGCTATTTTTATCAAAGTTAACTACTGCGGAATTAATTCTCACTATGGCAGACTTTAAGCCGCCTCTCTTTTTAACTAACACTCTTAAACTTTCTTCTGTCATTTTTTACGCACCTTTATTGATGATGTTGATGTCGTGTGTTCGGTGAGATGTCTTGCAGCGTTGAGGCCGTGCAGCAGATGGTAGACACACACGGACTGAATGGATGAGTACTCTCAACTTGAAACTGCTCAAAACCTGGCGTGTAGGCGTTAACACGTGGATTTTTTATGTACTATGGTGCTGTCTATGAAGTCCAATCTCAGCGACGAAAGAAGTGTTGAAATAAGTACCGACACGGTCGGATCAGTGAACATACTGAATCGCCCGTGATGGCCAGAAATTAAAGTAAAAAATGATTAAGTGAGAAGCCGCTTCGCAAGGTATAAGGTTGTAAAAGAAGGTTGAATGATAAATCCGGCCTGGAGGACCAAAAAATGTTAAGAGTTGTGATTGATTAATACAGATGTTGAACTAAAAATTTTGATTTGTAGATTCCATGGTTAATCATTTCAATAATGTCGTGGAGTTAAATTGGCCAGGAACATGAAAATAATTCTAGATGAGCGGACTGTAATTTAATACATTTACTGTACGTAAATGGTACAAATGAATTTAGATTTCAAGAAGGTTAGCTAAGCCTTCAGGCATCATGACGTCTGGGAAAAATCACATTACAAAAGAAAAATTACATTTTAGAAGTGAAACGCAATTATGCAACACTTGAAGAAAACATGAAATAATTTAGGCCTAAGGCGTACATAATATGTCGCGACATGAAAATAGTTAAGCCGACAGGTGAAATGCAACAAGCGTAACTAACGTCTGTTGTATTTGAACGCTCAGAGCAATGTGTACGTCATGTCTGCAGTAGCAAGCAGAATTAGATTATGAATCAGATTAGCCAACCTTCCATTAATATAATTCCCACATTACAAATACCAACAATATTGTACAAACACGTTTATGCACTTCACTTACAGATTCCAGCAATACATTATTATGGTCAGCATTCATGCGCCTACATTCGTCCATACAGTTTTGCAGCACTTTATTTGAACGCAGTGCTGCGATATTTTCTTTCACTGTCATTAGTGCAGAGATTTACATCACTGCTAGATTTTGCCTGGAGCACATTAAACAGATGTTGAGTAAATACAAAAATTCAATCATATACGCACAAGTAAAACATGAAAGATCTCGACTTTAAAATATTTAGGAGACCAATTGCAGCACTCACAGACTCAGGATCCCAATCATCACACTCGATAATGTGAGAAACCGCATGATATAGTTCTTTGTAATGTTCTTTGATTGTTGAAACTGCCCGGGAACGGTAATTCCAAAGGGTTGATGTTGGGTGAGGAAGTTTAAACCCTTGTTCTCGGAGTAAATCAGATCTAGCAGCAGATCTACTGAAGAAACTATGAAATACAGTTAAATTACAAATAAACAATTTAACTTTAATATTTTTTTGCACTGTGTAACAAGACTAAATTAAGTTGGTGAGCATAGCAGTGCACAAATATTGCCTATGGACACTGTTGACGGACAAGGGTTTGTACTCCACTGTGACGACCAGCCATCATAGAAGCACCACCATATGTTTGACTTACTAATTTATTTTTAATGTTATATTCTTTCAAAACTGAAATGATTTTATTAGACAACCCTTCTGTGCTTTTTGTAGCGGGTCAATTTTGGGTGTTTTTTATTTTTTACCGTAAGGGGCATTTATATGTTTATTTGTTTCATTTTGGGCGGGCTTTCATAAATTTTGTTCAACATTATTTCCATTGTGAAAGAACCAGTGTTGAGAAACAGTGTTTGGAACAAAGGCGATACGCAATTTCAGTGGTGTAATGCGGCAGAGGAATTCGCAACTCCTCAAAAATTCTAAGAACTCTGTACATGTGTGTCAACGCTCAAGCGCAACTACACTCGCACGCACTCAAAAGGACGCTCTCGACTAAAACCAAGATGGCTAGAGCGTAAAATTATTCATCGTTCCTTTGGCTTCACTTAAAAGTCCGGCCCACTTAAATGACGTCAGCCAATGCCTAGAGAAGATCATATGCGACATTGACTCAAAAACAACATGCATAGCATGGGCCGAAGCTTCGGCGACGACGCCCAAGGCAGTGAGTTCCCGTATTGAAAACTGTGGAGAGGGAACAGAGAACAAACTTCTGCCCAGTGCCTCTTACCAACAGACCGCATGCGGTCCATCTAAATTTTGTTAACAGTTTTCTTTTCAAGGTCGGCCGACCTCACCGTTAAAACATAGAATATTAGTCAAAAGTGCACGAGTGAAATAGCAACCGTTATGAGTGAGTCGAAATGAAGAAGATGAACTAATAGTTTCGTTGTTTTGGGACACGTGAACGAGGACTTGGTGCGGGTCATGCCACTAGAACGTAGGAGACGCCGTTACCCAAGTAAAAGTATTTTTTTTATAACTATTTAATGGGGCCAAACAATTCATAAATGGGATAAATTAGTTTTTTTGTTAATTTGTGTGATTGAGAGTGAGAGCAGGCTGGGCGGCTAACATAGATATAAGACGTTAGGATAAGTTCAGAATTATATTGCTGTGATCACAGAGTGGATCACCGGAAAGTATTAAGAATGTATGTTCAAGTTTTCTAATTTTGAAAAAGAATCTTCTTGATGTTCATAAAGATAAAAAATAAAAGTTAAATTTAAATTCTCTTCAAAAATGAGTTGTGTCAGTGCTTTGCGTAACCTGTAAACCATGTTTGTATCTAGCTACATGTGACCGAACCCTGGAACCTAGCAGAACCGATAGTGACGGTAAGTGAAAGTAAACTGTTTCTTTTGTTGTTGTACTAATAAACGTGATCAATAATTATAGAGTAGCACAAATGGCGCCACAAAACAGGCACGAATTATAATTAATGAATTAAATTCCACATCTACAAAGATACAAACATGTTTTAGGTTAGCGTAGCAGAATTTAATGAATTAAATTCCACATCTACAAAGATACAAACATGTTTTAGGTTAGCGTAGCAAAATAACGTTACATTACAAAATTTAATTAATTACATTATTTACTTAATTAATTTATTTAATCAATTTATTTAATTTAATTTGACCAATAATACAAAATGTCAGATAACGAAAATAACATAAATGAACTGACGAGTGTCGAAGTTTTTGACGAGTCAGAGATAAGTAAGTTTGAGTTACATTTGACTCCCAGTGCGAGTCAAGAGAAAGCAGAGATAAATTTAAGTGACCAAAGTAATGTAACTGATGATTCGGGTGTGCAACTGACCCCGACTTCAACAAAATGTAACGCACAATTTAATAGTGATGTAATGAGTATGTTACAATTACTTCTAGAACAGAATAAAGAAATGAAGAGTGATTCTGACGCTAAATTCAATATTCAGAATAACAAATTTAACGAATTAAATAATCGATTTGACAATAACGATATAAAATTGAATAAATTTGACTAAATTTGATGTACTCAAATTTGATATTGATGAGGTAAAAATGAAAGCGAAAGTAGTTTTAACGAGTTGAAATTTGAATTAAACGAGAAATTGAGTCACTCATTAAATAGTATGAATACTAGAATTGACGAAGTTGAGAGTAGTGTGGTAGAAAAAACCAATAAACAAATACAGAAGGTAACCGAAAATTTTGAACGTAAAATAGATGAATGTAATGTTAGTAGTGAGTACAAGTTGAATTGTGTAGTTGATAAGATTGAAACATATGAAATTAGTACTAATGTCAAGATCAATGAAATAGAGAGTAATTGCAAAACAGAGATACAAGCTATACAAAATACAGTGAATACTGTAGATAAGCGTCAGGTACAAATTGAGAGTTTAAATAATAATATATTTGCATCAATTGAGCAGAGCATAGTTAACGTTAAAGATGAATTAAATATAGCTATAAACGAAAAACTTAACAGTGTTACTGAACAAATAGTCATTACTAAAGATGTGAATAGCGATATTGACTTGGAATTGTTTAATTGTGAAAACAGGGGGGTACACCCTATGCAGTTTTTAAATAGAGTCAAAGAATTCCATCAGTTTTGTAGAAGTAGTTGGGAAGTACAACTGTTAAAAATAATGAAGTGTTTTAGAGGGAATTCCGCGGTATGGGCGGAGGTACATAAAGTAGACTGGGTAAATTATCAGTGTTTTGAGACGGCTTTTAGAGAGAAATATTGGTCAGAGGAGGAACAAGAAATATTGCGGAGTAAAATTATGGGACCAGGTAATTTTGGGACCCAAGGGAGCAACGTAACTATGTACGTAATGCGATTATACAATGAGGCCAAATATTTAGAGCCACCGTTACCGTTTCGATCGTTCGTCCGTCATATAAGTAAGCATTTGCCCAGAGAAATACAGATTACGCTAATGACGCGTGAAATCCTAGAGATTACGGAACTAGAAAAAATATTGGATATTTTTCAGAATATACGGGAACGTGACATGAGTAGGCGAATAAACGCACCAATAACACATATGAATGTTAATCATAACCAATCTCGGGGAATACCAAATTTTCACCGAGGGGCGGGAGGGGGAAATAATGATAATCGAGGTGAGGGTTGGCGATGTGCCGATTGTAATGTTGAAAACTATGCTATAAGAACAACCTGTTTTAGATGTCACAAACCGAGAGAATGTCAACGCAGCGAGAGAACGTACCAGCAACAGAGTCAACCGCAGAGAGGAGCTGAGAACACTAGAGGAGCACCGAGGGGAAACGGAAGCGGAAATAGAGGCAGAGGTGGATACAGCCAGGCAGTAGCGGGTCCATCCACGGGAAACTAGAGGAGACAATGGAAAACCGGGCCCATCCATTGTCGGAGGAGAACCTGGGGGTCCAAGAGGAACATAACTACCGCAGTAATATAATTATCAGAGACATGGCGGAGGAGTTACTGGAGGAGGACGCTGCACAAATGACAGAAACCAAAACCGGACTGACGGAGGTATCCATAACCATAGAAGGTAAGGATTACAAAACATTGATTGATACGGGTAGCGAGATATCAGTAGTTTCAGAGAATGTACTGGGTGAATTGCAAAGGGTAAATAAGAATATTCCATCATTACCAGTAGCGGGAGTAACAGTAGTGGGTGTGACGGGAGTACGAAGTAAACGAGTCACTAAACAAGTTCAATTAAATGTATATATTAATGGAATAGAATTTGAAAATACTTTTCTAGTAGTTAAGGGTTTGAATTTAGATATAATTCTGGGAAATGATTTTTTGGAGAGAAATAAAGCAGTAATTGATTTTAATCAGAGAATAGTGGAATTTAATAAGGGGCCTGAATCAATCCGGGTAGATTTTAAGAGGGTGTTAGATAAGGCTAGAGTTGCGGGTGTAAAGATGATACAAAACCGAGTAGGCGAGGGAATGATAGAAACAAGAGTGAATGTGTGTCAGGAGAGTGAGAGCAGGGAGAATGATGAGAGAGTATGGGAAAATAGGGCAGAGAAATTTTTTAATGAGGGTGGAGTTGTAGGGGGTCCCCAACGACAGGAGTTGTGGGCGGTTATTGAATGTTTTAGAGATGTATTTGATGAGTTGCCTGGAAAAGCCAGGGACTATGTATGCGAGTTGAAGATTCGAGAGCACTCACCCTACATGCAGAGAAGTTATCCAGTGCCTCTTACCAACAGACCGCATGCGGTCCATCTAAATTTTGTTAACAGTTTTCTTTCTAAGGTCAGCCGACCTCACCGTTAAAATATAGAATATTAGTCAAAAGTACACGAGTGAAATAGCAACCGTTATGAGTGAGTCGAAATGAAGAAGATGAACTAATAGTTTCGTTGTTTTGGAACACGTGAACGAGGACTTGGTGCGGGTCATGCCACTAGAACGTAGGAGACGCCGTTACCCAAGTAAAAGTATTTTTTTTATAACTATTTAATGGGGCCAAATAAATCATAAATGGGATAAATTAGTTTTTTTGTTATTTTGTGTGATTGAGAGTGAGAGCAGGCTGGGCCGCTAACATAGATATAAGACATTAGGATAAGTTCAGAATTATATTGCTGTGATCACAGAGTGGATCACCGGAAAGTATTAAGAATGTATGTCCAAGTTTTCTAATCTTGAAAAAGAATTTTCTTGATGTTCATAAAGATAGAAAATAAAAGTTAAATTTAAATTCTCTTCAAAAATGAGTTGTGTCAGTGCTTTGCGTAACCCTTAAACCATGTTTGTATCTAGCTACATGTGACCGAACCCTGGAACCTAGCAGAACCGATAGTGACGGTAAGTGAAAGTAAACTGTTTCTTTTGTTGTTGTATTAATAAATGTGATCAATAATTATAGAGTAGCACATTTTGTTAGAAGAAACATAAAAAAGCCTAAAAAGCGTTCCTCAGTTTTCAAACCACGAAAATATCGCACAATTATACTCAGTTGTGGTTTAACAGATACGTCGGTTGTTTCGTCAGCTTGAACATAAACAAAATCAACCTTGTTTATTTCATCACAATTTGTTTCATTAATAGCGAGGGAAACAAACTCGATTAAATCATTCTGAATTTCAGAAGATGTGCCTTTAAATACAGTGCTGGTTTCTATATGTTCCTTCATGAAAGACTCTTCCATTGCCAGTAAATTTAAAGTTTCTAAATAATTGCCCTTATTAAGAGACTGCTCATTTTCCTTATGGCCCGTAAAAGCTAACTCTTGCCTCCCTAAATAACAAACAACATCTATCAAACGGCCTACTATCCTTCGATTTTGAGCCACATTTTCATTAGCTAATTCGGATAAGGAATGTTCTATGCTGTTACGACCTAGCATGTGAAACATCTCAGAATTTTTTATATGAGTTTTGCTGCCAGCATGTTTAGCGACTTTAGATTCAAAATTTTTTATAGTGCCTACTCCAACTTTGGTTCATGGTTCCTCTCCATTAAATATCAAACAATAATAGCAGTGCAGAGTTTTGTTTCGCTTACAACCAGAGAGCCATCTATATTTACTCTACCAAACTTTCTGAAATTTTCTGACAATTTTTCCATCCTTCTGCAACAAATCTAAAGGCGGCCGAGATATTTTTGACTTTAGCAACTTTTGCTCTAAAGGTAACGTACTGATTTCGTATTTTAACAAAAATTCTAGTGAATCAAAGTTGTCAGAGTTCATATCAAATACTTCTGCGACAGAATTGGTACTAACTGTATTCATTTTGCTGCATTAAATCAATTAAACAGTATGCTTAAAACACTTAAAAGGCGACACTTAAAAATGTTTATTAATAAATAATTAGTACGTAAATGATCACACACTTCTTAGTCAATAACACTATATACAAAATTAAAAATAATTTGTAAACTCAACAAAAACAAATATTCACTATGCGCGCATAATGAAACAAACAGGCGGCCAGGCAAAAATTCTTTACTATCCAGTCAGGGGAGACGTGTCTTTTGATGTGATGTACTGGACATATGATTATGCTGCGCGCGCAGGTCCCTTCCCGTTGTTGTCCGACAAAGCCCTCCTCACCACCAGCCTTGTTGAAAAGACATTCCAAGTAACGTCTACCCTGATACTCCAGGTACAGTTGCATCGCACAGCAAGGTTCCAAGGATCACGCGGTCCCATCATGTCGCGTAATAATTAACTTTTTAAATTAGTTTTATACCCTTTCTGAATATCTTATGCAACTTAATTCATAAATAAAAGTTAATTACTTTATGAACAAATTATTTGGGGAGACACTGTCTACCCTGTCTCCCCTGACGCTTCGCCACTGGTCATAAGAGGGCCTGCTCTGGCACCAGAGTTACCATAATAAAATAAAACAGAAAGATGAGCAGGCATCCAGCCTGTAGTTACATTTATGGTCATACAAGTACATAATATGTATACCTAACATATTATGTGAGGTATACATGCAAATACATTTTTGGAAATTTTCATCATTTTTCCAGCCAGTGATAACAAAATAATTTTACAAGTTACATAATCTTAAAAAAATCTTACTCAGTATAGGCTAATGTAATTTCTGTAACTCTTTGCAGATTGAGTGCTCCAGATTATCATCATTACCTGATATTGAATTTATGATCACTACAGGTAAACTGGCTGTCTCACCAACAGATTACATATTGACTGTAAGTATATACATTTCTTATTATTCATGTTATTTATGATATCATAGACTGGTCAATGGTTCTAAATGAGAGTCTTGAGTCTTGAGTATTTAGTTTCTGGTTACATTGCTTTCAAGGTTTAGGCCCCTTTCTGTCTGTTGCCTTTGTCTTTATCTGACTATAACATAAGGACTCAAAGACTTGAATAACAATTAACAGGAAGGCAGTTATGAACTTAAGTTGCCTGTGATGAAACCCTGCCTTTAATTCTACTTCTCTTAGACTTTAGTAAAATAAAGTAATAAATAGTAATAATACCGGTACTTTACTTTACAATAAAGTAATGCTTTAAAGTCATAAAGTAGTGGTAGACTTTAGTAAATAATTAAAACAAATCTGTAAAATCATAAGTGTATAATCACTTCTTAGTTCCTTTTTTTATATATACTTGAAACTAGAAGAGTGATCTCCAATTTTGCTTTGAAACATTCTGTGGGAAGGTCATAGCCCTTTGCTTTATTCGTATGTAGTATTTATAGTACATTGTCATTTCTTCAGCAAGACACTTAAACTACTCATGCATCTGCAGTAGACCTCTTCAGAGGCTGTCTTCTTGAAAAAATTCGAGCAACAATGGATATCAGAGCAGAAAGTTTGTTTATTTATACTATTACATCACAGTAATAGGCAATTATACAAACTTACAGCTTCTGTAGGTTTTGTTGTTCCTGTAGCTTCTCTCTTATCCACAACATCTCTCCAAGTGTTTCTGACAAGAAAGCCACTGAAAAGGATTATCACAGATACAGCTGAACGCAACATCTAGCTGAAGACAAATGGAATGCATGGTCTTACACTAGAAAAATGTTTAAATGAAAATGATTTGTAAGTATATTGCGACAGATTAGTTTTGCTAAAATTTTATGTAATGCTAAATTGGGATGACCCACACTTTGTAGCGATAACTTATCTGCAACAACTAATGTGACACAGTTAAAGGGGATAACAGGTGTATCTGTAATAATGACTCTATGTAACTTGTAACGGTATTTCAAATTTATTTAGTAATAATGAAATTGTGTGCAAGGCACTTGATTCGACTTAAAAACATTCATTATTGCTTTGTTACTATGCCATAAGGCTTACGCTGTATGCATCCTTACTGACTAAATATTCTATTCTAATAATTACTTTATTAAAAATATCATTTCCTGACTACTTAGTGTGCTTCTAAATATCAATGCTTAAATATCTTTTTAGATATTGTAACGAAATTCAAAATATTAATACATACTGAATTTATCTTTCTTTTTCAGTACTGATTTATAAAACTCTAATTTTTACTTAAATGCTTTGCATTCTTTTCATTCCAATACTAATTTGAGCTCTTGTTTATGTTAATCTTACTTCAATAATATCTACCATTTTAACCCTATATTTACAAGAAACATTGGCTCTTAACTTTAAAGTAAAACAAGAATGTCTTTAATTGTCTTTGAATTAATTGTTCGACTAAGAGATAAATAAGTTGTTTATCACTTATTGTTGTCAATCATACTTAATCGCAATCGATCCATCTGTAATCGTCGTCTCGAACTCCAGCATCAATTCCTCTTGTCCAGCATCACTTCCAGACTTCAGTAACGTTCCTCTTGTCCAGCGCAGCCGCTCTAGACTCCAGTACCATTCCTCTTGTCCAGCATAGTCGCCTCTAGACTGCAGCGTCGTCTCGCTCTCTGGAACTAAGTCGTCAGCTCTCTCGCTCTCCGGAACTTCATGTTACTTCTTCTCGTGCTGTTTCGGACGTCAGTTGATCATCTTATATGGATTTTCTTCTCGTGTAATTCTGTTACTATTTAAAAGTGATTGTATCTACAACTTAGTTACATAGTTGTATGTAACTGGAAGATTGAAACTATTTACAACAAAAATAAATACGCCGTGCGGACGGACAGATGCTGCCACCGCAACTGTGGGTGATCAAAAGAGATACAACTGTAGCGTTTGTGTCCTATTTATACCCACGCCTTGGTTAACACCTGCAGTTGTACGAAATCGACATGTCTGAAATTGTCTCTGGGCTTTGTTCCCCCACTCCTCGTCAATTCCGCTATTTCCTATTCTGCAAATTGCAGAGTCCTGTGAGTATACTCTTATACCCATCTTATAACTATTTTCACTACACATGTTCACTGTACTTTTGGACATTGTAACTTAACCCTTGCGATCTGTACACCGTTATTTCGCACTACACTCATACGGTGTGTCCCTTTCACGTGGTTTTCGTACACAGTATGTAGTTAATTTTATTACATTTTATTGTGTCTTTGGATTTTACTCTTTATTTATAGTTAATGAATAATTACGGAAAAACAGTAATTACATAATTATTCATACTGGGGTGGCAAACTCGCCTGCATAGACCTGCATCACACACACATTCAAAATACTATTGTACACACTCTCAGTTACATCTGTGTGTGTGTGGACAAGTCGATTCAGGTTGAAACACCTGTCCATATTTTGTCTGAGCCAAGCTTGCAATCCCTGACATGCTTACTTCTAATACATTATTAATTATTTTACCAATTATTATGTATATTTAAATTTTTATATTCAATGCTCAGTACAGCACTTATCTGTACTGTCACATTATTCCTCTGCTTGGTAACAAAAAATTTAATAAATTTATTTATTAATTTTTTTTTTTACTAGGCAGTCACCTTCTTCTCTCTTATATATATATTTTTATTTTTTTATTTTTTTTACAATTGTTTGTAAAAAAAATATAACAAATAATAAAGAATAGTATTCGTCATTTCACCCTTATTTGGAGTGTACACAATACGTCTTCCCTCCTCTCTTCACGCGCTCACTGCTTGTGACCTTGTAGGGTAGTTTCAACAGCTGATCTGACTTGTGTCATTGACCTCATTACTTTTATGTGTAGAACTTCCTAAATGACGATGCGTGGAATTTACCAATTTCTTTCTTCTTTACCTCATCATATACGATGAAAGTGCGTCGTCCTACTCGCTGTCTTAACGTATATGGTCCATTATAAAGTCTGAAGAATTTCTTCGCCGTATTCTCGCTTCTTTTTCCAACAGGATTTGCTTTGAGTAGTACACTCTCTCCTACATTTAATTGTTGTAGTTTATGAGTTAGATTAAATCTTTCTATTCGTTTGTTACCTGTTGCAATTATTCGTTGTTTCGCATACTCAACTTTCACACTTAAGGGTACAGGAACATTAAAATTTGTAGGCTTATTAATGTAATTCTTCCAGAATCTGATTGGCATTCTATCTTCTTCCAACTCTATGGGAGTATAGCTCTGGTTGCTTCACTATAATTTTCATTGATCGCTTTTTCAAAGAATGGTAAATATTCTGCCCATTTATTACGTTGGTTATGGCAGTATATTCTTAAATATTTACCTAATTCTTTGTTTACTCTTTCTGCAAGATTTCCTTGAGGATGTCGAATGGATGTAAGTACAGGTTGTATTCCATTTTCTTTCAAAGTTTTCTCCCACATTTCACTTTGGAATTGTACACCCTGGTCACTGAGTATCTTCTTCATCTTTCCATAAGTTGGGATATACTTCTGCAACAGTATCTTAAGAACAACCTTAGTTGTGGGTCTCATAATTGGATACAGTCAAACTGCTTTGGAAAACACATCGATACATACCAATATGTGATTCACTCCCCGACTTGATCACAAAAAGTCTACTGCAATTAGCTCCCTCTTGTTTTCTTTGTGTATACTTTGCATCTCCACATACGTGTGTAGATTTGGTCCTTTAGCTGTTTGACACTCGTAACATCTCTTCACCTCATTCTTGATTTTTCTAAACATATTATTAATTGTGAAATCTTCTCGCATACTCAAATAGCATTTCAAAGCTGCTGCGTGTGCTAAGCTTTCATCTGCTGGTCGGATCAATTTATGCAACATTTCGTTTGTTAATACTATCTTCCAATCTTGTTTTATTAATTTAAAAAGAACTCCATTATCTAGCTTGTAGTGATCTGGTAGCTGTTCTCACACTTTAATTTCTCTTAAGGTAACATCTAAGTTTTGTTGTTGTGCTAAATCTTTTAGCATTTGTTTTGTTTCATTATCAACTTTATATTTGATTGATAATAACTGAAATTCGGTATTGGTTGTCTCATACACTTCTTCACATTCTTCTGTGATGTAACGGCTTAGTGTATCCGCTATAACATTGTCCTTACCTTTGCAGTATTTAATGGTGAACGAGTACTCTCCAATGGCTAAAATCCATCTTAACAATCGTGCATTCGTTACTTTGCATTTTAATAGAAAAGACAATGCTTGGTGATCGGTGTGTATTTCAAAATGAGTACAATACACATAATACCTGAATTGTTTCAGTGCATATACTATTGCAAGTATTTCTTTCTCTGATGTGGAGTAGTGTTTCTCTGCTCCTTTGAAGATTCTGCTGGCGTAGGCAATGACTCGATGTTCTCCTGTAGGATCTTGTTGATAGAGTACACTCCCTACGGCGTAGTCACTAGCATCAGAGTATATTACAAATTTACCTTCTCTTCGAGGATGGTGTAGCATAATATTCTCTACAAATAACATTTTTACTTGGTTGAAGGCATCCTGATGTTGCTTCTCCCACATCCATTTCTTTCCTTTCCTTGTAAGTTTGAGTAAAGGTTGAGTTTTCTCAGCATACAGTGGCAAAAACCTTCTGTAGTACCCTGTCAATCCTAAGAATGCTCTCAATCCTTTTTATATTTTTAGGTATTGGGAAATTGGTTATGCTGGATATTTTTATATGATCAGGTTGAATACCAGTGGATGAAATAATATGACCTAGGAATTGAATAGAGGATTTTATGAATTCACATTTGTTTAGGTTAAGGGATATGTTGGCTCGCCTAAACTTGTGGAATATGGTACTAAGATGTTCTAGGTGCTCTTCTAGTGTTCTAGATATTATAAGGATGTCATCTACAAAGATTATGGTGAAAGGTTCCACTTCAGGTCCTAATGCTTTTTCTAGACATTTTACGATTGCTGCCAAACTCGTGCGTAGTCCGAAGGGTACTACCCTATGTTGGTAGCATTTACTTTTATACAGGAAGGCTGTGTATTTCTGTCTTCTTCATGAATTGGAATTTGCCAGAAGCTTGAGCATAAATCCAACTTGGTAAAATATCTAGCTCCTTCACACTTAGCAAATAACTCGTCCGCAGTAGGCGCACTGTCGTACTCTTTCAATACAATATTGTTCAGCTCTCTCATGTCAAGGCACAGACGGATATCCCCGCTCTTCTTCTTCACAACCACTAGAGGATTCAGAAAGTTGCTGTTCAATCGCTCGATGACTCCATTTTCTATCATGCGTCGTATTTCCAGTTCAAATTCTACCTCGTACTTCATTGGGATAGGATAGGTCCTCCTGACGAATTTCGTAGAGTCTGATACAATTATAGGGTGTTCATATACTGTCGTCTGCATTGGTACTTCACTGAATATTTCACAAAATTCTTCAATTACTTCGTGCAGTTGTTTTTATTCCTGTGTTGTCATCCCTTCATCTGCTGTATGCACAGGGTGAGTTGGATCACAACGTAATAGCAGTTTAGATATACTAATAGGCATTTTACCTACCTCACACTCCTCTTCGGTCCTATTTAAATCTAATTCATGTTGAACATCCATATAATTACACACAATCTTATTACTACTTATATCAATTTTAGCATTTAGTAGTTTCAAGAAATCAATTCCTATTATACCGTCATATATTAATTTATTTAGAATTATTATTGGGTATGTGACTTCTAAATTTTTATGTGCTAAAGTCACATAGGCTTGTTGCATTACCCTTTCTTTTTTCTTTGTGGCAGTTGTAATATTCATGTTATTAAGTGGTAACATGTCTGTATTTTAAAAATATTTTTTATTTTTCTTAACCCATTCAGCACTCAAAACTGACAGTTGGCTTCCAGTGTCAATTAACATTTCTATATTGCAATTATTAATTTGCATTTTTATAACTGGACATTGTACGTTGCTGTTGGTTTGTTTTATATTTTGATCAGTAGTCAACAATTCATCACAGATGTCATTCGGGTATATGTTGTTTAGAGTGTAGCATTGTTCCTTACCCTCCGACGGTCATTGTGTTGAACTAGACGTACTACTCTGTACTTCCGCCGACACATTCTTTGAGTTTTTACCGCTCCCCTTCAGTGGACTAACTGCTTAGCTGTCTGGCTTGGAGAAATATTTCTGGTTGTGTTTCTCCTTCCCCATATGACATTCGTTAGTTTTACACACCGGTGACTGACCCTCTCCAGCTGTTTTATTTAGTGGAGTTAAGTGTCGTGCGTGTTGTGCTTGTGGCTTATAATTTCGGTTATAATTATCATAAATATAATTCGCTTGTGGCGATTGTGCATTGTTTTTCATATGCTTATTGTGTGACATATTTTCCGCTTGTGTAATTAACACTAAAAATTCTTCAATTGTTTTAATACCTTGGGTATACACAGCTAGTTGGATATCACTATTAAAATGGTAAGACAACTTGGAGATTATTTCATATTCAGAGAACTTAGGCTTAAGATGTTTAACTCTTTCAATTTGTGATATGGTATATTGTTCCATACTATGACGATTATACATACTGTACCTACCATATTTGATTTGATCTCGCACTTGCCTTTGGACATGTATATTCCAATATCGGTTTCCAAATGCATCACGAAACTGTTGATATGTATTTATGTTGTCTCGTATAATAGCATACCATTGTTTTGCAGAGTCTCTAAAATGCTGAGTGACAAAGTCAATCTTCTCATCATCGTCATTAGCACTGCCTATCTTCTCCATCTCCTTCTCAATATTTGCCAAAAATTCCATGCTGTTTTCCCCTTTATTTCCAGCAAAGGTTATTTTACTTCTGTCTTTGTTTGGTGCGGCGAACATTATTGTCTGCATGGGCTGTCTACTAAGTTCTTTCTCGAAGCTGCTGCATTTCACCTTGGATTTCTTCCTTCATATGTGATACTTCCCCAGAACGGTCTTTTGCAGTCTCTTCAACCTTGTGCTCAATAACTACTGTACGCGCTTCGATATCTCTAATTTTACTAGTATCAGCTAGCAACGTATCATTAACAGTTTGAATCTTCTCATCCTGTTCTCGCGTAATAGTAATTAATTTATCATTTACACTTACATCTATTTGTTTCTGTACCTCCTTCATATCTCTTCTCCACTCAAGACGTAATTCTTTTTGCTTATTTTCAATCCTTACTACTTGTTCATGTAAGGCTTGTTTAAAATTATTTTCAAGACCATCAATACGTGAGTTTGTATCAACAATCTTTTCTATTAATTGTATATTACAGTCGATTATACTTTGCTTTAATTCTATGTTGTCATGTTTCAACTGTAAATTATCGATTTTTAACTCTTCTACTCTCCATAATTTTATAGTGTCTTGTCTAAAATTTTCAGTTTGTTCTTCTAATTTATTTTTTAAACTTTCTGTTTGTTTCTCAAGTTTAGCATTTAAATTTTCTGTCTGTTTTGTGCTTAATTCATCTACCCAGGCATGCGTCATAGTTTGAAGTGCTTCCATCTCCAAACTTCCTGGTGTTGCCATGTTGAATTATTTATTATTTAAATATTTAGTAGTTGTTCTTTAACAATTATTATTGATAACCGTTCCTTACTAATTTATTTATTTCTTTATTTTTATTAATAATTATTATTAATACTCATTACAGTTACACATGTTATATAGACAAACAATATTATTTTGGGGCACCAGCTGTGCTATTACACAACAAAATGAACACATATAAACATTAAGATACACATGCTATATGAGCATTTACAATTTTAGTTTTTAAAGCACACTTTACAATAGAGCATACATTATATATATATATATATATTTTTTTTTTTTTTTTTTTTTTTTAATGTAGGCGTTTTGACCCACGTTCAGAGCGAAAATTTGTCCTGAACGTGTCATTTATTTTACGCAAATTTAATGAAATTTGATTTGCATAGGCCCACGCTTTTTGGGCAACAATTTATCTGCAACAGATTAGTTTTGCTAAAATTTTATGTAATGCTAAATTGGGATGACCCACACTTTGTAGCGATAACTTATCTGCAACAACTAATGTGACACAGTTAAAGGGGATATCAGGTGTATCTGTAATAATGACTCTATGTAACTTGTAATGGTATTTCAAATTTATTTAGTAATAATGAAATTGTGTGCAAGGCACTTGATTCGACTTAAAAACATTCATTATTGCTTTGTTACTATGCCATAAGGCTTACGCTGTATACATCCTTACTGACTAAATATTCTATTCTAATAATTACTTTATTAAAAATATCATTTCCTGACTACTTAGTGTGCTTCTAAATATCAATGCTTAAATATCTTTTTAGATATTGTAACTAAATTCAAAACATTAATACATACTGAATTTATCTTTCTTTTTCAGTACTGATTTATAAAACTCTAATTTTTACTTAAATGCTTTGCATTCTTTTCATTCCAATACTAATTTGAGCTCTTGTTTATGTTAATCTTACTTCAATAATATCTACCATTTTAACCCTATATTTACAAGAAACATTGGCTCTTAACTTTAAAGTAAAACAAGAATGTCTTTAATTGTCTTTGAGTTAATTGTTTGACTAAGAGATAAATAAGTTGTTTATCACCTTATTGTTGTCAATTATACTTAATCGCAATCGATCCATCTGTAATCGTCCTCGTCTCGAACTCCAACATCAATTCCTCTTGTCCAGCATCACTTCCAGACTTCAGTAACGTTCCTCTTGTCCAGCGCAGCCGCTCTAGACTCCAGTACCATTCCTCTTGTCCAGCATAGTCGCCTCTAGACTGCAGCATCGTCTTGCTCTCTGGAACTAAGTCGTCAGCTCTCTCGCTCTCCGGAACTTCATGTTACTTCTTCTCGTGCTGTTTCGGACGTCAGTTGATCATCTTATATGGATTTTCTTCTCGTGTAATTCTGTTACTATTTAAAAGTGATTGTATTTACAACTTAGTTACATAGTTGTATGTAACTGGAAGAATGAAACTATTTACAAAAAAAAATAAATACGCCGTGCGGACGGACAGATGCTCTCGCCGCAACTGTGGGTGATGAAAAGAGATACAACTGTAGCGTTTGTGTCCTATTTATACCCACACCTTGGTTAACACCTGCAGTTGTACGAAATCGACATGTCTGAAATTGTCTCTGGGCTTTGTTCCCCACTCCTCATCAATTTCGCTATTTCTTATATTTCTGTGATTTGCAGAGTCTGTGAGTATACTCTTATACTCATCTTATAACTATTTTCACTACACATGTTCACTGTACTTTTGGACATTGTAACTTAACCCTTGCAATCTGTACACCGTTATTTCGCACTAGACTCATATGGTGTGTCCCTTTCACGTGGTTTTCGTACACAGTATGTAGTTAATTTTATTACATTTTATTGTGTCTTTGGATTTTACTCCTTATTTATAGTTTATGAATAATTACGGAAAAACAGTAATTACGTAATTATTCATACTGGGGTGGCAAACTCGCCTGCATAGACCTGCATCACACACACATTCAAAATACTATTGTACACACTCTCAGTTACATCTGTGTGTGTGTATGTGTGTGGACAAGTCGATTCAGGTCGAAACACCTGTCCATATTTTGTCTGAGCCAAGCTTGCAATCCCTGACATGCTTACTTCTAATACATTATTAATTATTTTACCAATTATTATGTATATTTAAATTTTTATATTCAATGCTCAGTACAGCACTTATCTGTACTGTCGCAATATTTGTATAGCTAGTTCTCTTTTGTAGTGACAAGAGACTTCTGAATTGTTTTATATGCAGTCTATGCTTTAGATCAGAGATATAGACAATGAAAAAAAGAAATAGAGATAAATAATGTAGGTTTGAAGGGAGAATGGTGAGTGAATAAAATAAGCAACTAACAAGCCTTCCATAGAATCACAAAGGGTAGAACAGGAGAATGGGAAACAGAAATGTGTGTGTGTGTGTGTGTGTGTGTGTGTGTGTGTGTGTGTGTGTGTGTGTGTGTGTGTGTGTGTGTGTGTGTGTGTGTAAATCTTGAGGACATATGGATTACTAACAAGATTTTTTGACAGAATGGAACACTATTAATTTATTACAAATATATAAAATACTCTTACCTTAGGGTTCTATTCCAGAGTCGTACAGACGAACACAGCTGCAGAAGGATTATTTGAGTTGAGTGGTGAACATATAATAACACAGTTTATTCTGGCTAAAACAACTTATTTGGATTTTATTTAATAAAATTAGATAATGTTTTACAGCTATGCAATAACGTATCAAATTCTATGCTGGTTGATTACTACATTGATTAAAAGTTTCTTTAGTTTCCTGTTAAATGGAAATCACATATAAAGTATCGATATGCCAAAATGAGAAAAAAACAATTTTTACAATTACTATGTTTCTATGACTACAACAAGGTGTTAAAATGTTTAGTACCCAGTACTTTGTCTCACGCACTCATTCACACTTTTTACATTTTTATCTTTTAACCCCGTTGTTAGAGCTCTGTGTTTATATTTATTTCATGGATTTATAGAATTGATTTTGTAGTGTTGTGCAGGGTACTTAACCAATCCACGGCGTTCCTAACAGTTTCATCACTGCCTCGTGTTATTAGCTGTTTCTGATCACTCCGAAATGTTATTTCAACAGTTTATGAATTTGTTCACTGTCGCGGTATACTCCGCCTTATTTAGTTTACCGTGGTTTCAAATTACACTTTACACTTTTGTAAACTTTTGTCGGCCGACTTTATTTTGCTCGAGCACTTAAGTGTTGACCGAGCAGTCAGAGTTACAGTTGAACTGCTTTTATGTTTTTATTAGATAGGGCCATTTACTCTAGGCCTATCTTGCACGCCCGAGGCCACTATTTTTTAATTCATGAACTATACTGTATGTTGCTGCTTACTACTGTTGGCTGTTGTTTCTGTGGTGACAATCTGCATACTGTCATTCACAAGGCCTGGTGGTGGGGGGGTTACGCAATACGTCTAGACTGTTGTGTAGGCTAACAGTGTGTATTGCTGGTTAAACTGAGGCACCTCACAGGTGAAGTCTGACAATTTGAAAATTAACTGAATTGATATAAAATAAAATTAAAACTGGGGCAGCACACAATTCTGTACCGTTACAATACCCCCCCAATAAGAGGTTGAAGGCCGAAGCGTTCAAACTCTTATTGCCTAAAACCTAAGAGGATCAGTGAGGATATGGCGCCACAACCCCCTGAACTTTCTACTAAAATCATGGGTACTTACCCCCCTAGTCTGGCGACTGTGGCAGCACCCATCCGATCTTACTGGACTTCTCTGTTCGAGATCCCAACACCATAAGCTCGGACAGATACCCGCCACAGTATCGCCTGACTCTGGAACATTCAATTAAAAAATCAACAAACGGCCTTCCATCACTCCATATCCCACAACTGATTTGTTTCCTCTTAGCCATACAGGCTCATTCTTTGCAAAGTACTGGTTCTGCTTATACAAAGTGCTGGTTTAGTTTAAAAATAATAATATAAACTTACAGTCTACCTACAGTTCAATCATATAAATTAAATAATATTCCCCGTATAATATTACCCATCCAAAATAACACATCAATTATACAGGGTATCCTTAATTTCTATTGGTGAATATATGAACAGTTATATGTACATCTTATTTTCCCAAACACTATCTCAACCCAAATATTTCCTTCAGTTTTCAATTTTAAATGAATATTTTATTCATTATTTTTTCATCAATTATTTATTTTACCATTACAATCAAATTCAGATCAAAATAGATTTAAATTCATTATTAAAAATCATTTTTTCAATTAATTTAATTACCCATTTAATTTAATTCCTCAAAACTCTTAAGTTATGGTAATTACCTCATTATTATGTTATCTGCAAAATATTACCTTCATTTCTTTGGTTTCATAATAAGGTTTTACTGCTGGCAATGATTCAGCAGACTACAACATTTATCAGCTTCAACACCTGGCTGTAAACATTAGTCAAAACATACAACACACCTGTTTACATTAACAGTTGTCTGCCAGACTGGTGTTATAAACACTCTCAGTTTCGACATTCATGGTTACATCATATACTGACATATATACTTCCTTCAATTATTTGGGTTTTTCTAAATCTTTTGATGTTAACATATTTGTCAATTATTATTTGTTACAATTTAGATCCAAATTAAATTTGCTTCATTAATAAAATTGACCTTTTTAAATTATTTGTTTAACTTGACAATTATTTAATAACCTCCACTCAAAACAGTTTAACTTTAGTTATATTATTTTAAAACACTTTGAATATAAACACACAATGCGAAATTAAATTCATTAATATCTCCTGTTAATTATTATTATTAATTAACAAAATAAAATAATATTATTATTAAAATCAATCAATGAGGTTTCATGGTTATATGAAACATTTTACAGTACACACACAATTGATTTCACTATAATGTATTTACAAATCTTCATCATTAATTATTCAATTTATCACACTTCATTTCCAAATCAGCCAGGTCATTACCATATACTAAAGTATTTAAAATGTCCATTCATTAAGTTTATATTCAACCTCCATCGTCAAAAATTAGTATTTTCTGCACGTAACATTTTTCAATTTTATTAATACACATCATATGGCTATCATTTGTGTAATAACCCTTATCAAAATAATATTTCATACCATTATTATCTATTAGCTCATATAACCAGTCTACATTGGTAATTTCAATTCTGTCTCCGTAAGTATTTTTATACAACATCAAGTAATTTATTTTCTCATCATATTCGTTTACTATACTCATTAAAACATCAGGTAAGTCATTATTATTTATACAGGTATCATCAAAATAATTATCAAGCTCTATTTTATAAGGTGAGTCAATTTGTTCCTCTCTCTCAATACATAAACTCTGTACTATTTCATAATCTCTATTCAACTTAAATATTTCTGTTTCTCTCTCTCTAATTCTCTCATCACAATATTTCTCACAACATTTCACATTCTCATTCCACACAGAGGGCAACACAACATTACTACAACATCTGGCTTTACCAGATAAACACAAATAATTTCTTTGACATTTTAAAGACCTTTTGTCTTCTACAAAAACTAGCGAGGAACCTTTGTCCTCCAACAATACTGGTGAAGCTTTTTCTTCACCTGTCTCACAAGAAAAATTTGCCCTCTTTTTATACTCTACATTTAAACTGTCTTCACGCTCTCTCTCATTCTCATCGGCATTTGCTAACAACACTTCATTACTAAACTCTACTTCAACTAATTCTCTACTCTCCTTGTCATTATTATCACTTACCGTATCATTCTTAGATACCTCATTTTCAACTATATAACCATTATTTTTGTCTAACATCTCGTCAAACCGTTTATTTATATTAACCTCAAACTTAGCATTTTGCTCATTTATTTCGTTAAAACGACAATTTGTAATGTCAAATTTAATATTCTGTTCATCAAATTTCTCATTGAAACTACTTTTAATTTCTTTGATTTCGTTTTTCTGTTTATCAAATTTGGTATTAAAATTGCTATTCACTTTACTGAAATTATTTTTCATAAAATCAAATATGTCCTCCAATGACAATTCTTTTTCTTTTATATTTGTTTTAATTGTAATAGGAGTGGAAGTTGCTCCCACCTCACTAATTAATACAGATCCGTTTACATTACTGTCACTGATTGTGACAGTGACTCTGTCTGAATACATGAATCGCCTTTATTGGCCGACTCAGTTGACATGTTTTCATACATCGATTTATTTTCGGCCTCACTGCCGACAACTACATCAATTTCATTTATTTTATTCTCTACGTTCTCCATTATGAAATTGTTTAATTAAATGATCATCAATTTTACTTTAATAAATTTACTTTCTATGATCTAAAATCATTCTAACCACACCCTCACTTCCAAATAACCCGTTCTGCAGCATATTTAGGTCTGGCGAATGTAACAACAAATCACACTCACCGTCCCAGTTCGGGCGCCAGTGAAACACTATTAATTTATTACAGATATATAAAATACTCTTACCTTAGGGTTCTATTCCAGAGTCGTACAGACGAACACAGCTGCAGAAGGATTATTTGAGTTGAGTGGTGAACATATAATAACATAGTTTATTCTGGCTAAAACAACTTATTTGGATTTTATTTAATAAAATTAGATAATGTTTTACAGCTATGCAATAACGTATCAAATTCTATGCTGGTTGATTACTACATTGATTAAAAGTTTCTTTAGTTTCCTGTTAAATGGAAATCACATATAAAGTATCGATATGCCAAAATGAGAAAAAAACAATTCTTACAATTACTATGTTTATATGACTACAACAAGGTGTTCAAATATTTAGTACCCAGTACTTAGTCTCACGCACTCATTCACACTTTTTACATTTTTATCTTTTAACCCCATTGTTAGAGCTCTGTGTTTATATTTATTTCATGGATTTATAGAATTGATTTGGTAGTGTTGTGCAGGGTACTTAACCAATCCACGGCGTTCCTAACAGTTTCATCACTGCCTCGTGTTATTAGCTGTTTCTGATCACTCCGAAATGTTATTTCAACAGTTTATGAATTTGTTCACTGTCGCGGTATACTCCGCCTTATTTAGTTTACCGTGGTTTCAAATTACACTTTACACTTTTGTAAACTTTTGTCGGCCGACTTTATTTTGCTCGAGCACTTAGGTGTTGACCGAGCAGTCAGAGTTACAGTTGAACTGCTTTTATGTTTTTATTAGATAGGGCCATTTACTCTAGGCCTATCTTGCACGCCCGAGGCCACTACTTTTTAATTCATGAACTATACTGTATGTTGCTGCTTACTACTGTTGGCTGTTGTTTCTGTGGTGACAATCTGCATACTGTCATTCACAAGGCCTGCTGGTGGGGCGGTTACGCAATACTTCTAGACTGTTGTGTAGGCTAACAGTGTGTATTGCTGGTTAAACTGAGGCACCTCACAGGTGAAGTCTGACAATTTGAAAATTAACTGAATTGATATAAAATAAAATTAAAACTGGGGTAGCACACAATTCTGTACCGTTACAAGAATAGTGGAAGAAGAAGAGAGGAAAAGTTAACGTACTCTGCAGAATGTTATAAATGGAATGATGGATTGATGTAAATGGAAATGGCTTTGCTGTCTGGGACCTGCCACATAGGAGAATATCATATGATGCTACCTGACAAGAGTGATTTCAATTGCTCACAACAACAAAATTTATGTTGTTTGCAGATTCATCTGACTTCTCACATTGTCCTCAGCCTTGACCACTGGCTACTGACCCTCTCAGCAAGTGGATTACTTGGTTGTCTAAGCACTGTAATTAGAAACAGGGCCAGTGCTACCAGGGGGGTGCAACCCATGCATTTGCACAGGGTTGTAGGTCTGGGGAGGCAGCAAATTTCAAAAGATGGATTTCTCAATAGTAGATTTTTTTTATGAATAAAATCTTGTTTTAATATTCACAAAATTGCATCTATATGGATATTTTACAAAATTTTAAAGTATATAGCATTCAAGTGACTAGGCCTACTCCTTTAGAGAGCATAAAGAGAAAACATTGTGTTTTTAAGATTAGTCTGTACAAGTGTGATGTGTTCTTAACTTGGAATGCCCTGGGACACATTTGCTAGCCACCTTAAGTTAACCCATGTGGTCAGTGTTTGTGCATACCTCACAATCTTCCTTCTTCTGAATCAACCTCAAAGTCTGACTCAGTGTAATCATTGGACTACACAGTATTCTACTTTTGCAAAATTTTATTAAACAGGAGATTAATTATATCATCATCATATTGTTTTCCAGTGAATTTTTTCCTTAAATAGTGTGTACAAACATTATACTATTTTTGATAAAAGACAAAAACTGTTTGGTGCAGAGTACAGGAAAAGAAAATCTGCAAAAAAATGTGCTATCCAATATAAAATTTCGTAGTTACAATCATTTAAGTGGTGTTTAACCATCAACAAGTGATAGTAGCAACATCTTTGTGGATGAAACCACTGATGTTTCTATTAAATTAGCCCTAGAGAATGACTCTCCTGTCATTTTAACTTTACTGTCAGAGTATGTGGATAGCAGTACATCAGATGTGTCAACTAGCCATATGCCATAAATATTAGTAAGAATTTCAGACGATCCTGGTCAGTGATACAGTGTCAGGAACTTCTGAAAAGGTCCTTTCTCTGCAAATCTAAAACGTAAATTTTAAATGATGCATAGAGAGGTTTCTGTTTAATTATAAATTTTTCATTCAATAATTCTGCCTCAGGCATTACACTTTTAGGTAGAGGAGGTGGCAGTAAGTTTTTGAACAGAGTGGCAAAATAGCTAGTGCTGAAAAAGAAGATGAAATCTCTGCTAAGTACATTACCACTGCATCATATTGTAACTATTAAATTTGAGAATCCATTTACAGAAAACATGAAACAGTGCTTTTGTATTTGATGTTAACAATGAAGGGAATGGAATCAGATATTGATATCCCATTGATAATAAATAATACTTTTAATTTGATAATTCTTACTTTGCAGAACAGTTGGTAATGCTGGCTAGGATAATACAGTTAGTACATTTTGACACATTCTTTTACTACTGCTTTATCATTCAGTATTAAGGTAATGAATTATCTAATTATAAATATATCACTACTGACTTGGATCACTAATTTTTTATTGGTAAAAACTGATAGACTTTTACCTGATAGCCTAAACCAATTTTTGCTCCCTTGGAGCTTCATTAGAACCTCTGGTTATGAAGGTCCTCTGACAAAGCTCCAAGGGAGCCCAAACTGGTTAAGGCTATCAGGCAAATGTCTATCATTTTTTACCAATAAAAATTAGTGATCTGAGTCAGTAGTGATATATTTAAAAATAATAAATCAACGGATACATCATGGGCAGCAAAATCCAGAAATGAATTATCATTGGGGAATTATCATTATAAGGTATTAAGGCTATTATCATTGGGGAAAATAAGGTATAAAAATATCAAAAATACTTCACAAATATTATTTTAAGATTGTTTCTATCAAGTTTGGAATTAAAAAATGATTTGTAAGCATCAGCTCTATTAAACTTACAAACACTAACTATTGAATGTGAAAGTAGTAGTAGTAGTAGTAGTGAAAGACTTTCAACACAGTACCTTGGAGTTGCCCAGTGGACTTTATTTTCCATGTCAAAGATCCCCATATACTTATAGATGTATAGTCTGAACATATACTTCTATGTCAGGATCAATGAAACTGTATAGTGATTCACCTTGAAATAACAGAAACCTTCTGACTCAAATTCTGTCATCTGATCCCAAACAAGAAATTGGAATATAATGAAGTCCCTTCCTTCATATGTTTGTTTACTTCCTCCAAAAAAGTGAGAAAGGATAAGGTTTGATTAGGTACTTTAACTTAAAAACATTGATCACTTTCATGAAAAATGCCCCAAACAATTGGTAATAAACTTGTCCTAATTTCTTACTGTGTTTACAAAATTTCTTGTTAATTTCTATTAGCCTATCTTCTCATACCATCTTATTGTCTCAATCATCATCCCGACTTTCTCTACGCATAATTTACACATGTAATTGTAATTATCGATCAGTGTTGATATAGAACAATAGATCAACAAGAACTCCATTCATCAGACAAAAAAAAAATGAGCTTATGTATAAATGAATCAAACAATTGTCATATGGGGAATTAGTACCAGTTACCAACACACTAAGTTCTAAGTTAGAACAGCAGGTATGTTTTTTACCATGCTACACAACACTGTCTGTTAATTCAAATCATTTAATTACCACTATAATAGGCGTGCTTAGATGGAAGAGCATGATTGTTTTAAAGGAGGGAACAGCATCTTCCAAATTTTGTAACAAGTCCCAAATTTGCATTCTGGTATGAAGCAGTTAATACACTTGGTAAAGCAAAATTGACCACATTAGGTTGAATTTAATTGTATAAAAGGTTATAAGTAAAACTGAAGAAAAGAATAAAAAAGAAGGTTATGTGGAATATACATAATTCTACAATGAGTGTGTAACATAGATAAGATAACAATATAATGTAAACAGTAATTGAAATATCAAACAGTTAGTTCTGTTTCACTATTTTCTAAACCATTTATATATAAGTAACTGATAAATAAAGGAGAATTTATTTGCACAATTGCTAAAATAAACTAAAATTGGTTCCAATGCATAATGTATAACAGTGGAGCTCATAAGTGAAAATTCCATTAAAAGAAGGTCCTTATTCAACTTGTAATACTTAAAAATTCTTCAAGGCATGTACTGAAACATATTTCTCCTAACTCCCTAATTCCTTACTAAAACACTTTCTATATTATTACATGGGTTTACTGTAGATTACAGTGACAAGAGAAAACCCTCAGATCAGATAAAGTTAAATGATCACAAGTGTTGCGTACTGGAAGCTCTTGAAGTTCTAGAGTTGTTCCAAAGACGCTAAGTAGAAAGGGCTGGGTTTGAAATGCAATGAAGTGGACTGTAATTCTGATGTATAATATACATTTATTGAAAACGTTAAATTTTAGAAGACATTGCCGACACGTGCGGATGTTTAAAGGCCATAATGCCCGTTAATTTAGTTTTGATAAAGGTCAAGATACATGTAAATTAGACGAAAGTCGTCTGAGTAATTTAGCAAAAACTGTACATGAAGATAATTGGATAATGATCCAGAAGCCACGACTGGAAGAGTGATTTTTAACGAGAGTAACGCTCGGAGTCTAATTAGAAACTAAATTTAACTTGTCCACCGTCAGTCCGGCTGACTGCCGGCAGCGCTTGATAAGCAAGTGACGTCATCCGCCCGTGTCGCAGTGCAGTGGTTACGACACACAGATAATAAATACAGTGCAAAGTTTGAACAACAAGCTTATAGATCACATTAATGCAGCTTATGTTGAATGTCACATTTCATCTTCACAGACACAATACACACAGATGATGATAATAATATTAACAATAATAATAATAATAATAAATTTACACTAAACTCTCTAAATCACAGTTGCATTTTGTTTCACATAACACTGATTCAATATTGAAAATGGCTGCAATCACACTATCATTAAACTAAGTAACATGGCTTAAGATCTTTATTGGTACCAGTACTTTGCCTTCTATCCTATTACTTCTAACAAATGTACTCACATAGTTTTAACATTCCATATTTAATAAATTCGGTTCTATCCATATGATCTTTTGCAGGCAACTATATAAATTCTCTTGGTATTTGTAATATCTGATGTGCATCTTGTTTCTTGCAAAAATTCTCTCAGCTTCATATTGAGGTAATGAGCATTATAAAATATAACGAGGTTAACCTATTTATAAAATGTCCAGGCACATTAGTATATAATCATGCCTAATTGTATTATTAAAAAGATATAAATATATTCTGTTAGAACCTCTTCTCCTTACCTATTAATCACACGTTGAATGCGTCAATTTGTAATAAATATAATGGTGATCGCGATCGCGCTAATAAGCCATCCCGAATCTTGTTGTTGTCTGTTAATCCTTACCTGTCCTTACTCACTGGTTTTTTCTTCCCGATAGGCGCCAAATTGTTTTCCCTTAAAACAACTAAAAGATTCTGTATCAATTTATTTGTTTGATACTATGATGAATGATTCAAATTACTCGCAGGCTGGCGGGAACTCGAATTTCGCTTGTCTGAGGAGACGTGTTGCCAACATAAAATTTGGTCAGATAATTCTATTCACTGCTACAGAACACAACATACATAATACATTTGAAATAATTACAGGACAGCTAGTAACGATTCATACTTATTTATTTAACTTGGTAGCTCATTATTTTTCAATAATTATTGTACAATTGAAATTATTATAATAACTTTTAGCCTCGGCAATAAATTAATTGTTTGCTCAGCAGAGAGCAGGGTGGCAGCACAAGTTAGTTTGACGACATGATGGTTGCCGTATCTTCTTATTTATACAAATTAAACTGCCCATGAATTCTTTTGAGTACGAAAAAAAGTTTAGAACAAGATATTTAAATAAAGTACACCACCTTACAATTGTGGTAATTAAATATGAAAGAGGTTTACATTAAATTCAACTCTGTGGTGTTAAAAGTGTGTGTCAGTGTTATCGTTTAATACATAGGTTATCTTATAGTTACTTCAGGTGTTCATAAATATTTTTTATTAATCTTTGAAAGAAATAGGAGTTCCAAGTTCATAGTGAGAGTTTTCTATTGTGAGAAAAGTGGATCAGTTTTAGTTTTTTAATTAATTATAATTTAATTTATACTTAACACAATCACGGTGCTAGTGTTATCGATCATCAATGGTTTCTTCGCTGTTGTTAATGCATGCATCTAATCTCATATATAGGGTTGTCGTCTTCGTTGGCGTCTGTTTCTTTTATTACAATTTTGTGTTACTTATTAATTTTGTAACTTCATTTATTCTTCCTCCTGGTGTAGCTGGAACTCTTGTTTACTTTGGGTGTTCAATTTGGTTTCATTCCTTTTTGATCATCATACTTATTTGCTTTTTAAAAGGTCCGCATCAGTAAAGCGTCTATACTCTGAATTGTTAATAATGGAATCCCGTTACCTAACGGTCAAACTATAATAACGTTCTGTTTCTATGGTAACTGGCTTGGCTCTGATTGGTTAAGTACATTTGAAACTATTGTTATAAATCCTGGTTTTTTGTTCAAAATGAATAAATATTTTATAAATGTTATTTTTCCTTGGGGATAATTCCAATGCTTGAAATACTAACATAGATGTTCCTATTTTCTTTCAATGATCAATTTGACATCTCATAAGGCTGGTCTAGGCCCTGTACTAATGTTTTGTACAAAACTGATAATTCTATTTTAATATATATTTCACTTATTTATATTATTTATCACAATTTTGACATGTTATTCTGGTTATTTAATTGTAATTACAAAATTTATTTGCCCTCCTATCATTCAATTATAGTATTCAATTGTTTATTATTGGTTTTCTGAACTTATACAGCTATGTCATTGATGGCCTAAACTGTAACATCTTAGAATTTCTTAATTTGCTCTATTTAAACATTATTTACTAAGCACATATGGTGTGCTTGTCTGCATTCATTCTAATTGGCTTTTGAAATACATTGAACTGTTTTTACAATTTATTCATGTTGTTATACTTTTACCAAATTATTTCCTATCTGATACTTTACTTTCTATTTATATTACATTTATTAATTTGTTGTTTATGTCATTATTAGTTTTACTCCTACTCCCATTCTCACATATCTATTTAACTTAAATCTATTAACAAAACATAACATATAAATAACTTGATGGTCTGTATATGGTTCAACCATGTTTCTTATCATTAAACATAATTATTATATTGCATGTCATTACTCAAAATGTTCATACTCTTCATAACATAAAAATATCTCCTTCTTTTTAAAACTTACAATTATTATCTTGTATGTCATTAACTAAAATGTTCATACTTTTCATGACATAGAACTAACTTCTTCTTATTAAAAAATACAATTATTATCTTGTATGTCATTAACTAAAATGTTCATACATTTCATGACATAGAACTAACTTCTTCTTTTTGAAACACAATTATTATCTTGTATGTAATTAACTAAAATGATCATACTCTTCATCTCCTTATAACTTCTTTACTTATATATAAATACAAACATATTATTGTAAACTTCTGTCTTCTGGGTTTACACACCCTTAAACATTAAACAAACAAATTACTTTTCATTTACTTAATAACATAACAATTTTGTGAGTATTGTATTGATACTCTTTATTCTATACTAGCAGAATACCCGTGCTTTGCTACGGAGTTTCACGTTGTACGTAATGAAAATGTTAGTTTAATTAATAAAGTTCAATTAAAGTAGGCTTCTTAAAAATAAATAGCTGTTGCCCACAACTTCGTTCGCGTGGTCTTCAATTTAATGCGATAATATATTTAGAACAGAATCTATTCTATTGGGTTGCCATAGTAACCAGATCTAATAGATTTTTAAGACCGCAAAGGACCCCCCAGAGGATCGTATCGAAAAAACACCTGTCCTATGTTGGTTCTCCCGTTGCGTAAAATATTTGTGCCAAGTTTGGTTGAAATCGGTCCAATGGTTTAGGTGGAGATGTGGAAGACCCCAAAGGACCCCCCAAAGGATCGTATCAAAAAAACACTTGTCCTATGTTGGTTCTCCCATTGCGTAAAATATTTGTGCCATGTTTGGTAGAAATCGGTCCAGTGGTTTAGGAGAAGATGTGGAAGACCCCAAAGAACCCCCAAAAGGACCCCATCGAAAAAACACCTATCCTATGTTGGTTCTCCCGTTGCGTAAAATATTTGTGCCAAGTTTAGTTGAAATCGGTTCAGTGGTTTAGGAGGAGATGTGGAAGACCCCAAAGAACCCCCCAAAGGACCCCATCGAAAAAATACAGAAACCTTCGCGGACGTGCGCACAACAACTCACCGAAGTTTCATCACAATCGGATGAATGGTATAGGAACGCATACGGGACAAACAAAGAAACATTCATTTTTACATATAAGATGTAAATTATACCACTTACTTGACATAAACCGTGATAGCTAAGCTAATGTACAACATATATGTATTAATTATACACATAAATGTTCCTTGATAGACACTCTATCTATTGGCGAAAACTTGAATAAAATCCGTTCAGTACTTCCTGAGATTAGCGATTTCAAACACAGAGAGAAAACTGACCGACTTTACTTTATACTATGTATAGATTAATTTGTTGTTTGTTATTTTTATGTCATTATTAGTTTTACTCCTACTCCCATTTCTCACATATCTATTTAACTTAAATCTATTAACAAAACATAACATATAAATAAGTTGATGGTCTGTATATGGTTCAGCCATGTTTCTTATCATTAAACATAATTATTATATTGCATGTCATTACTCAAAATGTTCATACTCTTCATAACATAAAAATAACTCCTTCTTTTTAAAACTTACAATTATTATCTTGTATGTCATTAACTAAAATTCAACAGTGTTTAGGGGGTGGGGAAGGGTCATTTATATTATAGGTTGTTGTGTGTGAGCAGGGTGGGGTGAAAGGTTTGTTTTCACATATTTCCTGTCTATTCCGATCTGACGATGGGCTGTGAAGCTTGAAAGCTCTAATCGGGATAATTTTTATATAGTGGTGTGCAACAGTGACCATTCTGATTAACTAAAACGTTCATACTTTTCATGACATAGAACTAACTTCTTCTTTTTAAAACACAATTATTATCTTGTATGTAATTAACTAAAATGATTATACTCTTCATCTCCTTATACCTTCTTTACTTATATATAAATACAAACATATTATTGTAAACTTCTGCCTTCTGGGTTTACACTCCCTTAAACATTAAACAAACAAATTACTTGTCATTTACTTAATAACATAACAATTTTGTGAGTATTGTATTGATACTCTTTACTCTATACTAGCAGAATACCCGTGCTTCACTACGGAGTTTCACGTTGTACGTAATGAAAATGTTAGTTTAATTAATAAAGTTCAATTAAAGTAGGCTTCTTAAAAATAAATAGCTGTTGCCCACAACTTCGTTCGCGTGGTCTTCAATTTAATGCGATAATATATTTAGAACAGAATTTATTCTATTGGGTTGCCATAGTAACCAGATCTAATAGATTTTTAAGACCGCAAGGACCCCCCAGAGGATCGTATCGAAAAAAACACCTGTCCTATGTTGGTTCCCCCGTTGCGTAAAATATTTGTGCCAAGTTTGGTTGAAATCGGTCCAATGGTTTAGGTGGAGACGTGGAAGACCCCAAAGGACCCCCAAAGGATCGTATCGAAAAAAAACACTTGTCCTATGTTGGTTCTCCATTTGCGTAAAATATTTGTGCCAAGTTTGGTTGAAATCGGTCCAGTGGTTTAGGAGGAGATGTGGAAGACCCCAAAGAACCCCCCCCAAAAGACCCCATCGATAAAACACCTATCCTATGTTGGTTCTCCCATTGCATAAAATATTTGTGCCATGTTTGGTTGAAATCGGTCCAGTGGTTTAGGAGAAGATGTAGAAGACCCCAAAGAACCCCCAAAAGGACCCCATCGAAAAAACACCTATCCTATGTTGGTTCTCCCGTTGCGTAAAATATTTGTGCCAAGTTTGGTTGAAATCGGTCCAGTGGTTTAGGAGGAGATGTGGAAGACCCCAAAGAACCCCCCAAAGGGCCCCATCGAAAAAAGTACAGCAACCTTCGCGGACATGCGCACAACAACTCACCGAAGTTTCATTGCAATCGGATGAATGGTATAGGAACGCATACGGGACAAACAAAGAAACATTCATTTTTATATATAAGATGTAAACTATACCACTTACTTGACATAAACCGTGATAGCTAAGCTAATGTACAACATATATGTATTAATTATACACATAAATGTTCCTCGATAGACACTCTATCTATTGGTGAAAACTTGAATAAAATCCGTTCAGTACTTCCTGAGATTAGCGATTTCAAACACAGAGAGAAAACGGACCGACTTTACTTTATACTATGTATAGATAGATAAACTTTCTATTGGTAATAGAATATGTTTTTATACTTCTTACCCTCACACCTATTCTGTTTCCTACAGTTTAACACAATTCACTTATTTTCTTAAAATTATAAGTCGTTTATTTTAATATTACCACCACTTCACTGTTTCTTGTTACCACTTCCTACCTATCTCTCACTCTTAGATTGGGTTTATAAAACACAGTTTTATAGTCATTTTTCTATATTTTATGTTCTACTTTTTTCTTTCACTATAGGATTGTTAAAATTACATACATTCTATTAACAAACGTTTCTCTTAATTACTATTGGTAGTGTACCTTTTGTTTACATACTCTATATAATACTTGTTACTATTTTTTTTTCTTTATTATTTGTGTTCTGGTATTGTTTGTCTACCTTTGATTATTTTATTTGTCTTTATATATCCTATCACTGGTGTTGGGGCTTGTTCTACCTACTCACTTATTTTACTTGTTTTTATATCTCCTATCACTGGTGTTGGGGCTTGTTCTACCTACTCACTTACCATATCTATTGGGTTATTTTGGTTAAATCGCATTGTACTATCGTTTTTCCAAGGTTTGTTTCATTGCTTGCTACATTTCTCTTATCAGAGGTTACTTTTATTATTACCTTTATTTGTTTGATCGCATAGTTATGTTAACTACCCATTCCTTTATCTCTGACTCATCCCTTTTAATTCATAGTGTTAATCATTTAATATATTATTCTTATCATGTTGCTTCATAAATGTATGTTGAAGATATGTACCCTTACAATTCATAGTGAGTGATATTGGCTTCTTTTTAATGTTTTACATAATTTGATAATTATTTCCCTTTCTATTAAGTTTTTCTACTGACTCATATTCTTTAGCTCTTAGTGATACGATATTACTGGTGGGTATGATACACATGATATTATTATTATTAGTTTTTTACTACTTCTCTTTCAACACTATTTGTTCATTAATTGGGTTCAGGATGCTTTTCTTGCATTTAATAATATTTTTTCATTGAAGATTGGTTATATGTTCCCTTTCTTCTTTGGGTATTTGGGTCAACGATCTCATATGTATTATTTTGATTATCTTTACTCACTATATAAGGTCCAGTGTAAAGTAGCAATAGCTTCTTGGCTATCCCTTCCATGGTACTTGGTAACTCTCTGTTTTTAAGTAGTACTTGCTCTCCAATCTGTTATTGTAGGGGTTTGGGTTGTTTATATCGTTGTCGTATCTTGTCCGTCTTCTCGAGTATCTTGTTGTGAAATTGCACGTTATCGAACTGGTATTCTGCTCCATTGGGAAATTGGATTAATGAAGTAATTTCTCTGGGTGGTGGTCTTTGGAACATTGCTGTGTATGGTGTAGTTTCAATAAACTGGTGGTGCGATAAATTTATAAAGTTCTCAGCCGTTGGTATGTACTCAGACCACTTACTGTGCTGATCGTAACAGTATGTATGGAGGATACTCCCCACTTCTCTCAAGACTGGCTCAGAAGGATTGCTGCTTGGATGGTACACTGCTGTCTTGTATGTTTTTATTCCGTGGTTTAGCAAAGTGTTCTTCCATTTATTCCCCTTGAATTGCGTTCCATGATAAGTGATGATGCATTTGGGTGTTCCTACTTCACTAATGTATGGTAATAGTATTAGGTTTAAAATTTTCTGGGTAGTGGCGCGATTGATGGGGTAGAGCTTCGTGAACCTGGTGTAGTGGTCGAACACAATAACGAGGTATTTGTATTGATGCCTCCCTCCACTACGCGGAAATGGTCCGCATATGTCAACGAAAACTTTTTCCAATTTACAAGAGGTGGTGATAGGTATCATAGTGCCCTCCTTTCTGTCGTTGTTGACCTTCACTAGTTGGCAGATGTGACATTGTTTTATGCATTTCCATACCTTTTTGTTGGCATCTTTTATGTATACATGTTCCTGTAAGGCCTTTACCACTTTTAGCGCACTCATGTGCCCATGATAATCGAGAATTAGGTCCTTCTCTGTGGCCCGAGGTATGGCTATTTTCCAGGTGTTGAATTTATATCTGGTTTTAGTGAAAAGTATTCCTTGGTGATCGCAGTAATATTGGGATACATGGTCGTCTTGGTCTGTTAACCGTTGTCGAATTTTATTCAGCTTGGGATCTTGTTCTTGTTGTCGTCCCAGTTCTTTCATGATGTTGGCCAAGTCAGTTCTGCTCTTAATAATATGGTATATTTTAATGACAGTCTCCTTTTCTCCTTCGTAAGCCTGGTCTGTAATGTTTACTCTGGACAGGGTATCGGCTACAACATTTTTCTTGCCCGGGATGTATTCCCAATTTAAATTGTATTCCTGTAATACTAAACTCCATCTAGTCATCTTCCATGACTTAATTTACAATTTTTCAGGAATGATATGGACTTGTGGTCAGTCCTTACTGTAATTGGGTACCCCAAGATGTATGTCCTAAATTTTCCACAGGAAAACACAACGCTTAGCAATTCCTTCTCCGTGACATTGTAATTTCTCTCGCTGCTGTTTAATACTCTACTTGCGAAACTGATTACACAATGATTCCCCTCTTCATCCTCCTGGTACAAAACGGATCCGAGGCTAACATCACTGGCGTTGCAATTTAAGTAGAATGGCTTGGTGAAATTGGGATGACTTAACATTACTGACTCGATGAATTTGTCTTTAATAAGTTGGAGCGTTATGTCTTGTTCAACTCCCCACGTCCATTTGTCCTTGGATGACAATTGATGTGAAAACTTTGCTGTCATTTCCGAGTAATTCTTTTGAAACTTCTGGTAATAGTTGCATAGCCCGAGGAATGATTGGAGTTGTTTCTTGTTTTTAGGTGTCGGAAACTTCTGTATGCATTCAATTTTTTCTTGTGATGGTGTTGTCCCATGTCCAGACAAGTTGAACCCTAAAAATTGTACTTCGTCAGCCAAAAATTTGGATTTTTCCAGTTTGAGAGTTATATGGTTGTTTGATAGTTTTTCTAATATGTGTTCTACCCGGCGACAATGTTCATCCCACTTATCTGATGTTATTAAGAGATCGTTTACGTAGACTGTCGTAAACTGTAGGGCATCCGGTCCAAGTATCTGGTCCATAATTTTTACAAATACTGCTACCGAATTCACCAATCCGAAGGGGAATCTTTTAAATTGGTAGTTCCGTCCTTCAAATATGAATGCCATGTACCTTCTACTGGATGGGTGTAACTCGACCTGCCAATAGTTGTCCCATATACTGATGAATTTGGTCCCGTAGAACTTTTTCAGGATTTCTTCTATTTCCCCTGGGGACGTATGATCATTTACAATGTTTTTATTGATCTCTCGGGCGTCTAGACATATTCTCACCTTCCCGTGTTTCTTTGGAACTGCTAGGATAGGGCTGGTGTAAGGTGAGTAGCTTGGTTCAATTATGTCTTCTGCTATTAATCGGTTGATTTCTGTTCTCACCACTTCCTTCAATGAAAATGCGATCGGGTAAGATTTTTTATTAAAGTTGACAGGCTCTCGGAATTCAATTTCGCACTGATAATCTCTGACCTTCCCAGGTGTATCTGAAAATACGTGTCGGTATCTATTGTACATGTCTATAATTTGTTCAGCTTGTTGAACGGTTAACTGTGCGTTCGTCTTCTCTCTCTGGAAAGTTCAGATCTCCTCGATTTTTTCGTGCTATAGCTGTTCATTGTCGGTCTCGTCGCAAATTCCACTGTTCGGTGTTTGTTCCCCAGTATTCCGGTATTTCTGGATATGATACGTGGTTTTGTTCGATTGTTTTTCGTCACTACTGATTAATTCTGTTGTCCATTGTAAGTCACCCTTCTTCAAGAATAGTTTGGATTTCCTTAGGTCTATTATTGCTGAGTACTGGCGCAGCATATCGCAACCAATTAGCATCTGGAATGGTAATCCACTGGCTACTAGGAATGTCATTGTTATGGTTTGTCCGTCGCTCGTCAGTTCGAGTTGTACCTGTTTTCGGACGGTTCTATTCTGTTACCCGGTCGCTCCTACAAGGACAATGTTACTGATGGGTAGTGTAAGTATAGTCATCTTACTCCCTTCCTGTATTCTATGAAGTTCGATGGTGTCGATTAATGAAATGTTGGATCCCGTGTCTATCATTACTTGCGTTGGTACTCCATTAACTTTAGTCGAGATATAAGCAATTTCACTGTTGTGGTTGTTATCAGATTGGTTGTCTTTTTCCTCGAGTAATTCTTCTCTTATATTCTTTAAGTAATTATTCCGTACGATTGTAATTGTTAGGTCATTGTTTGTGTGAGCATCGTTACGATTTAACCCAGTAGATTGGTTCAGTGAGGGTACAAGTAGATTTTTCACTGCCGCTCTTAGTTTAAAGCTGGCTCGGGCTGTTCGTCACACCTGTCTTGTTGACTCGTCGGCTGACTTCCGCTTGTTGGCGGTCGGGGTTCAGGCTGGTTACGATCTTCTTCATAGTGGTCACGCCGGTATACTTGTTGACTACGACTTCTGCCTACATTGGTTCTGGTATCCCGTCCGTAGTTGCTGTTACTGTACCGGTGTCCGTATGCGTTTCAGTCGGTACTTCGTCGTCCTTGATAATACTATCTGCCTCTCCCGTCATCTTCGGCCCTCACATAGTGTACTTGGCGATAGTTACGATCCTGGTTATTCCGATTTCTATTGTCGCTACTATTATTATTGTAATTTGGCCTGTTGTAGTTTGGGTTACTCGGCCTACAGGGTTGATGCTGTGGATTATTTGGCCGGTTGTATTGATTATTTTGGTTGTTTGGCCGATTGTTACTATTATAACTGTTGTTTGGTTGATTGGCCATATGGCTGTTATTTGGTCTATTATATGACTCATTAGTGTGGTTGTTATTGTTATTACGGCTGTTATAGTTTGAGCGGTAATTGTTGTTATTAAAGTGGTTACCGTTCTGGAAGTTTCTGTTGTCACCCCTGTCATCCCGTTGTCGACTTCTGTGATAGTATCGCTCCCTTTCATAATCTTCTAACAGGGCTGCCATCGATTGTACTGTCTTGATCTGACTGCCGAGTCACGCTCTGGAAACACCCTCTTCATAATGAAAGGCAAGTTTTGTGACCAAGCTCTCTTCAGGAATTTTTGGCTCCAGGTTCCTCGCCAGACAGACCTTCCCCAAAAATAGGCGGGGAAAGTCGTCCCTCTGCTGGCATCATACCTGCCAAAACATATGTTATCTCGGACGATGTTTTGGGTTGCCTCCGACCAGGATTTTCCCTTAAACACATCTTTGAATTCCTCGTAACTCATGAGGTCGTGTCTCGTTGCCGTCCACCAGTTGTCATTTATATCCTGGAAGTATTCCCCCAGATATCCTCAGATGATTGTCCATCGATTCTCCCGAGTCTTTGCCAGCTGTTCATCAACTCTCTCAAGGAATTCCATCGGGTTCCACTTGTACTGTTTAAAATTGATGACCTCCTGGTTGTCCATGTGTTGGAATTGCGATATCATGGGTGGTCTGCTATTAATAATTTCCAACTCCTCTCTGATTTTGGCGATTTCCCGTTTCTGGATCTCTTCAATTTTATCCTGGTTGTGTTGACCTTGCCCGCGAACTTCGCCTACGGCGGTGTCATCTCCCGGCATTTCTCTCCGAAACCAGCCCATACTTGTTGCAGGCCCTCTTCGGTCCTTGTCTGTATCGATTCTATTTTAGTCTGGCTGACTTCCTCAAAGTTGGTTATTTGGGAGTTAACATTTTCTGTGACTTGTTGTATTTCTTTACTGGCGTCCTCTAATCTGCCATTAACCATTGTAATTACTTGTCGAACTCCTACCATCTCCTCCTCGATTTTCTTATTCACTTTTTATAATTGTCTTCAATTTTCTTATTGATTTTCTCATTGTTCTCCGCTATCTTCTTGTTTAAGACCTCCATATTTCTCTGGCTGTCTTGCTTGAATTCGTCTATTTTTCTGTCATTTGCTGGCTGAGTTTTTGGTTATCATCTTTTAATGACTCTATACTTTGGTTAGTTTTATTTAATTCACCCTTTAAATCTTCTTTTAATGACGCTATATTTTTGTTGTTCTCTTTTAACTCCTCCTTATTTTTCTTAAATTCTTCCTTAAAATCTTCTTTTATTGACGCTACATTTTTGTTCATTTCTTCATTAAAATCGGATCTTATTCCCATGATCATCATCTCCTGGAATCTCTCCTCCTCAGTTTGTATTGGCTTCTCTGGTTGGTTTTCTGACTGTATGGGCTCAGCAGGTTCCATGGGAGGTAATATCTGTTCTATGTCCTCGACCGGAGTCGCTTCCTTATCATCCATGTCGACGTCCTCTGTCCTCTTCTTTGGTCTGCCTCTAGTAATCATCTTGCTTTTCTTTGTTCGTAATTGCCGCTAGATACAAATCTTCCTGTAAATCTAACCTCACTACTTGGTGCGCCACTTTGTTAGAACCTCTTCTCCTTACCTATTAATCACACGTTGAATGCGTCAATTTGTAATAAAGCTGTCACTGATAATGGTGATCGCGATCGCGCTAATAAGCCGTCCCGAATCTTGTTGTTGTCTGTTAATCCTTACCTGTCCTTACTCACTGGTTTTTTCTTCCCGATAGGCGCCAAATTGTTTTCCCTTAAAACAATTAAAAGATTCTGTATCAGTTTATTTGTTTGATACTGTGATGAATGATTCAAATTACTCGCAGGCTGGCAGGAACTCGAATTTCGCTTGTCTGAGGAGACGTGTTGCCAACATAAAATTTGGTCAGATAATTCTATTCACTGCTACAGAACACAACATACATAATACATTTGAAATAATTACAGGACAGCTAGTAACGATTCATACTTATTTATTTAACTTGGTAGCTCATTATTTTTCAATAATTATTGTACAATTGAAATTATTATAATAACTTTTAGCCTCGGCAATAAATTAATTGTTTGCTCAGCAGAGAGCAGGGTGGCAGCACAAGTTAGTTTGACGACATGATGGTTGCCGTATCTTCTTATTTATACAAATTAAACTGCCCATGAATTCTTTTGAGTACGAAAAAAAGTTTAGAACAAGATATTTAAATAAAGTACACCACCTTACAATTGTGGTAATTAAATATGAAAGAGGTTTACATAAATTCAACTCTGTGGTGTTAAAAGTGTGTGTCAGTGTTATCGTTTAATACATAGGTTATCTTATAGTTACTTCAGGTGTTCATAAATATTTTTTATTAATCTTTGAAAGAAATAGGAGTTCCAAGTTCATAGTGAGAGTTTTCTATTGTGAGAAAAGTGGATCAGTTTTAGTTTTTTAATTAATTATAATTTAATTTATACTTAACACAATCACGGTGCTAGTGTTATCGATCATCAATGGTTTCTTCGCTGTTGTTAATGCATGCATCTAATCTCATATATAGGGTTGTCGTCTTCGTTGGCGTCTGTTTCTTTTATTACAATTTTTTGTTACTTATTAATTTTGTAACTTCATTTATTCTTCCTCCTGGTGTAGCTGGAACTCTTGTTTACTTTGGGTGTTCAATTTGGTTTCATTCCTTTTTGATCTTCATACTTATTTGTTTTTTAAAAGGTCCGCATCAGTAAAGCGTCTATACTCTGAATTGTTAATAATGGAATCCCGTTACCTAACGGTCAAAACTATAATAACGTTCTGTTTCTATGGTAACTGGCTTGGCTCTGATTGGTTAAGTACATTTGAAACTATTGTTATAAATCCTGGTTTTTTGTTCAAAATGAATAAATATTTTATAAATGTTATTTTTCCTTGGGGATATTTCCAATGCTTGAAATACTAACATAGATGTTCCTATTTTCTTTCAATGATCAATTTGACATCTCATAAGGCTGGTCTAGGCCCTGTACTAATGTTTTGTACAAAACTGATAATTCTATTTTAATATATATTTCACTTATTTATATTATTTATCACAATTTTGACATGTTATTCTGGTTATTTAATTGTAATTACAAAATTTATTTGGTCCTATCATTCAATTATAGTATTCAATTGTTTATTATTGGTTTTCTGAACTTATACAGCTATGTCATTGATGGCCTAAACTGTAACATCTTAGAATTTCTTAATTTGCTCTATTTAAACATTATTTACTAAGCACATATGGTGTGCTTGTCTGCATTCGTTCTTATTGGCTTTTGAAATACATTGAACTGTTTTTACAATTTATTCATGTTGTTATACTTTTACCAAATTATTTCCTATCTGATACTTTACTTTCTATTTATATTATATTTATTAATTTGTTGTTTATGTCATTATTAGTTTTACTCCTACTCCCATTTCTCACATATCTATTTAACTTAAATCTATTAACAAAACATAACATATAAATAACTTGATGGTCTGTATATGGTTCAGCCATGTTTCTTATCATTAAACATAATTATTATATTGCATGTCATTTCTCAAAATGTTCATACTCTTCATAACATAAAAATATCTCCTTCTTTTTAAAACTTACAATTATTATCTTGTATGTCATTAACTAAAATGTTCATACTTTTCATGACATAGAACTAACTTCTTCTTATTAAAAAATACAATTATTATCTTGTATGTCATTAACTAAAATGTTCATACTTTTCATGACATAGAACTAACTTCTTCTTTTTAAAACACAATTATTATCTTGTATGTAATTAACTAAAATGATCATACTCTTCATCTCCTTATAACTTCTTTACTTATATATAAATACAAACATATTATTGTAAACTTCTGTCTTCTGGGTTTACACTCCCTTAAACATTAAACAAACAAATTACTTTTCATTTACTTAATAACATAACAATTTTGTGAGTATTGTATGATACTCTTTATTCTATACTAGCAGAATACCCGTGCTTTGCTACGGAGTTTCACGTTGTACGTAATGAAAATGTTAGTTTAATTAATAAAGTTCAATTAAAGTAGGCTTCTTAAAAATAAATAGCTGTTGCCCACAACTTCGTTCGCGTGGTCTTCAATTTAATGCGATAATATATTTAGAACAGAATCTATTCTATTGGGTTGCCATAGTAACCAGATCTAATAGATTTTTAAGACCGCAAAGGACCCCCCAGAGGATCGTATCGAAAAAACACCTGTCCTATGTTGGTTCTCCCGTTGCGTAAAATATTTGTGCCAAGTTTGGTTGAAATCGGTCCAATGGTTTAGGTGGAGATGTGGAAGACCCCAAAGGACCCCCCAAAGGATCGTATCGAAAAAACACTTGTCCTATGTTGGTTCTCCCATTGCGTAAAATATTTGTGCCATGTTTGGTTGAAATCGGTCCAGTGGTTTAGGAGAAGATGTGGAAGACCCCAAAGAACCCCCAAAAGGACCCCATTGAAAAAACACCTATCCTATGTTGGTTCTCCCGTTTCGTAAAATGTTTGTGCCATGTTTGGTTGAAATCGGTTCAGTAGTTTAGGAGGAGATGTGGAAGACCCCAAAGAACCCCCCAAAGGACCCCATCAAAAAAAATACAGAAACCTTTGCGGATGTGCGTACAACAACTCACCGAAGTTTTATCGCAATCGGATGAATGGTATAGGAACGCATACGGGACAAACAAAGAAACATTCATTTTTACATATAAGATGTAAATTATACCACTTACTTGACATAAACCGTGATAGCTAAGCTAATGTACAACATATATGTATTAATTATACACATAAATGTTCCTTGATAGACACTCTATCTATTGGCGAAAACTTGAATAAAATCCGTTCAGTACTTCCTGAGATTAGCGATTTCAAACACAGAGAGAAAACTGACCGACTTTACTTTATACTATGTATAGATTAATTTGTTGTTTGTTATTTTTATGTCATTATTAGTTTTACTCCTACTCCCATTTCTCACATATCTATTTAACTTAAATCTATTAACAAAACATAACATATAAATAAGTTGATGGTCTGTATATGGTTCAGCCATGTTTCTTATCATTAAACATAATTATTATATTGCATGTCATTACTCAAAATGTTCATACTCTTCATAACATAAAAATAACTCCTTCTTTTTAAAACTTACAATTATTATCTTGTATGTCATTAACTAAAATTCAACAGGGTATAGGGGGTGGGGAAGGGTCATTTATATTATAGGTTGTTGTGTGTGAGCAGGGTGGGGTGAAAGGTTTGTTTTCACATATTTCCTGTCTATTCCGATCTGACGATGGGCTGTGAAGCTTGAAAGCTCTAATCGGGATAATTTTTATATAGTGGTGTGCAACAGTGATCATTCTGATTAACTAAAATGTTCATACTTTTCATGACATAGAACTAACTTCTTCTTTTTAAAACACAATTATTATCTTGTATGTAATTAACTAAAATGATTATACTCTTCATCTCCTTATACATTCTTTACTTATATATAAATACAAACATATTATTGTAAACTTCTGCCTTCTGGGTTTACACTCCCTTAAACATTAAACAAACAAATTACTTTTCATTTACTTAATAACATAACAATTTTGTGAGTATTGTATTGATACTCTTTACTCTATACTAGGAGAATACCCGTGCTTCACTACGGAGTTTCACGTTGTACGTAATGAAAATGTTAGTTTAATTAATAAAGTTCAATTAAAGTAGGCTTCTTAAAAATAAATAGCTGTTGCCCACAACTTCGTTCGCGTGGTCTTCAATTTAATGCGATAATATATTTAGAACAGAATTTATTCTATTGGGTTGCCATAGTAACCAGATCTAATAGATTTTTAAGACCGCAAGGACCCCCCAGAGGATCGTATCGAAAAAAAACACCTGTCCTATGTTGGTTCTCCCGTTGCGTAAAATATTTGTACCAAGTTTGGTTGAAATCGGTCCAATGGTTTAGGTGGAGACGTGGAAGACCCCAAAGGACCCCCAAAGGATCGTATCGAAAAAAAAACACTTGTCCTATGTTGGTTCTCCCTTTGCGTAAAATATTTGTGCCAAGTTTGGTTGAAATCGGTCCAGTGGTTTAGGAGGAGATGTGGAAGACCCCAAAGAACCCCCCCAAAAGACCCCATCGATAAAACACCTATCCTATGTTGGTTCTCCCATTGCATAAAATATTTGTGCCATGTTTGGTTGAAATCGGTCCAGTGGTTTAGGAGAAGATGTAGAAGACCCCAAAGAACCCCCAAAAGGACCCCATCGAAAAAACACCTATCCTATGTTGGTTCTCCCGTTGCGTAAAATATTTGTGCCAAGTTTGGTTGAAATCGGTCCAGTGGTTTAGGAGGAGATGTGGAAGACCCCAAAGAACCCCCCAAAGGGCCCCATCGAAAAAAGTACAGAAACCTTCGCGGACATGCGCACAACAACTCACCGAAGTTTCATTGCAATCGGATGAATGGTATAGGAACGCATACGGGACAAACAAAGAAACATTCATTTTTATATATAAGATGTAAACTATACCACTTACTTGACATAAACCGTGATAGCTAAGCTAATGTACAACATATATGTATTAATTATACACATAAATGTTCCTCGATAGACACTCTATCTATTGGCGAAAACTTGAATAAAATCCGTTCAGTACTTCCTGAGATTAGCGATTTCAAACACAGAGAGAAAACGGACCGACTTTACTTTATACTATGTATAGATAGATAAACTTTCTATTGGTAATAGAATATGTTTTTATACTTCTTACCCTCACACCTATTCTGTTTCCTACAGTTTAACACAATTCACTTATTTTCTTAAAATTATAAGTCGTTTATTTTAATATTACCACCACTTCACTGTTTCTTGTTACCACTTCCTACCTATCTCTCACTCTTAGATCGGGTTTTAAAACACAGTTTTATAGTCATTTTTCTATATTTTATGTTCTACTTTTTTCTTTCACTATAGGATTGTTAAAATTACATACATTCTATTAACAAATGTTTCTCTTAATTACTATTGGTAGTGTACCTTTTGTTAAATACTCTATATAATACTTGTTACTATTTTTTTTCTTTATTATTTGTGTTCTGGTATTGTTTGTCTACCTTTGATTATTTTATTTGTCTTTATATATCCTATCACTGGTGTTGGGGCTTGTTCTACCTACTCACTTATTTTACTTGTTTTTATATCTCCTATCACTGGTGTTGGGGCTTGTTCTACCTACTCACTTACCATATCTATTGGGTTATTTTGGTTAAATCGCATTGTACTATCGTTTTTTCAAGGTTTGTTTCATTGCTTGCTACATTTCTCTTATCAGAGGTTACTTTTATTATTACCTTTATTTGTTTGATCGCATAGTTATGTTAACTACCCATTCCTTTATCTCTGACTCATCCCTTTTAATTCATAGTGTTAATCATTTAATATATTATTCTTATCATGTTGCTTCATAAATGTATGTTGAAGATATGTACCCTTACAATTCATAGTGAGTGATATTGGCTTCTTTTTAATGTTTTACATAATTTGATAATTATTTCCCTTTCTATTAAGTTTTTCTACTGACTCATATTCTTTAGCTCTTAGTGATACGATATTACTGGTGGGTATGATACACATGATATTATTATTATTAGTTTTTTACTACTTCTCTTTCAACACTATTTGTTCATTAATTGGGTTCAGGATGCTTTTCTTGCATTTAATAATATTTTTTTATTGAAGATTGGTTATATGTTCCCTTTCTTCTTTGGGTATTTGGGTCAACGATCTCATATGTATTATTTTGATTATCTTTACTCACTATATAAGGTCCAGTGTAAAGTAGCAATAGCTTCTTGGCTATCCCTTCCATGGTACTTGGTAACTCTCTGTTTTTAAGTAGTACTTGCTCTCCAATCTGTTATTGTAGGGGTTTGGGTTGTTTATATCGTTGTCGTATCTTGTCCGTCTTCTCGAGTATCTTGTTGTGAAATTGCACGTTATCGAACTGGTATTCTGCTCCATTGGGAAATTGGATTAATGAAGTAATTTCTCTGGGTGGTGGTCTTTGGAACATTGCTGTGTATGGTGTAGTTTCAATAAACTGGTGGTGCGATAAATTTATAAAGTTCTCAGCCGTTGGTATGTACTCAGACCACTTACTGTGCTGATCGTAACAGTATGTATGGAGGATACTCCCCACTTCTCTCAAGACTGGCTCAGAAGGATTGCTGCTTGGATGGTACACTGCTGTCTTGTATGTTTTTATTCCGTGGTTTAGCAAAGTGTTCTTCCATTTATTCCCCTTGAATTGCGTTCCATGATCAGTGATGATGCATTTGGGTGTTCCTACTTCACTAATGTATGGTAATAGTATTAGGTTTAAAATTTTCTGGGTAGTGGCGCGATTGATGGGGTAGAGCTTCGTGAACCTGGTGTAGTGGTCGAACACAATAACGAGGTATTTGTATTGATGCCTCCCTCCACTACGCGGAAATGGTCCGCATATGTCAACGAAAACTTTTTCCAATTTACAAGAGGTGGTGATAGGTATCATAGTGCCCTCCTTTCTGTCGTTGTTGACCTTCACTAGTTGGCAGATGTGACATTGTTTTATGCATTTCCATACCTTTTTGTTGGCATCTTTTATGTATACATGTTCCTGTAAGGCCTTTACCACTTTTAGCGCACTCATGTGCCCATGATAATCGAGAATTAGGTCCTTCTCTGTGGCCCGAGGTATGGCTATTTTCCAGGTGTTGAATTTATATCTGGTTTTAGTGAAAAGTATTCCTTGGTGATCGCAGTAATATTGGGATACATGGTCGTCTTGGTCTGTTAACCGTTGTCGAATTTTATTCAGCTTGGGATCTTGTTCTTGTTGTCGTCCCAGTTCTTTCATGATGTTGGCCAAGTCAGTTCTGCTCTTAATAATATGGTATATTTTAATGACAGTCTCCTTTTCTCCTTCGTAAGCCTGGTCTGTAATGTTTACTCTGGACAGGGTATCGGCTACAACATTTTTCTTGCCCGGGATGTATTCCCAATTTAAATTGTATTCCTGTAATACTAAACTCCATCTAGTCATCTTCCATGACTTAATTTACAATTTTTCAGGAATGATATGGACTTGTGGTCAGTCCTTACTGTAATTGGGTACCCCAAGATGTATGTCCTAAATTTTCCACAGGAAAACACAACGCTTAGCAATTCCTTCTCCGTGACATTGTAATTTCTCTCGCTGCTGTTTAATACTCTACTTGCGAAACTGATTACACAATGATTCCCCTCTTCATCCTCCTGGTACAAAACGGATCCGAGGCTAACATCACTGGCGTTGCAATTTAAGTAGAATGGCTTGGTGAAATTGGGATGACTTAACATTACTGACTCGATGAATTTGTCTTTAATAAGTTGGAGCGTTATGTCTTGTTCAACTCCCCACGTCCATTTGTCCTTGGATGACAATTGATGTGAAAACTTTGCTGTCATTTCCGAGTAATTCTTTTGAAACTTCTGGTAATAGTTGCATAGCCCGAGGAATGATTGGAGTTGTTTCTTGTTTTTAGGTGTCGGAAACTTCTGTATGCATTCAATTTTTTCTTGTGATGGTGTTGTCCCATGTCCAGACAAGTTGAACCCTAAAAATTGTACTTCGTCAGCCAAAAATTTGGATTTTTCCAGTTTGAGAGTTATATGGTTGTTTGATAGTTTTTCTAATATGTGTTCTACCCGGCGACAATGTTCATCCCACTTATCTGATGTTATTAAGAGATCGTTTACGTAGACTGTCGTAAACTGTAGGGCATCCGGTCCAAGTATCTGGTCCATAATTTTTACAAATACTGCTACCGAATTCACCAATCCGAAGGGGAATCTTTTAAATTGGTAGTTCCGTCCTTCAAATATGAATGCCATGTACCTTCTACTGGATGGGTGTAACTCGACCTGCCAATAGTTGTCCCATATACTGATGAATTTGGTCCCGTAGAACTTTTTCAGGATTTCTTCTATTTCCCCTGGGGACGTATGATCATTTACAATGTTTTTATTGATCTCTCGGGCGTCTAGACATATTCTCACCTTCCCGTGTTTCTTTGGAACTGCTAGGATAGGGCTGGTGTAAGGTGAGTAGCTTGGTTCAATTATGTCTTCTGCTATTAATCGGTTGATTTCTGTTCTCACCACTTCCTTCAATGAAAATGCGATCGGGTAAGATTTTTTATTAAAGTTGACAGGCTCTCGGAATTCAATTTCGCACTGATAATCTCTGACCTTCCCAGGTGTATCTGAAAATACGTGTCGGTATCTATTGTACATGTCTATAATTTGTTCAGCTTGTTGAACGGTTAACTGTGCGTTCGTCTTCTCTCTCTGGAAAGTTCAGATCTCCTCGATTTTTTCGTGCTATAGCTGTTCATTGTCGGTCTCGTCGCAAATTCCATTGTTCGGTGTTTGTTCCCCAGTATTCCGGTATTTCTGGATATGATACGTGGTTTTGTTCGATTGTTTTTCGTCACTACTGATTAATTCTGTTGTCCATTGTAAGTCACCCTTCTTCAAGAATAGTTTGGATTTCCTTAGGTCTATTATTGCTGAGTACTGGCGCAGCATATCGCAACCAATTAGCATCTGGAATGGTAATCCACTGGCTACTAGGAATGTCATTGTTATGGTTTGTCCGTCGCTCGTCAGTTCGAGTTGTACCTGTTTTCGGACGGTTCTATTCTGTTACCCGGTCGCTCCTACAAGGACAATGTTACTGATGGGTAGTGTAAGTATAGTCATCTTACTCCCTTCCTGTATTCTATGAAGTTCGATGGTGTCGATTAATGAAATGTTGGATCCCGTGTCTATCATTACTTGCGTTGGTACTCCATTAACTTTAGTCGAGATATAAGCAATTTCACTGTTGTGGTTGTTATCAGATTGGTTGTCTTTTTCCTCGAGTAATTCTTCTCTTATATTCTTTAAGTAATTATTCCGTACGATTGTAATTGTTAGGTCATTGTTTGTGTGAGCATCGTTACGATTTAACCCAGTAGATTGGTTCAGTGAGGGTACAAGTAGATTTTTCACTGCCGCTCTTAGTTTAAAGCTGGCTCGGGCTGTTCGTCACACCTGTCTTGTTGACTCGTCGGCTGACTTCCGCTTGTTGGCGGTCGGGGTTCAGGCTGGTTACGATCTTCTTCATAGTGGTCACGCCGGTATACTTGTTGACTACGACTTCTGCCTACATTGGTTCTGGTATCCCGTCCGTAGTTGCTGTTACTGTACCGGTGTCCGTATGCGTTTCAGTCGGTACTTCGTCGTCCTTGATAATACTATCTGCCTCTCCCGTCATCTTCGGCCCTCACATAGTGTACTTGGCGATAGTTACGATCCTGGTTATTCCGATTTCTATTGTCGCTACTATTATTATTGTAATTTGGCCTGTTGTAGTTTGGGTTACTCGGCCTACAGGGTTGATGCTGTGGATTATTTGGCCGGTTGTATTGATTATTTTGGTTGTTTGGCCGATTGTTACTATTATAACTGTTGTTTGGTTGATTGGCCATATGGCTGTTATTTGGTCTATTATATGACTCATTAGTGTGGTTGTTATTGTTATTACGGCTGTTATAGTTTGAGCGGTAATTGTTGTTATTAAAGTGGTTACCGTTCTGGAAGTTTCTGTTGTCACCCCTGTCATCCCGTTGTCGACTTCTGTGATAGTATCGCTCCCTTTCATAATCTTCTAACAGGGCTGCCATCGATTGTACTGTCTTGATCTGACTGCCGAGTCACGCTCTGGAAACACCCTCTTCATAATGAAAGGCAAGTTTTGTGACCAAGCTCTCTTCAGGAATTTTTGGCTCCAGGTTCCTCGCCAGACAGACCTTCCCCAAAAATAGGCGGGGAAAGTCGTCCCTCTGCTGGCATCATACCTGCCAAAACATATGTTATCTCGGACGATGTTTTGGGTTGCCTCCGACCAGGATTTTCCCTTAAACACATCTTTGAATTCCTCGTAACTCATGAGGTCGTGTCTCGTTGCCGTCCACCAGTTGTCATTTATATCCTGGAAGTATTCACCCAGATATCCTCAGATGATTGTCCATCGATTCTCCCGAGTCTTTGCCAGCTGTTCATCAACTCTCTCAAGGAATTCCATCGGGTTCCACTTGTACTGTTTAAAATTGATGACCTCCTGGTTGTCCATGTGTTGGAATTGCGATATCATGGGTGGTCTGCTATTAATAATTTCCAACTCCTCTCTGATTTTGGCGATTTCCCGTTTCTGGATCTCTTCAATTTTATCCTGGTTGTGTTGACCTTGCCCGCGAACTTCGCCTACGGCGGTGTCATCTCCCGGCATTTCTCTCCGAAACCAGCCCATACTTGTTGCAGGCCCTCTTCGGTCCTTGTCTGTATCGATTCTATTTTAGTCTGGCTGACTTCCTCAAAGTTGGTTATTTGGGAGTTAACATTTTCTGTGACTTGTTGTATTTCTTTACTGGCGTCCTCTAATCTGCCATTAACCATTGTAATTACTTGTCGAACTCCTACCATCTCCTCCTCGATTTTCTTATTCATTTTTTATAATTGTCTTCAATTTTCTTATTGATTTTCTCATTGTTCTCCGCTATCTTCTTGTTTAAGACCTCCATATTTCTCTGGCTGTCTTGCTTGAATTCGTCTATTTTTCTGTCATTTGCTGGCTGAGTTTTTGGTTATCATCTTTTAATGACTCTATACTTTGGTTAGTTTTATTTAATTCACCCTTTAAATCTTCTTTTAATGACGCTATATTTTTGTTGTTCTCTTTTAACTCCTCCTTATTTTTCTTAAATTCTTCCTTAAAATCTTCTTTTATTGACGCTACATTTTTGTTCATTTCTTCATTAAAATCGGATCTTATTCCCATGATCATCATCTCCTGGAATCTCTCCTCCTCAGTTTGTATTGGCTTCTCTGGTTGGTTTTCTGACTGTATGGGCTCAGCAGGTTCCATGGGAGGTAATATCTGTTCTATGTCCTCGACCGGAGTCGCTTCCTTATCATCCATGTCGACGTCCTCTGTCCTCTTCTTTGGTCTGCCTCTAGTAATCATCTTGCTTTTCTTTGTTCGTAATTGCCGCTAGATACAAATCTTCCTGTAAATCTAACCTCACTACTTGGTGCGCCACTTTGTTAGAACCTCTTCTCCTTACCTATTAATCACACGTTGAATGCGTCAATTTGTAATAAAGCTGTCACTGATAATGGTGATCGCGATCGCGCTAATAAGCCGTCCCGAATCTTGTTGTTGTCTGTTAATCCTTACCTGTCCTTACTCACTGGTTTTTTCTTCCCGATAGGCGCCAAATTGTTTTCCCTTAAAACAATTAAAAGATTCTGTATCAGTTTATTTGTTTGATACTGTGATGAATGATTCAAATTACTCGCAGGCTGGCAGGAACTCGAATTTCGCTTGTCTGAGGAGACGTGTTGCCAACATAAAATTTGGTCAGATAATTCTATTCACTGCTACAGAACACAACATACATAATACATTTGAAATAATTACAGGACAGCTAGTAACGATTCATACTTATTTATTTAACTTGGTAGCTCATTATTTTTCAATAATTATTGTACAATTGAAATTATTATAATAACTTTTAGCCTCGGCAATAAATTAATTGTTTGCTCAGCAGAGAGCAGGGTGGCAGCACAAGTTAGTTTGACGACATGATGGTTGCCGTATCTTCTTATTTATACAAATTAAACTGCCCATGAATTCTTTTGAGTACGAAAAAAAGTTTAGAACAAGATATTTAAATAAAGTACACCACCTTACAATTGTGGTAATTAAATATGAAAGAGGTTTACATTAAATTCAACTCTGTGGTGTTAAAAGTGTGTGTCAGTGTTATCGTTTAATACATAGGTTATCTTATAGTTACTTCAGGTGTTCATAAATATTTTTTATTAATCTTTGAAAGAAATAGGAGTTCCAAGTTCATAGTGAGAGTTTTCTATTGTGAGAAAAGTGGATCAGTTTTAGTTTTTTAATTAATTATAATTTAATTTATACTTAACACAATCACGGTGCTAGTGTTATCGATCATCAATGGTTTCTTCGCTGTTGTTAATGCATGCATCTAATCTCATATATAGGGTTGTCGTCTTCGTTGGCGTCTGTTTCTTTTATTACAATTTTTTGTTACTTATTAATTTTGTAACTTCATTTATTCTTCCTCCTGGTGTAGCTGGAACTCTTGTTTACTTTGGGTGTTCAATTTGGTTTCATTCCTTTTTGATCTTCATACTTATTTGCTTTTTAAAAGGTCCGCATCAGTAAAGCGTCTATACTCTGAATTGTTAATAATGGAATCCCGTTACCTAACGGTCAAAACTATAATAACGTTCTGTTTCTATGGTAACTGGCTTGGCTCTGATTGGTTAAGTACATTTGAAACTATTGTTATAAATCCTGGTTTTTTGTTCAAAATGAATAAATATTTTATAAATGTTATTTTTCCTTGGGGATATTTCCAATGCTTGAAATACTAACATAGATGTTCCTATTTTCTTTCAATGATCAATTTGACATCTCATAAGGCTGGTCTAGGCCCTGTACTAATGTTTTGTACAAAACTGATAATTCTATTTTAATATACATTTCACTTATTTATATTATTTATCACAATTTTGACATGTTATTCTGGTTATTTAATTGTAATTACAAAATTTATTTGGTCCTATCATTCAATTATAGTATTCAATTGTTTATTATTGGTTTTCTGAACTTATACAGATATGTCATTGATGGCCTAAACTGTAACATCTTAGAATTTCTTAATTTGCTCTATTTAAACATTATTTACTAAGCACATATGGTGTGCTTGTCTGCATTCGTTCTTATTGGCTTTTGAAATACATTGAACTGTTTTTACAATTTATTCATGTTGTTATACTTTTACCAAATTATTTCCTATCTGATACTTTACTTTCTATTTATATTATATTTATTAATTTGTTGTTTATGTCATTATTAGTTTTACTCCTACTCCCATTTCTCACATATCTATTTAACTTAAATCTATTAACAAAACATAACATATAAATAACTTGATGGTCTGTATATGGTTCAGCCATGTTTCTTATCATTAAACATAATTATTATATTGCATGTCATTTCTCAAAATGTTCATACTCTTCATAACATAAAAATATCTCCTTCTTTTTAAAACTTACAATTATTATCTTGTATGTCATTAACTAAAATGTTCATACTTTTCATGACATAGAACTAACTTCTTCTTATTAAAAAATACAATTATTATCTTGTATGTCATTAACTAAAATGTTCATACTTTTCATGACATAGAACTAACTTCTTCTTTTTAAAACACAATTATTATCTTGTATGTAATTAACTAAAATGATCATACTCTTCATCTCCTTATAACTTCTTTACTTATATATAAATACAAACATATTATTGTAAACTTCTGTCTTCTGGGTTTACACTCCCTTAAACATTAAACAAACAAATTACTTTTCATTTACTTAATAACATAACAATTTTGTGAGTATTGTATGATACTCTTTATTCTATACTAGCAGAATACCCGTGCTTTGCTAAGGAGTTTCACGTTGTACGTAATGAAAATGTTAGTTTAATTAATAAAGTTCAATTAAAGTAGGCTTCTTAAAAATAAATAGCTGTTGCCCACAACTTCGTTCGCGTGGTCTTCAATTTAATGCGATAATATATTTAGAACAGAATCTATTCTATTGGGTTGCCATAGTAACCAGATCTAATAGATTTTTAAGACCGCAAAGGACCCCCCAGAGGATCGTATCGAAAAAACACCTGTCCTATGTTGGTTCTCCCGTTGCGTAAAATATTTGTGCCAAGTTTGGTTGAAATCGGTCCAATGGTTTAGGTGGAGATGTGGAAGACCCCAAAGGACCCCCCAAAGGATCGTATCGAAAAAACACTTGTCCTATGTTGGTTCTCCCATTGCGTAAAATATTTGTGCCATGTTTGGTTGAAATCGGTCCAGTGGTTTAGGAGAAGATGTGGAAGACCCCAAAGAACCACCAAAAGGACCCCATCGAAAAAACACCTATCCTATGTTGGTTCTCCCGTTGCGTAAAATGTTTGTGCCATGTTTGGTTGAAATCGGTTCAGTAGTTTAGGAGGAGATGTGGAAGACCCCAAAGAACCCCCCAAAGGACCCCATCAAAAAAAATACAGAAACCTTTGCGGATGTGCGTACAACAACTCACCGAAGTTTTATCGCAATCGGATGAATGGTATAGGAACGCATACGGGACAAACAAAGAAACATTCATTTTTACATATAAGATGTAAATTATACCACTTACTTGACATAAACCGTGATAGCTAAGCTAATGTACAACATATATGTATTAATTATACACATAAATGTTCCTTGATAGACACTCTATCTATTGGCGAAAACTTGAATAAAATCCGTTCAGTACTTCCTGAGATTAGCGATTTCAAACACAGAGAGAAAACTGACCGACTTTACTTTATACTATGTATAGATTAATTTGTTGTTTGTTATTTTTATGTCATTATTAGTTTTACTCCTACTCCCATTTCTCACATATCTATTTAACTTAAATCTATTAACAAAACATAACATATAAATAAGTTGATGGTCTGTATATGGTTCAGCCATGTTTCTTATCATTAAACATAATTATTATATTGCATGTCATTACTCAAAATGTTCATACTCTTCATAACATAAAAATAACTCCTTCTTTTTAAAACTTACAATTATTATCTTGTATGTCATTAACTAAAATTCAACAGGGTTTAGGGGGTGGGGAAGGGTCATTTATATTATAGGTTGTTGTGTGTGAGCAGGGTGGGGTGAAAGGTTTGTTTTCACATATTTCCTGTCTATTCCGATCTGACGATGGGCTGTGAAGCTTGAAAGCTCTAATCGGGATAATTTTTATATAGTGGTGTGCAACAGTGATCATTCTGATTAACTAAAATGTTCATACTTTTCATGACATAGAACTAACTTCTTCTTTTTAAAACACAATTATTATCTTGTATGTAATTAACTAAAATGATTATACTCTTCATCTCCTTATACATTCTTTACTTATATATAAATACAAACATATTATTGTAAACTTCTGCCTTCTGGGTTTACACTCCCTTAAACATTAAACAAACAAATTACTTTTCATTTACTTAATAACATAACAATTTTGTGAGTATTGTATTGATACTCTTTACTCTATACTAGGAGAATACCCGTGCTTCACTACGGAGTTTCACGTTGTACGTAATGAAAATGTTAGTTTAATTAATAAAGTTCAATTAAAGTAGGCTTCTTAAAAATAAATAGCTGTTGCCCACAACTTCGTTCGCGTGGTCTTCAATTTAATGCGATAATATATTTAGAACAGAATTTATTCTATTGGGTTGCCATAGTAACCAGATCTAATAGATTTTTAAGACCGCAAGGACCCCCCAGAGGATCGTATCGAAAAAAAAACACCTGTCCTATGTTGGTTCTCCCGTTGCGTAAAATATTTGTGCCAAGTTTGGTTGAAATCGGTCCAATGGTTTAGGTGGAGACGTGGAAGACCCCAAAGGACCCCCAAAGGATCGTATCGAAAAAAAAACACTTGTCCTATGTTGGTTCTCCCTTTGCGTAAAATATTTGTGCCAAGTTTGGTTGAAATCGGTCCAGTGGTTTAGGAGGAGATGTGGAAGACCCCAAAGAACCCCCCCAAAAGACCCCATCGATAAAACACCTATCCTATGTTGGTTCTCCCATTGCATAAAATATTTGTGCCATGTTTGGTTGAAATCGGTCCAGTGGTTTAGGAGAAGATGTAGAAGACCCCAAAGAACCCCCAAAAGGACCCCATCGAAAAAACACCTATCCTATGTTGGTTCTCCCGTTGCGTAAAATATTTGTGCCAAGTTTGGTTTAAATCGGTCCAGTGGTTTAGGAGGAGATGTGGAAGACCCCAAAGAACCCCCCAAAGGGCCCCATCGAAAAAAGTACAGAAACCTTCGCGGACATGCGCACAACAACTCACCGAAGTTTCATTGCAATCGGATGAATGGTATAGGAACGCATACGGGACAAACAAAGAAACATTCATTTTTATATATAAGATGTAAACTATACCACTTACTTGACATAAACCGTGATAGCTAAGCTAATGTACAACATATATGTATTAATTATACACATAAATGTTCCTCGATAGACACTCTATCTATTGGCGAAAACTTGAATAAAATCCGTTCAGTACTTCCTGAGATTAGCGATTTCAAACACAGAGAGAAAACGGACCGACTTTACTTTATACTATGTATAGATAGATAAACTTTCTATTGGTAATAGAATATGTTTTTATACTTCTTACCCTCACACCTATTCTGTTTCCTACAGTTTAACACAATTCACTTATTTTCTTAAAATTATAAGTCGTTTATTTTAATATTACCACCACTTCACTGTTTCTTGTTACCACTTCCTACCTATCTCTCACTCTTAGATCGGGTTTTAAAACACAGTTTTATAGTCATTTTTCTATATTTTATGTTCTACTTTTTTCTTTCACTATAGGATTGTTAAAATTACATACATTCTATTAACAAATGTTTCTCTTAATTACTATTGGTAGTGTACCTTTTGTTTACATACTCTATATAATACTTGTTACTATTTTTTTTCTTTATTATTTGTGTTCTGGTATTGTTTGTCTACCTTTGATTATTTTATTTGTCTTTATATATCCTATCACTGGTGTTGGGGCTTGTTCTACCTACTCACTTATTTTACTTGTTTTTATATCTCCTATCACTGGGTTTGGGGCTTGTTCTACCTACTCACTTACCATATCTATTGGGTTATTTTGGTTAAATCGCATTGTACTATCGTTTTTTCAAGGTTTGTTTCATTGCTTGCTACATTTCTCTTATCAGAGGTTACTTTTATTATTACCTTTATTTGTTTGATCGCATAGTTATGTTAACTACCCATTCCTTTATCTCTGACTCATCCCTTTTAATTCATAGTGTTAATCATTTAATATATTATTCTTATCATGTTGCTTCATAAATGTATGTTGAAGATATGTACCCTTACAATTCATAGTGAGTGATATTGGCTTCTTTTTAATGTTTTACATAATTTGATAATTATTTCCCTTTCTATTAAGTTATATTGCTTTATTTCTTTGTTACCACTTCAGCCTTCAGGTCCATCTCATTATCTTTAATACGATTTTTTCTTGGTCTTCTCCTTTTCAATTTTGAATTATAGATTTTCTTTTCTACCAAAGGATCTGACATCCTCTAGATTTCTTCAAGTCCAACCTTATCTTTCCAAATTTAAGTATAGCAAAAGCATAGGTTCTTCAAAGATTTTGTATTAGTCTTAACTGGTTTCTTTACTTCTTTACTTAGTTCTGTTATAGCATTATTAAATTCTGCTTAGAATTCTCCTATTACGGGGAATTAAAGTTTTACTAATTGTTGTCTTGCTTTTAGTTCCCTAAATAGATATGTATATACAATTTCGTATAACCTGTTACCTAAGGTAGTTAATCTTTTGCAATTAGAGAAACAATAATATTGTTACATAATGCGGAACATTCTCGTGTATTCGATGGTGTTGTTCTACAAGCTTCTTGACTAGTTCTGCTGGTGTTTCTGCCAAGGCCGCTCTGAAGTATCATTTAGAATTTTCGAGTGCTTGTTAAAGACGCATATGATGGAACCCTGCAGACTATAAATAGCCCACACCTCCCGCTTAGTTTCAGTTTACTTCGGGCAATTACTCAGCATGTTTCAAGTGGCCATTAGTAAAAAGTGATATTGTGTGGGACTCTATTAGTTGACATTATTATTGCATGTGGACACATTTAGTTTGAATTAGTGCACAAGTATAATCTTGTTAAATAACTTGTTGATTACAAACTGTTAATTGTGATGGGTAAAAGTGATACGTGTGGGGCCAGAAACAATATCTCCAGTGACCAATTAGGTGCAATAAAAATAAATCCAAGAATTTTACAACCTCCTCTATACCTGACACATCTGCCCACAGTGATTGTTGTAAGAAACAGTTCTAGTACTGAGCCGTTACAAATTAACAGTTCACAACTCACTCTCAGTAGCACGTGCGGAGGTTATTATTATAATTATTATTATACTCAATAACACATGCACAAACACAAAACTTTTATCAAAAGAATAAATGATAGCAACACAAATATTGTTTTGTACAGTGTAGACAAATGGAATCTCCCATCTACCTGTTTGTGAGTGTTCCAAGCAACATACGTAGACTATGTATCGGAAACCGGCAAACAAGCACATGGGCCACAATTGATTTAAATGTTTTTCTTTACATATATATTGGTGTTGGTGGGAGGGTAGTTGAAGGTAGATGTGAGAGAAGTAGTGGGTACAGAGAGAGAGAGAGAGTGTGTGATTGAGTGGGGAGGGGGTGTATGTAAACTTAAGTTTGTGCATTTGTAAACGCAAAAGAGCGTGTATGTGTGCGTGACCTGAACAGTGACTATTTCAGATGTGTTGGCTTATTTATAAGGAACTAGTTTTTCTGTTTCCAAAATGATGAGTGGTGAGGTAATACTTGCAGGTAAGATAAGAGGCGGTAACACTGTTCCACAAGAGTTCTCGGGGGTCACATTTATTGTAGGCCTATTGCTCACGCAAGGAACACTTCAGGGCCCCACATGTATCACCTTTTGCCACAGTGATAATTAAAGCTGGTTTTTAGTGACTTCATTGGTGTCTTGTGGCTCACATTGGGCAGCCTACCTTGCCTACTCCTAAGCTACTTCGGTGGTATTCATGGGAGCCATTATTTATTGGTGTCTTGTATTTTATTCTCCACTGTACCATACAACGATCAGTGAGACTGTCATAACAGTGGGTCAGAAGTGCGACAGAACCGTTAACAGTGGAAACAGTGGACGGAATTTATGAATGTTTTCCAATTTATGAATAATAGTCACTAAATAACACATACATATTGTCCTGTCACACTAACATTTTATTCAACAATTTTGTGTGTGTAAAAAACTTAAACAGCACTTTATTTAACTGCAAACTAGTCTATAACTATTTTAAACTAAACTTAATATCTAAATGTTTTTCATTAGTTGTCTTAGCTTTGTTTATTCCTATTCTGTGCAATATATAGCAATGTTATACTTAAATGCTCAACACTTGAACATTACACCTTTACAATAACTCAAAGAGCTTTCTTCTTCTAAGTCTTTGCACCAAGTGCATGTTGTATACCAGATGAATGACTTCAATTACAATTTCAATTTAAAATTTAGTAATAAAAAAATGTGTATTTTATTTTATGCTTTTATACTATTTTATTTAATTGCTATTACACTAAAAGTATATAGTACTACCTCACTGTGTCATATAAAAACATTAAATATACTAATAACTTTACCTTTCAGACTGAATCTGAAGATGGCAGTCTCCTATGCATGTCTGGATTTGCCTACGGTTATGGATTAAATATCATGATTTTGGGAGATGTATTTATGCGGAAATATTATACAATGTTTGACATGGACAACAACCAAGTTGGATTTGCACTTGCTAAATAAGCTATGTTTTTTCATAAATATGTTCTAATACCTAATTATAAAAATTTTGTAAATAATAAATAAAAATATATTGTTTGTAAAGAAAGTTATTAATTTTCAAATTAAATTGTAGTTAAAATTATAGTAGTAATGAAGTAATAAAAACTAATTGGTTCTTCTATAAAATTAAATTTCATATTAGATCATTTCACTAAAATTTATAATTTGTTTGTACAAGTTAATAAATTATCAAGCTTTTGTAACATAGAATGTAAGTTTGATAAATATAAATATATTTGTATAATAATTTGTATATCTGATTATGATAAAAATACTATTGAAACATTGTAATATTCACAAATAATAAAAAATATATTCTTATACAAAAGTTTTATTACTATTAATAATAATATAAAAATATATATAGAAGAAAAACTGAGCAAATATGAATGAAAATAAAGATATATACTATTCAAACTATATATATATATGTTACCAAAGACATATCACAATTCTAAAAACAACATTAGATTAAGGACATTTAAACACATATGGTGATGCAAAATTATTGCAGAAAAGTGAAATAATAAAGACGCTATATAAACTAATGGTTACTATAATTAATTAGTTCTTCAATTTCAGTCGGTCAATAAACTCCTACACAAAACACAAAACGAACAACAGACAAAAACAGAAAACAACAAATTCATAACATTAACATACATGAATAACCACACATAAAAAATAGCCCACAAATTCAAAAAAGCAGGATACAGAATCGCTACAAAACTACAAACAAAACAGAACACACACTATCAATACACACACACACAAAACAAATTTGATCTACCTGGTGCTTACAAACTAAATTGTTCAGATTGCAGCAAATTCTACATAGGCCAGACAGGACGTTGCTTCAAACAAAGATACATTGAACACACAAAGGCACTACACTCCACTACCGAATCCACTTTTGCAAACCACCTCATTGAATCAAACCACACATACACAAACATCAACAACATGGATATTCTACACGTACACACAAACGGGTGAAAACTAGACGCTCTTGAACAATTGGACATATACAAATACACGAAAACACATAAAAACAACATCCTAAATGAACAGACGCAATTCAAATCACACGTGTTATTTGAACATATCATACCCCACACCCTGTAGTTGATAACGATAGTAATATTTTATTTTGAGGAATCATTGCCATAAAGGAATTTTGTTATGAAATTAAATAAATTGAAAGTGTTTTGAATAATGTAATTAAAGTAGCTTAAACTGTTTTGAACAAATGAGGTAATTAAATTAAATTTGAGTAGGACTCAGATTAAATTAATTTAAAATGGGAATTTTGGTAATGAACCTAAAATTATTTTATTTTGAATTGTGTAATAGCTGATTGAAGTATATAATAATGTAATAATGATTGAAGTTTGATGATCAAAATGTTTAATAGAAAAGTAAAGTAAAGGTTATAAGAAAGGTAAACAATTAAAATGTTTATTTAATGGGCAATTGAGATTAAAATTGCAATGTTCATAAATTTTATTCAAATTTAAAGGTGAAATGTTGGTGTAATATGTGTTATATAGTAAGGTTATATTGTTATTATTCACGTGTCTTATATATAATTAATTTAGGATTTTGGTGGGGAATAGTGTCTTGGTAGGAGAAAATAATTTGTATATAATTTGTAGGAGATTTATATGTATTAGATGTAAGTATACAGAAAGGTTATGTTGTTATGCGGACATTGTATTTTATGTAAGCAGTTACAGGGTTGTTTGAAATTAATATAAAATGTAAAAAATAGAAATCTTGCTAATCAATTTGACTATGATGTAATTGAAGTTGTTGTAAATTAGTTAATTGAATTAAGTTGAGGTAATTAATTTCAGTTATTTAAAAAAAAAAATCGAACCAGTACTTTGGTAACGACAAACCAGTACGACTAAGAGAAAACAAATCAGTTGAGGATATGGTATAGTGAAATGCCCTTTTAGTGATATTTTGATTAAATGTTACAGAGTCAGGTGATACTGTGGGGCGTACCTGTTCTGGCCGGTGCATCAGGGCAGAGACGTCTAGTGTCTGTCCGGCTTTGCGGTGTTGGGATCTCGAGAGGGAAGTCCAGTAAAGTCGGATAGGTGCAGCCACAGCCACAGTACTAGGGGGGTAAGTAACCCTTGATTTTAGTAAGGAGTTAAGGAGGGTTGCGGTGCTATATCCTCACTGATCCTCTTAGGTTTAGGCAATGAGAGTTTTTATGCTTCGGCATAAAACCTCTCATTGGGGGGGGGGGGTATTGTAACAGTACAGATTGTGGGGATAAAGAATGATTTTGAATGATTTTTAAATGTTGTAATGCAAGCAGCAGTCACACTCAGGGGAGCCTCGTTTTTAACAAAAGTGAGTACAATGTTTTTAAAGAGACCAGTGTGTTTATGCCTAGCGTCCATCTTTCTAGACATGTTACGCAATCGTCTACCACTTGTGCTGTCTGTGAATTACGGAAAAATACATAATTTCCACAAGCCAGTTTCATTAGGAGGCAACAGCTGCAGTAGAGGTGGGCTAAACTGTTATTTTAAAATACTAGGTATGAAAATACTGTTCCAAAAAAATAACAGGTACAAATACCTGTTATTATATACTATATATACATAACCTATATTATCCTTTGTAAGTAACTCGTTTTGAGTTTCCTGCAGGTCTCCTATGTAATATCTTTAAATAAATACACTGCAAGTAGGTTTATTTTCACCTAGATAAACCTATTAATATATTAATAAACGTACTTGCAGTTTATTTATTTGAAGATATTATATAACCTATACTATATAATTTGTTATAAGAAATAAATTGAAACTAAAAGTATTAACAGTGTTACTTTACACTGTGACTTTATTAAACTATTACTATTTAAAAGAAAATAAGAAACAAGAGAATTTATAGGCCTATCTCCCTTTGGGAATACCAATTTAAGTTTTCACTAGGAGTAAAACTAAACATTGGTTAGACTTTAGACAAATCAGTTGCAAAACTCGGGGCAATGAAATAATTTAGAGTACACGTAATACCACAACAAATAATGTGATAAAGACATCAGAAACATATAATAAAAACATAACAGTAAGCCACAAGAGTGAATGAGATGAAACAAAATTTTACAAATAAAAATACTAAAAACAACTGTAATAAAATATAAATAAATAAATAAAAACTTAAATAATAAGCAACAACAAAAGTAAATTAAATGCATTACATACCTCAATAATCTTCAGAATCATTCACTAATGTACACAGAATATACAAGTTATGAAATGTCACACCTATTTACATTACAATCTGCTTCACTTAGCACATTATAAATAAAATTAAACAATTGAATTGTTTTTAAAATACTGGGATTTCAGTTATTCAAACACTATTTTAAAGCATTCAAAATTATCAACTGTTGCATTTTCCTTGATGATAATCATGTTCGTGTTCTTCGTTCAGATATTTAAGGAACGAAATCCCATTAAATTAAAATTCCGTGAAGTTAAAATCCCATTAATAAAAAGTATAATATAGCTTTCCAACATCAGCCACTCTATAGGTTATAACGCAATATAATTAAATACAACTATTTCACTAACGACTCAGATCACAAAGTTTTTTATGAGTAAAAACATAAAGTTTTACCTTACAACCTGAACTGGTTTTAGTTACAAGTTGGTGACTAGTATAATATATAATTTATTAGCATATAATCTGTATTATATATATGCACTAGTGGAATACCCGTGCTTCACTACAGAGTTTCACGTTAGCTTATCAATTTTTAAATTCAAACTGTAGCAAGCACATTTATATTGTCTGAACACTATGATCTGAATACATTCGCTACCAAAACTTTATTTTTTATACTCGCTTATAACTTACTTCGATCTTAACTTATCCACTTTTAAATTCAAACTGAAACAACTCAGAATTCACGCACTATTAAGAAGTTTCTTAAGATGCATACACCACCTTTGACATCATAACATATATCTTTATTTATAAGAACCGTCGACTCTGGCCTCGCCGTCTTTCGCGGGATCCAACCTAAGACTCCCCGGGTTCCGTGGATGGACTCCGGGGAAGGCCCGTCGGATGACTCCCGCGCTATTTCCTACACGGGAGACCTCCACCGATGCTATGGTAACCAGAATCTATTCTATTGGGTTGCCATAGTAACCAGATCTAATAGTTTTTAAGACCCAAAGGACCCCCCAGAGGATCGTATCGAAAAAAACACCTGTCCTATATTGGTTCTCCCGTTGCGTAAAATATTTGTGCCAAGTTTGGTTGAAATCGGTCCAATGGTTTAGGAGGAGATGTGGAAGACACCAAAGGATCGTATCGAAAAAACACTTGTCCTATGTTGGTTCTCCCTTTGCGTAAAATATTTGTGCCAAGTTTGGTTGAAATCGGTCCAGTGGTTTAGGAGGAGATGTGGAAGACCCCAAAGGCCCCCGTTGAAAAAAACACCTATCCTATGTTGGTTATCCCATTGCGTAAAATATTTGTGCCAAGTTTGGTTGAAATCGGTCCAGTGGTTTAGGAGAAGATGTGGAAGACCCCAAAGAACCACCAAAAGGACCCCATCAAAAAAACACCTATCCTATGTTGGTTCTCCCTTTGCGTAAAATATTTGTGCCAAGTTTGGTTGAAATCGGTCCAGTGGTTTAGGAGGAGATGTGGAAGACCCCAAAGAACCCCCCAAAGGACCCCATCGAAAAAACACCACTAATTCAGAAACCTTCGCGGGCGTGTGCACAACAACTCACCGAAGTTTCATCGCAATCGGATGAATGGTATAGGAACGCATACGGGACAAACAAAGAAACAAATAAACATTCATTTTTATATATAAAGATATCACACGAAAATAAATGTAACATCAGGATGAATTTGTTCCTTTATTAAAAACAGCTTCGTCCTTTGCACAGAATCGAAATATCGAAATACCCTTGATACTACCTGTTCCTAAAATACTAGGTGTTCCAAAAATACTACTGTTCCTCTGATACGCTTAGTATTTTCTGTATCGGCGATACCACTAGTATTTGAAATACTGGTTGTTCCTTGCATACCAGCGATATTTTTGTACGCCTAGTATTTGGCCTTGGCGTATTCGTTTACGTGATACTTGCGTACTTTGTGTGTATGTGTGTGTGTGTCTGTATAGGAGCATAGGGGGTGTGCCTCGACTCGGAACAGCGAGGGCGGCGTGTCTCGACTCAGAACAGCGTCGCCGCGAATAACAGGTATTTCAACTTTTCAGTCACTGTTACATCCATTCCACAAAAATATCGTTCCAAATACCTGTTACAGGTATATCGGCCCACCTCTAAGCTGCAGTTATCGCTGGCCCAGTCGACAAACAGACACAGAGCCGCGCGGTTCCATTAACCAGGGTGTGAGCAATTAAAAGTGGACTTTCTATTCCAGTAAACAGTGTGCGAACAACATACCATTCGGAAAAACTCCTTCAGACCACGCGGCAACAATAACAAGTACTCACGAGTAAGTTAAGCGAAATGTGATAAAACACAGTTCTAGTAACCAGTGAACAATCAACGCCAGTCAAAAGAAAAAATAACTTTAACTATCTTCAATTGACTTTCAGAGTGCTGGGTGAAATAAGTGCCTCAACAGTTGGACCAGGTCTACAACCAGGCTGAGTACCCATATAATCAATTTTTAATTCCAAATCTTTAACAACATTCAAATTTATACCTAGGGATGTTTCAAATAATAATGAGATCTCAATAAATGGGGTTTATTCGAATATTAATGTAAGAGTGAGAGAGCGTGTGTGGGGAATAATACTAAAATATTAACAGTACTGGTTTATTATTATAAAACAACACTATTTTAATTAAATTTGTCTAATACAGATAGTAATTAAGCGCTTGTAAATTTATGTTTATGAATTTGGTGTTACAAATATTTTGAGTAGCTGTCAAAGAGAGAGAGAGAGAGAGAGAGAGAGAGGAGAGTGCGAGGAGTTGGGGGAAGTGTTAGTAAAGAGAGAAGGTCTATGAATAAAAGAATATGTTTGTTTTAGTCAGCATAAAATGTGTTAAGTAGTTTATTTCGCACTTAAACCTAAATAACCATCTCTGTAACAGTTTCATCTATAGGACTCTGGAGGTGAACCCAAAGGTAAGAAAAGTCGTAAATTGTTTATAAATTCGTAAAATTTTATAAACCTGTGCAAAACATTTAATTGAGTTGTCACATAGTATTAGCAAATTAATAAATTACTTCAGGAAGTAGAATTTTATGTTATAATTTTATTACTATTGTTATTATATTAATATAAGATCATAATATTATATAGCATATAATGGAATCATATTATGTCTATAATAAAATAATAATATTACAGTCTACTAGGGATGTATTTTACTCATTTGCCTGAAAACAATATATTATTCAATGACAGCAACAAACTACATCAGGATTTACAATTAAGTAAAAGATATGAGTAATCATAATTTTTCACATGATTTATAACACTTTATTAAAATAATTAAATAAAGGATATTGACCAGAATATAGTCTGATAATTGTTAGGCTTATGCATGTACATAAATCATTATACTGTAGACTATTGAACTAATTTATTCAAAACTTATTCATTATAAATTACAAATTACTCATTAAGTATTGTAAAAACATAAACCAATACCTATTAAAAAGTATCCTATGTGTATTGCACAAGCATTATTTTAACTAAAATCTATGTCGCAGCTGTGCAATTGTGCAAGTGCTAGGTGCAAGTTATAATTAATACTCAATATTAATGTTTATATCTTGATAATGGAGTAAGTCATAAATTTTTAAACTAAATAAAAAATGTAATTCAATTGATTCTCATAATTTCATTTGCTTACACTAGATACATATCTATAATGACAAAAAATACGGTATTTCTCACAGGCTCTCAAGTAGTAATTCGAATGAAGACTACTGCAAGGAAACAAACATCTTAACATATGTACAAAACATAAAAAGCAATTAGTTAATTGCTTTTGCAAATATTTATTTTAAAACGAAATGTCTAAACTTAAATGTAACACATAAATGTACATATTATAAACATAAACTACAAAATACTGGTAACTAAATTCGTTAAACAAGTATTTTAAACGAGATACAAAAACTGACCAAATAAATACCCTACAACTTTATTAAACATTCATTTAAAATTAACCAATGTATTAAATTTAAATTTATGTAATTACAAATATATCAGCATACAGAACAGAATTTTATATTTAATAAACTTAATAAAAATATAACAGACTTTCAAACAAAACTAATAACCATATTAAAAACGTAATAACTATAATTTCCCTACAAAATTTGTTTACCCAACTAATATTAAATTTGCACCAAATGAAATAAAAACAGAATATTGCAACAAAACAAATTTCAGTATAGCTAATGAGTACACCATCAAAAATATATTAGTTGGAACAATAAATTCAATTAATAAAATTGATGTTCAAAGCAACATGTAATTAATAGGCTGAACCTTTGTCAGAAGTAACAAAATAAATTAAAAACTTAATTTAAATATATGCAAATTCAATGACAAAGACAATGTGCTAATCCAAGATATAAAAAATTAACAAATAATCACAGTACAATTACTAAAGAAGATAAAAGTAATGCTGCAGTAATTATAAATGTTTATTGTGATCATTAAAAATGGTTTGTGTATTTTTAATTATATTAGTAATTTAGGTTTAATATAACCAATCAAAAATTAGAACAAAAACAATAAAATTTATTAGTAAAAATAAATCCATTAATAGGGTACCCGGTAAGGTCTATCTTTTACATGTAAAATTAGTAAATTTAGTGCACACTTTTCTAAAAACCTACTGGAGATAACTGAATGAAATTTTTACCGTGTATTCTTTGCATCTTATAGTACTCTTTAACACAGGGATTTTGTTATTTGACTTTTTTTTACAAAAATATCATTTTTTCTTTGAATGTTACTTTTTTGTTTATAAAATGTATTGATTAAAAATTTCTAAACACAAAATTTATGGCTCGATCAAAAAATCCTTGTGTTAAAGTGTGCATCAGGTGGTAAGGAAAACATGATGAAAATTTCATCCTGTTATCTTAATTAGTTTTTGAAAAAAGTGTGCACCAATTTGAAAAAACACAGGTTTTGGCAAACCGCAATAGACAATTAGGAAGCTTATAATAGCATAAAACATGGAATAAGCACTTCATTTTTTATTTAAAACATCCCAGCTCCATAATTGGATTGTCTGGATCTTCTTTTTTATCTTCTAACCTTTTTTTTGGCCTGCCTCTTTGCTTGCCTTGCTTTTTTTTTCATCTCCGCAGTGGCTTGTAGGGAGTTTCACAGCCTTTCCTTGTCAGTCGCTTTCATCGATTCAGTTGTATTCTTTCCGACATCTATTCCTAACTTACTTAAAACTTTACACTTAGTAATCTGTCCACAATTGAATGTATATACAGCTTCATACACTCCAAAGTGTAGGGTTTTGATTCTAACAAAGCCAACCTTTGGCAGTCTTGCCCAAATCACACTATTCACACTTTCATTTGGATTCTGCGTTTGTTTATGCAAACACTTTTTTAGTAGCTCTGTTTCAGATAGGCTTTTGACAACTGGCTTGATGAATTCCATAATAGCTTCTGGAATACTGTTTTTGTGGTTGTAGGTTTCACCTGTTTCTATGGCTTTTTGATACTTACACCAACTTTCTTTCCCTTAAAGTTACACTGTAAGTTTTCATGTACATTCCCGTATAAATCATTTTTTTTCACTACTTTATAGCAACCAAAATGCCACATATTATATATCAAAATGTTCAGAATGAAACACTCTATAATTTAATAGAAAAAAACAGAAAATGTGAATTTTTTGATTTTTTGCCTACTGGGTACCCTTTCAAATAAAGACTCTACTAATAAATATCAAACCTAAATTATTAATATAATTAAAAATAACAAACAATTTTTAATGATAAAAATAAACATTTTTTATATTTTACAGTAATATTATGCTAATAAAATTATACAAAAACAATAAACCTCTGAGACTACTAACAAATTCTAGAAACTAGAATTTAATACTAAACTAATTAATACTCTAAAAAGTATTAAAAATTGAATAGACTATTTAAATAACATTCATTTTACTGAAAACACTGATAAATATGTAGATATACCAAACATAAAATATATATGGCATTTTTGTCATTCTCATGTGCATCCCTAGTGAGTGAGTGCATGTGAGCAGGAGTAAATTAAGTGAATAACTCCATTATTTATTAACATATCAAAATGAAATTTTCTATGAAAGAAAGTATACATCACATTGAACACTACAGTTGTCTAGTGTCCATGTGATGAATTCAACATACTTTAATATGTTTTTTATACAATTCTATATATTGAATATTTAATACTGAAATTTTATTTTAATGAGGTCATAAAATTTGCAGATAATAATCAGATATAATGCTGCAGTATAATAATATTAATAATAATGGAGTTTTGTGCAAAGTCTTACCAATGCTTCAATTGTCAATCTTTTTCTATTATGTAGAAAGCTGTTGTATACTAGAGAACCCCTAACTCACATTCAAAGTGATATTATGAATATTGATTGATGTTATTAAAACTATTTTGTCAGTAGAATAATATATAGATTAGAATAGTTCGTACATTATGTTACTTATGTGGTTTGGTTAAATGTTTTATGTTTGGAAGAAAATTTTGCGTTTAGTTAATAAAAAATTGTTTTTGTTATTAAAAAGAATACATTTTTTTTAAACCCAGTTGGGGTGAATGAGTAGAATATCCATATAAAATAGTACTGGGACTCTGAGCATATGATAGGATGTTGAATGAAAATTTGTATAAGGAAAGACATTCCATTTGCATAAGGTTTGGACATTCCATGTAAGTAATGACAGACATGTTCAGATTGTTAGTTTTAAGTACTTTTATGCAGTAAATAAACTGTTAGTACTGTGAAATGGTGCAAAAAGATGCATAGGTGTGCAGTGAGTGCATGTGTACGAGAACATGCAATTATTTTATGGGATAATACGTATTAAAAAAACAAATTAAGTAAAATAACTTTCATTACAAATTGAGTTTTGAGATGAGACTTGTACCATAATATGCCTAATGAAAAGACCTATTGAATGTCAGTAATTGTTAGTAATTTACAGAAGTGAATATAAGAGCTATTTAACAAAGAAAGTTTTATGGCCCATTAGATAAGTCATAAAATTATACTGGTCTTCAAACAATCTTATGCAAGAATAATTTTATCTCGGCTTCAGACGCAGAGAAGACTTACGAATTAACTAATGAACATATGAGAAATAGGGGAAATTTTCATTTGAATTTTCTTTTCTTCTCAGACAGTCTCTTGGTGAACTCGAAAACGTGTGGATATATTGTTCTAGTTTAGACACTAGATTCATTTTGTTTTAATTGTCTCCAAGTCACGTTACTAAATATTTAGAATTAATATTAGGCAATTACCTGTATTAACTTCCGTCTTGTGACTTATTTGGTTTTTTCTTAAAACCTTAAAACGACGCGTTTCGAGAATAAATTAAGTACAGGTTTCAATACTATAAAAACATCAAATTCACCCAAAAGGGGTCGTCAACTAGTTAAAACACAAAAACACCACACATAATTTAACACCAACACAGTCACGGCACAGTCCGATGCGCATCGTCTCGTTGCCAACGACCAACTGTTGCACTTTGTCTTATATGACCATTATCATTGCCCGCTGACCCATCGATATCGATGGCCGTGTTGTACAGCAGATTCGATCGGAACGAAACTTTGTCATTAAGTAGCTGGTCCGTTTGTAACTTAGAAGCCCTGTATATCTCATATTCCTCCACAGCGTTCATGTATGCACCCTTTTTACAATTATGAAGCAGTTTAAAGTTTGTGTGGAAGTCTGAGTACTTATGATTATACAGCATTAAATGCTGAGCATAACTGGATCTAGTTTTCGAGATACCACTTTTGGGCAGGTGTTCTTTAAAACGTTCGGCTGACGGCCTGCCTGTTTGTCCTATATAGAATTTGTCACAGTCATCTCATTCAAGCTTGTACACTCCAGTTTTCTCTTCAGCCGGGATATGAGTTCTTTGTCCCAAACGTTATTTGATGTTATTTGTGGTTTTAAAGGCCACTGTTATTTTACGTTTTTTCAGCTCATTCTTTACAACGACTGGTAGTACATTCGTGTACTCAGTTACTATAAACTTAGTATCTTCTTTAGATGGGCCGGTTAATCTGCTTTTACTATTGATTTTTACCGAGTGTTTTCTTATAAGCTTGTCTACGATTCCACTGTTATACCCATTAGCGATAGCTATACTTTTGATTATATTAGTCTCTTCCACTAACAGTGGCCTTTAAAACCACAAATAACATCAAAAAACGTTTGGGACAAAGAACTCATATCCCGGCTGAAGAGAAAACTGGAGTGTACAAGCTTGAATGTGATGACTGTGACAAATTCTATACAGGACAAACGGGCAGGCCGTCAGCCGAACGTTTTAAAGAACACCTGCCCAAAAGTGATATCTCGAAAACTAGATCCAGTTACGCTCAGCATTTAATGCTGTATAATCATAAGTACTCAGACTTCCACACAAACTTTAAACTGCTTCATAATTGTAAAAAGGGTGCATACATGAACGCTGTGGAGGAATATGAGATATACAGGGCTTCTAAGTTACAAACGGACCAGCTACTTAATGACAAAGTTTCGTTCCGATCGAATCTGCTGTACAACACGGCCATCGATATCGATGGGTCAGCGGGCAATGATAACGGTCATATAAGACAAAGTGCAACAGTTGGTCGTTAAATTATGTGTGGTGTTTTTGTGTTTGTGTGTTTTAACTAGTTGCCGACCCCTTTTGGGTGAATTTGATGTTTTTATAGTATTGAAACCTGATGATGAGAATTTATTCTCGAAACGCGTCGCTTTAAGGTTTTAAGAAAAAACCAAATAAGTCACAAGACGGAAGTTAACACAGGTAATTGCCTAATATTAATTCTAAATATTTAGACACTAGGTCTATTAAGACATACAAACACAAGTTTAAAACGTCGCTAACTTTTTCTGGATTCCACTTTTGAAAATGTAGCATGGTGTTATCTTGCCAGTACAAAAATATCATAACAAAGAAAACTTAACTCATTCGCACAGAAATCTGTAACGTGAGTTCCCATGTGCTGACATAATAATCATGGGTGCATAAATTTATTTATCACATACATGTATCAGTTCTTATATCAGTATGAACATGTAGTGAGTAGGAACATCAGATAATGTTTTGGGACAAAATCTGAATTCAAATTACAAATTATTGACTATAAGTAAACTTTCTAGACAATAATATGAAATTAAACAGTTATAAAATAATTTCATTTTTGTTACAGAGTGTAGCCGAGTGCTAACAATTGCATTTCAGAAACATAAAAATCGGTTTTAAAAAATAAATCACATTTGGATTTCAATGAACACTGGCCACTTTTGAGAGCCAAAACTGTACAACTATGCAAACATACATAACAGGGAAAGCATGAATTCATTTGAAATTGTAAAAAGTAAAAAAAATGTACCAAACATAACAGAAGTATCAATAATGAACAAACTGATTACTATGGCCTGTTTGTTACAAGCTATTTATTGTATGCTTTAATTTGAGTTTTTATGTAGATTTGTTGTATTTCAAATATACCTGGGTTTTTCTAGTTGCTTGACCTTTTTATCTGCTTTACCCCTCCAACACCTCTCACATCACCTACTCCAATAATACATGTTCACACGAAAACGTTTATTACCAGTATACTTAATTACATGAACTTTGAGAACAGCCTTGCTGGTTGATACAATTGTCATAGGTGTAAAACTAAATTAATTTTATGAAACTACCAAGTGCATTTTATAATTTCTTATCATTTTACAGTGTTTCACCTTCATCTACAAAATATCAGTTAATAATAACTTTCTAGACAACAGAATTTTGATAGAAAATATAACACTTGATTTTTCTTAGATGTGTGTAACATTACATTAGAGTCTGAAGTGAATGTTTATAGTAAATGTTGACATCTTCTGTATCTTCTCACATAATTTTTTTTTTCATTACAAGCAGTACTTTATGTTGTAATTTTTCTTGGTTATAATATATAGGACAGAATTCAAAGCATTTTTTTAATTGACTGCCTACTTATTCTAAATTGTGATTATAAATCTAATGATTTAGAACTTTCTTTTAAGCTCTCTATAGAAACCTCTTCATCAAAAGACTCTAGTGTTTCAGTTTTTGCTGAGCCACCTGCAGCAGGTTGTGAAGCAGATTCAAGTTCAAGATTTGAGCTATCATCATGATCAGCTGTGTAGACTGTATCATGTGTATCTGTACTCAAGTCATCAACACTTTTTTGAGACAGTGATGCTTTAATCTGACTTAACGTTGCTATGTCTTTCATTGTTGCAGGTTCTTTGCTTGATGGTAGTACACTTACTTTAGAACCAAGTTTACTTAAGCTAATCCCAGGTTTGCTCAGTACTGGTTCTGTCCACATATTCGCAGTTCCTATTTCTGATTCATATGTTCCCATTAATTTGTCCTTGGTCTCTGCAACTAGTAAAGCAGCATCTACGTCAATATCTTCTTCCTTTATATTTAAAATACCCACACTTGTTATTCTTTCAAGAAGGTCTAAAATCTTTTTCTTATCAATTATTTGTTTTCCTGATTCCCCTTCCAATTCTATTTCTTCATCTTTTTCTTCTAAAACTGGTTCTTCAAATTTACTTATAATTTCACTAGCTTTGTCTGGATGAACCTTCTTGTCTTTAAATCTTCGACAAGGGTTAACAGTATCCCAGTGTACATCATAATCTTCTCCATACATGTTTTTCAGCCATTCAATTTTTTCTTCTCTTCTTTTTACTCGTTTGTGTTTGTATCTTTCTCTGTGACTTCTTCTAACATGAATTTTATAACCTTCCTGTATCAGTTCTTCTGCAAGCTTTTTTCTGAGCCATCTGTAATGGAAACAAAGTAATAATTTATAATTTCATGTACTGATACTTTATTATTAATAAAAATGGATTTTAACTGAATATTTGCACATAAAAATAATTTAAAAATTATTAGAGATTACAAAAATTACAAGAAATTACAAAAAAACTGGAAATACAAGAGATTTACTTGGTATTTACAATGAAAAATCTAGCCATTACCTAGAATCAAGCCAATTTCTTTCACAATGTTCAGAGTATTGAGATAGTCATGCAGTATAATACATGTGATATACGAGGGCTATCCAGAAAGTAACAGACGTTTTGAAATAAAAAATTTACAAAATGAAAAAACAAAATTGCATTATATACATTTGAAAGGTACACTCTTAAGCTATTTTTCTACATAATCACCATTCAAATTAAGGCACTTATCATACCGTGGCACAAGTTTTTCAATACCGTCTCTGTAGAAATCTGCCGCCTGCGATTTCAACCACTGGTTTACACCGGCATGCAGTTCGGCGTCAGTATCAAAGCGTTGTGTAGCGAGCCATGTCTTCATCGCTGGGAAGAGGTGATAGTCGCTCGGCGCCAAATCCGGGCTGTATGGTGGATGATCGAACACCTCCCATCCAAAACCGTCGAAGAGCTCTCGGGTACGATTGGCCGTGTGTGGACGTGCGTTGTCGTGAAAAAACAAAACCTTCGCACTAAGTTTTCCCCGACGCTTGTTTTGTATCGCGCGCCTTAACTTTCTCAGTGTTTCACAATACCTCTCTGAGTTAATTGTTGTGTCACGTTCAAGAAAATCAACGAGAATCACTACTTCAGAGTCCCAAAACACAGTAGCCATGATCTTTCTTGCTGACAGCGTTTGCAAACACTTCCTTGGTTTCTTGGGAGAATTTGTGTGTCCCCATTCCATCGACTGCCTTTTTGTTTCACTATTGACATGCTTCACCCAAGTCTCGTCCCCAGTTACGATACGATCGATAACTTTGTTACCATTTTTATCGTAATCTTCGAGGAAAGTTAGTGCTGCAGCCAGTCTCTGTTTTTTGTGGTCTTCCATTAGGATTTTCGGAATCCACCTAGCACAAAATTTGTGGTAACCAAGCTTTTCCGCCACAATTTCATGCACCAAACTCCGTGAAATTTGGGGAAAATGTTTTGAAAGTTCCGTAATCGTGAAACGACAATCTTCACGAATTTTGTCGTTGATTTTCATCACCAGTTCATCAGTCACAAGGCTAGGTCTACCACTGCGGTCCTCATTGTGAACACTGGTATGGCCATTTTTAAAATCAATGCACCATTGCCTCACTCGACTGTCACTCATTATTCCTTTTCCGTACACATCACAAAGTTGGCGATAAATTTCAATTGGTTTGTGATTTTTTGCCAACAAAAACCTAATCACAGAACGCACCTCACAAGTGGCGGGATTTTCTATTGCAGCGCACATTTTAACACGTCACAGAGAGCAAAGTAAGAGGGGCACAGACCGCACGCTACCACAGCTGGATCCGTACTGAGTGTAGGAACGTTCTGACACCAAGATGGCGGCTCTATCGCCGCCCACCGCCGCGGTCGGTCAAAACGTATGTTACTTTGTGGATAGCCCTCGTATGTATATCAGAATGTTCTGAGCGCTGCAGCACTGCATTGTTGTACTTTTTAAAAGCAGTGAGAGTAACTGAGTACCCAATAATTTGGCACAGCTCTTATTAGTTTTGTGCTAAAATACTGATTAATTTCTAAAACTGAGAGCACCTTATTCCCAATGTAAACAATCTCAATATCACCTTTCAGGTAAAATCAGATAGCATGAGTTGTTAAAAAATAATTGTAATTAGTAATTGCAACTGAATTACTGGTATTCTCGATAAACGACAATCCAGAAATATCACCTGGAATGGTTGCAACATCTGGACAGAATTGAGGTTAGAGAGCTACCTAAAGTAGCGTATAGGTATAAACCCTTTGGAACAAGGAATGTAGGAAGGCAAAGAAGCAAGATGGTGAGATATACTGTGAAGACAGAACAGGCAATGTGCCTACTCCATGAAGTGAAGAAGAAGAAATAATTGCAATATAGGTCATAAATGGAAGCTAACTTGATAAATATCTTTTCAAATTGATAGGATAACTTTTTTTAGAGCTTCAAGATAATCTTAAATAGAATGTGATGAGTGGGTTGAGGAGGTTGTTGTTTAATTTAAGGGGGGATATGAAGGGTTATAAGGACCACATGGCTAGGTTTGCACCCCACCCTATGGCTGTTAAGGGTAGCTATACCTGGGTATAAACTGTCAGGAATATTACTAGTTCCTCAGGTGGGGACCCTGAGAAGTATAGTTAGTATCCAAGTCTTGTGAAAATTTTCTTTCTATATTTTCAGTTTTCATAAATAATTTGTTATTAAAATCTACATTGTCACTATACACAATAAATTAATATAATATTAAGGTTATTATAAACACTTTCCTGGCTATCAGGCTATGGTCCTATTCTAGAAACTGCAAACGTTTCAACCATTCCATTGGTGGCCATCTTCAGTCCTGGAAAGACTGAAAAGTACTGACAACAGTCTCCATCAGTAAAACCACAGTCCAGTGACTCACAATAAAGACCCCACATATATAACTTTTAGAGTCTGCACCATATAGTCGCAGACCACCTCCAGCCAATCAGAAGAAGTCACGATGCTACAGGTTTGCCATGGCATGAGTCCAAATAATACTTAATAACAGGCTTTCACCCCGCCAACTCATTGCGATTGCAGCATGCAAGCAAGGGAAGTAAGTGCTCACTGAGGACAGGAGCCTCATCTCTTCAAAGAGGATGCAATGGTTGGCATGCGAAGCTACAGTAGACTTCTCCAGCTGTCTCAGATGACAGCAGTGGCTGTGTTCACCAATGCAGGTGCAGACACTGCACTTTGTAGTACCGATGTACAACTGGGTGCACAAGCAGGGCATGCTGTACGCCCTTCATGACAAAAGAAGATGCCTGATGTCTTTCACCGGTCTCAGGAACTGATGGATCTTCCTGGTTGACTTGAAGATAGGGCTAATGCGGCGCTGGCTCAGCAACTTGCCAATACGATCTGTCACCCCATGGATGTAGGGCAACACAGTGAAGCCAATATTCTCCTGGGATACCAACTTCACTGGCCTGGCTGTTCTTCTTGGCCGGACTGAACATCTCACCTCCTGGACGGACTACCTGTTTGCCTCCAGTGCTTGCTCGAGATACCAGGGATCACAGATCCTCTTTCTCCGGTCCCCAAGGTCTTCAAGACTGCCCACTTCTGTCTAGGATGGTGATTGGATAGCTTATTGCGATATCTGTTGGTATGTATTGGCTTCCTGTACACCTTATGGCCCAGGCTGCCACTGGCCCATCTAAGGACCAAGATTCAAGGAACATCCAGCTGATTGTCCGCTTCTCTCTCCATGGTGAACTAGATCTGCAGGCAAACACTGTGGAGGTGTGCCAGAAACCATCCAAGTTCCTCCTCCTCGTCGTGGCTCCAGACAATAAAGGTATCATCCATGTAGTGGAACCAGCATCTTGACTTCAGTGGGGCAGATGAAATGGTCTGCTGCTCAAAATTGTCCATGTAGAAGTTGGCCACTACAAGACTGAGAGGACTACCCATGGCAACATGATCAACCATCTAATAGAACTCGCCACTGTACTAGAAGTACTTCGTCATGAAGACATGCCGGAAATTGTCTGCCAGGAACAGAGTTGTGATGTGGCCGAGGACATCCTGTATGGACACCATCGTGAACAAGACAGTGTTGAAGCTCACCATCAGTTCACCAGGTTGCAGTACTAACCTGCCAAGCTTCTCTAGGAAATGTCAGGAGTCCCACACATACAACTCTGTCTGCCTGATGTATTGCTGGAGTAGTTCGGTGATATGGTTAGCCAAGTTGTAGGTAGGTGAGCCTATGGCGCTGATGATCAGGCTTATGTATCTTAGGAAGTCCATATAACCTGGGAGGCAGTGCTTCTACGACATCCACAATGAACCGGAGGGGTGAGGGGTGAAAGCCTATTATTAAGAACTATTTGGACTCATGCCATGGTGAACCTATAGCATCGTGCCTTCATCTGATTGGCTGGAGGTAAGTCTGTAACTACATGGTTACTGCAAAGTTTTATATATATATATATATATTTATTGTAATAAATAGTTTACAAGTATGTGAGTGTGTGTACTGGGGTTCAATCCAGCCCCAAGTTTGGTTTGCGCCAATTTGTATTAAATAGCGTATGTATGGACGTATATTATATTATATGCTGCACGCTGGAAACGTCAAATTGTAATGAATAACTTTATAAGGGAGTCCTTCTTATTTCAGCCCCACATTGTAGTCGTCAATTTGTAACTATCTATCGCTGTTACTATTTTTAATCAATCTGTAAATCTGTTAATTCACAGTTGTTATTAATGAATATATCTTTCGGTTGTGACCGATGAAACCTCCTGAAAATATGTTATTAGACAAATATAATTATAATAATTTTTTTTTTTTTTTTTTTTTTTTACTTATAATCGTACTACGATATAGATCTAACTTAATATTCAGTAGTTGGATAATATTAACGATATGTATCGTGTATTAACTGAATGTAATGAATATTCTTGTCAACCCTAGTCCCTCGACGTTAGGAAATTCTATTCAAAGTTTGCACTGAAAACATGCTAGTTCCGCGATCTCCCGTTCCACCAGCTGTAAGTATTTAGCGCTGCCACTTGTAATAAGCGTACTTATAGGTTAGTTGTTCATCGGGTTTGAATAAACCTCTTATTGTAAATTATTACAACCACTACTTATAGTATCTATTCTGCAATAACTTCAAATATTATCTCATACAATCAAGATCCTTTATTAATTTTATCTATTAATTCACAGTACCCGTTATTTCCAAAATAACAATATAATCAAATCGATCACACAAAAATATATCGATTATCAATCAATCCAATTCCATAGACTTATACAAATGAAAAATAATAATAAATAGTTCTTATCCCAGGGTTCGTAAAGTTCTTGGAACCATTAGTAAGGCCAGGTAAAATGCATAATTAAGGTTACTCAAGTATTACAAAACAAAATTATTTACTCTAAATATAGTGAGATTAAAATAGGTTGTTTTTTGTTACTGAGTCGACGAAAGCTTCGACTGGCTGTGGACGTCTGTAAACAGTTGACAAGGCTCAGCTTAACTCATCTTCATCCAGTAAAAGTGTTCTGCCTTTAATAAAACTGATTGTGGAGAGTAATGGGAAGCTCTCAGGAATTCTTCGGACTTCTGATCTTCTTCTATGATCTTGATAATTCTCGGTCCCGGTGAAATGAAAATAGGATCCCAGCTTCTTCTGCTGCCAGTGAAGGTTAACTCTGCCAAACTAGGTCTTCTTGAATTTTCAATAATTCCGTTAGTTCGGGCTTTAATTCTCTTAACTGATCTTCTGTTTATAGAATGAATTGGTTTAATACCGAATCCAGCGGAATTATTTGGTGAATGAGGTGAGAGGTTTTCAATTCTTTTTAAATGTATTCAGTTACAATTTGGAAGGTTATTTAATTTTATTACTCATTGGTATTATGATAAAAGTATGTTTTAAAGAGGTTTTTTTTAATTTTAATTCATTTTTCTTCCGAATTTATTATTCAATTTTTGTTAAATGTATCTGCCCATCTCAACCTAATAGCTTGTAACAATCAGAACAAATGAATCAAATAAACAACTCATGTCCATTTCAGTTGCCTTAACAACCATGTTTACTAGATATCCTTGAGCCGGCATTATAGAATATTACTACACTTTTCCAATAAAATACTCCATGCTTGGATTAATATTAAATTACCTAAAATTCTCCCCTAACCTTCCTTCTTAAACAGTAAATGTTTTACCATAGTTTCGTTGGACTGGACTTCTTAAAAAGGTATTAATTTCCTTTCACAAATATGGAATTTAGGCCTATAGCTTTTCTTACAACCGTTTTAACATTATTTGGTTTTTTTAACTTAATTTTCTTTTACCTGACCTACTGTACAATTAATTATTGGTTAATATTTAATTACATTGATTTTAATTTTCTGGTGGTTACTTTATTACATCAATTAACTGGTTCTGGAACCCTTCATTAGTTTATAATATAATTGTCCAAACTACTTGTCAAACATTAAACACTGATCGCCCTCCTGGCCAAGTTTACAAACATTAATTAAAACAACAGTATTATTCAACTTTAGACAATACTTAGAACTTAGTATAATGCCTAACACTGGTAACTATACTTGATTGTCTAAAGACAAATTTAACATAAATACAACCATAATCTTTGATGAAGTATTACTATTAAACAACATCAGTTCATTTCTACCATACTCAAAATATAACATAAATATTCTGTAAACCTCAACATGTTACAGTATAAAAACAAGCATTTTATTATATTTAACTATTCATTGGTCTGGTTTTTTATATTTAACATTAGTCATTGCCTCTTTTAACTTGAGGTACTTCTCAGGTACATTAACTACTGAGCAACCTTAATTCAGGGTATGGTCCTTGACCATGTTTCATTCAATTTTTTATGTAACGTTGGGGACCTCAACTCTGTTACGTTACATAACACCCCCCCCTTCGAAAGAAGTTTATTTTGTATAAACAAAGTTTAGTAAGAAATAAACGCACAACTTGTATATGACCAATTGGTTCCCCTATTCATAATACTTTTTATTTCAGAATTATCCGTGGTATTACTATTATCTCTTTGTTCCTTCTTAAAATCAATTATTTCCCAAGTTTAAATCTTATTTCTATAATCATTCTTGTGACATTCTTTATTAATTATACATTTTGGATCTGGTTTTATTTATTTATCTATATTTATTTGTGAGTTTTCCCTCTAATATTTAATTTTCCTAAACCTCCCTAACATTATAACTGGAATCGAATCGGTGGTGCTATATCGGCTAACCAATTACCGTCGTCCGTTACATACCTTCTGGGGTCAGAGGAACATCATCTCTGCCCAATTAAATGATTGCTGGAATATTCTACAGTCAATCTTCATTAATAAACCTCGCAAGGTAGTCATCATGTGACCTTCAACAAAATCATTTATAATAATAATACTCTAGGGATTATTCACTGTACTTTAACTCAGATCATATTATTTCTTCATATTAATTCTTCTTTCTATTATACACTTCTCCTCTCCAATACTTGGCTATTTTATTGACATTTATTAATTGGCTTTCTTACGGATAATTCTTAAATATTTGTTTTTTCTTTTCTTGTGATCCTTTTGACGGTTCCATTTTGGCTTCTTCATTCTCTTATCTTCCTTGGCTCATATTCCTTTATTACCAATACAGCTGGTTATGAGATTTTGGTTAGTATTATACATTACATCAGGTAATTATATTCTTCTGGCACAATCATTATTATTCCTTTTACATTCTAAATTACATTTCTCACTATTATATTACATCAGATAAACTCATTTTGTTTTTTGGTTTTGATGATTTTTATTAGGTTTAATCAGTGTTATTTTTTTTCTTTTATATTAGTTTAAAGTAATTTCTTCTGAATGATATAGTAAGGTGTTCTTACTTATTTTTTGAATTGGTTGTTTTTATTAAATCACATTGTTCCTGAATAAATTAAATAAGTTGTCCTTACGTCTTTTAGAATTTGGTTGTTTTTATTGTTTCTTCATTATATTCCTTGGATTTGCTTGATCCTGTATCCATAAAATCCGTCCCTTTTCTTTATATTCTGTTTGGAATCTGTTTATCCGTGGTCCATTATTTCCTCTGTACTGATTGTTCGGATTTCTCTAGTGTATAGAGATATTTCTGTCCTTGTGACATCTCTCATTATTATGCAGTTCTTGCATCTTGTCGCTATAAAATTGTCATTTATGTTCAAGTTCACCATCGCCTTTTGACCTGGTTCTTCTGTACTGTTTCTTAATTGTTCTAATGGTTCATACATAAATTCCATAAGTCCTCCATGCGCCTCGGTTAGTTTTGGCCTTTTCGGTCCTTCTAGTCCATCTGGGAATTCAAGTGTGGTTAGTTTAAAGTTTCTCACTTGCCTTGCTTCTCTGTTTTCCGTAATTGGTATATTATGTAGCTGAACCAATCCCCTTTTAATCATTTCCAATCCTTCCCGTGTATTTATTAATTTCTTTTTACACATTTGTCTTATTCTCACTGTCTTCATTTCATCATGAACCCGTTCTATTCTTCCGGTTATATATATTGGTATCTCGTTAAATTTTTCTTGGGTCTTCGCTTGTACGTTTCCTATTTGAGTAATTTTGGTCTCTACTTCCACTCTGTGTTCTATGATGGTTTCATCTGTCCTTTCCAGACCCACCTTAATTTCAGTTATTTTCTGTCTTACTTCCACTTCATAGCTATCAACTCCTTTGCTCTGTGTTTCATTGACAATTATAATACTTCCATTGATGACTTCCCTCAACGCTAGGCCTTGTTCATTGATGATTTGCCGCAACTCCTTATTACGGTTTTCAATTTTCTCATCCATTTGTTTGGTATTCTCCAGAATCTGCCTTAAGCTCTCATCGTTTCTATCAAACCTTTCATTGATTTGGTTTAAGCTTTCATTTATCAGCCGGTTATTCTCATCATTTTCCTCTTTATTTTTATCAAACTTCTCATTCATTAGTTTGATTAAATTCTCACTCAAAATTTCGTTTTGTTTCTTTGAGTTTTCATTAATACTGTCTATTTTATTTTCCAGCTTTTCTGAATTTTCGTCAAATTTTTTATTTAATTCTTCCTTCTGTTTCCTGGAATCTTCCTTAATACTGTCTATTTTTTCATTAGTTTGTTTATTCTGTTCCTTAATGCTGTCCATTTTCCCCATCATTAGCCTCATCATTTCTTGTCAATCTGGTTCTCTTCTGGCTTCCACTTTATCTGGTTGGTCCCCTTGGGCATCCTCTTCAACTATTTCCTTCTCTGTGATAATTGCTTCAGTTTCTTCTTTATCACCCATTGTTTGTTCCATTTCACTGTCCGTGAATGTTTCTATCTCTCGTTCCTGTCCACCTTCTTCCTTCTCCTTCTCTTCTGCCCCCTTCTTCGATCTGCCTCTGGTATTATGCATTCCTGTGCCTCTAATGGTTGCCTGCTCAAGTTAAGTAACAATTAATATGATTTTTTACTTAACTAAAGCCCACTCGTTGAGCACCAATTTGTAATAAATCTAGTTCTCGGGATCAATAAGATTTATTTTAGGTTTCGGGGTTTGATCAAGCTCCACTTTGGTTTGCGCCAATTTGTAATAAATAGCGTATGTATGGACGTATATTATATTATATGCTGCACGCTGGAAACGTCAAATTGTAATGAATAACTTTATAAGGGAGTCCTTCTTATTTCAGCCGCACGTTGTAGTTGTCAATTTGTAACTATCTACTGATGTTACTATTTTTAATCAATCTGTAAATCTGTTAATTCACTGTTGTTATTAATGAATATATCTTTCGGTTGTGACCGATGAAACCTCCTGAAAATATGTTATTAGACAAATATAATTATAATGATTTTTTTTTTTTTTACTTATAATCGTACTACGATATAGATCTAACTTAATATTCAGTAGTTGGATAATATTAACGATATGTATCGTGTATTAACTGAATGTAATGAATATTCTTGTCAACCCTAGTCCCTCGACGTTAGGAAATTCTATTCAAAGTTTGCACTGAAAACACGCTAGTTCCGCGATCTCCCGTTCCACCAGCTGTAAGTATTTAGCGCTGCCACTTGTAATAAGCGTACTTATAGGTTAGTTGTTCATCGGGTTTGAATAAACCTCTTATTGTAAATTATTACAACCACTACTTATAGTATCTATTCTGCAATAACTTCAAATATTATCTCATACAATCAAGATCCTTTATTAATTTTATCTATTAATTCACAGTACCCGTTATTTCCAAAATAACAATATAATCAAATCGATCACACAAAAATATATCGATTATCAATCAATCCAATTCCATAGACTTATACAAATGAAAAATAATAATAAATAGTTCTTATCCCAGGGTTCGTAAAGTTCTTGGAACCATTAGTAAGGCCAGGTAAAATGCATAATTAAGGTTACTCAAGTATTACAAAACAAAATTATTTACTCTAAATATAGTGAGATTAAAATAGGTTGTTTTTTGTTACCGAGTCGACGAAAGCTTCGACTGGCTGTGGACGTCTGTAAACAGTTGACAAGGCTCAGCTTAACTCATCTTCATCCAGTAAAAGTGTTCTGCCTTTAATAAAATTGATTGTGGAGAGTAATGGGAAGCTCTCAGGAATTCTTCGGACTTCTGATCTTCTTCTATGATCTTGATAATTCTCGGTCCCGGTGAAATGAAAATAGGATCCCAGCTTCTTCTGCTGCCAGTGAAGGTTAACTCTGCCAAACTAGGTCTTCTTGAATTTTCAATAATTCCGTTAGTTCGGGCTTTAATTCTCTTAACTGATCTTCTGTTTATAGAATGAATTGGTTTAATACCGAATCCAGCGGAATTATTTGGTGAATGAGGTGAGAGGTTTTCAATTCTTTTTAAATGTATTCAGTTACAATTTGGAAGGTTATTTAATTTTATTACTCATTGGTATTATGATAAAAGTATGTTTTAAAGAGGTTTTTTTTTAATTTTAATTCATTTTTCTTCCGAATTTATTATTCAATTTTTGTTAAATGTATCTGCCCATCTCAACCTAATAGCTTGTAACAATCAGAACGAATGAATCAAATAAACAACTCATGTCCATTTCAGTTGCCTTAACAACCACGTTTACTAGATATCCTTGAGCCGGCATTATAGAATATTACTACTCTTTTCCAATAAAATACTCCATGCTTGGATTAATATTAAATTACCTAAAATTCTCCCCTAACCTTCCTTCTTAAACAGTAAATGTTTTACCATAGTTTCGTTGGACTGGACTTCTTAAAAAGGTATTAATTTCCTTTCACAAATATGGAATTTAGGCCTATAGCTTTTCTTACAACCGTTATAACATTATTTGGTTTTTTTAACTTATTTTTCTTTTACCTGACCTACTGTACAATTAATTATTGGTTAATATTTTATTACATTAATTTTAATTTTCTGGTGGTTACTTTATTACATCAATTAACTGGTTCTGGAACCCTTCATTAGTTTATAATATAATTGTCCAAACTACTTGTCAAACATTAAACACTGATCGCCCTCCTGGCCAAGTTTACAAACATTAATTAAAACAACAGTATTATTCAACTTTAGACAATACTTAGAACTTAGTATAATGCCTAACACTGGTAACTATACTTGATTGTCTAAAGACAAATTTAACATAAATACAACCATAATCTTTGATGAAGTATTACTATTAAACAACATCAGTTCATTTCTACCATACTCAAAATATAACATAAATATTCTGTAAACCTCAACATGTTACAGTATAAAAACAAGCATTTTATTATATTTAACTATTCATTGGTCTGGTTTTTTATATTTAACATTAGTCATTGCCTCTTTTAACTTGAGGTACTTCTCAGGTACATTAACTACTGAGCAACCTTAATTCAGGGTATGGTCCTTGACCATGTTTCATTCAATTTTTTATGTAACGTTGGGGACCTCAACTCTGTTACGTTACATAACACCCCCCCCCTTCGAAAGAAGTTTATTTTGTATAAACAAAGTTTAGTAAGAAATAAACGCACAACTTGTATCTGACCAATTGGTTCCCCTATTCATAATACTTTTTATTTCAGAATTATCCGTGGTATTACTATTATCTCTTCGTTCCTTCTTAAAATCAATTATTTCCCAAGTTTAAATCTTATTTCTATAATCATTCTTGTGACATTCTTTATTAATTATACATTTTGGATCTGGTTTTATTTATTTATCTATATTTATTTGTGAGTTTTCCCTCTAATATTTAATTTTCCTAAACCTCCCTAACATTATAACTGGAATCGAATCGGTGGTGCTATATCGGCTAACCAATTACCGTCGTCCGTTACATACCTTCTGGGATCAGAGGAACATCATCTCTGCCCAATTAAATGATTGCTGGAATATTCTACAGTCAATCTTCATTAATACACCTCGCAAGGTAGTCATCATGTGACCTTCAACAAAATCATTAATAATAATAATACTCTAGGGATTATTCACTGTACTTTAACTCAGATCATATTATTTCTTCATATTAATTCTTCCTTCTATTATACACTTCTCCTCTCCAATACTTGGCTATTTTATTGACATTTATTAATTGGCTTTCTTACGGATAATTCTTAAATATTTGTTTTTTCTTTTCTTGTGATCCTTTTGACGGTTCCATTTTGGCTTCTTCATTCTCTTATCTTCCTTGGCTCATATTCCTTTATTACCAATACAGCTGGTTATGAGATTTTGGTTAGTATTATACATTACATCAGGTAATTATATTCTTCTGGCACAATCATTATTATTCCTTTTACATTCTAAATTACATTTCTCACTATTATATTACATCAGATAAACTCATTTTGTTTTTTGGTTTTGATGATTTTTATTAGGTTTAATCAGTGTTATTTTTTTTCTTTTATATTAGTTTAAAGTAATTTCTTCTGAATGATATAGTAAGGTGTTCTTACTTATTTTTTGAATTTGGTTGTTTTTATTAAATCACATTGTTCCTGAATAAATTAAATAAGTTGTCCTTACGTCTTTTAGAATTTGGTTGTTTTTATTGTTTCTTCATTATATTCCTTGGATTTGCTTGATCCTGTATCCATAAAATCCGTCCCTTTTCTTTATATTCTGTTTGGAATCTGTTTATCCGTGGTCCATTATTTCCTCTGTACTGATTATTCGGATTTCTCTAGTGTATAGAGTTATTTCTGTCCTTGTGACATCTCTCATTATTATGCAGTTCTTGCATCTTGTCGCTATAAAATTGTCATTTATGTTCAAGTTCACCATCGCCTTTTGACCTGGTTCTTCTGTACTGTTTCTTAATTGTTCTAATGGTTCATACATAAATTCCATAAGTCCTCCATGCGCCTCGGTTAGTTTTGGCCTTTTCGGTCCTTCTAGTCCATCTGGGAATTCAAGTGTGGTTCGTTTAAAGTTTCTCACTTGCCTTGCTTCTCTGTTTTCCGTAATTGGTATATTATGTAGCTGAACCAATCCCCTTTTAATCATTTCCAATCCTTCCCGTGTATTTATTAATTTCTTTTTACACATTTGTCTTATTCTCACTGTCTTCATTTCATCATGAACCCGTTCTATTCTTCCGGTTATATTAATTGGTATCTCGTTAAATTTTTCTTGGGTCTTCGCTTGTACGTTTCCTATTTGAGTAATTTTGGTCTCTACTTCCACTCTGTGTTGTATGATGGTTTCATCTGTCCTTTCCAGACCCACCTTAATTTCAGTTATTTTCTGTCTTACTTCCACTTCATAGCTATCAACTCCTTTGCTCTGTGTTTCATTGACAATTATAATACTTCCATTGATGACTTCCCTCAATGCTAGGCCTTGTTCATTGATGATTTGCCGCAACTCCTTATTACGGTTTTCAATTTTCTCATCCATTTGTTTGGTATTCTTCAGAATCTGCCTTAAGCTCTCATCGTTTCTATCAAACCTTTCATTGATTTGGTTTAAGCTTTCATTTATCAGCCGGTTATTCTCATCATTTTCCTCTTTATTTTTATCAAACTTCTCATTCATTAGTTTGATTAAATTCTCACTCAAAATTTCGTTTTGTTTCTTTGAGTTTTCATTAATACTGTCTATTTTATTTTCCAGCTTTTCTGAATTTTCATTTATACTGTCTATTTTATTTTCCAGCTTTTCTGAATTTTCGTCAAATTTTTTATTTAATTCTTCCTTCTGTTTCCTGGAATTTTCCTTAATACTGTCTATTTTTTCATTAGTTTGTTTATTCTGTTCCTTAATGCTGTCCATTTTCCCCATCATTAGCCTCATCATTTCTTGTCAATCTGGTTCTCTTCTGGCTTCCACTTTATCTGGTTGGTCCCCTTGGGCATCCTCTTCAACTATTTCCTTCTCTGTGATAATTGCTTCAGTTTCTTCTTTATCACCCATTGTTTGTTCCATTTCACTGTCCGTGAATGTTTCGATCTCTCGTTCCTGTCCACCTTCTTCCTTCTCCTTCTCTTCTGCCCCCTTCTTCGATCTGCCTCTGGTATTATGCATTCCTGTGCCTCTAATGGTTGCCTGCTCAAGTTAAGTAACAATTAATATGATTTTTTACTTAACTAAAGCCCACTCGTTGAGCACCAATTTGTAATAAATCTAGTTCTCGGGATCAATAAGATTTATTTTAGGTTTCGGGGTTTGATCAAGCTCCACTTTGGTTTGCGCCAATTTGTAATAAATAGCGTATGTATGGACGTATATTATATTATATGCTGCACGCTGGAAACGTCAAATTGTAATGAATAACTTTATAAGGGAGTCCTTCTTATTTCAGCCCCACGTTGTAGTCGTCAATTTGTAACTATCTACCGATGTTACTATTTTTAATCAATCTGTAAATCTGTTAATTCACAGTTGTTATTAATGAATATATCTTTCGGTTGTGACCGATGAAACCTCCTGAAAATATGTTATTAGACAAATATAATTATAATAATTTTTTTTTTTTTACTTATAATCGTACTACGATATAGATCTAACTTAATATTCAGTAGTTGGATAATATTAACGATATGTATCGTGTATTAACTGAATGTAATGAATATTCTTGTCAACCCTAGTCCCTCGATGTTAGGAAATTCTATTCAAAGTTTGCACTGAAAACACGCTAGTTCCGCGATCTCCCGTTCCACCAGCTGTAAGTATTTAGCGCTGCCACTTGTAATAAGCGTACTTATAGGTTAGTTGTTCATCGGGTTTGAATAAACCTCTTATTGTAAATTATTACAACCACTACTTATAGTATCTATTCTGCAATAACTTCAAATATTATCTCATACAATCAAGATCCTTTATTAATTTTATCTATTAATTCACAGTACCCGTTATTTCCAAAATAACAATATAATCAAATCGATCACACAAAAATATATCGATTATCAATCAATCCAATTCCATAGACTTATACAAATGAAAAATAATAATAAATAGTTCTTATCCCAGGGTTCGTAAAGTTCTTGGAACCATTAGTAAGGCCAGGTAAAATGCATAATTAAGGTTACTCAAGTATTACAAAACAAAATTATTTACTCTAAATATAGTGAGATTAAAATAGGTTGTTTTTTGTTACCGAGTCGACGAAAGCTTCGACTGGCTGTGGACGTCTGTAAACAGTTGACAAGGCTCAGCTTAACTCATCTTCATCCAGTAAAAGTGTTCTGCCTTTAATAAAATTGATTGTGGAGAGTAATGGGAAGCTCTCAGGAATTCTTCGGACTTCTGATCTTCTTCTATGATCTTGATAATTCTCGGTCCCGGTGAAATGAAAATAGGATTCCAGCTTCTTCTGCTGCCAGTGAAGGTTAACTCTGCCAAACTAGGTCTTCTTGAATTTTCAATAATTCCGTTAGTTCGGGCTTTAATTCTCTTAACTGATCTTCTGTTTATAGAATGAATTGGTTTAATACCGAATCCAGCGGAATTATTTGGTGAATGAGGTGAGAGGTTTTCAATTCTTTTTAAATGTATTCAGTTACAATTTGGAAGGTTATTTAATTTCATTACTCATTGGTATTATGATAAAAGTATGTTTTAAAGAGGTTTTTTTTAATTTTAATTCATTTTTCTTCCGAATTTATTATTCAATTTTTGTTAAATGTATCTGCCCATCTCAACCTAATAGCTTGTAACAATCAGAACGAATGAATCAAATAAACAACTCATGTCCATTTCAGTTGCCTTAACAACCACGTTTACTAGATATCCTTGAGCCGGCATTATAGAATATTACTACTCTTTTCCAATAAAATACTCCATGCTTGGATTAATATTAAACTACCTAAAATTCTCCCCTAACCTTCCTTCTTAAACAGTAAATGTTTTACCATAGTTTCGTTGGACTGGACTTCTTAAAAAGGTATTAATTTCCTTTCACAAATATGGAATTTAGGCCTATAGCTTTTCTTACAACCGTTATAACATTATTTGGTTTTTTTAACTTAATTTTATTTTACCTGACCTACTGTACAATTAATTATTGGTTAATATTTAATTACATTAATTTTAATTTTCTGGTGGTTACTTTATTACATCAATTAACTGGTTCTGGAACCCTTCATTAGTTTATAATATAATTGTCCAAACTACTTGTCAAACATTAAACACTGATCGCCCTCCTGGCCAAGTTTACAAACATTAATTAAAACAACAGTATTATTCAACTTTAGACAATACTTAGAACTTAGTATAATGCTAACACTGGTAACTATACTTGATTGTCTAAAGACAAATTTAACATAAATACAACCATAATCTTTGATGAAGTATTACTATTAAACAACATCAGTTCATTTCTACCATACTCAAAATATAACATAAATATTCTGTAAACCTCAACATGTTACAGTATAAAAACAAGCATTTTATTATATTTAACTATTCATTGGTCTGGTTTTTTATATTTAACATTAGTCATTGCCTCTTTTAACTTGAGGTACTTCTCAGGTACATTAACTACTGAGCAACCTTAATTCAGGGTATGGTCCTTGACCATGTTTCATTCAATTTTTTATGTAACGTTGGGGACCTCAACTCTGTTACGTTACATAACACCCCCCCCCTTCGAAAGAAGTTTATTTTGTATAAACAAAGTTTAGTAAGAAATAAACGCACAACTTGTATATGACCAATTGGTTCCCCTATTCATAATACTTTTTATTTCAGAATTATCCGTGGTATTACTATTATCTCTTTGTTCCTTCTTAAAATCAATTATTTCCCAAGTTTAAATCTTATTTCTATAATCATTCTTGTGACATTCTTTATTAATTATACATTTTGGATCTGGTTTTATTTATTTATCTATATTTATTTGTGAGTTTTCCCTCTAATATTTAATTTTCCTAAACCTCCCTAACATTATAACTGGAATCGAATCGGTGGTGCTATATCGGCTAACCAATTACCGTCGTCCGTTACATACCTTCTGGGATCAGAGGAACATCATCTCTGCCCAATTAAATGATTGCTGGAATATTCTACAGTCAATCTTCATTAATAAACCTCGCAAGGTAGTCATCATGTGACCTTCAACAAAATCATTAATAATAATAATACTCTAGGGATTATTCACTGTACTTTAACTCAGATCATATTATTTCTTCATATTAATTCTTCCTTCTATTATACACTTCTCCTCTCCAATACTTGGCTATTTTATTGACATTTATTAATTGGCTTTCTTATGGATAATTCTTAAATATTTGTTTTTTCTTTTCTTGTGATCCTTTTGACGGTTCCATTTTGGCTTCTTCATTCTCTTATCTTCCTTGGCTCATATTCCTTTATTACCAATACAGCTGGTTATGAGATTTTGGTTAGTATTATACATTACATCAGGTAATTATATTCTTCTGGCACAATCATTATTATTCCTTTTAAATTCTAAATTACATTTCTCACTATTATATTACATCAGATAAACTCATTTTGTTTTTTGGTTTTGATGATTTTTATTAGGTTTAATCAGTGTTATTTTTTTTCTTTTATATTAGTTTAAAGTAATTTCTTCTGAATGATATAGTAAGGTGTTCTTACTTATTTTTTGAATTTGGTTGTTTTTATTAAATCACATTGTTCCTGAATAAATTAAATAAGTTGTCCTTACGTCTTTTAGAATTTGGTTGTTTTTATTGTTTCTTCATTATATTCCTTGGATTTGCTTGATCCTGTATCCATAAAATCCGTCCCTTTTCTTTATATTCTGTTTGGAATCTGTTTATCCGTGGTCCATTATTTCCTCTGTACTGATTGTTCGGATTTCTCTAGTGTATAGAGTTATTTCTGTCCTTGTGACATCTCTCATTATTATGCAGTTCTTGCATCTTGTCGCTATAAAATTGTCATTTATGTTCAAGTTCACCATCGCCTTTTGACCTGGTTCTTCTGTACTGTTTCTTAATTGTTCTAATGGTTCATACATAAATTTCATAAGGCCTCCATGCGCCTCGGTTAGTTTTGGCCTTTTCGGTCCTTCTAGTCCATCTGGGAATTCAAGTGTGGTTCGTTTAAAGTTTCTCACTTGCCTTGCTTCTCTGTTTTCCGTAATTGGTATATTATGTAGCTGAACCAATCCCCTTTTAATCATTTCCAATCCTTCCCGTGTATTAATTAATTTCTTTTTACACATTTGTCTTATTCTCAGTCTTCATTTCATCATGAACCCGTTCTATTCTTCCGGTTATATTAATTGGTATCTCGTTAAATTTTTCTTGGGTCTTCGCTTGTACGTTTCCTATTTGAGTAATTTTGGTCTCTACTTCCACTCTGTGTTGTATGATGGTTTCATCTGTCCTTTCCAGACCCACCTTAATTTCAGTTCTTTTCTGTCTTACTTCCACTTCATAGCTATCAACTCCTTTGCTCTGTGTTTCATTGACAATTATAATACTTCCATTGATGACTTCCCTCAACGCTAGGCCTTGTTCATTGATGATTTGCCGCAACTCCTTATTACGGTTTTCAATTTTCTCATCCATTTGTTTGGTATTCTTCAGAATCTGCCTTAAGCTCTCATCGTTTCTATCAAACCTTTCATTGATTTGGTTTAAGCTTTCATTTATCAGCCGGTTATTCTCATCATTTTCCTCTTTATTTTTATCAAACTTCTCATTCATTAGTTTGATTAAATTCTCACTCAAAATTTCGTTTTGTTTCTTTGAGTTTTCATTAATACTGTCTATTTTATTTTCCAGCTTTTCTGAATTTTCATTTATACTGTCTATTTTATTTTCCAGCTTTTCTGAATTTTCGTCAAATTTTTTATTTAATTCTTCCTTCTGTTTCCTGGAATTTTCCTTAATACTGTCTATTTTTTCATTAGTTTGTTTATTCTGTTCCTTAATGCTGTCCATTTTCCCCATCATTAGCCTCATCATTTCTTGTCAATCTGGTTCTCTTCTGGCTTCCACTTTATCTGGTTGGTCCCCTTGGGCATCCTCTTCAACTATTTCCTTCTCTGTGATAATTGCTTCAGTTTCTTCTTTATCACCCATTGTTTGTTCCATTTCACTGTCCGTGAATGTTTCGATCTCTCGTTCCTGTCCACCTTCTTCCTTCTCCTTCTCTTCTGCCCCCTTCTTCGATCTGCCTCTGGTATTATGTATTCCTGTGCCTCTAATGGTTGCCTGCTCAAGTTAAGTAACAATTAATATGATTTTTTACTTAACTAAAGCCCACTCGTTGAGCACCAATTTGTAATAAATCTAGTTCTCGGGATCAATAAGATTTATTTTAGGTTTCGGGGTTTGATCAAGCTCCACTTTGGTTTGCGACAATTTGTAATAAATAGCGTATGTATGGACGTATATTATATTATATGCTGTACGCTGGAAACGTCAAATTGTAATGAATAACTTTATAAGGGAGTCCTTCTTATTTCAGCCCCACGTTGTAGTCGTCAATTTGTAACTATCTACCGATGTTACTATTTTTAATCAATCTGTAAATCTGTTAATTCACAGTTGTTATTAACGAATATATCTTTCGGTTGTGACCGATGAAACCTCCTGAAAATATGTTATTAGACAAATATAATTATAATAATTTTTTTTTTTTTACTTATAATCGTACTACGATATAGATCTAACTTAATATTCAGTAGTTGGATAATATTAACGATATGTATCGTGTATTAACTGAATGTAATGAATATTCTTGTCAACCCTAGTCCCTCGATGTTAGGAAAGTCTATTCAAAGTTTGCACTGAAAACACGCTAGTTCCGCGATCTCCCGTTCCACCAGCTGTAAGTATTTAGCGCTGCCACTTGTAATAAGCGTACTTATAGGTTAGTTGTTCATCGGCTTTGAATAAACCTCTTATTGTAAATTATTACAACCACTACTTATAGTATCTATTCTGCAATAACTTCAAATATTATCTCATACAATCAAGATCCTTTATTAATTTTATCTATTAATTCACAGTACCCGTTATTTCCAAAATAACAATATAATCAAATCGATCACACAAAAATATATCGATTATCAATCAATCCAATTCCATAGACTTATACAAATAAAAATAATAATAAATAGTTCTTATCCCAGGGTTCGTAAAGTTCTTGGAACCATTAGTAAGGCCAGGTAAAATGCATAATTAAGGTTACTCAAGTATTACAAAACAAAATTATTTACTCTAAATATAGTGAGATTAAAATAGGTTGTTTTTTGTTACCGAGTCGACGAAAGCTTCGACTGGCTGTGGACGTCTGTAAACAGTTGACAAGTCTCAGCTTAACTCATCTTCATCCAGTAAAAGTGTTCTGCCTTTAATAAAATAGATTGTGGAGAGTAATGGGAAGCTCTCAGGAATTCTTCGGACTTCTGATCTTCTTCTATGATCTTGATAATTCTCGGTCCCGGTGAAATGAAAATAGGATCCCAGCTTCTTCTGCTGCCAGTGAAGGTTAACTCTGCCAAACTAGGTCTTCTTGAATTTTCAATAATTCCGTTAGTTTGGGCTTTAATTCTCTTAACTGATCTTCTGTTTATAGAATGAATTGGTTTAATACCGAATCCAGCGGAATTATTTGGTGAATGAGGTGAGAGGTTTTCAATTCTTTTTAAATGTATTCAGTTACAATTTGGAAGGTTATTTAATTTCATTACTCATTGGTATTATGATAAAAGTATGTTTTAAAGAGGTTTCTTTTAATTTTAATTCATTTTTCTTCCGAATTTATTATTCAATTTTTGTTAAATGTATCTGCCCATCTCAACCTAATAGCTTGTAACAATCAGAACGAATGAATCAAATAAACAACTCATGTCCATTTCAGTTGCCTTAACAACCACGTTTACTAGATATCCTTGAGCCGGCATTATAGAATATTACTACTCTTTTCCAATAAAATACTCCATGCTTGGATTAATATTAAACTACCTAAAATTCTCCCCTAACCTTCCTTCTTAAACAGTAAATAGTTTACCATAGTTTCGTTGGACTGGACTTCTTAAAAAGGTATTAATTTCCTTTCACAAATATGGAATTTAGGCCTATAGCTTTTCTTACAACCGTTATAACATTATTTGGTTTTTTTAACTTAATTTTCTTTTACCTGACCTACTGTACAATTAATTATTGGTTAATATTTAATTACATTAATTTTAATTTTCTGGTGGTTACTTTATTACATCAATTAACTGGTTCTGGAACCCTTCATTAGTTTATAATATAATTGTCCAAACTACTTGTCAAACATTAAACACTGATCGCCCTCCTGGCCAAGTTTACAAACATTAATTAAAACAACAGTATTATTCAACTTTAGACAATACTTAGAACTTAGTATAATGCCTAACACTGGTAACTATACTTGATTGTCTAAAGACAAATTTAACATAAATACAAGCATAATCTTTGATGAAGTATTACTATTAAACAACATCAGTTCATTTCTACCATACTCAAAATATAACATAAATATTCTGTAAACCTCAACATGTTACAGTATAAAAACAAGCATTTTATTATATTTAACTATTCATTGGTCTGGTTTTTTATATTTAACATTAGTCATTGCCTCTTTTAACTTGAGGTACTTCTCAGGTACATTAACTACTGAGCAACCTTAATTCAGGGTATGGTCCTTGACCATGTTTCATTCAATTTTTTATGTAACGTTGGGGACCTCAACTCTGTTACGTTACATAACACCCCCCCCTTCGAAAGAAGTTTATTTTGTATAAACAAAGTTTAGTAAGAAATAAACGCACAACTTGTATCTGACCAATTGGTTCCCCTATTCATAATACTTTTTATTTCAGAATTATCCGTGGTATTACTATTATCTCTTCGTTCCTTCTTAAAATCAATTATTTCCCAAGTTTAAATCTTATTTCTATAATCATTCTTGTGACATTCTTTATTAATTATACATTTTGGATCTGGTTTTATTTATTTATCTATATTTATTTGTGAGTTTTCCCTCTAATATTTAATTTTCCTAAACCTCCCTAACATTATAACTGGAATCGAATCGGTGGTGCTATATCGGCTAACCAATTACCGTCGTCCGTTACATACCTTCTGGGATCAGAGGAACATCATCTCTGCCCAATTAAATGATTGCTGGAATATTCTACAGTCAATCTTCATTAATAAACCTCGCAAGGTAGTCATCATGTGACCTTCAACAAAATCATTAATAATAATAATACTCTAGGGATTATTCACTGTACTTTAACTCAGATCATATTATTTCTTCATATTAATTCTTCCTTCTATTATACACTTCTCCTCTCCAATACTTGGCTATTTTATTGACATTTATTAATTGGCTTTCTTACGGATAATTCTTAAATATTTGTTTTTTCTTTTCTTGTGATCCTTTTGACGGTTCCATTTTGGCTTCTTCATTCTCTTATCTTCCTTGGCTCATATTCCTTTATTACCAATACAGCTGGTTATGAGATTTTGGTTAGTATTATACATTACATCAGGTAATTATATTCTTCTGGCACAATCATTATTATTCCTTTTAAATTCTAAATTACATTTCTCACTATTATATTACATCAGATAAACTCATTTTGTTTTTTGGTTTTGATGATTTTTATTAGGTTTAATCAGTGTTATTTTTTTTCTTTTATATTAGTTTAAAGTAATTTCTTCTGAATGATATAGTCAGGTGTTCTTACTTATTTTTTGAATTTGGTTGTTTTTATTAAATCACATTGTTCCTGAATAAATTAAATAAGTTGTCCTTACGTCTTTTAGAATTTGGTTGTTTTTATTGTTTCTTCATTATATTCCTTGGATTTGCTTGATCCTGTATCCATAAAATCCGTCCCTTTTCTTTATATTCTGTTTGGAATCTGTTTATCCGTGGTCCATTATTTCCTCTGTACTGATTGTTCGGATTTCTCTAGTGTATAGAGTTATTTCTGTCCTTGTGACATCTCTCATTATTATGCAGTTCTTGCATCTTGTCGCTATAAAATTGTCATTTATGTTCAAGTTCACCATCGCCTTTTGACCTGGTTCTTCTGTACTGTTTCTTAATTGTTCTAATGGTTCATACATAAATTCCATAAGTCCTCCATGCGCCTCGGTTAGTTTTGGCCTTTTCGGTCCTTCTAGTCCATCTGGGAATTCAAGTGTGGTTCGTTTAAAGTTTCTCACTTGCCTTGCTTCTCTGTTTTCCGTAATTGGTATATTATGTAGCTGAACCAATCCCCTTTTAATCATTTCCAATCCTTCCCGTGTATTTATTAATTTCTTTTTACACATTTGTCTTATTCTCACTGTCTTCATTTCATCATGAACCCGTTCTATTCTTCCGGTTATATTAATTGGTATCTCGTTAAATTTTTCTTGGGTCTTCGCTTGTACGTTTCCTATTTGAGTAATTTTGGTCTCTACTTCCACTCTGTGTTGTATGATGGTTTCATCTGTCCTTTCCAGACCCACCTTAATTTCAGTTATTTTCTGTCTTACTTCCACTTCATAGCTATCAACTCCTTTGCTCTGTGTTTCATTGACAATTATAATACTTCCACTGATGACTTCCCTCAACGCTAGGCCTTGTTCATTGATGATTTGCCGCAACTCCTTATTACGGTTTTCAATTTTCTCATCCATTTGTTTGGTATTCTTCAGAATCTGCCTTAAGCTCTCATCGTTTCTATCAAACCTTTCATTGATTTGGTTTAAGCTTTCATTTATCAGCCGGTTATTCTCATCATTTTCCTCTTTATTTTTATCAAACTTCTCATTCATTAGTTCGATTAAATTCTCACTCAAAATTTCGTTTTGTTTCTTTGAGTTTTCATTAATACTGTCTATTTTATTTTCCAGCTTTTCTGAATTTTCGTCAAATTTTTTATTTAATTCTTCCTTCTGTTTCCTGGAATTTTCCTTAATACTGTCTATTTTTTCATTAGTTTGTTTATTCTGTTCCTTAATGCTGTCCATTTTCCCCATCATTAGCCTCATCATTTCTTGTCAATCTGGTTCTCTTCTGGCTTCCACTTTATCTGGTTGGTCCCCTTGGGCATCCTCTTCAACTATTTCCTTCTCTGTGATAATTGCTTCAGTTTCTTCTTTATCACCCATTGTTTGTTCCATTTCACTGTCCGTGAATGTTTCTATCTCTCGTTCCTGTCCACCTTCTTCCTTCTCCTTCTCTTCTGCCCCCTTCTTCGATCTGCCTCTGGTATTATGCATTCCTGTGCCTCTAATGGTTGCCTGCTCAAGTTAAGTAACAATTAATATGATTTTTTACTTAACTAAAGCCCACTCGTTGAGCACCAATTTGTAATAAATCTAGTTCTCGGGATCAATAAGATTTATTTTAGGTTTCGGGGTTTGATCAAGCTCCACTTTGGTTTGCGCCAATTTGTAATAAATAGCGTATGTATGGACGTATATTATATTATATCCTGCACGCTGGAAACGTCAAATTGTAATGAATAACTTTATAAGGGAGTCCTTCTTATTTCAGCCCCACGTTGTAGTCGTCAATTTGTAACTATCTACCGATGTTACTATTTTTAATCAATCTGTAAATCTGTTAATTCACAGTTGTTATTAATGAATATATCTTTCAGTTATGACCGATGAAACCTCCTGAAAATATGTTATTAGACAAATATAATTATAATAATTTTTTTTTTTTACTTATAATCATACTACGATATAGATCTAACTTAATATTCAGTAGTTGGATAATATTAACGATATGTATCGTGTATTAACTGAATGTAATGAATATTCTTGTCAACCCTAGTCCCTCGACGTTAGGAAATTCTATTCAAAGTTTGCACTGAAAACACGCTAGTTCCGCGATCTCCCGTTCCACCAGCTGTAAGTATTTAGCGCTGCCACTTGTAATAGCGTACTTATAGGTTAGTTGTTCATCGGGTTTGAATAAACCTCTTATTGTAAATTATTACAACCACTACTTATAGTATCTATTCTGCAATAACTTCAAATATTATCTCATACAATCAAGATCCTTTATTAATTTTATCTATTAATTCACAGTACCCGTTATTTCCAAAATAACAATATAATCAAATCGATCACACAAAAATATATCGATTATCAATCAATCCAATTCCATAGACTTATACAAATGAAAAATAATAATAAATAGTTCTTATCCCAGGGTTCGTAAAGTTCTTGGAACCATTAGTAAGGCCAGGTAAAATGCATAATTAAGGTTACTCAAGTATTACAAAACAAAAATTATTTACTCTAAATATAGTGAGATTAAAATAGGTTGTTTTTTGTTACCGAGTCGACGAAAGCTTCGACTGGCTGTGGACGTCTGTAAACAGTTGACAAGGCTCAGCTTAACTCATCTTCATCCAGTAAAAGTGTTCTGCCTTTAATAAAATTGATTGTGGAGAGTAATGGGAAGCTCTCAGGAATTCTTCGGACTTCTGATCTTCTTCTATGATCTTGATAATTCTCGGTCCCGGTGAAATGAAAATAGGATCCCAGCTTCTTCTGCTGCCAGTGAAGGTTAACTCTGCCAAACTAGGTCTTCTTGAATTTTCAATAATTCCGTTAGTTCGGGCTGTAATTCTCTTAACTGATCTTCTGTTTATAGAATGAATTGGTTTAATACCGAATCCAGCGGAATTATTTGGTGAATGAGGTGAGAGGTTTTCAATTCTTTTTAAATGTATTCAGTTACAATTTGGAAGGTTATTTAATTTCATTACTCATTGGTATTATGATAAAAGTATGTTTTAAAGAGGTTTTTTTTAATTTTAATTCATTTTTCTTCCGAATTTATTATTCAATTTTTGTTAAATGTATCTGCCCATCTCAACCTAATAGCTTGTAACAATCAGAACGAATGAATCAAATAAACAACTCATGTCCATTTCAGTTGCCTTAACAACCACGTTTACTAGATATCCTTGAGCCGGCATTATAGAATATTACTACTCTTTTCCAATAAAATACTCCATGCTTGGATTAATATTAAACTACCTAAAATTCTCCCCTAACCTTCCTTCTTAAACAGTAAATGTTTTACCATAGTTTCGTTGGACTGGACTTCTTAAAAAGGTATTAATTTCCTTTCACAAATATGGAATTTAGGCCTATAGCTTTTCTTACAACCGTTATAACATTATTTGGTTTTTTTAACTTAATTTTCTTTTTCCTGACCTTCTGTACAATTAATTATTGGTTAATATTTAATTACATTAATTTTAATTTTCTGGTGGTTACTTTATTACATCAATTAACTGGTTCTGGAACCCTTCATTAGTTTATAATATAATTGTCCAAACTACTTGTCAAACATTAAACACTGATCGCCCTCCTGGCCAAGTTTACAAACATTAATTAAAACAACAGTATTATTCAACTTTAGACAATACTTAGAACTTAGTATAATGCCTAACACTGGTAACTATACTTGATTGTCTAAAGACAAATTTAACATAAATACAACCATAATCTTTGATGAAGTATTACTATTAAACAACATCAGTTCATTTCTACCATACTCAAAATATAACATAAATATTCTGTAAACCTCAACATGTTACAGTATAAAAACAAGCATTTTATTATATTTAACTATTCATTGGTCTGGTTTTTTATATTTAACATTAGTCATTGCCTCTTTTAACTTGAGGTACTTCTCAGGTACATTAACTACTGAGCAACCTTAATTCAGGGTATGGTCCTTGACCATGTTTCATTCAATTTTTTATGTAACGTTGGGGACCTCAACTCTGTTACGTTACATAACACCCCCCCTTCGAAAGAAGTTTATTTTGTATAAACAAAGTTTAGTAAGAAATAAACGCACAACTTGTATCTGACCAATTGGTTCCCCTATTCATAATACTTTTTATTTCAGAATTATCCGTGGTATTACTATTATCTCTTCGTTCCTTCTTAAAATCAATTATTTCCCAAGTTTAAATCTTATTTCTATAATCATTCTTGTGACATTCTTTATTAATTATACATTTTGGATCTGGTTTTATTTATTTATCTATATTTATTTGTGAGTTTTCCCTCTAATATTTAATTTTCCTAAACCTCCCTAACATTATAACTGGAATCGAATCGGTGGTGCTATATCGGCTAACCAATTACCGTCGTCCGTTACATACCTTCTGGGATCAGAGGAACATCATCTCTGCCCAATTAAATGATTGCTGGAATATTCTACAGTCAATCTTCATTAATAAACCTCGCAAGGTAGTCATCATGTGACCTTCAACAAAATCATTAATAATAATAATACTCTAGGGATTATTCACTGTACTTTAACTCAGATCATATTATTTCTTCATATTAATTCTTCCTTCTATTATACACTTCTCCTCTCCAATACTTGGCTATTTTATTGACATTTATTAATTGGCTTTCTTACGGATAATTCTTAAATATTTGTTTTTTCTTTTCTTGTGATCCTTTTGACGGTTCCATTTTGGCTTCTTCATTCTCTTATCTTCCTTGGCTCATATTCCTTTATTACCAATACAGCTGGTTATGAGATTTTGGTTAGCATTATACATTACATCAGGTAATTATATTCTTCTGGCACAATCATTATTATTCCTTTTAAATTCTAAATTACATTTCTCACTATTATATTACATCAGATAAACTCATTTTGTTTTTTGGTTTTGATGATTTTTATTAGGTTTAATCAGTGTTATTTTTTTTCTTTTATATTAGTTTAAAGTAATTTCTTCTGAATGATATAGTAAGGTGTTCTTACTTATTTTTTGAATTTGGTTGTTTTTATTAAATCACATTGTTCCTGAATAAATTAAATAAGTTGTCCTTACGTCTTTTAGAATTTGGTTGTTTTTATTGTTTCTTCATTATATTCCTTGGATTTGCTTGATCCTGTATCCATAAAATCCGTCCCTTTTCTTTATATTCTGTTTGGAATCTGTTTATCCGTGGTCCATTATTTCCTCTGTACTGATTGTTCGGATTTCTCTAGTGTATAGAGTTATTTCTGTCCTTGTGACATCTCTCATTATTATGCAGTTCTTGCATCTTGTCGCTATAAAATTGTCATTTATGTTCAAGTTCACCATCGCCTTTTGACCTGGTTCTTCTGTACTGTTTCTTAATTGTTCTAATGGTTCATACATAAATTCCATAAGTCCTCCATGCGCCTCGGTTAGTTTTGGCCTTTTCGGTCCTTCTAGTCCATCTGGGAATTCAAGTGTGGTTCGTTTAAAGTTTCTCACTTGCCTTGCTTCTCTGTTTTCCGTAATTGATATATTATGTAGCTGAACCAATCCCCTTTTAATCATTTCCAATCCTTCCCGTGTATTTATTAATTTCTTTTTACACATTTGTCTTATTCTCACTGTCTTCATTTCATCATGAACCCGTTCTATTCTTCCGGTTATATTAATTGGTATCTCGTTAAATTTTTCTTGGGTCTTCGCTTGTACGTTTCCTATTTGAGTAATTTTGGTCTCTACTTCCACTCTGTGTTGTATGATGGTTTCATCTGTCCTTTCCAGACCCACCTTAATTTCAGTTCTTTTCTGTCTTACTTCCACTTCATAGCTATCAACTCCTTTGCTCTGTGTTTCATTGACAATTATAATACTTCCATTGATGACTTCCCTCAACGCTAGGCCTTGTTCATTGATGATTTGCCGCAACTCCTTATTACGGTTTTCAATTTTCTCATCCATTTGTTTGGTATTCTTCAGAATCTGCCTTAAGCTCTCATCGTTTCTATCAAACCTTTCATTGATTTGGTTTAAGCTTTCATTTATCAGCCGGTTATTCTCATCATTTTCCTCTTTATTTTTATCAAACTTCTCATTCATTAGTTTGATTAAATTCTCACTCAAAATTTCGTTTTGTTTCTTTGAGTTTTCATTAATACTGTCTATTTTATTTTCCAGCTTTTCTGAATTTTCATTTATACTGTCTATTTTATTTTCCAGCTTTTCTGAATTTTCGTCAAATTTTTTATTTAATTCTTCCTTCTGTTTCCTGGAATCTTCCTTAATACTGTCTATTTTTTCATTAGTTTGTTTATTCTGTTCCTTAATGTTGTCCATTTTCCCCATCATTAGCCTCATCATTTCTTGTCAATCTGGTTCTCTTCTGGCTTCCACTTTATCTGGTTGGTCCCCTTGGGCATCCTCTTCAACTATTTCCTTCTCTGTGATAATTGCTTCAGTTTCTTCTTTATCACCCATTGTTTGTTCCATTTCACTGTCCGTGAATGTTTCTATCTCTCGTTCCTGTCCACCTTCTTCCTTCTCCTTCTCTTCTGTCCCCTTCTTCGATCTGCCTCTGGTATTATGCATTCCTGTGCCTCTAATGGTTGCCTGCTCAAGTTAAGTAACAATTAATATGATTTTTTACTTAACTAAAGCCCACTCGTTGAGCACCAATTTGTAATAAATCTAGTTCTCGGGATCAATAAGATTTATTTTAGGTTTCGGGGTTTGATCAAGCTCCACTTTGGTTTGCGCCAATTTGTAATAAATAGCGTATGTATGGACGTATATTATATTATATGCTGCACGCTGGAAACGTCAAATTGTAATGAATAACTTTATAAGGGAGTCCTTCTTATTTCAGCCCCACGTTGTAGTCGTCAATTTGTAACTATCTACCGATGTTACTATTTTTAATCAATCTGTAAATCTGTTAATTCACAGTTGTTATTAATGAATATATCTTTCGGTTGTGACCGATGAAACCTCCTGAAAATATGTTATTAGACAAATATAATTATAATAATTTTTTTTTTTTTACTTATAATCGTACTACGATATAGATCTAACTTAATATTCAGTAGTTGGATAATATTAACGATATGTATCGTGTATTAACTGAATGTAATGAATATTCTTGTCAACCCTAGTCCCTCGACGTTAGGAAATTCTATTCAAAGTTTGCACTGAAAACACGCTAGTTCCGCGATCTCCCGTTCCACCAGCTGTAAGTATTTAGCGCTGCCACTTGTAATAAGCGTACTTATAGGTTAGTTGTTCATCGGGTTTGAATAAACCTCTTATTGTAAATTATTACAACCACTACTTATAGTATCTATTCTGCAATAACTTCAAATATTATCTCATACAATCAAGATCCTTTATTAATTTTATCTATTAATTCACAGTACCCGTTATTTCCAAAATAACAATATAATCAAATCGATCACACAAAAATATATCGATTATCAATCAATCCAATTCCATAGACTTATACAAATGAAAAATAATAATAAATAGTTCTTATCCCAGGGTTCGTAAAGTTCTTGGAACCATTAGTAAGGCCAGGTAAAATGCATAATTAAGGTTACTCAAGTATTACAAAACAAAAATTATTTACTCTAAATATAGTGAGATTAAAATAGGTTGTTTTTTGTTACCGAGTCGACGAAAGCTTCGACTGGCTGTGGACGTCTGTAAACAGTTGACAAGGCTCAGCTTAACTCATCTTCATCCAGTAAAAGTGTTCTGCCTTTAATAAAATTGATTGTGGAGAGTAATGGGAAGCTCTCAGGAATTCTTCGGACTTCTGATCTTCTTCTATGATCTTGATAATTCTCGGTCCCGGTGAAATGAAAATAGGATCCCAGCTTCTTCTGCTGCCAGTGAAGGTTAACTCTGCCAAACTAGGTCTTCTTGAATTTTCAATAATTCCGTTAGTTCGGGCTGTAATTCTCTTAACTGATCTTCTGTTTATAGAATGAATTGGTTTAATACCGAATCCAGCGGAATTATTTGGTGAATGAGGTGAGAGGTTTTCAATTCTTTTTAAATGTATTCAGTTACAATTTGGAAGGTTATTTAATTTCATTACTCATTGGTATTATGATAAAAGTATGTTTTAAAGAGGTTTCTTTTAATTTTAATTCATTTTTCTTCCGAATTTATTATTCAATTTTTGTTAAATGTATCTGCCCATCTCAACCTAATAGCTTGTAACAATCAGAACGAATGAATCAAATAAACAACTCATGTCCATTTCAGTTGCCTTAACAACCACGTTTACTAGATATCCTTGAGCCGGCATTATAGAATATTACTACTCTTTTCCAATAAAATACTCCATGCTTGGATTAATATTAAACTACCTAAAATTCTCCCCTAACCTTCCTTCTTAAACAGTAAATGTTTTACCATAGTTTCGTTGGACTGGACTTCTTAAAAAGGTATTAATTTCCTTTCACAAATATGGAATTTAGGCCTATAGCTTTTCTTACAACCGTTATAACATTATTTGTTTTTTTTAACTTAATTTTCTTTTACCTGACCTACTGTACAATTAATTATTGGTTAATATTTAATTACATTAATTTTAATTTTCTGGTGGTTACTTTATTTCATCAATTAACTGGTTCTGGAACCCTTCATTAGTTTATAATATAATTGTCCAAACTACTTGTCAAACATTAAACACTGATCGCCCTCCTGGCCAAGTTTACAAACATTAATTAAAACAACAGTATTATTCAACTTTAGACAATACTTAGAACTTAGTATAATGCCTAACACTGGTAACTATACTTGATTGTCTAAAGACAAATTTAACATAAATACAACCATAATCTTTGATGAAGTATTACTATTAAACAACATCAGTTCATTTCTACCATACTCAAAATATAACATAAATATTCTGTAAACCTCAACATGTTACAGTATAAAAACAAGCATTTTATTATATTTAACTATTCATTGGTCTGGTTTTTTATATTTAACATTAGTCATTGCCTCTTTTAACTTGAGGTACTTCTCAGGTACATTAACTACTGAGCAACCTTAATTCAGGGTATGGTCCTTGACCATGTTTCATTCAATTTTTTATGTAACGTTGGGGACCTCAACTCTGTTACGTTACATAACACCCCCCCTTCGAAAGAAGTTTATTTTGTATAAACAAAGTTTAGTAAGAAATAAACGCACAACTTGTATCTGACCAATTGGTTCCCCTATTCATAATACTTTTTATTTCAGAATTATCCGTGGTATTACTATTATCTCTTCGTTCCTTCTTAAAATCAATTATTTCCCAAGTTTAAATCTTATTTCTATAATCATTCTTGTGACATTCTTTATTAATTATACATTTTGGATCTGGTTTTATTTATTTATCTATATTTATTTGTGAGTTTTCCCTCTAATATTTAATTTTCCTAAACCTCCCTAACATTATAACTGGAATCGAATCGGTGGTGCTATATCGGCTAACCAATTACCGTCGTCCGTTACATACCTTCTGGGATCAGAGGAACATCATCTCTGCCCAATTAAATGATTGCTGGAATATTCTACAGTCAATCTTCATTAATAAACCTCGCAAGGTAGTCATCATGTGACCTTCAACAAAATCATTAATAATAATAATACTCTAGGGATTATTCACTGTACTTTAACTCAGATCATATTATTTCTTCATATTAATTCTTCCTTCTATTATACACTTCTCCTCTCCAATACTTGGCTATTTTATTGACATTTATTAATTGGCTTTCTTACGGATAATTCTTAAATATTTGTTTTTTCTTTTCTTGTGATCCTTTTGACGGTTCCATTTTGGCTTCTTCATTCTCTTATCTTCCTTGGCTCATATTCCTTTATTACCAATACAGCTGGTTATGAGATTTTGGTTAGCATTATACATTACATCAGGTAATTATATTCTTCTGGCACAATCATTATTATTCCTTTTAAATTCTAAATTACATTTCTCACTATTATATTACATCAGATAAACTCATTTTGTTTTTTGGTTTTGATGATTTTTATTAGGTTTAATCAGTGTTATTTTTTTTCTTTTATATTAGTTTAAAGTAATTTCTTCTGAATGATATAGTAAGGTGTTCTTACTTATTTTTTGAATTTGGTTGTTTTTATTAAATCACATTGTTCCTGAATAAATTAAATAAGTTGTCCTTACGTCTTTTAGAATTTGGTTGTTTTTATTGTTTCTTCATTATATTCCTTGGATTTGCTTGATCCTGTATCCATAAAATCCGTCCCTTTTCTTTATATTCTGTTTGGAATCTGTTTATCCGTGGTCCATTATTTCCTCTGTACTGATTGTTCGGATTTCTCTAGTGTATAGAGTTATTTCTGTCCTTGTGACATCTCTCATTATTATGCAGTTCTTGCATCTTGTCGCTATAAAATTGTCATTTATGTTCAAGTTCACCATCGCCTTTTGACCTGGTTCTTCTGTACTGTTTCTTAATTGTTCTAATGGTACATACATAAATTCCATAAGTCCTCCATGCGCCTCGGTTAGTTTTGGCCTTTTCGGTCCTTCTAGTCCATCTGGGAATTCAAGTGTGGTTCGTTTAAAGTTTCTCACTTGCCTTGCTTCTCTGTTTTCCGTAATTGATATATTATGTAGCTGAACCAATCCCCTTTTAATCATTTCCAATCCTTCCCGTGTATTTATTAATTTCTTTTTACACATTTGTCTTATTCTCACTGTCTTCATTTCATCATGAACCCGTTCTATTCTTCCGGTTATATTAATTGGTATCTCGTTAAATTTTTCTTGGGTCTTCACTTGTACGTTTCCTATTTGAGTAATTTTGGTCTCTACTTCCACTCTGTGTTGTATGATGGTTTCATCTGTCCTTTCCAGACCCACCTTAATTTCAGTTCTTTTCTGTCTTACTTCCACTTCATAGCTATCAACTCCTTTGCTCTGTGTTTCATTGACAATTATAATACTTCCATTGATGACTTCCCTCAACGCTAGGCCTTGTTCATTGATGATTTGCCGCAACTCCTTATTACGGTTTTCAATTTTCTCATCCATTTGTTTGGTATTCTTCAGAATCTGCCTTAAGCTCTCATCGTTTCTATCAAACCTTTCATTGATTTGGTTTAAGCTTTCATTTATCAGCCGGTTATTCTCATCATTTTCCTCTTTATTTTTATCAAACTTCTCATTCATTAGTTTGATTAAATTCTCACTCAAAATTTCGTTTTGTTTCTTTGAGTTTTCATTAATACTGTCTATTTTATTTTCCAGCTTTTCTGAATTTTCATTTATACTGTCTATTTTATTTTCCAGCTTTTCTGAATTTTCGTCAAATTTTTTATTTAATTCTTCCTTCTGTTTCCTGGAATCTTCCTTAATACTGTCTATTTTTTCATTAGTTTGTTTATTCTGTTCCTTAATGCTGTCCATTTTCCCCATCATTAGCCTCATCATTTCTTGTCAATCTGGTTCTCTTCTGGCTTCCACTTTATCTGGTTGGTCCCCTTGGGCATCCTCTTCAACTATTTCCTTCTCTGTGATAATTGCTTCAGTTTCTTCTTTATCACCCATTGTTTGTTCCATTTCACTGTCCGTGAATGTTTCTATCTCTCGTTCCTGTCCACCTTCTTCCTTCTCCTTCTCTTCTGCCCCCTTCTTCGATCTGCCTCTGGTATTATGCATTCCTGTGCCTCTAATGGTTGCCTGCTCAAGTTAAGTAACAATTAATATGATTTTTTACTTAACTAAAGCCCACTCGTTGAGCACCAATTTGTAATAAATCTAGTTCTCGGGATCAATAAGATTTATTTTAGGTTTCGGGGTTTGATCAAGCTCCACTTTGGTTTGCGCCAATTTGTAATAAATAGCGTATGTATGGACGTATATTATATTATATGCTGCACGCTGGAAACGTCAAATTGTAATGAATAACTTTATAAGGGAGTCCTTCTTATTTCAGCCCCACGTTGTAGTCGTCAATTTGTAACTATCTACCGATGTTACTATTTTTAATCAATCTGTAAATCTGTTAATTCACAGTTGTTATTAATGAATATATCTTTCGGTTGTGACCGATGAAACCTCCTGAAAATATGTTATTAGACAAATATAATTATAATAATTTTTTTTTTTTTACTTATAATCGTACTACGATATAGATCTAACTTAATATTCAGTAGTTGGATAATATTAACGATATGTATCGTGTATTAACTGAATGTAATGAATATTCTTGTCAACCCTAGTCCCTCGACGTTAGGAAATTCTATTCAAAGTTTGCACTGAAAACACGCTAGTTCCGCGATCTCCCGTTCCACCAGCTGTAAGTATTTAGCGCTGCCACTTGTAATAAGCGTACTTATAGGTTAGTTGTTCATCGGGTTTGAATAAACCTCTTATTGTAAATTATTACAACCACTACTTATAGTATCTATTCTGCAATAACTTCAAATATTATCTCATACAATCAAGATCCTTTATTAATTTTATCTATTAATTCACAGTACCCGTTATTTCCAAAATAACAATATAATCAAATCGATCACACAAAAATATATCGATTATCAATCAATCCAATTCCATAGACTTATACAAATGAAAAATAATAATAAATATTTCTTATCCCAGGGTTCGTAAAGTTCTTGGAACCATTAGTAAGGCCAGGTAAAATGCATAATTAAGGTTACTCAAGTATTACAAAACAAAAATTATTTACTCTAAATATAGTGAGATTAAAATAGGTTGTTTTTTGTTACCGAGTCGACGAAAGCTTCGACTGGCTGTGGACGTCTGTAAACAGTTGACAAGGCTCAGCTTAACTCATCTTCATCCAGTAAAAGTGTTCTGCCTTTAATAAAATTGATTGTGGAGAGTAATGGGAAGCTCTCAGGAATTCTTCGGACTTCTGATCTTCTTCTATGATCTTGATAATTCTCGGTCCCGGTGAAATGAAAATAGGATCCCAGCTTCTTCTGCTGCCAGTGAAGGTTAACTCTGCCAAACTAGGTCTTCTTGAATTTTCAATAATTCCGTTAGTTCGGGCTGTAATTCTCTTAACTGATCTTCTGTTTATAGAATGAATTGGTTTAATACCGAATCCAGCGGAATTATTTGGTGAATGAGGTGAGAGGTTTTCAATTCTTTTTAAATGTATTCAGTTACAATTTGGAAGGTTATTTAATTTCATTACTCATTGGTATTATGATAAAAGTATGTTTTAAAGAGGTTTCTTTTAATTTTAATTCATTTTTCTTCCGAATTTATTATTCAATTTTTGTTAAATGTATCTGCCCATCTCAACCTAATAGCTTGTAACAATCAGAACGAATGAATCAAATAAACAACTCATGTCCATTTCAGTTGCCTTAACAACCACGTTTACTAGATATCCTTGAGCCGGCATTATAGAATATTACTACTCTTTTCCAATAAAATACTCCATGCTTGGATTAATATTAAACTACCTAAAATTCTCCCCTAACCTTCCTTCTTAAACAGTAAATGTTTTACCATAGTTTCGTTGGACTGGACTTCTTAAAAAGGTATTAATTTCCTTTCACAAATATGGAATTTAGGCCTATAGCTTTTCTTACAACCGTTATAACATTATTTGGTTTTTTTAACTTAATTTTCTTTTACCTGACCTACTGTACAATTAATTATTGGTTAATATTTAATTACATTAATTTTAATTTTCTGGTGGTTACTTTATTACATCAATTAACTGGTTCTGGAACCCTTCATTAGTTTATAATATAATTGTCCAAACTACTTGTCAAACATTAAACACTGATCGCCCTCCTGGCCAAGTTTACAAACATTAATTAAAACAACAGTATTATTCAACTTTAGACAATACTTAGAACTTAGTATAATGCCTAACACTGGTAACTATACTTGATTGTCTAAAGACAAATTTAACATAAATACAACCATAATCTTTGATGAAGTATTACTATTAAACAACATCAGTTCATTTCTACCATACTCAAAATATAACATAAATATTCTGTAAACCTCAACATGTTACAGTATAAAAACAAGCATTTTATTATATTTAACTATTCATTGGTCTGGTTTTTTATATTTAACATTAGTCATTGCCTCTTTTAACTTGAGGTACTTCTCAGGTACATTAACTACTGAGCAACCTTAATTCAGGGTATGGTCCTTGACCATGTTTCATTCAATTTTTTATGTAACGTTGGGGACCTCAACTCTGTTACGTTACATAACACCCCCCCCTTCGAAAGAAGTTTATTTTGTATAAACAAAGTTTAGTAAGAAATAAACGCACAACTTGTATCTGACCAATTGGTTCCCCTATTCATAATACTTTTTATTTCAGAATTATCCGTGGTATTACTATTATCTCTTCGTTCCTTCTTAAAATCAATTATTTCCCAAGTTTAAATCTTATTTCTATAATCATTCTTGTGACATTCTTTATTAATTATACATTTTGGATCTGGTTTTATTTATTTATCTATATTTATTTGTGAGTTTTCCCTCTAATATTTAATTTTCCTAAACCTCCCTAACATTATAACTGGAATCGAATCGGTGGTGCTATATCGGCTAACCAATTACCGTCGTCCGTTACATACCTTCTGGGATCAGAGGAACATCATCTCTGCCCAATTAAATGATTGCTGGAATATTCTACAGTCAATCTTCATTAATAAACCTCGCAAGGTAGTCATCATGTGACCTTCAACAAAATCATTAATAATAATAATACTCTAGGGATTATTCACTGTACTTTAACTCAGATCATATTATTTCTTCATATTAATTCTTCCTTCTATTATACACTTCTCCTCTCCAATACTTGGCTATTTTATTGACATTTATTAATTGGCTTTCTTACGGATAATTCTTAAATATTTGTTTTTTCTTTTCTTGTGATCCTTTTGACGGTTCCATTTTGGCTTCTTCATTCTCTTATCTTCCTTGGCTCATATTCCTTTATTACCAATACAGCTGGTTATGAGATTTTGGTTAGCATTATACATTACATCAGGTAATTATATTCTTCTGGCACAATCATTATTATTCCTTTTAAATTCTAAATTACATTTCTCACTATTATATTACATCAGATAAACTCATTTTGTTTTTTGGTTTTGATGATTTTTATTAGGTTTAATCAGTGTTATTTTTTTTCTTTTATATTAGTTTAAAGTAATTTCTTCTGAATGATATAGTAAGGTGTTCTTACTTATTTTTTGAATTTGGTTGTTTTTATTAAATCACATTGTTCCTGAATAAATTAAATAAGTTGTCCTTACGTCTTTTAGAATTTGGTTGTTTTTATTGTTTCTTCATTATATTCCTTGGATTTGCTTGATCCTGTATCCATAAAATCCGTCCCTTTTCTTTATATTCTGTTTGGAATCTGTTTATCCGTGGTCCATTATTTCCTCTGTACTGATTGTTCGGATTTCTCTAGTGTATAGAGTTATTTCTGTCCTTGTGACATCTCTCATTATTATGCAGTTCTTGCATCTTGTCGCTATAAAATTGTCATTTATGTTCAAGTTCACCATCGCCTTTTGACCTGGTTCTTCTGTACTGTTTCTTAATTGTTCTAATGGTTCATACATAAATTCCATAAGTCCTCCATGCGCCTCGGTTAGTTTTGGCCTTTTCGGTCCTTCTAGTCCATCTGGGAATTCAAGTGTGGTTCGTTTAAAGTTTCTCACTTGCCTTGCTTCTCTGTTTTCCGTAATTGATATATTATGTAGCTGAACCAATCCCCTTTTAATCATTTCCAATCCTTCCCGTGTATTTATTAATTTCTTTTTACACATTTGTCTTATTCTCACTGTCTTCATTTCATCATGAACCCGTTCTATTCTTCCGGTTATATTAATTGGTATCTCGTTAAATTTTTCTTGGGTCTTCACTTGTACGTTTCCTATTTGAGTAATTTTGGTCTCTACTTCCACTCTGTGTTGTATGATGGTTTCATCTGTCCTTTCCAGACCCACCTTAATTTCAGTTCTTTTCTGTCTTACTTCCACTTCATAGCTATCAACTCCTTTGCTCTGTGTTTCATTGACAATTATAATACTTCCATTGATGACTTCCCTCAACGCTAGGCCTTGTTCATTGATGATTTGCCGCAACTCCTTATTACGGTTTTCAATTTTCTCATCCATTTGTTTGGTATTCTTCAGAATCTGCCTTAAGCTCTCATCGTTTCTATCAAACCTTTCATTGATTTGGTTTAAGCTTTCATTTATCAGCCGGTTATTCTCATCATTTTCCTCTTTATTTTTATCAAACTTCTCATTCATTAGTTTGATTAAATTCTCACTCAAAATTTCGTTTTGTTTCTTTGAGTTTTCATTAATACTGTCTATTTTATTTTCCAGCTTTTCTGAATTTTCATTTATACTGTCTATTTTATTTTCCAGCTTTTCTGAATTTTCGTCAAATTTTTTATTTAATTCTTCCTTCTGTTTCCTGGAATCTTCCTTAATACTGTCTATTTTTTCATTAGTTTGTTTATTCTGTTCCTTAATGCTGTCCATTTTCCCCATCATTAGCCTCATCATTTCTTGTCAATCTGGTTCTCTTCTGGCTTCCACTTTATCTGGTTGGTCCCCTTGGGCATCCTCTTCAACTATTTCCTTCTCTGTGATAATTGCTTCAGTTTCTTCTTTATCACCCATTGTTTGTTCCATTTCACTGTCCGTGAATGTTTCTATCTCTCGTTCCTGTCCACCTTCTTCCTTCTCCTTCTCTTCTGCCCCCTTCTTCGATCTGCCTCTGGTATTATGCATTCCTGTGCCTCTAATGGTTGCCTGCTCAAGTTAAGTAACAATTAATATGATTTTTTACTTAACTAAAGCCCACTCATTGAGCACCAATTTGTAATAAATCTAGTTCTCGGGATCAATAAGATTTATTTTAGGTTTCGGGGTTTGATCAAGCTCCACTTTGGTTTGCGCCAATTTGTAATAAATAGCGTATGTATGGACGTATATTATATTATATGCTGCACGCTGGAAACGTCAAATTGTAATGAATAACTTTATAAGGGAGTCCTTCTTATTTCAGCCCCACGTTGTAGTCGTCAATTTGTAACTATCTACCGATGTTACTATTTTTAATCAATCTGTAAATCTGTTAATTCACAGTTGTTATTAATGAATATATCTTTCGGTTGTGACCGATGAAACCTCCTGAAAATATGTTATTAGACAAATATAATTATAATAATTTTTTTTTTTTTACTTATAATCGTACTACGATATAGATCTAACTTAATATTCAGTAGTTGGATAATATTAACGATATGTATCGTGTATTAACTGAATGTAATGAATATTCTTGTCAACCCTAGTCCCTCGACGTTAGGAAATTCTATTCAAAGTTTGCACTGAAAACACGCTAGTTCCGCGATCTCCCGTTCCACCAGCTGTAAGTATTTAGCGCTGCCACTTGTAATAAGCGTACTTATAGGTTAGTTGTTCATCGGGTTTGAATAAACCTCTTATTGTAAATTATTACAACCACTACTTATAGTATCTATTCTGCAATAACTTCAAATATTATCTCATACAATCAAGATCCTTTATTAATTTTATCTATTAATTCACAGTACCCGTTATTTCCAAAATAACAATATAATCAAATCGATCACACAAAAATATATCGATTATCAATCAATCCAATTCCATAGACTTATACAAATGAAAAATAATAATAAATAGTTCTTATCCCAGGGTTCGTAAAGTTCTTGGAACCATTAGTAAGGCCAGGTAAAATGCATAATTAAGGTTACTCAAGTATTACAAAACAAAAATTATTTACTCTAAATATAGTGAGATTAAAATAGGTTGTTTTTTGTTACCGAGTCGACGAAAGCTTCGACTGGCTGTGGACGTCTGTAAACAGTTGACAAGGCTCAGCTTAACTCATCTTCATCCAGTAAAAGTGTTCTGCCTTTAATAAAATTGATTGTGGAGAGTAATGGGAAGCTCTCAGGAATTCTTCGGACTTCTGATCTTCTTCTATGATCTTGATAATTCTCGGTCCCGGTGAAATGAAAATAGGATCCCAGCTTCTTCTGCTGCCAGTGAAGGTTAACTCTGCCAAACTAGGTCTTCTTGAATTTTCAATAATTCCGTTAGTTCGGGCTGTAATTCTCTTAACTGATCTTCTGTTTATAGAATGAATTGGTTTAATACCGAATCCAGCGGAATTATTTGGTGAATGAGGTGAGAGGTTTTCAATTCTTTTTAAATGTATTCAGTTACAATTTGGAAGGTTATTTAATTTCATTACTCATTGGTATTATGATAAAAGTATGTTTTAAAGAGGTTTCTTTTAATTTTAATTCATTTTTCTTCCGAATTTATTATTCAATTTTTGTTAAATGTATCTGCCCATCTCAACCTAATAGCTTGTAACAATCAGAACGAATGAATCAAATAAACAACTCATGTCCATTTCAGTTGCCTTAACAACCACGTTTACTAGATATCCTTGAGCCGGCATTATAGAATATTACTACTCTTTTCCAATAAAATACTCCATGCTTGGATTAATATTAAACTACCTAAAATTCTCCCCTAACCTTCCTTCTTAAACAGTAAATGTTTTACCATAGTTTCGTTGGACTGGACTTCTTAAAAAGGTATTAATTTCCTTTCACAAATATGGAATTTAGGCCTATAGCTTTTCTTACAACCGTTATAACATTATTTGGTTTTTTTAACTTAATTTTCTTTTACCTGACCTACTGTACAATTAATTATTGGTTAATATTTAATTACATTAATTTTAATTTTCTGGTGGTTACTTTATTACATCAATTAACTGGTTCTGGAACCCTTCATTAGTTTATAATATAATTGTCCAAACTACTTGTCAAACATTAAACACTGATCGCCCTCCTGGCCAAGTTTACAAACATTAATTAAAACAACAGTATTATTCAACTTTAGACAATACTTAGAACTTAGTATAATGCCTAACACTGGTAACTATACTTGATTGTCTAAAGACAAATTTAACATAAATACAACCATAATCTTTGATGAAGTATTACTATTAAACAACATCAGTTCATTTCTACCATACTCAAAATATAACATAAATATTCTGTAAACCTCAACATGTTACAGTATAAAAACAAGCATTTTATTATATTTAACTATTCATTGGTCTGGTTTTTTATATTTAACATTAGTCATTGCCTCTTTTAACTTGAGGTACTTCTCAGGTACATTAACTACTGAGCAACCTTAATTCAGGGTATGGTCCTTGACCATGTTTCATTCAATTTTTTATGTAACGTTGGGGACCTCAACTCTGTTACGTTACATAACACCCCCCCTTCGAAAGAAGTTTATTTTGTATAAACAAAGTTTAGTAAGAAATAAACGCACAACTTGTATCTGACCAATTGGTTCCCCTATTCATAATACTTTTTATTTCAGAATTATCCGTGGTATTACTATTATCTCTTCGTTCCTTCTTAAAATCAATTATTTCCCAAGTTTAAATCTTATTTCTATAATCATTCTTGTGACATTCTTTATTAATTATACATTTTGGATCTGGTTTTATTTATTTATCTATATTTATTTGTGAGTTTTCCCTCTAATATTTAATTTTCCTAAACCTCCCTAACATTATAACTGGAATCGAATCGGTGGTGCTATATCGGCTAACCAATTACCGTCGTCCGTTACATACCTTCTGGGATCAGAGGAACATCATCTCTGCCCAATTAAATGATTGCTGGAATATTCTACAGTCAATCTTCATTAATAAACCTCGCAAGGTAGTCATCATGTGACCTTCAACAAAATCATTAATAATAATAATACTCTAGGGATTATTCACTGTACTTTAACTCAGATCATATTATTTCTTCATATTAATTCTTCCTTCTATTATACACTTCTCCTCTCCAATACTTGGCTATTTTATTGACATTTATTAATTGGCTTTCTTACGGATAATTCTTAAATATTTGTTTTTTCTTTTCTTGTGATCCTTTTGACGGTTCCATTTTGGCTTCTTCATTCTCTTATCTTCCTTGGCTCATATTCCTTTATTACCAATACAGCTGGTTATGAGATTTTGGTTAGTATTATACATTACATCAGGTAATTATATTCTTCTGGCACAATCATTATTATTCCTTTTACATTCTAAATTACATTTCTCACTATTATATTACATCAGATAAACTCATTTTGTTTTTTGGTTTTGATGATTTTTATTAGGTTTAATCAGTGTTATTTTTTTTCTTTTATATTAGTTTAAAGTAATTTCTTCTGAATGATATAGTAAGGTGTTCTTACTTATTTTTTGAATTTGGTTGTTTTTATTAAATCACATTGTTCCTGAATAAATTAAATAAGTTGTCCTTACGTCTTTTAGAATTTGGTTGTTTTTATTGTTTCTTCATTATATTCCTTGGATTTGCTTGATCCTGTATCCATAAAATCCGTCCCTTTTCTTTATATTCTGTTTGGAATCTGTTTATCCGTGGTCCATTATTTCCTCTGTACTGATTGTTCGGATTTCTCTAGTGTATAGAGTTATTTCTGTCCTTGTGACATCTCTCGTTATTATGCAGTTCTTGCATCTTGTCGCTATAAAATTGTCATTTATGTTCAAGTTCACCATCGCCTTTTGACCTGGTTCTTCTGTACTGTTTCTTAATTGTTCTAATGGTTCATACATAAATTCCATAAGTCCTCCATGCGCCTCGGTTAGTTTTGGCCTTTTCGGTCCTTCTAGTCCATCTGGGAATTCAAGTGTGGTTCGTTTAAAGTTTCTCACTTGCCTTGCTTCTCTGTTTTCCGTAATTGATATATTATGTAGCTGAACCAATCCCCTTTTAATCATTTCCAATCCTTCCCGTGTATTTATTAATTTCTTTTTACACATTTGTCTTATTCTCACTGTCTTCATTTCATCATGAACCCGTTCTATTCTTCCGGTTATATTAATTGGTATCTCGTTAAATTTTTCTTGGGTCTTCGCTTGTACGTTTCCTATTTGAGTAATTTTGGTCTCTACTTCCACTCTGTGTTGTATGATGGTTTCATCTGTCCTTTCCAGACCCACCTTAATTTCAGTTCTTTTCTGTCTTACTTCCACTTCATAGCTATCAACTCCTTTGCTCTGTGTTTCATTGACAATTATAATACTTCCATTGATGACTTCCCTCAACGCTAGGCCTTGTTCATTGATGATTTGCCGCAACTCCTTATTACGGTTTTCAATTTTCTCATCCATTTGTTTGGTATTCTTCAGAATCTGCCTTAAGCTCTCATCGTTTCTATCAAACCTTTCATTGATTTGGTTTAAGCTTTCATTTATCAGCCGGTTATTCTCATCATTTTCCTCTTTATTTTTATCAAACTTCTCATTCATTAGTTTGATTAAATTCTCACTCAAAATTTCGTTTTGTTTCTTTGAGTTTTCATTAATACTGTCTATTTTATTTTCCAGCTTTTCTGAATTTTCATTTATACTGTCTATATTATTTTCCAGCTTTTCTGAATTTTCGTCAAATTTTTTATTTAATTCTTCCTTCTGTTTCCTGGAATTTTCCTTAATACTGTCTATTTTTTCATTAGTTTGTTTATTCTGTTCCTTAATGCTGTCCATTTTCCCCATCATTAGCCTCATCATTTCTTGTCAATCTGGTTCTCTTCTGGCTTCCACTTTATCTGGTTGGTCCCCTTGGGCATCCTCTTCAACTATTTCCTTCTCTGTGATAATTGCTTCAGTTTCTTCTTTATCACCCATTGTTTGTTCCATTTCACTGTCCGTGAATGTTTCTATCTCTCGTTCCTGTCCACCTTCTTCCTTCTCCTTCTCTTCTGCCCCCTTCTTCGATCTGCCTCTGGTATTATGCATTCCTGTGCCTCTAATGGTTGCCTGCTCAAGTTAAGTAACAATTAATATGATTTTTTACTTAACTAAAGCCCACTCGTTGAGCACCAATTTGTAATAAATCTAGTTCTCGGGATCAATAAGATTTATTTTAGGTTTCGGGGTTTGATCAAGCTCCACTTTGGTTTGCGCCAATTTGTAATAAATAGCGTATGTATGGACGTATATTATATTATATGCTGCACGCTGGAAACGTCAAATTGTAATGAATAACTTTATAAGGGAGTCCTTCTTATTTCAGCCCCACGTTGTAGTCGTCAATTTGTAACTATCTACCGATGTTACTATTTTTAATCAATCTGTAAATCTGTTAATTCACAGTTGTTATTAATGAATATATCTTTCGGTTGTGACCGATGAAACCTCCTGAAAATATGTTATTAGACAAATATAATTATAATAATTTTTTTTTTTTTACTTATAATCGTACTACGATATAGATCTAACTTAATATTCAGTAGTTGGATAATATTAACGATATGTATCGTGTATTAACTGAATGTAATGAATATTCTTGTCAACCCTAGTCCCTCGACGTTAGGAAATTCTATTCAAAGTTTGCACTGAAAACACGCTAGTTCCGCGATCTCCCGTTCCACCAGCTGTAAGTATTTAGCGCTGCCACTTGTAATAAGCGTACTTATAGGTTAGTTGTTCATCGGGTTTGAATAAACCTCTTATTGTAAATTATTACAACCACTACTTATAGTATCTATTCTGCAATAACTTCAAATATTATCTCATACAATCAAGATCCTTTATTAATTTTATCTATTAATTCACAGTACCCGTTATTTCCAAAATAACAATATAATCAAATCGATCACACAAAAATATATCGATTATCAATCAATCCAATTCCATAGACTTATACAAATGAAAAATAATAATAAATAGTTCTTATCCCAGGGTTCGTAAAGTTCTTGGAACCATTAGTAAGGCCAGGTAAAATGCATAATTAAGGTTACTCAAGTATTACAAAACAAAAATTATTTACTCTAAATATAGTGAGATTAAAATAGGTTGTTTTTTGTTACCGAGTCGACGAAAGCTTGGACTGGCTGTGGACGTCTGTAAACAGTTGACAAGGCTCAGCTTAACTCATCTTCATCCAGTAAAAGTGTTCTGCCTTTAATAAAATTGATTGTGGAGAGTAATGGGAAGCTCTCAGGAATTCTTCGGACTTCTGATCTTCTTCTATGATCTTGATAATTCTCGGTCCCGGTGAAATGAAAATAGGATCCCAGCTTCTTCTGCTGCCAGTGAAGGTTAATTCTGCCAAACTAGGTCTTCTTGAATTTTCAATAATTCCGTTAGTTCGGGCTGTAATTCTCTTAACTGATCTTCTGTTTATAGAATGAATTGGTTTAATACCGAATCCAGCGGAATTATTTGGTGAATGAGGTGAGAGGTTTTCAATTATTTTTAAATGTATTCAGTTACAATTTGGAAGGTTATTTAATTTCATTACTCATTGGTATTATGATAAAAGTATGTTTTAAAGAGGTTTCTTTTAATTTTAATTCATTTTTCTTCCGAATTTATTATTCAATTTTTGTTAAATGTATCTGCCCATCTCAACCTAATAGCTTGTAACAATCAGAACGAATGAATCAAATAAACAACTCATGTCCATTTCAGTTGCCTTAACAACCACGTTTACTAGATATCCTTGAGCCGGCATTATAGAATATTACTACTCTTTTCCAATAAAATACTCCATGCTTGGATTAATATTAAACTACCTAAAATTCTCCCCTAACCTTCCTTCTTAAACAGTAAATGTTTTACCATAGTTTCGTTGGACTGGACTTCTTAAAAAGGTATTAATTTCCTTTCACAAATATGGAATTTAGGCCTATAGCTTTTCTTACAACCGTTATAACATTATTTGGTTTTTTTAACTTAATTTTCTTTTTCCTGACCTTCTGTACAATTAATTATTGGTTAATATTTAATTACATTAATTTTAATTTTCTGGTGGTTACTTTATTACATCAATTAACTGGTTCTGGAACCCTTCATTAGTTTATAATATAATTGTCCAAACTACTTGTCAAACATTAAACACTGATCGCCCTCCTGGCCAAGTTTACAAACATTAATTAAAACAACAGTATTATTCAACTTTAGACAATACTTAGAACTTAGTATAATGCCTAACACTGGTAACTATACTTGATTGTCTAAAGACAAATTTAACATAAATACAACCATAATCTTTGATGAAGTATTACTATTAAACAACATCAGTTTATTTCTACCATACTCAAAATATAACATAAATATTCTGTAAACCTCAACATGTTACAGTATAAAAACAAGCATTTTATTATATTTAACTATTCATTGGTCTGGTTTTTTATATTTAACATTAGTCATTGCCTCTTTTAACTTGAGGTACTTCTCAGGTACATTAACTACTGAGCAACCTTAATTCAGGGTATGGTCCTTGACCATGTTTCATTCAATTTTTTATGTAACGTTGGGGACCTCAACTCTGTTACGTTACATAACACCCCCCCTTCGAAAGAAGTTTATTTTGTATAAACAAAGTTTAGTAAGAAATAAACGCACAACTTGTATCTGACCAATTGGTTCCCCTATTCATAATACTTTTTATTTCAGAATTATCCGTGGTATTACTATTATCTCTTCGTTCCTTCTTAAAATCAATTATTTCCCAAGTTTAAATCTTATTTCTATAATCATTCTTGTGACATTCTTTATTAATTATACATTTTGGATCTGGTTTTATTTATTTATCTATATTTATTTGTGAGTTTTCCCTCTAATATTTAATTTTCCTAAACCTCCCTAACATTATAACTGGAATCGAATCGGTGGTGCTATATCGGCTAACCAATTACCGTCGTCCGTTACATACCTTCTGGGATCAGAGGAACATCATCTCTGCCCAATTAAATGATTGCTGGAATATTCTACAGTCAATCTTCATTAATAAACCTCGCAAGGTAGTCATCATGTGACCTTCAACAAAATCATTAATAATAATAATACTCTAGGGATTATTCACTGTACTTTAACTCAGATCATATTATTTCTTCATATTAATTCTTCCTTCTATTATACACTTCTCCTCTCCAATACTTGGCTATTTTATTGACATTTATTAATTGGCTTTCTTACGGATAATTCTTAAATATTTGTTTTTTCTTTTCTTGTGATCCTTTTGACGGTTCCATTTTGGCTTCTTCATTCTCTTATCTTCCTTGGCTCATATTCCTTTATTACCAATACAGCTGGTTATGAGATTTTGGTTAGCATTATACATTACATCAGGTAATTATATTCTTCTGGCACAATCATTATTATTCCTTTTAAATTCTAAATTACATTTCTCACTATTATATTACATCAGATAAACTCATTTTGTTTTTTGGTTTTGATGATTTTTATTAGGTTTAATCAGTGTTATTTTTTTTCTTTTATATTAGTTTAAAGTAATTTCTTCTGAATGATATAGTAAGGTGTTCTTACTTATTTTTTGAATTTGGTTGTTTTTATTAAATCACATTGTTCCTGAATAAATTAAATAAGTTGTCCTTACGTCTTTTAGAATTTGGTTGTTTTTATTGTTTCTTCATTATATTCCTTGGATTTGCTTGATCCTGTATCCATAAAATCCGTCCCTTTTCTTTATATTCTGTTTGGAATCTGTTTATCCGTGGTCCATTATTTCCTCTGTACTGATTGTTCGGATTTCTCTAGTGTATAGAGTTATTTCTGTCCTTGTGACATCTCTCATTATTATGCAGTTCTTGCATCTTGTCGCTATAAAATTGTCATTTATGTTCAAGTTCACCATCGCCTTTTGACCTGGTTCTTCTGTACTGTTTCTTAATTGTTCTAATGGTTCATACATAAATTCCATAAGTCCTCCATGCGCCTCGGTTAGTTTTGGCCTTTTCGGTCCTTCTAGTCCATCTGGGAATTCAAGTGTGGTTCGTTTAAAGTTTCTCACTTGCCTTGCTTCTCTGTTTTCCGTAATTGATATATTATGTAGCTGAACCAATCCCCTTTTAATCATTTCCAATCCTTCCCGTGTATTTATTAATTTCTTTTTACACATTTTAATTCTCACTGTCTTCATTTCATCATGAACCCGTTCTATTCTTCCGGTTATATTAATTGGTATCTCGTTAAATTTTTCTTGGGTCTTCGCTTGTACGTTTCCTATTTGAGTAATTTTGGTCTCTACTTCCACTCTGTGTTGTATGATGGTTTCATCTGTCCTTTCCAGACCCACCTTAATTTCAGTTCTTTTCTGTCTTACTTCCACTTCATAGCTATCAACTCCTTTGCTCTGTGTTTCATTGACAATTATAATACTTCCATTGATGACTTCCCTCAACGCTAGGCCTTGTTCATTGATGATTTGCCGCAACTCCTTATTACGGTTTTCAATTTTCTCATCCATTTGTTTGGTATTCTTCAGAATCTGCCTTAAGCTCTCATCGTTTCTATCAAACCTTTCATTGATTTGGTTTAAGCTTTCATTTATCAGCCGGTTATTCTCATCATTTTCCTCTTTATTTTTATCAAACTTCTCATTCATTAGTTTGATTAAATTCTCACTCAAAATTTCGTTTTGTTTCTTTGAGTTTTCATTAATACTGTCTATTTTATTTTCCAGCTTTTCTGAATTTTCATTTATACTGTCTATTTTATTTTCCAGCTTTTCTGAATTTTCGTCAAATTTTTTATTTAATTCTTCCTTCTGTTTCCTGGAATCTTCCTTAATACTGTCTATTTTTTCATTAGTTTGTTTATTCTGTTCCTTAATGCTGTCCATTTTCCCCATCATTAGCCTCATCATTTCTTGTCAATCTGGTTCTCTTCTGGCTTCCACTTTATCTGGTTGGTCCCCTTGGGCATCCTCTTCAACTATTTCCTTCTCTGTGATAATTGCTTCAGTTTCTTCTTTATCACCCATTGTTTGTTCCATTTCACTGTCCGTGAATGTTTCTATCTCTCGTTCCTGTCCACCTTCTTCCTTCTCCTTCTCTTCTGCCCCCTTCTTCGATCTGCCTCTGGTATTATGCATTCCTGTGCCTCTAATGGTTGCCTGCTCAAGTTAAGTAACAATTAATATGATTTTTTACTTAACTAAAGCCCACTCGTTGAGCACCAATTTGTAATAAATCTAGTTCTCGGGATCAATAAGATTTATTTTAGGTTTCGGGGTTTGATCAAGCTCCACTTTGGTTTGCGCCAATTTGTAATAAATAGCGTATGTATGGACGTATATTATATTATATGCTGCACGCTGGAAACGTCAAATTGTAATGAATAACTTTATAAGGGAGTCCTTCTTATTTCAGCCCCACGTTGTAGTCGTCAATTTGTAACTATCTGCCGATGTTACTATTTTTAATCAATCTGTAAATCTGTTAATTCACAGTTGTTATTAATGAATATATCTTTCGGTTGTGACCGATGAAACCTCCTGAAAATATGTTATTAGACAAATATAATTATAATAATTTTTTTTTTTTTTACTTATAATCGTACTACGATATAGATCTAGCTTAATATTCAGTAGTTGGATAATATTAACGATATGTATCGTGTATTAACTGAATGTAATGAATATTCTTGTCAACCCTAGTCCCTCGACGTTAGGAAATTCTATTCAAAGTTTGCACTGAAAACACGCTAGTTCCGCGATCTCCCGTTCCACCAGCTGTAAGTATTTAGCGCTGCCACTTGTAATAAGCGTACTTATAGGTTAGTTGTTCATCGGGTTTGAATAAACCTCTTATTGTAAATTATTACAACCACTACTTATAGTATCTATTCTGCAATAACTTCAAATATTATCTCATACAATCAAGATCCTTTATTAATTTTATCTATTAATTCACAGTACCCGTTATTTCCAAAATAACAATATAATCAAATCGATCACACAAAAATATATCGATTATCAATCAATCCAATTCCATAGACTTATACAAATGAAAAATAATAATAAATAGTTCTTATCCCAGGGTTCGTAAAGTTCTTGGAACCATTAGTAAGGCCAGGTAAAATGTATAATTAAGGTTACTCAAGTATTACAAAACAAAATTATTTACTCTAAATATAGTGAGATTAAAATAGGTTGTTTTTTGTTACCGAGTCGACGAAAGCTTCGACTGGCTGTGGACGTCTGTAAACAGTTGACAAGGCTCAGCTTAACTCATCTTCATCCAGTAAAAGTGTTCTGCCTTTAATAAAATTGATTGTGGAGAGTAATGGGAAGCTCTCAGGAATTCTTCGGACTTCTGATCTTCTTCTATGATCTTGATAATTCTCGGTCCCGGTGAAATGAAAATAGGATCCCAGCTTCTTCTGCTGCCAGTGAAGGTTAACTCTGCCAAACTAGGTCTTCTTGAATTTTCAATAATTCCGTTAGTTCGGGCTTTAATTCTCTTAACTGATCTTCTGTTTATAGAATGAATTGGTTTAATACCGAATCCAGCGGAATTATTTGGTGAATGAGGTGAGAGGTTTTCAATTATTTTTAAATGTATTCAGTTACAATTTGGAAGGTTATTTAATTTCATTACTCATTGGTATTATGATAAAAGTATGTTTTAAAGAGTTTTTTTTTAATTTTAATTCATTTTTCTTCCGAATTTATTATTCAATTTTTGTTAAATGTATCTGCCCATCTCAACCTAATAGCTTGTAACAATCAGAACGAATGAATCAAATAAACAACTCATGTCCATTTCAGTTGCCTTAACAACCACGTTTACTAGATATCCTTGAGCCGGCATTATAGAATATTACTACTCTTTTCCAATAAAATACTCCATGCTTGGATTAATATTAAATTACCTAAAATTCTCCCCTAACCTTCCTTCTTAAACAGTAAATGTTTTACCATAGTTTCGTTGGACTGGACTTCTTAAAAAGGTATTAATTTCCTTTCACAAATATGGAATTTAGGCCTATAGCTTTTCTTACAACCGTTATAACATTATTTGGTTTTTTTTAACTTAATTTTCTTTTACCTGACCTACTGTACAATTAATTATTGGTTAATATTTAATTACATTAATTTTAATTTTCTGGTGGTTACTTTATTACATCAATTAACTGGTTCTGGAACCCTTCATTAGTTTATAATATAATTGTCCAAACTACTTGTCAAACATTAAACACTGATCGCCCTCCTGGCCAAGTTTACAAACATTAATTAAAACAACAGTATTATTCAACTTTAGACAATACTTAGAACTTAGTATAATGCCTAACACTGGTAACTATACTTGATTGTCTAAAGACAAATTTAACATAAATACAACCATAATCTTTGATGAAGTATTACTATTAAACAACATCAGGTCATTTCTACCATACTCAAAATATAACATAAATATTCTGTAAACCTCAACATGTTACAGTATAAAAACAAGCATTTTATTATATTTAACTATTCATTGGTCTGGTTTTTTATATTTAACATTAGTCATTGCCTCTTTTAACTTGAGGTACTTCTCAGGTACATTAACTACTGAGCAACCTTAATTCAGGGTATGGTCCTTGACCATGTTTCATTCAATTTTTTATGTAACGTTGGGGACCTCAACTCTGTTACGTTACAATATATATATATATATATATATATATATATATATATATATATATATATATATTCTAACTCTTTTTTCTACAGTCCATTTCTTGATTTATATAATATATTTATTATTTATATTGAAATTACCTCAAGATATTTTATTTTCCTTACTAGGAACATGTTTCGAGAGCTATTGTGCTCTCATCTTCAGCCTTTGCGATTCTGCTTCTAGTGAAGTACCTATGTGTTGGTCTGTCGCCGTTGTGGTCTCCTGTTGGTTTCTGGTATTTCAAAGTGGTATTTTTGTGTGTGATTGTGGTGTGTGTATTAATACACAACGGCGACAGACCAACACATAGGGACTTCACTAGAAGCAGAATCGCGAAGGCTGAAGATGAGAGCACAATAGCTCTCGAAACATGTTCCTAGTAAGGAAAATAAAATATCTTGAGGTAATTTCAATATAAATAATAAATATAATATATATATAATGCAATGGTACAACCATTAACGGCACTGTGCATTGCCAAAATAAATTAGATAATATAAATAAATAAATATGAATTAATAAACATGATTCAGATTGCATAAGCTGTATCGTAGTTAAAAATAGGGAGCGCAGAATTCATGCATGAACACGCATTCCCGACACACCTGTTGCTAGCGTTGTGTACACGCATATATTGTTTGTGTGTGTGAAGCCTGTCCGTTCCTGAAATGTAACCAACCCTTTTCAAGTAGAATAGTTTTCTAATTTCATCTTTTCCGTTGAAGCCGAGATGTTGGTTCCGGTATGTTGATGACACCTTTGTTATCTGGAGCCATGGAGAGGAAGAACTAGGCAGGTTCCTGGCACACCTCAATCAGGTTCACCCACAGATACAGTTTACCGTTAAGAGGAAGTTCAACAATCAGCTGGCTTTTCTGGACGTTTTGGTCCTTAGAAGGACCGATGGCAGCCTCAGACATAAAGTTTATAGAAAACCGACGCACACTAACCGCTATCTCCATAAACAGTCGAACCACCATCCCAGCCAGAAGAGGGCGGTGTTGAAGACCCTGGTGGACTGGGCTAGGAGGATATGCGAGCCCTGGTACCTCGACGAGGAACTGCGCCACCTCGAACTAGCGCTGCAGGCCAATGGATATTCCGTCGGGGAGGTGAGACGAGCGGTCCGGCCGAGAAGAACAGCCAGGCCGGAAGTGGAGTCACAGAAGACCGTCGGTTTCGCGGCATTGCCCTACATCCATGGGGTGACGGACCGCATTGGTAGGCTGCTTAGTCAGCACGGTATGAGGCCAATATTCAAGCCGACAAGAAAGATCTACCAGTTCTTGAGGCCGACGAAGGACGTCCGAGACCCACTGTCATCGTGTGGTGTCCGTACTGAGTTCCTTGCTCGTGCGGCCAGGTGTACATTGGAACCATGAAGCACAGCGTCTGCACACGTGTGGGTGAACATAGCCGTTACTGTAGATTGGGACAGCCGGAGAAGTCTGCCGTAGCTGAGCACGCACTCGCCAATGCCGACCAACGGATCTGCTTCGATGAGACGAAACTCTTGTCGGCAGTGAGTGATTACTTCCCTCGTCTTCATATGGAGTCCGTCTTGATTCACAACCATGCTGCGATCGCTATGAATCGGCGGGGCGAAAGCATTGCATTAAGTACTTTATGGCATGGCACCATGCGAGCCTCTCACACACCTTTTTGTTTCTGATTGGCCGATGATACAGTCTTACCTGTGCGGGGGTTGAAATTAGTAAACAATTAGCACAGGTGGCATTGCGGGAAATCATTAGCCTTCCCCACAGTACTCCGCGGAAAACAATTGTTGAGTACCTAATGGCATAGCATGGTGCAAGCCAATCATACACCATCTTTATTGTGATTGGCTCTTAGTGCAGTTTCTACCTGAGCACTATTCGGATTGGCTGATGGTGTCATTTTTACCTGTACGTGGGACTTTGTTGAATTTATAAGTACAGGTAGCATGGCGGGACAGCTTCAACCTATACCACAGTACTGTGGGCCTGTGCGTGAACACTCTACGTTCAGGATTTTTATTCCACTGATAATGGCAGCCATTGGAGCTGCAGAAACGTTTGGTTTGGAAATAAAACATGGACCACGGCCAAACAGCCCGGATATCTTTAATCTTACAAAAGAATAGTTTTCTATTTTATTTTAATTACAGTGGAACCTTGGATTGCGAGCATAATTCATTCCGGGAACGTGCTTGTAATCCAAAGCGCTCGTATATCAAAGCAAATTTTCCCATAAGAAACAATTGAAATGCGGATGATTCGTTCCACAACACAAAAATATTTATTCGCATAAGATTTCTAGTACAAAATACAGTATAACGTAAAACAAATTAAACTGCACTTTACCTTACAATAGAGTCATTGTTGGTGTGAGGGAGATGAGAGAGATGACATGAGAAGGGTTATTGTGTAGCACGAATTTCACTAATGGAATCACTGCTATCTGTTGGCTCACTAGAATTGTTTTCTTTTCATGCAACTTTAACAAGGAACCTGTCCAATGACTGTTGCTTTTGCCTCTTTTTGAGGATTTCACGAAAATGTGACATTGCACTGTCGTTGAACAGATTCATCGCTCGCATTGCTACAGCCTTATTCGGGTGGTGTTTTTCTATAAAATTTTGCACTGTTTCCCACATTTTGCACTTCTCCCGAATCTCATTTGAAGTGAGAGATTCCTCTGACTTTTCCTCCTCCTCTTCACCGGACGAGATCTCCTCCATAACCTCCTCCTGTTGTTCGCGATGCAGGTCCATCAGTTTGTTGATGGTCAGTTCCTGGCTATGTTCTTCCACCAGCTCTTGAATGTCGGCATCATTCACCTCCAGCCCCATGGTCTTCCCTAAGGACACAATTTCATCGACAATCGGCGGCTCATTTTCACCAGCAATCCCCTCAAAGTCATGTCCAAGAACGCAGTCAGGCCACAGTTTTCCCCAAGTAGAAGTGAGAGTTCTCTTGGTGACCCCATCCCATGCTTTATCGATGATCTTCAGGCAGTTCACGATGTGGAAATGATTTCTCCAAAACTCTCGGAGGGTAAGGTCTGTTCCTTCGGTCACTTCGAAGCATCGCTGAAATAGTGCTTTGGTGTATAGCTTCTTGAAGTTCGAAATGACTTGCTGATCCATAGGCTGGAGTAGTGGAGTAGTGTTGGGAGGAAGGAACTTAACCTTAATGAACTTGAATTCCTCCAGTAAGTCGTCCTCAAGGCCTGGAGGATGAGCAGGAGCATTGTCCATAACCAGCAAGACTTTGAGCGGCAGATTATTATCTAAAACGTATTTCTTCACTACAGGACCAAAGACCTCGTTCATCCATTCAACAAAGAACATACGAGTGACCCAAGCCTTAGTGTTGGACCTCCACATAACATTTAACTGGCTCTTCTGCACCTTGCATTTCTTGAAGGCTCGTGGATTCTCGGAATGATACACAAGCAGGGGCTTTACTTTTAAATCCCCGCTGGCATTAGCACACAATAACAGGGTTAAATGGTCTTTCATGGGCTTGTGACCGGGCATTGCATTCTCTTCTGCTGTAATGTAGGTCCTCTTTGGCATCTTTTTCCAAAAAAGTCCTGTTTCATCACAGTTAAAAACATGCTGCGGCAGGTAACACTCAGTAACAATGAGCTTCTGGAACTCAGCAGTGAATGCCTCAGCTGCCTTATCATCCGAACTTGCAGCCTCCCCGTGCCTCGCAACACTATGGATGCCACTTCTCCTCTTAAAGTTATCAAACCATCCCCTGCTGGCCTTGAAGCTTTCTTCGATTTCTGTTGACGTACGTGTACTACATGGCAGTTTACTTACGAGGTTGGCGTACAACGTCTTTGCCTTCTCGCAGATTAAATTCTCGGTCACAGTATCACCTGCTAGTTGCTTATCATTTATCCAAATGAGAAGCAACTTTTCTACATCTTCCAGAACACGTGGCCATTGCTCTGATACTCTTGTGACTCCTTTTGCTGCATCTAGCCCTTTTATTTCTTCTTTCTTCTTTAATATTGTGCAAATCGTTGACGTAGACTTGTTATAAAATCTCGCGATATCAGCCACTCGCATACCTCGTTCGTGCTTTTCGATCATTTCCTTTTTAACTTCCATCGTAATCATTTCCTTCTTCCGACCGAATTCCTTTTCAGCCTTCTTTTCCTTCACTGGGCCCATTGTTGCAGTACAGTTATAACACTAATTATAACACTAATAACACTAATGAAAGAAACAAAACATGTATACGCTCGTACGGTGTTGACTATGCGAGCGAGGCACGCCAACTGAAGTCCAGCGCGGGAGAATATTACACACAATCGCCCAGGAAAGAGAGGCAGAGGGGAGGGGAAAACGTAGGCTCAGGGGAGGGGAAAACGTAGGCACACGTGACGCTCGTATTGCGGAACCTCGCTCGCTTATCAAGTTACAATTTATTTAAAATTTTTGCTCGTCTTGCAAAACACTCGTAGACCACGTTACTCGCATTCCGAGGTTTCACTGTATAAGGAAAATATGTAAGATAGGGTAAAACAAAAGACACCAAAGTGTATAGAAATTAAACGTGAATAAAGGGTTAAAAGACTGTACCCATGTGACAAAAAGTACAATTACTATACGTAAAAAGTGAATAGCTCTTTTTGTAATTACAATAAAGAAGTGTAATTTACGTATAGTAAACATATAAAAATTAGTGATCGATTGAGCATCGAGTGATGTGAAACAAACTTTGTAATTCGCGAAGATAGGCGAAAATAGTGAATTGAACCAGAGTGGGGGAAGTGACGCTTCGACAAAATCTGACAAGTTAAAAATTGTTCAGACAGAAGTTTTTGCACGACCTGACTATAAATACCAGGTCACGCTAATAAAGCTTCTTCTTCTCGATTCAACCATTGCCATAGGAGGCTATGTCAGTCGACGACGCTAATTTAAATTTATAGTAGGAGGCACAGGACAAACTGAAGTCCAACCAGAGCAGCAGAGCACATACGAGGTCTATGGACACACCCGCAGCATATGATGTGAGGCGTGACGACTAGTAAACCGTACATGCAGTAGAATCTGACCAGAGGACCACGAGGACACGGAGTACGCAGACTGAGGACCAAAGGAGGACATACGGATAATTAACCACGTCAAACGAGGTGATGAAAAACCATTGTAATTCCAGACATTTGAAAGACACTAATTAAAGTTAGAATGCAAGGCATTCAACCTGTATTAAAATAACTAATTGTACATAAATGTAAAATCAGAGTAAAATTTAGAATAATATCTCTTGTATAAAATTTAGTAATTGAGAGTAACATAAATGATAAGAGAAATATTTGATTTTTTGAGTTAACGTAATTAATAAAGTCTTGGTTGATAAAGGAGAATGCATATGCAGTAGAAGGTTTTAAAACTAATTAATATTAAAGAAATTGGAATATAAGTAACTTCATTATTAAAGTAAATTAATCAGAAATTGCAAAAAGATGATCACACAATGAGTAAGCCAAGAGCAAAATAAATATTTAATTAATTAAAATTAGATAATAAGATTTATGTATAACCTGTGTATGTAAATTGTTGGCTATAAGTTGTGTACAAAGGAGTCGTACAAACGATATAATAATGAGTAGTATTTCTATATGCGAAATGAAAAATTTTGTTTAATAAAAAAATAAATAATGGAACAATTTCAAACTTAAATAATGTATCATCTTCTTATTATGATTACACCCATGAATTCAATACATTATATAATTTGTTATGTTATATAAATTGGCCCTGAACTTGGAGCTACACAAATTAAATTATATATCAATGTTTGTGTTGTTATAATATATATATGGGGCCTTTATTAGGGCCACCAGCCTTACCTACAGTACTGTGGGTTTACTAACAGAGACCGTTATCAGTACTTTTCAGTCCTTCCAGCACTGAAGATAGCCACCAAGTGGTTGAAACCCTATGACGTTAGCTATGAAAGCTTAAGGCAACAATACTATTAATGTGCTTCTACATTTGAAACACACACACACACAAACACCTTATTTGACACAAGAAAAACAATATAATTTTCATATGAAAACATGGTATAAATAAAATAGCAAATTTAATATAGGCCTACATGCAAGATGCCAAGTCTACATGTAATCGAAAAGCACAATACAGTTTGTGTGTGTGTGTGTGTGTGTGTGTATGTGTGTGTGTGTGTGTGTGTGTGTGTGTGTGTGTGTGTGTGTGTGTGTGTGTGTGTGATATCATAGTAAACACAATACAAAAATGCAAGATAATCATCTTCAATTTTATGTATAGTATAGTCACGTATAGTATGTTGTGCCAACTGTTAATTGGACTTACCTCTTTCATGTTTCAGTAAATTCTAGGTCAAGACCAATAGATGGGTAAACAAAATAGGGCATAATTAGTTGAACAAAAATGAAGTCTGAGTGGCACTGGATCACTATGTTGCAGAACCCAGATGTAATGTGTAGCCATATTGCAATTTAATTTTAAATGAAATCTTTTACTGCCCTAAAAATACAGTAACTCCTCTTGTTTTCTTCTTTGAAATACAATAGTTTATTGTCTGTTTATATAAATTATTTTTCAACTCAAAACAGAGAAGTACAAAAACCTCTATAAACTTAATTGTACAATAACCAATTCAAAATTTATCTGAGAAAGTAATAAAAAGGAAATCAAACCCCTGCAAAGCTGGAAAATATGCTTATAAGTAGGATAGTTATGCAAGTGAACTAGAGACAATAACATGACGATAAATACTAATAAAATTTTTGTTCACTTAAACAAAAAAATGAACCCACTCCTACTATATCCTTAAAGGAAACCATATCAATAAGAGTAGTTGCAACAAATACCTCAGAATTAGCCTGGATAACAAAATAAAACTAAATGAATGCATTAAAACTTAACATCAAGAAGAACAAAAAAACATTTTAACAAATGCCTATATATGATTTGAGTAGCATCAGCAGACCAGTGTATCATTTGTAATGAAAAGGGCATTATGAAAAAATATCACCTCATAATCTGTACAAAATATTCTTGATGGAAATCTTTGATCTGATAACAATTTTAAAATTGGCTGTGAAAAAATTCAGCCTTGTATGTATAGTGACTTTGATAAAGAAAAGTGGTGCAATAAGTAAAAACATGTCAGTGACATTTACATGCCACTAATGCCAGTGTAGAAGCAGCAGTTACATGGACAGCCAAGGAAGTTCCTCAGTATATTCTCAAATGAGACCACATTGAATCCATTCTCAACTTATGTTTCATCCTACAATGATTTTAACAATGTGTGTGTCTGCAACCCAATATAAAAACATTTCTCAAATTTTAATCAACTAAAAATAATCTTAACCAACAATGAGTGAGGAAAAACTGAAAAAGTTAGCTACCTGTGTACAGAAAAAAATGTAACTTAATTGTAAATTAATGAAGCTCTGATTTTTCTCATTTTATATGCCTTCTTTTTTCCCTTTCATTAACATCTATAAATAATGACTAAAATATGTAGGTGCTTATTACTAAAAAACTATGAAATATTTACATATAAAAAACCATACTTGGTTCCTCAAATGAACCAACTGTAAATAATAGTTGGTACTATAAATAACCAAGTGTAAATTATTTTTATCTGAAAATACCTGATGGTACAATACCTAAGAGATTTACTCCGTTTTCGGCGTCTGTCATTAAATAGTACTCTTAGATAATCATACTTCTCCAGCAGTTCTTTAGGTTCAAACTGCCATGGTCTGTTCTTTACGAGCTCTAGTTTTTCTTCAGCCAAAACATCAAAATTTTCTCCAAAAAAATATTCAATCTTCTTTTGTATATTAATCATTTCTTCAATTTTCTTTTGTTCTGGTTCCACCTACAAATATATAAACAAATAAAACATAACTTTTCTCTTTTTGTTTCATATTCCTAGAACAAGGCATTTTAAGAAATAACTCACTTTCATTTTCTATTATGAACAGCTATTTTTTATGAAACTGCCATGACACGCAAACACACAATGCAAAACATACAGATCTATAATAAATACAACTATTTCATTAACAACTTGGAACACAAGGTTTTTTATGAGTAAAAACATAAAGTTTTACCTTACAACCTGAACTGGTTTTCACTTTTAAAAAGCTTTTTCAGAGAGGGAAACCTCTGAAGAAGCTTTTTAAAAGTGAAAACTGGTTCAGGTTGTAAGGTAAAACTTTATGTTTTTACTCATAAAAAACCTTGTGTTCCGAGTCGTTAATGAAATAGTTGTATTTAGTTATGTAACGGACACGTCATGGACAACGAAATCCAAGATCTATAATAATACTCTCTCCACACACACACACACACACACACACGCGCATGCAATGACTAACTTTACTACTAGGAGTGCCTAATGCTTAAAACCTCTTTAAAAACAATATCAAAAAGATGGAACAACTTTTGGCCAGTGCCATCAGTTAGTATTATGTTTAACTGACAATAGGTTTTTTTTAGGAAGGGATTAAATATGCAAGCTCTTTTTTTAGGACTCTGTTAAGTAGCTATAGAATTGGACAATGAGTTAATACTTGAAAAGCTTTGTTCTAAGAAAAAAAATTGGGGAGTAATATATTTTATAATAATAATAAGTTTTATAGGTTCTGGGAAGTAATAAAGTTTACAGTCTGGCAACTTTATCTGAGTCCCCAGACGAAATTCGAAGCTGAAGAGCCTCCCTTCGCCCTTCCAGTCCACATGTTACTCGAGCCACTCTATTTGTTACCGCGCGAGCCAATAGGAGCTCGTTTCGTGTGCTGTTCATGCAGCGCTGTCAGATACTACAATATGTTCATTCCATTCCAAGTCGTCCCACGGTAAAGGTCCGTAAGGCAAGCATTGTGGCATTCTTGTGGCTACATCACGCTCTGGTGTTGATTTACGGCAGTCTGACAACACTGCAGGCCAGGCGCTGGGTGTGACGTGCTGATGTGTTTCCAACGATGTCAGTTGTATTGCATTCTTGCTTACTCTGCCTTAAAACCAAGTGTAATAGAAAGTGTATTTTTTTTAACAATTTATTTTAATATAATTAAGGAATATTTGGTTCATGAAAGTGTTCTTATTACAATGTCCACTGAATAGTGAAGGTACGGGGTTGTTATTTTTTATTTTATTTTATTATTATTAATATTTATTTATTACTTATATAATTAACTGCATTTTGACTGTGACTGGCATGTCTGTAACTCACTGTTGACTTGGCAACAGCGCTTTCGTATTGCCTTCTCTCTCACTCCAAAGTAGGGTTACTCCCTCCCCACAGACGCGGAGCTAGCGCTGCCAGCCAGGGCTTCAGAAAGAGTTGCCAAGCTGTAGTCATAAATGTTGTCTCTATGAGTTGTACCTGTGTGTGTGTGTGTGTGTGTGTGTGTCTGTATCTGGTGAGTTGTGGCATTTTCCGCCGACTCGTGACCGTACTGTGGCAACTTCAAAATTAGTGGCAACTTAAAACGCGTCCCACTAATAAAAGTTACATTTTCGCCTAAATTAAAATATTTTTTTTTAACCTATGTATTTGAAAGAGTATAAAACCACTCCTACTGTAACCTAGATGCATCTTTTCGCCATTTCAGCATTTTTTCTAGCTTTTACGGATACTGTGCTACAAAATAGGAAAAAACTCAGTTGTGTTTGTGTATGCAATCCACCGCATCTGTGGCATATACACGCCGCTGTACTCATACGAACCTAGCGTGCATTCTTGTCATCATATAATTGCAATGTTAAGGTCTCCAGACAGATTATACAACGTTGCCATGCTGAAATTTGCAAAATCAGTGGGAAACTAAATCTCAACTGTCTGCTGTGTGCTGTCCGCTGTGCTGAGTGACGCGAAGTGCTTTGAGTAGTGTGGCTGCATCGAAGGTGCATTACAGCGTTCTTGTATTAGAGCCTTCTTGGATTACAGCGCTTTAAGGTAATATTACTATAATGTCAATATAATTTACGTACTACATAAATCAAAATTATTATATACAGATGACATTACGATATTATTTTTAAGACACAATTTTGTAATAACAATGACTATTTTATAATTTAGTTTTTTGAATTCACATAAACTAAAAATTCTGTTAATAGTTGTATTTTATTTCCATAAACTCGTTTTACAATTTTACAGTCAAATTGCATGAGACATAATTATAAAATTTAAGGAGAAGTCGGTTTTTTTATTATATTAAATAAAATTGTATTCTTATAGAATAGAATAATTTTTATTGGATATTATAATTTTGTCTTAAATGATTTTTAGGCAGTTTGGTTTATTATACTTTTATATTTAACAATGTGTACTAGCTTCATCAATGCGTTGTATTAATTGAACCATATTCATTACCTTGTGATTACATTTAGCTGTTATAAGTAAGTGATTCATTTTCTCTGTCACTTTTTCTCTAGCAGTATTTTTTTGCCTTTATTTTTAATTATTATCTTAATACATTATTTACTATTTTTTACTTTTTGTTCTTGAGTATTTTAAAATAAGTTTTCTTTAAGCTGTTTTTAAAATGTGCAAGTGTATATTTTAGGCTGTTTTTAATTTGTTGTAATAACTTTTTAATCGCAAAACGTATGGGCGTTTTTTTTCGTATGAAGAAACTTGAATTTCTATGCAATGAAATACTAATTACATTATACTTATTACGCTTATTGTAAGAACATACTGTAATTTATTAATATTAATGTAGGCATACCTTAAATAATCTACTTTTGATGTCAATATTATATAATTATAATAAATATATCTTAAGAATATCTTACACAAGTTAATATCAGCAGCCTTTATAAATTTTACTTTTTAATATATAACCGATGCGATCTTTAAAATTTACGTGTATAATGTAACAGTACCAAAAATGGTAGTTACATAATATGAACTAATGTAACGTCAAGTAAGAGAAAAACATGGAAGTATGTCTAGATAGATAAACCTAAGTGTATAAAAGTGTGTATCTACAAATATATTAATAAAAAATCCAACGATGAAGAAAAGAATATTATTATAGCAACATCAAATACAAAATGAAGAAAGAAAATGCCACGAGCCAAAACAAAATATCAGTAACCAGACCCAATAGGATCCAACAGTGAGGGGAATCAACGAAACAAGGACCAACAAACTCCAACAGCAAAGGAGATAAATAAAAATAGCGACTACAATGAAAATATTTGAAGAAGAAGAGAGAAGAAGGACCAGGAAGAGCACCAAGAAGAAGAAAGAAGATGGACAGAAGATATAAGGACTCAACATAAACCACATGTACTAAAGACAATATAAGTGACAAAAGAAATGATGATTATAAATGTGAAAGGAAAACCAGTGTTAAACGTCTAAGGAACCACAAACAATTACAGTGTGTACTTAATATAAATGTGAAACCTGTGAATAACTAACTAATTTCAACTGAATAAACCACACAAACAATTACAGTGATGAAGTTTACAGTGTGAGAAAATATGTTAATTTCATGATGAAACAACAAGAATTAAAATAGTAAAATAAACACAGACAATGAGTGTGACTAATTTAATAAAATTATGATCAATACACATAATCATAAGACCACCAGAATAGAACAAAATAGAACAATTATGTTATTGTTCATAGAGAACTGACAACAAATAAAAAACATTTGTTATGTATCAAACAATGACAGGAAATTAAATTCCACAAATGACCAGAAAAATATTGTAAATAATACAAAAAAAAGATTTGTGTTAGTGTTTAAGAAGGAGTTGTATAAACATGTGTAACAAAATAGTTAAAGTACTATAGTAAGATACCGTAGTGAAGTCAGTTTAGTAGTAGAAAAATACTGCACTAAAACAGATGGTACATTGTTACACAACCCATAGGGAAGACACCTATGTCAACAGAAAATGATACATATTAGTATAAATAAATGATCATCAGCTATGTTATCAAACAAGAATTTATTATAAATAATAATAAATCTTAAGAGAAAATGTATTATATTGCAAAACAATGCAAATAGAACAAGTCAAACATAATAACACAGAGATAACAGAAATGGAACAAGTATGCCAATTTAGTTAGGCAAAGTACAGTATCAAAACCAATACCAATGTTTATAAGAGTATTACCAGTAGTGAGATAAATATCTGATAATACATTGAGAACAGATTCTGAACATAATAAGAACAATATTGTAACTAAAATATTGTAAACTAACTAACTATGTACATATGACCAGAAGTAAGCTGAACCATTGTATAGCTAATTAGTTAAGAAAAATACTGTATCAAATATTGAACACAGATTATTAAAGTTATTACCAGTAGTAAGAGGAAATCCCAATGCTACTTTGAGAACAGATTATGACCATAAAAACAGTCATTTTATATACAAACAATTAAAAACCAAATGACTATTATGAAGAAACCAAATGTAAACAAACAATGACAAGCAAGTTATTTATGAAAAATATAACATATAAACTTGTGTAAAAGTAAATGAAAACATCATCAAAAGTTAGAATAATATCTAATGCTACTTTGGAAATCCAAACCAAGTAGAACAATAACAATTTAGTTATTGTATTAACAAAAAATAAATGACTACTATGATATGACACAACATAAACAGAGCCATTACTGAAAAATTGAAGGGTTCTGAACTAATTAAAAGATAACCATTGTATATAATAAATTAGGTACTATGTGTGTACACTAATTATAATCATTACATGATATGATTTATATAGAGAAAACCAAAAATAAGGTGAAAAAATTGTATAAGAGAGATAGAAGAGGACTGAAAATATGTAAATAGTAGGTTAACCACAATCATATACAAATATTCTAATGTAAAATTGTGTAAATAAACTTTACTAGTGTTATTAGATTGTAATATTACCGTTTTAAATAAGAAAAATCAGTTCTAAGCATATTTATGGAAAAACAAACATGGACGCTTAATGACGCCATAACGAGATTTTGTGTAGGGAACAATTATTCCCAAATTGTAAGTCAAACCAATTGAGATATAGACTCAAAGTGTTTATTTAAGAAGTGTTTTATTATAATTAAGTAAAATCTGGTGTAACAGACTTATAAAAATAAGATACACCAGAAATAATAAATAAAATCGTTATTGTGATAGGAGTGATGGACGGAAAATAACCATTCTTGGACTTAAATTAACAAGCAGAATGTCCGCAATTCACTGACATCAACCATTTAACGATAGGACGTAAATTAAGAAAGTTATTGTAATTTTAAACTTTTCAGTTAAATTTTTGTACCAGTGCTGACGTCAAAAAGCCTCAACACCAAACTCGATTTTGTCAAAAAATTAAATATTTTAATAAAACAAAGGCTTTTGGGTCAGAGAGTATAATGTTTCCAACCAATAGAATGAATGAATTTCGGCAGACTCACAGGAGACGCTTAGAGGAAACATTACAGTTCACATCTAGCTTTTCGACGGACAGGTCACGCCACTCAGACAACATGAAGAAGTTTTTATTTTGAATTTGTGCGCGACATTTGCATTAAGTGACCAACATACATAACCTTACACTACGCCAATATATACGAGTGAAAAGTGCGGAGTTATTTAATTAAACGAGTACGGTTAGTGTATAATGTCAACCGTACTTGCGAGTGCTGTGATAAATAAGAAACAGGGAGTACAATTTTATTTAAATAATACTGAACGAAAATAATAATTTTGTAACTAACTGATCTTTAATACTACGCAAGTCAAATAAGGCGAAGTATTAAAAACAATGATTAAATTATCAGAATTAAAGAGAAAATTAATTCACAATTATTAAAATATTATAAAAAATATTTTAATTATTTATAATAACTTAAAATATCATGTTTAAAATAATTATGACTGAATACAAGAATATTTAGTCACTCATTTGACTAAAATTATTTTTTCTTGAATTTTTTCGATGTTTTGAAATATACGTTATTAACTTTCATACCGTATAAATAAATGTAATTCTGATAATAGCATATCAAAGTATTACGAATGATGTGTTTATATGTATAGATTAAGAAATAATAACTATTAAGAAATACTTATCCATTGTAACAATACCGGTTATAACTAACCTCAGAATCGTCACGGTAACTTGATAATTTCAACATTACCGATCTGTTCTCAAGTAACATCCAAATCAGATAGAAATACTGACAAGAGTTTTTTGATAAATTTTTCTCTTGTGAATAGATAATTTTTAAAAAACGAATTATTAAAAGAAAGTAATACATTTTTAACTACTGTACAAGTCATCCGGATTGATAATTGTAAACTAGTATTATAAGATGCGTGCGCATTCCCGCGTACGATAGTACCATAAATACCAGACATATGGTATCAATTTTTGATTTTTATATTTGTCCGCTTATTACTAATTATTGTTGATTTTATATCGTTATTTATATTACATCTTGTGCCTGGTATCATGTTACCTAAAAGAACCTTACGAAATATGGTAATTCACTGAAACAAAATAACATAACCTATTGAAGTTAAATTATTGTACCAATAACAGGTCTACCAGCCTTGAGAATTAGACAGAGTCTTATTTGAATTTTTTAATTGTAATCAGTAATTGAAAGGTTGTTAGTTTTTGATTATTAATTGTCAAAGAGTTTATTATTTATTGAATTGTTAATAAACCTCCACTTTTATTACCAGTGAAAAGAGTATCATTCCTATTCTAAATAAGTTCATTTATTTCTTAATCAGTTCTACCACAGGTGGCGGAAGAGTTTAAAAAGATCTAACAATAATTCAGAATAATAATTAGATATTACTTCATTTATTTTGTGTGTGATACTATATCAAATATTCGATCTGAATATTTACTTGTATATAAAGTGCATGTATTTCAGAAGACACGTCACTGAACAGGACTGAAGTATTCACGTGTGGTAAGTGAGGGAGGTATACAACAGAGTGCGCGAACCATTTTAAAATAAAAGAAGTGGACTATTATTACGCACCCATTAAAAACAATACAATAACACTAATAACCTTAATAGTTACAATTACATCTTTTAAGAAACAACATTATTGAAGATACCGGTGCGTGTCTGCACTCACACGAATACACCACATTAAGAAGAATTATAAAATAATAATCTACATATCTACATACATAAATAAAAGTTATTTTATTATAATAGTTACAGTTATATAATATACAGTAATAGAAAAGCAAATTTAAACTAATGAGATATTTAATGTTTTCACGAATATGAAATAAATTAAATACAAATATGTTGCATAGTAAATTATTATAGGAATGTAAATTATAGACCTACAGTAGGAATTTTAGACTAGACTTAACATACTCTGGAATGTGACCGAGTATGAGTATTACAAAATTTCTAAGAAACTAATACTTTATTTAATCAATTTAATACAGGACCAGAATTAACTAGGAAAAAGAAGATCTCCCAAAATATCTTTTTTTCACAAGAAGAACAAAATTAATTACTAAAACTGAAGAACAACATATAATGGACTAAAACTGAATTTCTGTTTTCAGTAATTAATTTATGATTAGTAATGGATTAATATGGTAAATTAATAAACATTTTATCTAACTTTATGGCAGCTGTTTACTTATGAAGGTGTACTATTTTAATCTCTTTTATAAAATGTAAGATGTAGCAAATTATAATAGCAATTTTTTATCGAGTCAGTAATATTATCACTCTTTAACTCTTTATCTTTTTGAAAAACAAAATAATTCTACCAACCAGACTAATGTTGGCAGAATATACATTACAAAATTTGCTTGAAGGAATATCAAAAGAAGTTCGAAGCCATAAATTATTAACTATAGAGCTTATGAAATTACCTTGTTGGTTTCGAGTTTGATAATACTGATAGAAAACTATTTGTCCAGACCTTACTAAACATACTCTCAGCATTCTACAAGCAAATAGAAGTTAAACATGGGTAAAATTTTATTTTTAGTATATAGATGAAATTTAGTAAGAAATCTGTTTTGGAAAGTGATAATTGAAATAAAACATGTTTGGTTAAGGCAAAGGAATTATGGCCGCTGAGTGTAGCGCCACCACATAACTCTGTATAATTGTTTTAGCTATTACGACTGCTATTGTCTGCTGGATTCCTTAATAGTTCCAGAGTGATTTCATCGGGACTTCTAGTTCCTTTATTTCTAAGGCTGAAATTAATTCTATGTATTTCCAAATTTAAACATGACCATTTAACGCATTATGTCAGTGCACATCTGTCAAAAAGGCATTTAATGCTGTTGGGACAGAGACAAATCACAAGTACGAGTTCCAGTCGAGTGTTCAGTAATTTAATGTCTGTATGTCTGTCTAATTTTCAGTCAATATAAATTAGGCGCCATTGTTCATATGGTCTATCAGCACAGCTATAAATTACATTTTCCTACCCTGTATATAAGATGTTAAAGTCAGTTTTCAAGCCTGTGTTAAGTTTGATGTAATAAGTTTTTAGTTGAAAGTCGTATGGGATATATATAACTTAAAGACACTATATCCGTCAGGTTTTTATAAACTTGTTTCCTCCTCTCATAAATCCAAATTTTACTTAACACTGTGACATTAATTCTAATATTCCAATCTTGCATCTGTGCCAAGAAAGTACTAAAATTCCTTGAAATTCTAATACTCTATTGAATAACGCTCAAATTAATATTTAGTGTACAACAAAAAATCTTTTATCATAGACATCGTGTTTGCTACAGATTTGTTCTAATATGTTCTAAATTTGTTCCATATTTATTTTATTTATATAATATACTATAATAAACATTATCAAAATATGCCATGCTAAAGAACTGCACTTTCTATAAAATAAGTAAGGTACTAACTAGAACTCGAGTAGGTATACATTTACTATGTAAACATAATATCCCAGCATTGATACAAAAAAAAAAAAATATATATATATATATTACATTTAATATTTATAAATAAATTTATTTCAAGATATACCTTTGTTTTTCTTATTAGGAACATTTTTCGGGTACCATCTTGTACCCATCCTCCTAATTTATTTCAAGATATACCTTTTTTTCCTTATTAGGAACATGTTTCGGGTACCATCTTGTACCCGTCCTCCAAATTAGGAGGATGGGTACAAGATGGTACCCGAAAAATGTTACTAATAAGGAAAAAAAAAGGTATATCTTGAAGTAAATTTATTTATAAATATTAAATGTATTTTTTATATATATATATATACATTTTTCTAACATTTTGGCGTCTTTTCAAAATGTATACGTTTTGGCGTCTACTTGAAAACGAAGAGTATATTGAAATTTTATTATAACATTACGTTCTTGTGATTATGTTATTTGTGTTTTGCGTTTTATATTTCAATATACTCTTAATACAAGAAAATAATTTTTGTTGTACAAAACGCTGTCATTATGGCATCTTTTTATAATTACGACAGTAGGGCGTCTTTTCAGTTTCCCGACAATGAAGCGTCTGAAATGTATACTTTTTTCGAATTGTAGCGGTTTTTGCTTCCAGCGACGTTGCCAGATTTCAACCCCAGGTATTGCACAGTTTACGTTGACGCTTATTTGTTTGTATGAAAGAGTGACTAACTGCAGGCGAATGACCATTATTCTTTTCCGTTGTTCACGCGCCAACTTTACATCATAATTTTAACTAAATATCTATAAACTGTCAAATATTTATCAACAATTCTTAAACTTTACTATCCAATTCTACTAACCGTGATAATATAATTATTGTGTTTTACGAAGCATGCCAAAGTAGCGTACTGGCCTTTCGAATTATGTAAAGATTGACCACTTGTCGTCCGATTAACTAACGGAATTAACGGGCATGTTAATATTTTCTCACATGCATTGATACCGGGTGATAACGTAACTTTGATCTCATTTACTAGAGAAATTTCTTATGCATATTCGCAGTCAAAAATAATAAATGTAATACCAAACGTTATGAACTTGTACTCATAATATAAAAAATATAATCAGTTATATTTTTGGTCAGTGTTCATTATTATGCATACAGTATTTTGAAGTAATGCTATAAAACATTTATTTGTATCAATTTTGTGGGTAACAAAATTTTATAACTATAGTTTATAGTTCTGTAGTTCTTAATTTTCTATAGTTCTGTTTGGGATTGAGATTGATAAATAGATAGACAGATAGAGTGAGAGAGAGGGGGGAGAAGGAAGGAGAGCGATCACAACTATGCATATAATAATTACTTCTTGAGGTAGAGATAGATGGAGAGATGGGAGACAGAGGGTTGTGAGATAGCATAAAATTTTATATTAACATTTCCATAATATTAGTTCTATTTGTATTATAAATAATAGCAAGATGTTGCGAGAAGCAGGCAGGGAGAGAGAGAGAGAGAGAGAGAGAGAGAGAGAGAGAGACAGACAGAGAGAGACGATATTAAAATATTTCGGGTTGAGGGTACTAGAAGTCATCGGATACCTGCACTTTTTGTAAGACCAGGAAAAGGTTATTTTATGATACTGTTCATTGACATGTCTATTGTTATATAGGCTTGTGGTTTCTCCACGGATTATAAAAATAGTGGCTACATCCAGTGGCTTGAGAGGCATTTCCTTACAGAGAATACTCACGACCGCTAATAAATCGAGAAATGCTGATACTTATTTCACCAATTTCTTCAGTTACTAAAATCGGTCAGTAAGGCCTTGTCGTTTTTCACATCTATGTTAATATCTTTACATATCTTTTAATTTTATTTATTTTTTAGATTTTGTCTAACTCACTTGTACGTTAGCTAAATTTATTAACTACAAATTACTGTATATTCAATTTAAAAATTGCGTGTGAAAATAATGAATAGCCGCTAAAAAATCATTAAACAATTCTCCTACAGAAAAACATTTCTCTTCAAATATAGTCAATTAAATACGTCTGAAATGTACTAACAGACATTCTCCCGACTCTTCTCCGCACATCACGTTTAACTTTGGACCATTAGTTCTCGATCGTTTGGGTGTGAACGGCAAAATTGCGAGGACATACAAAATTAAGCGAACGATTCACAGGAAAGTGTATAACCCATACATTTGGTCAGTGGCGCACCCAGGAGGGTTTTGGGGGTTAGAACCTACCGAAAATATGGTAAAAATTGTGTAATCAACGAATGTACAAATAGTAAGGCTGTAGTAATAAGATAAACTAAAATACAACGTAGGTAAGCTTACCAGACACGAATAAACTGTTCTCATGATATGTAATTGTGTTCGTACTTTTCAAAAACACCGGTTTTCATCAAAAGCATAGAGTTTACTTTATTGCTATATTTTCTGGTTTGGAGAGTGGAATGGGTCAATCTGGGTCGCCTGTCGACTTCAGTGCAAAGGAAAGTTATAGGCCTACATAGTCAGAGTCGGAAAATAATTTATAACGTGTAGGCCTACAAGTATATTAAATTGGAAGATAACGATATATCAGAAAGAAAGTTGCATGAACGGGTAGCTCAGGCGTGCTGCGTGTCTATAAATAGTGTTTCTAGAATTATTAAAGAAACATCATGGTATATGGGTGATATAAAATCTTTCAGGACTCTCCATAAAAATTTTCAACAAATGAAATAAAAACTATTTCTTTTATGAATTTGCTAACTGCTATAATTTTTTTTATTTTTTTTTTTTTATTGTTCGACTAAGCTTTTCGTCATTACTGACCAAGTAATGACGAAAAGCTTAGTCGAACAATAAAAAAAAAAAAAAATATTATAGCCAGGGCCGGAACTAGCCCTCCTTTCACCCGGGGCAAGGGTATATTTCGGCGCCCCCTCCTCCCCCTCCACGCCATACTCACTCCATTTAAAACTATTTAACAAAAAACAAAAGCATATACTTTCCTGTACTTAAGTCAATGATATTAATTACAGCTTCGTAGCTTTACTCATCAACACACTACACTATAGTGCAAACAGATCAAGTGAAATTCAGTTGTGAAATTACAGCACTCCTCTATTGTATTTTGTGTAATAATTTTTAATGGAATCTAAAAAGTAAAAGGTTTTTTCTTCATTTGTTAATCTGAAATTACAGAAGTGGGTAACACATTAAGAAATGAGACATTCAGTTAAACTTCACATCATTCTTAAGTTTATTTGGTATTTTGGTTATAAATTGGTACAGTATTCATGTAGTACTTTACTATTTCAATTTGGAACACATTGAAAACAAATTAGATTTTTACATGAGTTTTGGGTACTAAATTTACTAACAGTCCTTATTCATTCTTGAATCTAAATAAATCAAATTGTCACTTTTTGAGCTTTTTTGGCAGCAAAGGTGTTAATAATGTCATCAAAAGAAATAGATGATGTTCTCTGGTGCTTGATAGAAATGATGCTCAAGTTAGAGAGTCTGTCTTGTTCCATTGTGCTCCTCAAGGTTGTAACTTGTATATGGCCGATTGAAACCGGGCGGGGATAATTCTCAATTAATAATGAATTCTTAACATCTATGCGATATGGTTACTGCTTTTTAAATTACATCAAATTAAATGAAAATAAAATTGAAGACGTAAAAAACTAAATCGCACAAATAATGCTTTATTATTTGAAAAATTGTAACATATAGACGATATAGAAAATAATTTTACTATTTCTTCGCTTTTTCGGCGCCCCCCTCCAAGCCGGCGCCCGGGGCACATGTCCCGTCTGCCCCCCCTAGTTCCGGCCCTGATTATAGCAGTTAGCAAATTCATAAAAGAAATAGTAAGGATGGCTGCTAATTTAAACAATACGAAGAAATAAAAACTGATTTAAACGATTTCGACAAGTGCACCACTCGACGAATCATTCACCAAAGTCAACCCATAGAAGGGTAAAGATTAACATTCAAAAGTAATTTAAACAATTTTAAAGAACAAATTAATTATAATGGTAGCGTTACCAGTCTGAACCACATTATTCGTCAAATGGGATTTCGACGGAAACGTGCCAAAAGCAATAGGAAACTTTTAAATAGAAAAACGTGACATTGAAATCTTAAGAGTTGATATATAAGAAAATTACAGCAATTCAGAGAAGAACGGTAGTCCATAGTATACACAGATGAAATTTTGGTTTTCACCGTTCAAAATCGGTTACAAAAATTTGGACAGACAATGACGAAAATGCCTGAAAATTTCAATAAATAAATAAATTCGCCTGCAACATTATTAACAAAAAGGTAGACATGATTAACTGGTTATTGAATCATGGGATTCCTTTAGTCCATTTATGTTATAACCTGAGCTCTGTTTAACAGTTAGGTTAAACAAAATAACCCAACATTATTATTATTAGCGGATGTCCTACAGTCTATGCCGCATCCCTCATTTCGATCGCCATTTCTCCCTATCTTTCCAGTCATCGTCTTCAATAGCTCGACCTCTCATGCATTTCCTAATTCCTGTTTTCCATTGTGTTGTCAGTTTTCCTTTTCTTCTCCTGTTTTGTGGAGTATAAGTCAATGCTTTCTTTGGCCATCGCTTCTCCTCCATCCTCATTACGTGACCATACCATAGCAACTGTCTCGATTCTATTCTTTCTGCTGTTGTAAATATGCGCCGTTTTCCTTCTTATATCTTCGTTTCTAACATGTTGCATTCTAGAAATATTACACGATCTTCTTAACAAGTCCATTTCCACAGTTTCTATCATCTTTTTCTCTTTACCTGAAAGTTGCCAGCATTCGCAGCCATAAGTTAAAATGGGCTCCTCAATAGTTGTGTAGATTGTCAGTTTAGGTTGAAGTTTCATTTTGTTCGACCAAAGTAACGAGTTTAGCAAACGAATAACCTTTTTTCCCTGTTGTATCCTATTTTTTATGTAATTATTTGTTGTTCCATCTTCTGAAATAATAACCCAACATACTAAACTTTTAAAATACAGTCGACTCCCTCTAATCCGGACACCTCGGGACCGGATCCCTGTCCGGATTAAAAAATTTCCGGACCATCCGGCGGTTTTTTACTTATGTAAATTACAACCTGTAATAGCGTATCTATATTTATAAATCACATTTTAAGACAATTTTCAAGTGTACGGAACACAATTTTAGGTTCATAAAATTGTCCCAAACGAATAAACTTAAACCTAAAACTAATGAAAAACTTGGCTTTGCAATATTAAAAGAAATCTGTTATTTTCTTCTGCTTCTTTACTTCAACTGTTTTCTTGAAGGCATAATCACACCACTTCCTTAGAAACATAACATCCACAGCTGATGCGCCAGGCTGTTGTTCGACGTAGGTAGTTGCCAGTTCCAGTGCTGCCCTACCCTCTGCATGAGTCAAAATTCCCACGCCATTTCCCGCTTCACTATCACCTTCGTCGTCGTCTTCTTCTTTTTCTTCCTCTTGACGAAGGACTACATCGACGATTTCGTCATCATTCAGGATTTCATTAGCCAGTTCATCATCAGCTCGCGAAATCCATTCCACAACGTCATTCTCATTAATACTAGCAGAATCAGGCAGCCGTTGTAAATCCTTTAAAATTGAGTGGTTGTCATCAGGTTCAGTTGCATGAATATTTAACCCTATTGTATTTGGGTTGTCTTCTTGTCTCGTCTCAACGAGAGTTTCAACATCTGGCCACAATTTTCTCCAGGATTTGGTAAACGTAGATGATGGGATTTCATCATACGATTTAGCAGCGATATAAATGACGTCCTTAATGTTAATTGTCTTGAGTGTCTGGATGAGACCTGCATTGTCATTACCATCCATCTTATCCAAAATTTCTGAAAGAAGCTTCCTCCGGTATTTTCTCTTAAAGCATTCGATTACACCCTGGTCCATGGGCTGTGCGATACTTGTTACATTTGGAGGCATATATAAAAGCTTGATGTCACTGTAACTATCACATTCGAGACCTTCCTCTGGATGCGTAGGGGCATTATCAAGCACAAGAACTGCTTTTACTGGCAATTTCAAGGATGTCAAATGTTCTTTTACAGACGGAACAAATTGAGCCATGAACCACTCCTTAAACAAATAAGAATCCATCCAGGCAGACTTTTGTGACCTGTAATACACTGGAAGGGAAGACATGTTTAAGTTTTTGAATACTCTGGGTTTGGCCGACTTTCCAATCACAAATAGCGGCATCTTGTGTGTCCCAGTTGCGTTTGAGCATAGTGCAACAGTGATCCTTTCTTTATTTACTTTAAAGCCCGAAGCAGACTTTTCTTGAGGAGTGGCAAAGGTTTTATTAGGCAAAAGTTTATAGTTAAGCCCGGTCTCATCGATATTGTACACTTGTTCTGGGGTTAGTTTTTCACGCTCAATGATACGCTTCAATCTTTCAGAAAAATCATTAGCTGCCGGTTGGTCTGCTGAAAGCTTCTCCCCGCAAACTCCAAGGAAATGCACTCCATGCCGTTTTTTCCATCTCGTTAGCCACCCATCGCTTGCCGAGAAGTTTCCTTTTTCCCCAAGTTTTGAATGAAGAATGACGGCTTTTTCTTTCAAAATCGGCCCATTTATAGGAGTCCCTCTTCTACGTTCCTGCATGAACCACAACCATAATGCGTCATCAACAAGTTCATGGTGTGGTTTTTCCAAGGTAGATCGAGTAGAAAGGACGGATTCGACTTCAATTTGCATACAAAAATCCTCGATCGATTTTCTGTTTTTCCGCCAATCATAAACTGTGCTTTTCCCTACATTAAACTCCGTACAAATACTTTGCACTGATTCACCCTTATCTAAACGTTGTAAAATATTAAGTCTGTCTTGCATTTTAACCGTATTATGCTTCCGTTTTTCACTCATTTTTGAGAATTTTATTGTCAAATAATCAGAGTTACTGAAACTACAATTTCACCTAACAAATAAACTCACTTATAATAACATATGTAACTCACATTGAAAATTATTAAAACACACAACAATATCAGTACAGTAGTAATTAGTAAAAACAGCTACAGTACACTGTATGACGATCCGGAGCAAACGCAATCGTAAGCCGAACTGAGGATCTTTGTTTACATGTAGGCCGGAAATAAACAGACACGCTCAATCCTGTCGTTTTCGGCCATGAGAAACCCAGCGCGCGCTGATGACTCATTTCCAAGAAGTAGTCCGGACCATCGGAGTCCGAACGAGAGGGAGTCGACTGTAATCATTATTTCAGCAAACTATGGACATTCCATTTTACGACTTCCACCCTATCATCCGGTTCTTAATCCTAGAACTGATTTGGGCAACTGTGGAAAAGCATGTTAAAGCAAAAAATGTTTATTTTTGTAGACAGTGTTATAAACTTAGCAAAAAAGGAATTTGAGTGTATTTATCTCACACGCTGGACATCAAAATGTGACCACGTCTTGAAAATTTAAAAGAGCATGCGAGATCGGACGAAAAAGTGTATAATGTAACAGATCGTTTCTAAATTAATAACCGATGGGATAGCAGCAGTTAAGACAATTTGAGTGATGATAACAGTGAAGGAAATTGACGTACTTATTATGGCAATAAGGTGTGGAAGAATTGACGTAATATTTGTAATTGTTTGTAAGTAATTATGTGCTATATTAATTAAATAGTTTTAGTATAATTTTTTCATTATTGTTGTCTGCCCTGTTATTCATGGTTAATTTACATCTGCTTGTTTTTAAAACACACACACACCCAGAGTCACAGTCATTTCACATTGGAGCCTGTTATTTATGTTACTTATACAAACAAATTAAGATGCCAGTGCAATGTTGACTATATATTACTAAAGTTTTTCCTAAATCGTAACATGTCTGATAACAAAGTGTTATATACTCCAAAATATACAATGTTTGTTAATGTCTAGACTCGACTAGGAGAAACACTGTAACAGACACAACATGACAACTCACTGTTTACATAATAATTGCAGTACTAAACATTAAACATTTTATAACTCGGTGAAATCTTTGTATGGTCCCTCTGTTGTATCTATTGTTTGTTTCGTCTTACAAAACGTCCATTTGAATTGTTTGTAGTGTCGAAATAGAAATCAAAATCAAAACTTGTCACGTAATTGTCACGTACTTGTACGTAGACTTGTCGTTCAGGGAACAGTCTAATATTCAACTGTAGCCTTTCTATTCACGTGTATTACATTGTTCCCGTCTTATCCCCTCTACAATATGCGCGACTGCTTCACGTCTAATTATTTTACTATATTATTGTATTATTATTTCAATTAAGTCACCGTCTACTCATTAAGTAATTTATATTATTCAGTCAGCACATGCAAATTACTAAGCCTTGTGATTACGTGGTTTTTACTCATGATTCCTACAAACATTTGTGTTGATTCTTACCTGTGCAATATTTATATGTAAGAAGGCCTCTTTTTCAGCATTATACTTGGCATTATAGATGGAAAATACATGAGTGAAATTCCATGAAGCAAGGATCATTTTTACTTGCACTTGCATCATTGACTCCCAATAAGTTACGTGTTGTCGTTCCTCTAGGAAAAAGCAAGCCCTGCTTGTTGAGAAAATAATGAGGTAAACCAAAATTGTGCACTTGTTCACAAGTTTTCAACCCCCCCCCTCGAAAAAATCCTGGGTGCCCCTCTGCATTTGGGTATGTATGGGTACTTGCGAGATGTAACCGCGCCACATATCTGCAACTATAGTGGTTCCTGGTTCTATATTATTTAAAATTACACGATTTAGTGTGTTTGCATCGCGTTTATCTACCACCTTTAGCAAACACTTTTTTATTCTCCTGTAAATTCCCCCAAGTACCCACCGAGTTTTGGTTATTCGGTCCCTGTTGTACTTCCTTCAAGTGAACGCACTTTCATCAATTTCAGTATCTCCCGGGCCGCCAATTTTTAAGCTGGTATCCATCACCCAGACAGTAAGGATCTCCCTGAACTCGTTTTAATTTTCGCGTAGTTTTCCTGTTTATGTCAAGCTCTTTTGAAATAACTGAAATTTGATATTTCAAAATCCAAGCAACTAACACACGGAATAGGCTACAGATAATGCAGGAACACACGCTTTTCCGAAAAAAGTGTCATCATGTATGTTTTTTGTAGCTCAGCAATTCCGTCTACCACATCCGAAGGTGACTTTTTTTGTCCATTCACATTTTTTAACATATTACCATCACACTTTACACATTCTATTGAAAACGGAAAAAGATTTCAATCACAAACACATTTTCTGAAAACTTTTTTTTTAATGAAACACCGAAAATTATTAATACTTTTGTATTCCATTTTAGTAAGATACGCATGTGCACAACTCTGATGAATGAATGTTAAACAAAATTAAATGGATTTAAAGATATAAACATAGATGTAAAAAAACGACAAGGTCTCACTGGCCGCTTTTAGGAAGTGAAGCAATAGTTGAAACAAGTAACAACATTTATCTTTTATCATTTGCGTCATTCTCTGCATGAAAATATCGGGTTGCATGAAAAATGTCTCTCAAGCCACTTTTGGTAGCCACATACGTTTATAACCTTTGGAGAAACCACATGCTATATAACAATAGACATGTCAGACAACAGTATCATAAAATAACCTTTTCCTGGATTTACAACCAGTGCAGGTATCCGGCGACTTCTAGTACCTTCAACACAAATGTTTCTTTATAACACGAGTAATTATACAAGTAGTTATACAAATGATAGGTAGGTAAATAGACAGGTAGAAAGAGAGCAAAAGAGAAAAAGAGATACAGGGGTAGATAGAGAGAATAGTATAGATAGTGTATGTCAGTCTCAATTATCTCATGTTTTTTCGTTTCCCTTTGTTTTTAGTTTAAAGCGAAGGTCTTGTTTCATCGCAACTGTCACGCAATCTCAGGGCACTTTATATTGTATAATAATTTATAATTTATAAAAAATGTGTTACATCGTGTTATAATCGTTTATTTAAGTACTAAGTAGGCCTGTAATGTGAGCGCTGATGTTGCTTAGTATAAGTCTATGTAGGCCTACTTATGCTTCGTATTAGGTTACTAATTAATGATGGCTACATGTTCATAGTAGTTATGTTATATCTAATAATGTGTATTTTATCTTTGTTCTTGCACTACTAATGATGGTCGTAGTGGGCATAGAAGAAACATCTGGAAATTCAGTATTCAATAAATGGTGGCCTAATAGCCCGCATGATAAATATAACACTACAGTTAATGGGAGTCTTTCAGAATACTATGTGGAGGTACACGACTATCAAAACTCCTCAAGCTGGATTAAAAGCTAGACTGGTAGTTCTAATAGGCCCGAAGGACATGAATTTAAGAACGCTTCGGTTTGTGTGTTTTTTTTTTTTTTGTATAGGCGACGAACAATTTTCTTTTTCGCCAGAAAAATTTTGCGAATTACAGTGATGGTACGGAGATCCAGAATTTGAACAATAGTGTAGAGACACCGTATCTTAAAAACAATTCTGTTCTTGTTATGGGCAATGTCTTGCTTCAATGTAAAGCAGTACCAACGACATCTTATAGGGGAAAAAAGTATGAATTGGTTTGAGGCAAAAGGGATAAATTTTCCAGAGGACGGCCTGAAGAATCAATTATTGCATTTATAGGAGACGTACAAGGCAATATTCAGTGAGTATGATGATAATTTAACTTTACTTAAGATAGTTGTGTTAGTGGTTATAATCAGAAACAGAATTATCACTGTTGCACACCACTATAGAAAAATTGTTCCGATTAGCGCTTTCAAGCTTCTCAGCTCATCGTCAGATTGGAAATCCGTCAGATGAGCTGAGAGCTTGAAAGCGCAAATCGGAATAATTTTTCTGTAGTGGTGTGCAATAGTGATAATTCTGTTTGATAATTTAACTGACGAAAATGAGTGTCTTGTGCGCTGAGTTACTCCATCAATATCACTGTGAAATCAACCCGATCGAATAAATTAGTACTGAGTATCGTAATGCAACCTGTACGCAAGAATTATTCGTATAACCTTTTGCGTATAGATTTTTCTTGTGCAATTTAAACAATAAATTACTAACGAGAAGGTCATTGACATGAAGACATAGTCTAACAATTGTAACATACTTACAAAAATCAGTGTAACACACATTTACTCATGTTGATGAACGCAACGCATTTATTGTAATCATCTTTTAATACGCTCTTTATTAATAAAAATAACTCCCAGCCTGACAGGTTTGCCTAAATTTTACATAATATGGTTTGTAGCATCCGGCATTTTGTTTTCCAAAATTTTATATCTTTGTTGACACTTCTAAAATCAAGACAAGTGACTTCATACCTCGTGCATCAAAACTGGTCCAGCCGTTTTAGTATTACAAGGGAACAAACTAACTAACGAGCATTACAAACTAACAAACAAAACTGTTGTAGAAAGTAATTAAATATGGTTATTTAACAGAATACAAAATTCCTTAAATGATTATAAAATACACATTATAAGATATAACATAACTATTATGAACATGCAGCCATCATTAATTAGTAACCTAATACCGAAGCACAGGTAGGAATTCGTAGACTTAGGCCTATATCAAGTAACATCAGAGCTCTCATTACAGGCCTACTTAGTACTTAAATAAACGATTATAACGCAATGTAAAACATTTGTTATAAATTATAAAGTACTCAAGTAAATATTATAAAAAGTAATATAGTAGTTACCAAAAAGAAACTTATGTGAACTGTACAAACGTAACGTATATATATATGTAGCGTGCTGCCGCGCGTTTAATTGATGCTCTATGCAAATTATGTCATGTGACTTCTAAATAATGAAGTATGGTAAAAAAATGTATACAGCTGCCCTCCGTCGCTGTACCTCTCTCTCATTTTCTTACTCTCACTCACTCCCCCCCTCTCCCTCTCACTCAAACTCTCTCTCTCTCTCTCTCTATCTATCTCTCCTTATTCGTTTTATTTCTTTCCTCATTTTTGTTCAAGAATGAGCCAAGGAACTTAAGTGCATTTACACCTGCCGGACAACGCTAAGGGTGCCTCAGTAAGAAACAATAAATTTTCTCAAGTGTTTATGAAGTATGAAGGACACTAGCCTTTTCTACAAACGTTATGCACAGTTTAATCTGGGTTGTGGCATCGGGAACTCAGAAATGGTTAATACACGTCAGCCACTGCTGTGTATAGTGATAATGTGTTGTGTCTATTCAGCGTAACACCACAGGTCTCCAGCCTCCAGCACAGAGATAAGATTTCTCATTCATCTGAATCCCGCCAAGAGTATTCAAGGTCAAATAACATTCCTAATGTGTAATGGCACAGCCATGTATGTTTACAACACGTACTACTGTTTTGGCTGACACATATATACAGATCTACGTCTGAACTAATGCAACCTCTTAATTATCTGTACAACAGTTGTCAGTGGCGTACCAACGCCTTTGGGGGCCCGGGGCGGGAGTTTCTGGCCGTGGCCCCCCCATAATTAAGCACTCCCCATATTGTGCCTCTACTATCGGCACCACAAAACGGAGTCATAATCTTATATTCATAAAAACTATTGGAAAAAAAATATGTGGAAAGAACTAACTATGTAAGTATTAATAGAACTTAAAGGAAAACTAAAATAAAAACACAGATTTTGCGTTTTTTTATTACTTTTTCAAATATGTAGTTTTTATTTCAATTAAAATTAATGACAACATGTAGAAAAATGCTAAATTTTTCAACTTAAATCCTTACTACGTACATGTTCTGATGTATTATAAAACTAGGCAAAATAGTTAATTAACTTCAGTACTGAATCCGTATATTGTGAGCATTATTTGCTGAAAAACATTTTCAACCATTGTTAGTTGTAAATGAAAGTGTTGTACTGATAATTATGTGCTACAAAATATGTATTATAAGACAGCAAAAACTTACACAAAATAAAATACTCTCAATGATTTATAGAAACTGCTTTTTACGACCTTTTGCTTCTGCAAATATTTTGATACATTCGTCAAAATTTATTGTTTTAGCTACTTTACTTTCTATAGAAAGTATGGCTAAATTATTCAGTCTTGATTGACTCATTGTTGAGTGAAGATAACTTATTAGATTTAACTTTGAAAAACTTCTTTCACAAGGAGCAATGGATACACATATCGTTAAAAATATCCTAAGTGCTACACAAAGGTTGGGAACTGATTCTTGTAAGTCCATTTCGATAATAAAATCCAACATTTTCAACGATGACCATTGTTTTGCCACTTCTTTTTTTATGTCTGCAGCTTGAACGTGACATCGTAGCCGCTGTATTTCAGGTAACATTTCTTCCTTTTGGAGTTCATCAAATGTCTGGGTTAGGGCCGTCGTCAGGGATTTCCTTTCTGGATAGTTCTCTGCCCCCCCCCAATAACCCTCCTAATTCGGTCGACGAGGAAGACCTTGCGTCTGTCCTTAGCCGACTGACGAAGAGAAAGGCCCCTGGGCGCCGCTGCGTTGCAGAATCTCCCGCCTTCGGCAGTTGACGTTCTTCTTGAGCTGTTCAACTCCTGTCTCCGGCTGCGGTACTTCCCCCGCCTATGGAAAACCGCTAATGTCATCATGATCAAGAAATCCAAAAAGCCGCCTACGCTACCTGGAAGCTACTGCCCGATATCATTATTGCTAGTAATCTCGAAGGTATTCGAGCGCCTTCTCCTGACCCGTATTCGGGCCCTGGTGGATGGTTTCATCCGCGAGGAGCAGTCTGGGTTTAGGCCGAGGCACTCGACTACTCTTCAGCTAGTACGGGTTGTCACCTGTCTAGCAGACACCGCCAACAATCATCAGGCAACAGGCGCCGTCCTGTTGGATGTGAGCAAAGCCTTCGATAAAGTCTGGCACGAAGGCCTGCTCTACAAACTGACGCATTCGCCACTCCCGGCATCTATCGTCCACTTGCTCCGATCCTATCTGACGGATCGCACCTTCAGGATCAGCGTAGATGCGGCGTTCTCTCGGGTTCGCCCTGTCGCCGCCGCGTCCCACAAGGATCAGTCTTCGGCCCCGTTCTGTACGTACTGTACACGAACGATCTGCCTGTTTATCCCGGGGTCACGTTATCTCTATTTCCCGACGACGCGTTGTTTCATTTTAGCTCGCTTTCGCCTTGGCGGACGAGCATAATGTTACAACGCCAGTTGGCTATGCTTCCGGACTGGCTAGGGAAGTGGCGGGTAGCGATCAATACGGAGAAATCCGAAGCGATCTGCTTTACTCATAAGTCCATTTCCCGATGTCAATCCCTCTCCTTAGAGGGGAGACCCATCAACTGGACTGCGACGGTGAAGTACCTAGGTGTTCGGCTTGATCGGCACCTAAACTTCAACGCCCACGTGACCGCAACCTTCAACAATGCTCGTTGCGTCAGAGCGAAGCTATCACCTATGCTTTCGCGGAACAGCTGCCTGGCTGTCCGTACAAAACTTACATTGTATCTACTGTTCCTCCGAAAAGTACTCACTATGCGGCGCCCGCTTGGTGGCCTCTCCTGTCGGCCACCAGCAGGCATAGGCTGACTATATTCCAGACCTGGACCCTACGCTCCCTCACGGGGTCCCCGTGGTATGTGCGAAATTCCACCATTCACCAGGGCCTCCGTGTTCCCACCTTAGAGGTCTTCGTCTGGTCCTTGGCAACGAATTTGTTCGCCAAGGGAGGCGAGTCCCCTTATCCGCACCTCCAAAGGCTGAATAGCGTGGAGAATACACCGGCCCCCTCGCCGCATCAGGCGCCCTAGGGCGCTGTTAGACGACCCCCCCATAAGTTCATCACATGAACACCCCAGAAACGAACCCCCCAACCTTCTGGAGACTGAACTGATCACCATCATTCAATACCTGCGCCTGCCGAAACTGTAGTCAATCATGCTGCGGCAGATTGGATTGGATTGATTTATTGCCAGCACCGGCTTTGGCGATTCAGCAGGGCTTTGACCTGGGACACGGGCTCCCGCGAGGTTGTGCAAATGCCTTCCCAGCGTGCCTCTAAGTTTCCGTGGGCTATGTCCTCGGAGACCAAGGAGCCGCGACCAGGCGTTGCAATTAGCTGAAGCCATGACCACTAAGATCCCCGTCAGCACCTTCTTTGCTGATTCGGCAGGATAATGACCTGAGACACGGGCTCCCGCGAGGTTGTGCAAGTGCCTTCCTTGCGGAAGCTGGCTGTCTTGGAGTCATTCCTTACCGTTTCGGCCGACGCCCTAGGGCGCCCGAGCCTCTTGTCCTCGCCAGTGCATTACTACGTTCCCAAAGGCTAGCCTGAGGGGACCGTGGTGTCGCGCCTCGGCGGGACAATTGGCTGAAGCAAAAGCTCAAGCTTGCCTCCGTGGTGGCCATGTAATTTATCATGGACCCGCGCACTGCACCATAACTCCCTTGTGCAGAGCAAACGACCACGCTGACCTGTTGGCACTGGCGTTCATCAGGCCTAGGCCTGGACAACGCACACAAATTAGGGCGCAAGACGCCCGCGCATCATCCATCCATCCATCCTGGGTTAGGTTTGAAATGAGCTGAGGGAGTTCTTCAACATCTGTCTCCATAAGATGAGCAGACTGTACAGCAGCGAATCGTTCATTAATAGTTTCCATTGAAGCCGATCTCATTGTCAGTTCTTGATAAAATTTATCTATACATTCAAACATGCATCTTCTTAAATCTTGTTGTAGAGAGAGGCCTTCGTCTCTTGCGTTTTCTCCCGGCATTATTTTCTTGAATCTTCTACGTCCACTTTTTTCAACTGGTATGTCCAAGTCTTTACAAGTGTTTGTTGCAAAATCAACCAATCCATGCGTTATTTTTTTATGTTGTCTTTTATTTCAATGAAACATAAAGAGTCCGCGGTGGCTTAGTGGATAGAACGATAGGTCTTCTCATTCGAAGGACCGAGGTTCGAATCCCGGCCCGGCACCTCTGGCTTTTTTCCTTTTTTTCGAAAGAAACAATGCTATGTGCTGTATGACAATAACCGCTGTACTCGAGTGGTTCGGATTCCACTATAAGCTGTAGGACCTGTCATTATGGGGAGTTATGACCCATAATGACGAGTAGGATTAGGGTTTTAATTGTAAATGGGTATATCCCGTAAAAATGTTACATAAATAAATAAAAAAATAAAATAATAATAATATTCCTTATAGTTAGAAACGTAAACTAGGTTATATGATTTATTTCTTATGTCATAAAAATTTCGAAGGCCTCTTAGAATTTAGAATTACCCGCAATAATCTATGAATAGAATGGGTTGTAAAAAATGTGATTTAAGTTTTTTATGAGACACATTTAAAATTTTAAATACAAAATCGTCTCGTCGCGAGGCCCCTCCCAGGCGGGGGCCTGGGGCGGTACGCCCCCTCCGCCCCCCTTGGTACGCTACTGACAGTTGTCTGTTTTTACCTTTCCACCAAACGTGTTGGTAGGCTGACGTGTTCGTACTCCTATTATTAAACTGAAATCAGAAAATTCTACAATAAGTTAAACCAAGGTAGGAAACCCTTTAAGCCCAGGACAACAGCTTGTCGTGACACTGATGGCACCCTACTTACAGAAAAGGGAAAAGAACTTTGAAGCTCTTCTTTCTAAGAATGACGAGGTGAACAACTATGTACCACCTGTGCTAGAGGAACATAAACACATCGAGCCTCCGGATGAAGATAATATGATAGCTGCAATAGAAAGCCTTAAAAACAACAAAGCTCCTGGTTCTGATGATCTTCCTGCGGAGCTTTGCACAAACGGTGGCCCAGAGCTGGTTAAAACCCTTCAATACCTTGTCATCGATATATGGATAGAAGAGAAACTGCCAACAGCCTGGCAGAAGACAGTTATATGTTCCACATGCTGATCAGGTGATTGGTCGATATCAGTGTGGATTTAAAAGAGGAAAATCGACAATAGACCAGGTTTTCACACTCCGGCAATTTCTGGAGAAAGGTAGGGAACATAAACTACAAACCCATCACTTCTTCATATATTTCAGAAATGCATACGACAGCATTGACAGAAAAGAACTTTACACTGCTTTTGAAGAACTGGGCATACCAAAGAAATTAATAAGATTGTGTAGGATGACAATGCTGACAGTGAATGGCATGGTGAACATTCAGAATGACTTATCAGGAGAGTTCGACTATGGAAAGGGAGTTCTCCAGGGCGATGCTCTTGCTTGCCTCCTCTTCGTTCTTGCCTTAGAAAAAGCTATGAGAGATGCTGGAATAATTCCTCCGGGGCTGTATTCAACAGATTGGTGCAGGTCCTAGGATACGCCGATGACCTAGATATAATCGGGAGGTCCTTTCAAGCAGTCACTGAAGCCTTTCTTGCTCTTGAAGGTCCTGCAAGTAGGCTGGTTCTCATAATAAAATGAAAGCAAGACAAAATACATGGCTACAGGACAGGAGGCTAGAGAAGGAGAGCACATCCAAATTGGCATCTATTCCTTCGAAAAAGTCAAAAACTTTGTTTATTTAGGATGAAAAGTTAACTCCGATGGGGAAACAACAGAAGAAATAAAGTGAAGAATCACCACAGATAATAGGTGCTTCTTTGGTCTCAGACCCCAAAGAGAGCAGAATAATTGCCAGGAGCATCAAGCTGCTTTTGTATAAAAAACTGATCCGCCCAGTTCTCACCTTTGGTTCTGAGACCTGGACCATTTCTAGAAAGTCTGAGTCAAGCCTGCTGGTTCATGAACGCAAAATCCTCCGCAGTATATTTGGTCCAATATGTGTAGGAGGTGAATGGAGGAAAAGAACCAACCAAGAACTGAACACTCTTCTGAATGAACCAGATATTGTGAAAATTATAAAACTTGGTAGACTCAGGTGGGCTGGACACGTGATCAGAATGGGGGAGAATGAAATACCAAGAAAGGCACTCACAGGACAGATCTACGGCACCAGGAGAGTTGGTAGACCCAAACTACGTTGGAAAGACGGTGTGAACTACGATGCGAGCCAACTGGAGAGCAGCTGCACTTGACCGGGACAACTGGCGGAGGCTGGAGGATGCCTTTGAGGACGCCTTGACTCTGTAATGGGTTGTTGCGCTGCTGAACTGAACATTATTATTAAACATTATTATGTAGTTACTATTATTAACATTAGTTATTAATATTGCATGGTAATGTTGATTTCCAGGTAAAACGTAAAGTTACCTGTATTCTCTCTCTCTATGCGTTTATCTTTGAATAGGTTTTTTGCAGTAGCTTCTCCGCTGTTCTTTTATATTGGCATCGTCTATTCTTTTACTTGTTACAAATATTCTTGTAATGTTTTAAGTCTGAACACATATATATTTGATGTTTTTTCTATTTGTTTTTAATCCTTCTAGATTTTGTTTACGTATTTATTCTTGTCGTACCTACATTGCTGTATTCCGGCTTTGCTTATTTGAGGATACTTGTCTCTTAATTGTGTAGTCCCGTTTTCTGTCTGTATTGTGTTACACGTATCTTTACTGATCTATTTTTACACTATTTTTACTAAAATTACGGGTTTTTGGTTACTCTAGAGGTTTCTTCTTATAATATACTTTTTGCTTTTAGCTAGGCGCTATCTGCATGCCTCATAGGTTTATTGCCGACCGACAGTTTTCTTCTTCACTCTTATATCCTCATTTTGCTTATATATGTCTGTTTTTAAACACCATCATTTTTGTATGACTTTCTTTTGATATATGCCTTTCCAGGTTTAGTTCTACTTTAGCTGCAAGAATCTGGTTACTGAAAAATCTTTCTCTGGGGAGCTCGTAGAGTCTTTAATTGTTTGGAAAGGTAGTAGAGTCCACCTAGTGATAACTAAGATGAAATCTGCTTGATTGCGAAAGCTACCACTAGGGGAACGTCATGAACACATAACTTTACGTGATGATGAACTTCTGGCTTACAAATAATAAAAGTTGTTATCAGAACTGAAGTAAATTTATTGTTCACCTATTCATTTCGTGACGTTAATCCATTTTTTTCCATAATTCTGATTCTCTAGCCGTTCTTTTAATTTCTGTATTTAAGTCTGTAAGTATAGTTACTCTTTACGTTAACAGTTTTTACTGTCTCTTTCCAGTATTGCATAAAATTCTTCATAATGTGTGTCATCAAACTCAAAAATTGAATCATTTATTTGCTCTGTATGTATTCATGTTAAAGAGTTGAGAAGGGGTAGTTCAAGAACTAGTGAACTCCCGTTGCTAGCTTAGACTTAATACTGCGTTACTTAAGCTTTTATTTTCCGAGATAGCTACACCAGTTCTTGAGCATTTTAAGTTTTATAAATAAAGCATTATTATCTATAGAATCTTTGTATAGCCTATACGAGACTAACACACGTGAACATTGGTTTGCAAGGGGGTACGGCATAGGAATCCTCGGTACTTCTTACAAATAAAATTAGGCAGTGGCGCATCTACGGAAAATGTCAAGGGCTCAACTCATTCTCCAAAGCTAGTAATTAGTTTTCAACTCAACACAGGCCAATACCTGAGCCTACTGCATGTATCAAACTGCATCTGTCAAACCGCTCGCAAATAGCTGTTGAAATAAAGGCATTAACAATATTTTGTAAATTTGTGAAAGTAAATCAAATTTTCATTAATAATGACTATAAATTAAATTTAATAATTAACGTTGAATTGAAGAACAGATTACTGAATAGCTTCACGTAGCGGATTGTGTTAAATAAACGGGAATATGAATCATCTAGATATGGTGTCGATTAGAGGCGTTTGAACTACAAAAAGTATAACTAGTCTCAAAGTTCCTAACTAAAGAGGACTCTCTTGGGCAAGCAGTTTATTTTTGCTAAAACATTAACATTTTGTGCGCACTGAAGAGTTCGCTCTTTCGTTTTTGTTGTTGCCTAATACAAGACCTCACTTATAATTAAACAAAATTGTTAGTTTTACTGTGTTTGATGCAGTTTCGTGTGTTATTCCCTGATGGTAAATAATATACTACCTTTTCCCATCTAAGTTTTTATCTTTGAATCGGTCTTCCTTATTTATCTTTGCTTTATTTCTCTTCTACCTTCAACATTTGTTTTAACCTTTTGCTTGCTCGTTTTATATCTCATCACGCCCATAATTTTGTATTGTCTTGAATTTTCCATTTTGCTTTATTATATAAAACACTTTCAATTATATAAAACTATTATTTATAGGAAAACAAAAATTTTTAAATATCATAGAAACAACAGTGTTATTTACACACAGTAAAGTACAAGTTTCTCTTTCATTATATCTTCGTTTACAAATTTCGACGGCAACTAAATATGCAATGTCATTATAGGCTAATTGATATTTTTAAAAATACCACTTACGGTATGCAACACAATGAGAGAAAAAATATAAATAATGTGAGCGAAATATAGGTTTTCTGTTAGAGCATTCCATTACAAATTTATTCTGTATAAATACGCAAAATTAAAATTTTTTGGAAGGCACTTTTGACGTTTTTTCTCCGGTTACATCTTGCTTGCGACAGTTTGGTAACTAATATGTCTCCTGAATATGTTACTTGCTTATCGCACGGCAATGCGATAGTGGGGTTGCCACCTTCGGGCTTAACGTCCAGCCCGATTTCTGTAGGTTGTCTCACATAAACTGTCTATGTTATCATACTAAAGAGACCAGATTTCCCTGTACACAATAGTACAACCCATTAAATCCAACTTGATTCGCGCCTGTAATATTCCAAAGATAAGACAATCCAGAATCATTTCCCTTACGCCTCAACTTAGTACTGTTGGCTACTATTGATCTCCAAAGAATATTTATCGACCTTCCGGTCTAAATCCATACGGTTGAGCATCAGAAGTGTAACGGGTAACCTCTTGTAAGATATGTCACTTCTAAATATCACTATAATATTGACGACTCGGAACACAAAGTTTTTTATAAGTAAAAATGTAAAGTTTTACCTTACAGCCTAAACCGGCTTTCACCTATAGAAGGCTTCATCAGAGGCTGTCGTTAGTAGCGCTGCTCCTTGGAGGCTGAAGGCTTCTTTGAGAGCTAACATTACTTCATCCAACACTAAGAATTTGAGGACCAGTACCCGGTACAACGAGTACCCAACCCAATTTTTTAATCAGCGAGTAAAGAAACACGCTTGAAGTTCTACAAGGTGACTCTTCCTTGTCTATGGGTTTGAAAATTCCGACTTATAAGAACGAATTCCCAGAGCAGTCGTTTTCAGGCGGTCTCAGACGCGTGATATTATATATTCTTCACAAATGCTGATCGCAAAAGAAATCGCGATGTACGGCAGGAACTGAATATTATATGTATATTTGATAGGACTGCCCATTATAGGCTAAAATGGTTGGAACTTTTAACCGAAGCGATGACTGAAGCATTCTCAAACAACTATTGAAAATTGTAAGCAGAAATCGACGGAGAGGTGTGGGGCGTCCCAAGAAGCATTTGAATAACCAGCTCTAGTCTATCTGCTTGGGCCCAGAACAAACTACTTTTGTATAAACCTTGCTGATGATGATGATGGTTATTAATTTTGACGTTTGCTTTTCCTCTAATTTATGGAATGGTAAATGAGTTTAGTGAAGATATCCAATATGGTTCTTATTAATATATTAATAAAAAATAGTTACTGAAATGTCCTTGATGTGATGAATTATTAGAAAGCTAAATAAAGTGTAGAGAGAACATTTCAATTTAGATTATTACAAGCAGAGTACATAATTATATCAATTTTAAACAAAAATATTTATTTTGAGAAAGTAATCAATGATAACTTTGTGATTAAAAACAATTATAAACAAAAATTTTGAAAATTCAAATTTCTAATAAAATGGAGTCTTCAAAAGTTCAAAATAAAGGTAGCTAATGCAACGTTAAACTACAGTTTGAATGAATAAGTCAGTATTTTTTATCTATTTGAGAATTATAAATTGTTAATAATTACGATAATTTGGTTAATCACTAGCGTTAATCTTTTTGAAATTTAAAAATCTTATGGGCACATTCAAGTTAGAATTTTAAAGCTTAAGAGTGGTGTTACAGGAAATAATAAGAAAACAAGAGAGTAAATATCGGTATGGAGAACCATACATGACTTCCATGTTCTAAGATTTATATTTAAAATACTTTTCGAAATGAACTATTTCCATAGAAACTACTTCTTTCTTCAGCCTTGACCACAGTACTGTGATCACTAACGTATACCACCTCACGATAGTGCACTCAATTTTCACTGATGATGGCAGTCGATATCACTGCCGATACGTCTGGTTTTGTAGCAAACATCGGATCAAGCCCAAACAGCCCAGGAAGAAATTTTAACAACAAACTACTTCTTTGTTGCCGATAACGTAGTACACATGACATATAAATAAACATTTTTCCCACCCCCTTCAACTATCATTTTCATTTATAAAAAATTACCCCCACCCCGTTCAACTAGCCTCTTCATTTATAGATATTTCATCTACGTTTCTACAGTGGATTATTATGATCTTCTTATCAGGATACTTTATTTTGTCAAAATTAAGTACTTTACTCTTGCTAAAACACAAAATGTTGCAGGTAAACTACCCTTTCCTCGTAACCGATCTTCACCAAAATCAATAGGCCTTCAGTTTTCTACAATTCAGGAACGTACACAAAAAAATATTTGATTCTGTTTGAATGTGCGGCAGTTATCGTTCGTCATAGAAAAAATTACCATTGTTAAAACATAAAATTTTGCAGGTAAACGGTAGTAAAGGTAAGGGGGTACCTTTCCCTTAACCGATCTTCACCAAAATGAACAGACCTTGAATACTTAACAATTCAGGAACGTATGCAAAAAAATGTTTGATTCTATATGAATGTGTGGCAGTTATAATTCGTCATAAGAAAAACTGCCCTTGATAAAACATAAAATGTTGCTGGTAAACTACCCCTTTCCCTTAACCGATGTTCACCAAAAACAACAAGTCTTGAGTACTCTAGAAATCAGGGCAGTATGCACAAACTTATTCGATTCTGTTTGATTTTCCGGCTGTTATCGTTCGTCATAGAATAAATTACCGTTGTTAAAACATAAAGTGTTGCGGGTAAACTACCCCTTTCCGTTAACCGATCTTCACCAAATCTTAATTTAAATTAAAACTTTGTAGTTCATACTTAATACAAATACAAATACAAAACGCAATCGAATTTGAGTATGTTATTTTAACAGCAGAATAAAGTAAATAGGTACATTTCGTTTAACGTTACGGTATTCTATATAATGTTTCCCACAATAAGCAAAGTCTAAAAAAGGTTGTATCTATCAAATATCCACGATTGGAGTCTTCAACATCAGATTGTTGAAATCTCATGAGTTTATGTGTGTATGGGTGTGCGCACTCGTTTATCCCAGGTCATAAACTTAATACCAATAATACAATACTGAACACTGAAACATTTCTGGAATATTTGTGTAAATATGTAATAAAGTAGGAGTAGTAATCTAAATACTTGTTAGACTGTTACGTATAATTTACTGATGATAATTAGGTATATCAAAAAATGTAAATAAATTATCTAAAATGGACATTATTTAAAAATATCACTCGTTTTTACGCGGATATAAAGCATGGCTTCTTTCCTTCATCAACCTGTCTGGTGTTTATAATCACATAACAGTTGTGACTACATATGCAAGATCACACGCTGAATGAAATCGAGTTTGTTTATTAAACACTCTTGGAGTGGACTGAATATTATGTCTTCAACTGTATACACAAGAGCTGGTTTCTGTTATAAATAGTTCTCCTTGATAGTACTACATCTGACAATTGCTGCATACCTTCATGAAGCAATTTTGTTAGTCATCAGTACGAAAACTTTTACACATGACAATTATAGGAAGCAATTCGAACTAACCAATTACCCGCCCGTGAATTGATCACAAGACATATCTGAATGTTATCGAGGAATAGTTATTTTCAGGACAAAAATCTCGTAACAAATAGAATTTTCGTAAGAATGTATACAACTATTTTTTCAGGTTACAAATAAAACTTTTCTATGAGAGATTATTGTCTATTATGAAGCCAAGATATTTCATTTGTTTAGTTTGTCAGTCACCAAGCACCTATACATGCTTGACATGTTTGACATGATGCTTCATAAAAAACAATATCAAAATTCAACCTAGACTCTTAAAAAGAAAATCATATATTTTTTCACTTGAAACCATACTGTATTTTACTAAATCAATACTTTATCTAAATCGACAATCATTTAACCGGGAAATAAAAAAATACATACAATAGTTATTTATTTTTAATTTACTGTTTTAATAAACAACGTGCCATGGCTGACACCTCTCACTTGCCCAAACTTACTGTCTAGTGTAAACGGAGTTTCATACATCTGTCGGAATAAATTACGACATTAGCTCGTGCAAGCACGTAGTGAACACTTGCACAATCTCTCACGGTAAAAACGGCGTCTTAGTGCAAACACTTACTGGACCTGCTTTCGTATTTCCTGTCGAAATATTCTCGCAGTGTAAACGTAGCTTAACAGTCGCATATTCATTCCTGTCCTTGCCCCCTCCTCAGGCGTCTCGGTAGTAACGCTAATGCACGTACTACTCGTTATTTTTACTCTATCTCTCTGCCTTCTTGCCCCTCTTTCTCTCTCTCTCTCTCTCCCTCCCCCCGTCATACTCTAATATAAATTAAATTTTAAATGACAATCAATGTTTAAATATTTTTACCCTGTCTCTAACCCCTCTCACTTACTCTTTCTCTCTGTCCTTCCCTGTCGCTCGCTCACGCTCACTCTTTCCCACACCATATGTCCTTTTGTTTTAACTCTCTCTAACCCTTCGACAGAAAGATATAACTTTTTAATATAAGTGTTATTCTCTCTCACTCACAACACACACACACACACACACACTTTCTCTTTCTTCACAGAAAAATTAAACTGTTGTGAAGAATCAAATTTTTAACGTTTTCGCCCCGATCTCTCTCCTCTCCCTCTACCACTTTTTCTTTTGATTCATGATATGCACTATTGTAATGCACACATCAAACGGTTTATAAAGAGAATAAAATCAAATGTGCGTAAGGTAAGAGAAAGAAAAATGAGGGAAGTGGGAAAATGAACTTATAAGTGAAAATATGAATATGAGAGAAACACAAGCGAATAATAAAAAAGGACATAATCTTTGACCCACTTAGCAGTCTGAATCAGGCTTGGATTGCGTTTGTTATTTGACCCTGTGCGTTTATGCTATGACAGTGTTGCCATATCCACGGATTCCACAATGATTACAAACTAAATGAAAAAAAGGCGCGCAGAGTGTATACAGACGATGGTAGTACTACGTGGTGGACAAACCATGAACTACATATTGAATATCAATTTTCAAAAGTCTGTCAATTTGGCACCCGCAGGTAGAAACTAAAAAACTCGTGGTGCCAAAATAATGAGTTGAAAGTTAAAAAAATTAAGATTTCTCATTAGCGATGTGGCCATAAAGGGTGTTTGTGGAACTTATAAACTTTTATTCTACAGAACACATTTTCTATAAGGGATTACATTTTGGCGTCCGATATACGGACATCAAAATCTAACAGACGCCACGACGATGATAAAATTTGTTAAGACGGACGCACAAATGTTAATAAAACATATATATATATATATATATATATATATAAAACCAACTTCCACTAACATCATTATACCTAACCATTCTGACCACCCACCACAACATAAAATGGCAGCATTTTATTCGTTATTTAACAGAATGTACAAAATACCCCTGAACAAACAAGAAACTGACAAAGAAAGAAACATAATATACCAAATTGGTTATGAAAATGGATACAATAAAAATACTATGATCAAAATAGAAAATAAAGTCAAATACAAAATAAAAACTGAACAACTAAGAATTAATCAAAATGAACAACACATAAATAATAACAACAACAAAAAATGGGCCACATTCACATACATAAATAATAACATGACAAAACTATTTAAAAACACAGATATAAAAATAGCATACAAAACTAATAAAAACAAATTACAAATTCTAAATTGCTCACACAACAAAGATAATACAACAACTAATGGTATATACAAAATTGAATGCCAAGATTGGAATAAATGTTACATAGGACAAACAAAAAAACAGCTGAAAAACGTTATTTTGAACACCTAAACGCATACAAAAAACCAGAAATATATAAATCCAATTTAGCCACACATGCAATAAACACAGGACACGAATTCCCAAACATAACCAATGTATCACTAATAAAACACATACCACACAAAGGCACCATAATGAACATTTGGGAAAATTTACAGATATACAAATATAAAACACAAAACAAACTAATACCAGAACAAATACAAATCAATACAAAACACGACACAATTTTCAAAGCACTCAACATCGAAAATACACAAAATACAAAAACATATACCAAAACCACACACAATAATACAACTTTAAAAGACCAAAGACCAACAAACAACCTTAATAACAACCAGCAGCCAACACACAAATACTTCACCAGAAACAAGATGGCGAAGGCTGAAGATGAGAGAACAGGAACTCTCGAAACATGTCCCAAATAGAAAAAACATCTTGAGGTAAATTTAGTATAAATATTAAATTAATATATTGTAACGGTACATAACCCGGTCCCAATAAATTAACTCTTGTAATACCATAAAGGTCAGAAATGGGTAAACTATAACGAGCTCAAAATTAAATTATATCACTAAACATTATAAACAATTCGAGTGATATACAGTGACAAGTGAGTTATAGTGTACCCATTGAGGTAAAAAGTGAAAGGGAAGGGAACTTCTTACAGAATTGTGCTGTAGGTATGAGAATTATAAACTATGATAGTAGACTATAATGCTACTAACTGATTATATATTTTGTTAATTTATTGTAATGTTTATATTGTGTAGACAACCAAGTTTAATACCTAAGTTAATTTTATATTTTTTTAAAAAAATTTGTGTTATAGTATAAGATAAACCAGGGTTCATTTTAAAAAAAACATAAAAGATTTAAATATAAGATGATAATAAAAAATTAAAATAATACTGTATGAGGGAAATGGCAGAAGGAAGTAGTGCAGTGTAGGAATACTATGAGAGACTAATAAATAATATATAAATTCATTTAAAGATAATAAAACTATTAAATACTTATATCCAAGGTTATAAGAAAATGAACAGAAACCTATTATGTAAACCAAATTGGGAAAGAAACCGAAATTAAAAAGAATTATTTTTCTGTAAATAAAATATAAATTTATAATAATTACAAACTGCCTATATACTAAAAAGTAAATAGCAGAACCAATAAAAAGATATAAAAAAATTATGGGTTACTAAGAGTAACGAAAAATAACAAGTATTGTTAATCGAATTTAGAAATTAAACCTGGCGAGTTGACAAAATGATGCAACCACAATTTTATTAAAATATCCTTTTAGAAACCTTTGAGAAGTGCAAAATTGGTACAAAATTAAACAACCGTATGAACATTATATAATCCTACCTTATTTATCAAAGTTAAATTGCTATACTCCATAATAAAAGTGAAAGAAAAACCTTTTTGGCCGATCAGGCCTAGTTTCGCTATGTTTCAAGTTTGACGATATAATATTGGCCAGACGGTAATGAAATTACAACCAAAGACGGACACCACCGGAGAAACGGCTTCGTTCAAGTAAGAACTGTAAGAAGAGAGGTAATATAAACATTTCGTTTAATATTTAACGAAGAAACCTCATTCCGAATGGTTGTATAGAACAAAAACTATTAAAAATTAATCACATGTTCTAATGAAAACAAACGCACTCTGCTCTCTTACGGACATTTCCGGAACTACGTACTAAGCAAAAATAAACAAATTTTTGAATATTTTTCGGTATTTGTAAAGCGTAGTATAATTATCCATTTCTGACCATCTCATAACAAAAAGAACTTACCCTTAACCCTGGGGAAATAACAAAGAATTATGTATTGATTGATGTTTTAAATATAGTATAAAATTTGGTCAAAAACCATATATATATTTTTTTGACAATTCCATGTTTACTCAATGAAGTCGATATCTTGTTTTTAATTAAGGAAAAGATCGATTGTGAGATTTGTATTTTGGCAGAAGAGAAAAAAACCAATAATATTTTTAATAAATATTATTGAAAAATTGAGATTTAAAAATAAAAATGTGTGTACTTTCTTGTAGTGGGTAGTTGTATTAAGTTTCAGAACAGCTAAGAAGAAGACGATCCACCAGGTCGTCTACTGCCACAGTGTCGTCTGGTTAATCTATATTTGGAGACTAGTGTTAAAGTCAGCTGATTCGGTGCATGGCGAATATTTGAAAATTTAGAAATCGTTCAAACCGAGGGTAAACCAACGGTACTAGCTCTCTCTTCCAAAATCAGGCTAAACAACTTCCCTACTTGACCCAAATCACACACCCTCGATTTCTGCTTTGTTAGAGTAACATGACCAACCACTTTATTTAAACTTCGGTCTTTATAATTCATAAGTGGCGACTGCTAAGAGGTGTTCGGACAGATCAGAGGGACACGCTCGGGGAGAACGTTACAAATTGGCGCTTACAACAGTGGGGCTTGAATGAGACGGACGTTTCGCTAACACCTCTAAATTAACAGAACGTTACAAATTGGCGAACCCAACATTGGGGCTTAATTAAATAAGACGAGCACTCAATAGGCCACATACAAAGACGTTTCGCTAACACCTCGAAAATAACAGAACGTTACAAATTGGCGCTCAACGTAAAAGGGCTGTAATTAGAAAAGAATTTTGATATATCTAATAAATTAATATACCAAAAAATCTAATTATCGTCGGCAGTTATGAGAAAACAAGAAATTCATAATACCCGAGGCAAATCGAAGAAGAGGGCAGAAGAAAAGGAGAAGGAAGAAGGTGGACAGGAACAAGAAATAGAATTAGTCACGGACAGTGAAATGGACCAACAGACAGGTGATAAAGAAGAAACCGAAGTAGTTATGGACCCGGAAACGGAAATAATTGAAGATGATGCCCAAGGGGACCAACCAGACAAAGCGGTAGCCAGAGAAGAACCTAATTGGCAAGACATGATGAAATTTATGGCTGAACAATTTAGAAAACAGGAGGAAACTTCAAAGCAAACCAATAACAAAATAGATGAAAATTTTAAGAAACAGGAGGAAAACTTGAGACAGACCAATGAGGAAAATAAGGAGAATTTTAAGAAACAGGAGGAAAACTTGAGACAGGTCAATGAGGAAAATAAGGAGAATTTTAAGAAACAGGAGGAAAACTTGAAGCAAACCAATGAGGAAAATAAGGAGAATTTTAAGAAACTGGAGGAACAAAATAGACAGACCAATGAGAAAATAGATAGCATTCAGGAAAGTTTAGTCAAACAACTAAATGAAAAAATAGAGACCATTCATGGAAATATCAAACAAACCATGAATGAACAATACCATAAACTGAAAGAAACTGTTGAAGGACAAAGAGAAGAGATGAATGCAAAATTTGAAGAGAATAATAAGAATTTAAAACAATTTGAGGGTAAAATGGAGAATTTCAATAAGGAGATATGGAAAACTTTCGGAGAGAAGTTTGAAAATGTTAATACGCGTATCCAAAAAGCAGATACATACAAGGAGGAGACAAATAAGCAAATGGACAGTGGTTTTAAGAATTTGGATGAAACATCAGACAGCACTTCAGAAGGTATTAAAGTAAGTCCGAATACATAAGAGAGGAGGAAGGAAATAGAAATTACAGAATACCAAGGTGTAATGCCATCGGAAAATAAAAATAGCCACAACAAAGAGGATAATCAATACCTGGAAAAGAAGACCAAGGAAATAAGAAAAACATGTAGAAAGAAAATAATAAATACAAGGGAAGAATGGGAGATGATTACAGGTGGATTAATTAATGTGTTTAACCTCCCAATTAATGAACAGAGGGAATTAATTAAGTTTGGCTATCATTTAAATGTGTCGACGATTGAAGTGCATCAGAAGATATCAGTCATATCATCAAGACGGAATATATCATTAAAAAATTTGGTAAATTATCCAGAGGAAAACGGGAATGGAATGATATTAAAAAGGAGTGAATATGTTATGTCAGAGGAGGTGCAATACCTGTTAGTTAAAAAAGAACTAACAATGACGGAAAACTGTGACTTCTATGAAGACTTTGTATCAGCTGAGTTACGATGCCAGGTGAAAGAGAGGTATATAACAAATACCAAAATCATTATGAATACCCCAGTAATCCGAGTAAAGGGAGTACCTGAATTAATGGACCATGGTTAAACTAAACAATAACCAACCAGAAAAAAGGGGACTGAAATTCTGAAAACCGACCCAGCAACCCATTGAATGAAGAGACTAAAACCCCAAAATTCTAAAAGCATGTAAGGACATCTTACTCAAGTTATTTTGAAACCATATAATTTAAAGTGAAGAGACTAAAACCCCAAAATTCCAAAAAAATGTAAGAACAACTTACTCAACAATTTATCCAGGAACAAGACGATTTAATAAAAACTATGTAAGGACAACTTACTTAATTTATTCAGAAATAATACGATTTAAGATATTTTGAAACCATTTAATTTAACAAAAATAAGAACAGATTAGTAAATAAGAGTTATAAAGAATTGATTTAAAATGAAATAATAGGAAAAAGTAATATTTTTAATGGTAACAAACAGAAGAAAATTAAATGAACAAAAACAATTGATGGTAATGTGCTCAGATAAGAAGAATAAAGAATAATTTAATGACTCCAATGGAACTGAAGGAGGATGATAATTAATACAATAATTAGAATTTCTAGGAATTGAAGATTATATAAGAAGAAATGATACGGAGAAATATGTCACAAGAAGTAAAGTCAAAAGAATTTTAAAATAAGGCCTATCAATAATGTTATATGCTATTAGTTAATGGAAAAGAAGAAGGAATCAAGGAGAAGAAGAAATATATAAATAAATGCAAACAGCTACAGTATGAAGAATCCCAAAAGTGTTTAGTAGTAGTCGCTAATTGACTACTACTTATAATTTTTTTATTTTTATGTATTGACCGTAGAAATGTTCCGGCAATAATTTTTATGAGCAGGGATGATGTTCCCCTGATCTCAGAAGGTGTGAGGATGGACAGCGGAATAATGGACCCAAAAGTGGCCACCCGACTGGTACCACCGCACAGGATAGGGAAAAATGTTAGGGAAATTGAATATTTAAGGGATAATAATTATAAAATAGCTGAAAAGAGAGATATTAGATTCCAGAAGTATAGATGAAGAAAATATAAGGAAGATAGCAGACCGAAGCTTAATTGATAAAGATAATTTATAGAAGTAAATAGAAATGAGTGTTAAAACAAGTTTAATATGATTAGTGTGACCAGTCCTTATCAAATAAAATGTGGAAGTACCACTACCCAGAGAAATAAATAATTAATGAATTTGCCTCCAAGAGAGAGAGAGAGAGTAGAGTAAGAAAATAGCAATTACCACCAGTCTGAATTACCAGTCAGTTTACAACCAGTTTGAAATAAATGAAACACTATTATGAAGAATAAAGCCAAGACTATTAGGAGAATTGAAACAATCTACAATTTATTTTAATAAACGAGTAAAACCAAAATAAATTTGTTCTAGTGGGGGGGCTTTATGTAACGGTACATAACCCGGTCCCAATAAATTAACTCTTGTAATACCATAAAGGTCAGAAATGGGTAAACTATAACGAGCTCAAAATTAAATTGTATCACTAAACATTATAAACAATTCGAGTGATATACAGTGACAAGTGAGGTATAGTGTACCCATTGAGGTAAAAAGTGAAAGGGAAGGGAACTTCTTACAGAATTGTGCTGTAGGTATGAGAATTATAAACTATGATAGTAGACTATAATGCTACTAACTGATTATATATTTTGTTAATTTATTGTAATGTTTATATTGTGTAGACAACCAAGTTTAATACCTAAGTTAATTTTATATTTTTTTTAAAAAATTTGTGTTATAGTATAAGATAACCCAGGGTTCATTTAAAAAAAAAAAAACATAAAAGATTTAAATATCAGATGATAATAAAAAATTAAAATAATACTGTATGAGGGAAATGGCAGAAGGAAGTAGTGCAGTGTAGGAATACTATGAGAGACTAATAAATAATATATAAATTCATTTAAAGATAATAAAACTATTAAATACTTATATCCAAGGTTATAAGAAAATGAACAGAAACCTATTACGTAAACCAAATTGGGAAAGAAACCGAAATTAAAAAGAATTATTTTTCTGTAAATAAAATATAAATTTATAATAATTACAAACTGCCTATATACTAAAAGTAAATAGCAGAACCAATAAAAAGATATAAAAAAATTATGGGTTACTAAGAGTAACGAAAAATAACAAGTATTTTTAATCGAATTTAGAAATTAAACCTGGCGAGTTGACAAAATGATGCGACCACAATTTTATTAAAATATCCTTTTAGAAAACTTTGAGAAGTGCAAAATTGGTACAAAATTAAACAACCGTATGAACATTATATAATCCTACCTTATTTATCAAAGTTAAATTGCTATACTCCATAATAAAAGTGAAAGAAAAACCTTTTTGGACGATCAGGCCTAGTTTCGCTATGTTTCAAGTTTGACGATATAATATTGGCCAGACGGTAATGAAATTACAACCAAAGACGGACACCACCGGAGAAACGGCTCCGTTCAAGTAAGAACTGTAAGAAGAGAGGTAATATAAACATTTCGTTTAATATTTAACGAAGAAACCTCATTCCGAATGGTTGTATAGAACAAAAACTATTAAAAATTAATCACATGTTCTAATGAAAACAAACGCACTCTGCTCTCTTACGGACATTTCCGGAACTACGTACTAAGCAAAAATAAACAAATTTTTGAATATTTTTCGGTATTTGTAAAGCGTAGTATAATTATCCATTTCTGACCATCTCATAACAAAAAGAACTTACCCTTAACCCTGGGGAAATAACAAAGAATTATGTATTGATTGATGTTTTAAATATAGTATAAAATTTGGTCAAAAACCATATATATATTTTTTTGACAATTCCATGTTTACTCAATGAAGTCGATATCTTGTTTTTAATTAAGGAAAAGATCGATTGTGAGATTTGTATTTTGGCAGAAGAGAAAAAAACCAATAATATATGTAATAAATATTATTGAAAAATTGAGATTTAAAAATAAAAATGTGTGTACTTTCTTGTAGTGAGTAGTTGTATTAAGTTTCAGAACAGCTAAGAAGAAGACGATCCACCAGGTCGTCTACTGCCACAGTGTCGTCTGGTTAATCTATATTTGGAGACTAGTGTTAAAGTCAGCTGATTCGGTGCATGGCGAATATTTGAAAATTTAGAAATCGTTCAAACCGAGGGTAAACCAACGGTACTAGCTCTCTCTTCCAAAATCAGGCTAAACAACTTCCCTACTTGACCCAAATCACACACCCTCGATTTCTGCTTTGTTAGAGTAACATGACCAACCACTTTATTTAAACTTCGGTCTTTATAATTCATAAGTGGCGACTGCTAAGAGGTGTTCGGACAGATCAGAGGGACACGCTCGGGGAGAACGTTACAAATTGGCGCTTACAACAGTGGGGCTTGAATGAGACGGACGTTTCGCTAACACCTCTAAATTAACAGAACGTTATAAATTGGCGAACCCAACATTGGGGCTTAATTAAATAAGACGAGCACTCAATAGGCCACATACAAAGACGTTTCGCTAACACCTCGAAAATAACAGAACGTTACAAATTGGCGCTCAACGTAAAAGGGCTGTAATTAGAAAAGAATTTTGATATATCTAATAAATTAATATACCAAAAAATCTAATTATCGTCGGCAGTTATGAGAAAACAAGAAATGCATAATACCCGAGGCAAATCGAAGAAGAGGGTAGAAGAAAAGGAGAAGGAAGAAGGTGGACAGGAACAAGAAATAGAATTAGTCACGGACAGTGAAATGGACCAACAGACAGGTGATAAAGAAGAAACCGAAGTAGTTATGGACCCGGAAACGGAAATAATTGAAGATGATGCCCAAGGGGACCAACCAGACAAAGCGGTAGCCAGAGAAGAACCTAATTGGCAAGACATGATGAAATTTATGGCTGAACAATTTAGAAAACAGGAGGAAACTTCAAAGCAAACCAATAACAAAATACATGAAAATTTTAAGAAACAGGAGGAAAACTTGAGACAGATCAATGAGGAAAATAAGGAGATTTTTAAGAAACAGGAGGAAAACTTGAAGCAAACCAATGAGGAAAATAAGGAGAATTTTAAGAAACTGGAGGAACAAAATAGAGAGACCAATGAGAAAATAGATAGCATTCAGGAAAGTTTAGTCAAACAACTAAATGAAAAAATAGAGACCATTCATGGAAATATCAAACAAACCATGAATGAACAATACCATAAACTGAAAGAAACTGTTGAAGGACAAAGAGAAGAGATGAATGCAAAATTTGAAGAGAATAATAAGAATTTAAAACAATTTGAGGGTAAAATGGAGAATTTCAATAAGGAGATATGGAAAACTTTCGGAGAGAAGTTTGAAAATGTTAATACGCGTATCCAAAAAGCAGATACATACAAGGAGGAGACAAATAAGCAAATGGACAGTGGTTTTAAGAATTTGGATGAAACATCAGACAGCACTTCAGAAGGTATTAAAGTAAGTCCGAATACAGAAGAGAGGAGGAAGGAAATAGAAATTACAGAATACCAAGGTGTAATGCCATCGGAAAATAAAAATAGCCACAACAAAGAGGATAATCAATACCTGGAAAAGAAGACCAAGGAAATAAGAAAAACATGTAGAAAGAAAATAATAAATACAAGGGAAGAATGGGAGATGATTACAGGTGGATTAATTAATGTGTTTAACCTCCCAATTAATGAACAGAGGGAATTAATTAAGTTTGGATATCATTTAAATGTGTCGACGATTGAAGTGCATCAGAAGATATCAGTCATATCATCAAGACGGAATATATCATTAAAAAATTTGGTAAATTATCCAGAGGAAAACGGGAATGGAATGATATTAAAAAGGAGTGAATATGTTATGTCAGAGGAGGTGCAATACCTGTTAGTTAAAAAAGAACTAACAATGACGGAAAACTGTGACTTCTATGAAGACTTTGTATCAGCTGAGTTACGATGCCAGGTGAAAGAGAGGTATATAACAAATACCAAAATCATTATGAATACCCCAGTAATCCGAGTAAAGGGAGTACCTGAATTAATGGACCATGGTTAAACTAAACAATAACCAACCAGAAAAAAGGGGACTGAAATTCTGAAAACCGACCCAGCAACCCATTGAATGAAGAGACTAAAACCCCAAAATTCTAAAAGCATGTAAGGACATCTTACTCAAGTTATTTTGAAACCATATAATTTAAAGTGAAGAGACTAAAACCCCAAAATTCCAAAAAAATGTAAGAACAACTTACTCAACAATTTATCCAGGAACAAGACGATTTAATAAAAGCTATGTAAGGACAACTTACTTAATTTATTCAGAAATAATACGATTTAAGATATTTCAAAACCATTTATTTAATTTAACAAAAAATAAGAACAGATTAGTAAATAAGAGTTATAAAGAATTGATTTAAAATGAAATAATACGAAAAAGTAATATTTTTAATGGTAACAAACAGAAGAAAAATTAAATGAACAAAAACAATTGATGGTAATGTGCTCAGATAAGAAGAATAAAGAATAATTTAATGACTCCAATGGAACTGAAGGAGGATGATAATTAATACAATAATTAGAATTTCTAGGAATTGAAGATTATATAAGAAGAAATGATACGGAGAAATATGTCACAAGAAGTAAAGTCAAAAGAATTTTAAAAGAAGGCCTATCAATAATGTTATATGCTATTAGTTAATGGAAAAGAAGAAGGAATCAAGGAGAAAAAGAAATATATAAATAAATGCAAACAGCTACAGTATGAAGAATCCCAAAAGTGTTTAGTACTAGTCGCTAATTGACTACTACTTATAATTTTTTTATTTTTATGTATTGACCGTAGAAATGTTCCGGCAATAATTTTTATGAGCAGGGATGATGTTCCCCTGATCTCAGAAGGTGTGAGGATGGACAGCGGAGTAATGGACCCAAAAGTGGCCACCCGACTGGTACCACCGCACAGGATAGGGAAAAATGTTAGGGAAATTGAATATTTAAGGGATAATAATTATAAAATAGCTGAAAAGAGAGATATTAGATTCCAGAAGTATAGATGAAGAAAATATAAGGAAGATAGCAGACCGAAGCTTAATTGATAAAGATAATTTATAGAAGTAAATAGAAATGAGTGTTAAAACAAGTTTAATATGATTAGTGTGACCAGTCCTTATCAAATAAAATGTGGAAGTACCACTACCCAGAGAAATAAATAATTAATGAATTTGCCTCCAAGAGAGAGAGAGTAGAGTAAGAAAACAGCAATTACCACCAGTCTGAATTACCAGTCAGTTTACAACCAGTTTGAAATAAATGAAACACTATTATGAAGAATAAAGCCAAGACTATTAGGAGAATTGAAACAATCTACAATTTATTTTAATAAACGAGTAAAACCAAAATAAATTTGTTCTAGTGGGGGGGGGGGCTTTATGTAACGGTACATAACCCGGTCCCAATAAATTAACTCTTGTAATACCATAAAGGTCAGAAATGGGTAAACTATAACGAGCTCAAAATTAAATTGTATCACTGAACATTATAAACAATTCGAGTGATATACAGTGACAAGTGAGTTATAGTGTACCCATTGAGGTAAAAAGTGAAAGGGAAGGGAACTTCTTACAGAATTGTGCTGTAGGTATGAGAATTATAAACTATGATAGTAGACTATAATGCTACTAACTGATTATATATTTTGTTAATTTATTGTAATGTTTATATTGTGTAGACAACCAAGTTTAATACCTAAGTTAATTTTATATTTTTTTTAAAAAATTTGTGTTATAGTATAAGATAACCCAGGGTTCATTTAAAAAAAAAAAAAAAGATTTAAATATCAGATGATAATAAAAAATTAAAATAATACTGTATGAGGGAAATGGCAGAAGGAAGTAGTGCAGTGTAGGAATACTATGAGAGACTAATAAATAATATATAAATTCATTTAAAGATAATAAAACTATTAAATACTTATATCCAAGGTTATAAGAAAATGAACAGAAACCTATTATGTAAACCAAATTGGGAAAGAAACCGAAATTAAAAAGAATTATTTTTCTGTAAATAAAATATAAATTTATAATAATTACAAACTGCCTATATACTAAAAAGTAAATAGCAGAACCAATAAAAAGATATAAAAAAATTATGGGTTACTAAGAGTAACGAAAAATAACAAGTATTGTTAATCGAATTTAGAAATTAAACCTGGCGAGTTGACAAAATGATGCGACCACAATTTTATTAAAATATCCTTTTAGAAACCTTTGAGAAGTGCAAAATTGGTACAAAATTAAACAATAGTACGAACATTATATAATCCTACCTTATTTATCAAAGTTAAATTGCTATACTCCATAATAAAAGTGAAAGAAAAACCTTTTTGGACGATCAGGCCTAGTTTCGCTATGTTTCAAGTTTGACGATATAATATTGGCCAGACGGTAATGAAATTACAACCAAAGACGGACACCACCGGAGAAACGGCTTCGTTCAAGTAAGAACTGTAAGAAGAGAGGTAATATAAACATTTCGTTTAATATTTAACGAAGAAACCTCATTCCGAATGGTTGTATAGAACAAAAACTATTAAAAATTAATCACATGTTCTAATGAAAACAAACGCACTCTGCTCTCTTACGGACATTTCCGGAACTACGTACTAAGCAAAAATAAACAAATTTTTGAATATTTTTCGGTATTTGTAAAGCGTAGTATAATTATCCATTTCTGACCATCTCATAACAAAAAGAACTTACCCTTAACCCTGGGGAAATAACAAAGAATTATGTATTGATTGATGTTTTAAATATAGTATAAAATTTGGTCAAAAACCATATATATATTTTTTTTTGACAATTCCATGTTTACTCAATGAAGTCGATATCTTGTTTTTAATTAAGGAAAAGATCGATTGTGAGATTTGTATTTTGGCAGAAGAGAAAAAACCAATAATATTTTTAATAAATATTACAGAAAACTTGAGATTTAAAAATAAAAATGTGTGTACTTTCTTGTAGTGGGTAGTTGTATTAAGTTTCAGAACAGCTAAGAAGAAGACGATCCACCAGGTCGTCTACTGCCACAGTGTCGTCTGGTTAATCTATATTTGGAGACTAGTGTTAAAGTCAGCTGATTCGGTGCATGGCGAATATTTGAAAATTTAGAAATCGTTCAAACCGAGGGTAAACCAACGGTACTAGCTCTCTCTTCCAAAATCAGGCTAAACAACTTCCCTACTTGACCCAAATCACACACCCTCGATTTCTGCTTTGTTAGAGTAACATGACCAACCACTTTATTTAAACTTCGGTCTTTATAATTCATAAGTGGCGACTGCTAAGAGGTGTTCGGACAGATCAGAGGGACACGCTCGGGGAGAACGTTACAAATTGGCGCTTACAACAGTGGGGCTTGAATGAGACGGACGTTTCGCTAACACCTCTAAATTAACAGAACGTTACAAATTGGCGAACCCAACATTGGGGCTTAATTAAATAAGACGAGCACTCAATAGGCCACATACAAAGACGTTTTGCTAACACCTCGAAAATAACAGAACGTTACAAATTGGCGCTCAACGTAAAAGGGCTGTAATTAGAAAAGAATTTTGATATATCTAATAAATTAATATACCAAAAAATCTAATTATCGTCGGCAGTTATGAGAAAACAAGAAATGCATAATACCCGAGGCAAATCGAAGAAGAGGGCAGAAGAAAAGGAGAAGGAAGAAGGTGGACAGGAACAAGAAATAGAATTAGTCACGGACAGTGAAATGGACCAACAGACAGGTGATAAAGAAGAAACCAAAGTAGTTATGGACCCGGAAATGGAAATAATTGAAGATGATGCCCAAGGGGACCAACCAGACAAAGCGGTAGCCAGAGAAGAACCTAATTGGCAAGACATGATGAAATTTATGGCTGAACAATTTAGAAAACAGGAGGAAACTTCAAAGCAAACCAATAACAAAATAGATGAAAATTTTAAGAAATAGGAGGAAAACTTGAGACAGATCAATGAGGAAAATAAGGAGATTTTTAAGAAACAGGAGGAAAACATGAAGCAAACCAATGAGGAAAATAAGGAGAATTTTAAGAAACTGGAGGAACAAAATAGACAGACCAATGAGAAAATAGATAGCATTCAGGAAAGTTTAGTCAAACAACTAAATGAAAAAATAGAGACCATTCATGGAAATATCAAACAAACCATGAATGAACAATACCATAAACTGAAAGAAACTGTTGAAGGACAAAGAGAAGAGATGAATGCAAAATTTGAAGAGAATAATAAGAATTTAAAACAATTTGAGGGTAAAATGGAGAATTTCAATAAGGAGATATGGAAAACTTTCGGAGTGAAGTTTGAAAATGTTAATACGCGTATCCAAAAAGCAGATACATACAAGGAGGAGACAAATAAGCAAATGGACAGTGGTTTTAAGAATTTGGATGAAACATCAGACAGCACTTCAGAAGGTATTAAAGTAAGTCCGAATACAGAAGAGAGGAGGAAGGAAATAGAAATTACAGAATACCAAGGTGTAATGCCATCGGAAAATAAAAATAGCCACAACAAAGAGGATAATCAATACCTGGAAAAGAAGACCAAGGAAATAAGAAAAACATGTAGAAAGAAAATAATAAATACAAGGGAAGAATGGGAGATGATTACAGGTGGATTAATTAATGTGTTTAACCTCCCAATTAATGAACAGAGGGAATTAATTAAGTTTGGATATCATTTAAATGTGTCGACGATTGAAGTGCATCAGAAGATATCAGTCATATCATCAAGACGGAATATATCATTAAAAAATTTGGTAAATTATCCAGAGGAAAACGGGAATGGAATGATATTAAAAAGGAGTGAATATGTTATGTCAGAGGAGGTGCAATACCTGTTAGTTAAAAAAGAACTAACAATGACGGAAAACTGTGACTTCTATGAAGACTTTGTATCAGCTGAGTTACGATGCCAGGTGAAAGAGAGGTATATAACAAATACCAAAATCATTATGAATACCCCAGTAATCCGAGTAAAGGGAGTACCTGAATTAATGGACCATGGTTAAACTAAACAATAACCAACCAGAAAAAAGGGGACTGAAATTCTGAAAACCGACCCAGCAACCCATTGAATGAAGAGACTAAAACCCCAAAATTCTAAAAGCATGTAAGGACATCTTACTCAAGTTATTTTGAAACCATATAATTTAAAGTGAAGAGACTAAAACCCCAAAATTCCAAAAAAATGTAAGAACAACTTACTCAACAATTTATCCAGGAACAAGACGATTTAATAAAAGCTATGTAAGGACAACTTACTTAATTTATTCAGAAATAATACGATTTAAGATATTTCAAAACCATTTATTTAATTTAACAAAAAATAAGAACAGATTAGTAAATAAGAGTTATAAAGAATTGATTTAAAATGAAATAATACGAAAAAGTAATATTTTTAATGGTAACAAACAGAAGAAAAATTAAATGAACAAAAACAATTGATGGTAATGTGCTCAGATAAGAAGAATAAAGAATAATTTAATGACTCCAATGGAACTGAAGGAGGATGATAATTAATACAATAATTAGAATTTCTAGGAATTGAAGATTATATAAGAAGAAATGATACGGAGAAATATGTCACAAGAAGTAAAGTCAAAAGAATTTTAAAATAAGGCCTATCAATAATGTTATATGATATTAGTTAATGGAAAAGAAGAAGGAATCAAGGAGAAAAAGAAATATATAAATAAATGCAAACAGCTACAGTATGAAGAATCCCAAAAGTGTTTAGTACTAGTCGCTAATTGACTACTACTTATAATTTTTTTATTTTTATGTATTGACCGTAGAAATGTTCCGGCAATAATTTTTATGAGCAGGGATGATGTTCCCCTGATCTCAGAAGGTGTGAGGATGGACAGCGGAGTAATGGACCCAAAAGTGGCCACCCGACTGGTACCACCGCACAGGATAGGGAAAAATGTTAGGGAAATTGAATATTTAAGGGATAATAATTATAAAATAGCTGAAAAGAGAGATATTAGATTCCAGAAGTATAGATGAAGAAAATATAAGGAAGATAGCAGACCGAAGCTTAATTGATAAAGATAATTTATAGAAGTAAATAGAAATGAGTGTTAAAACAAGTTTAATATGATTAGTGTGACCAGTCCTTATCAAATAAAATGTGGAAGTACCACTACCCAGAGAAATAAATAATTAATGAATTTGCCTCCAAGAGAGAGAGAGTAGAGTAAGAAAACAGCAATTTCCACCAGTCTGAATTACCAGTCAGTTTACAACCAGTTTGAAATAAATGAAACACTATTATGAAGAATAAAGCCAAGACTATTAGGAGAATTGAAACAATCTACAATTTATTTTAATAAACGAGTAAAACCAAAATAAATTTGTTCTAGTGGGGGGGGGGGCTTTATGTAACGGTACATAACCCGGTCCCAATAAATTAACTCTTGTAATACCATAAAGGTCAGAAATGGGTAAACTATAACGAGCTCAAAATTAAATTGTATCACTGAACATTATAAACAATTCGAGTGATATACAGTGACAAGTGAGTTATAGTGTACCCATTGAGGTAAAAAGTGAAAGGGAAGGGAACTTCTTACAGAATTGTGCTGTAGGTATGAGAATTATAAACTATGATAGTAGACTATAATGCTACTAACTGATTATATATTTTGTTAATTTATTGTAATGTTTATATTGTGTAGACAACCAAGTTTAATACCTAAGTTAATTTTATATTTTTTTTAAAAAATTTGTGTTATAGTATAAGATAACCCAGGGTTCATTTTAAAAAAAAAACAAAAGATTTAAATATCAGATGATAATAAAAAATTAAAATAATACTGTATGAGGGAAATGGCAGAAGGAAGTAGTGCAGTGTAGGAATACTATGAGAGACTAATAAATAATATATAAATTCATTTAAAGATAATAAAACTATTAAATACTTATATCCAAGGTTATAAGAAAATGAACAGAAACCTATTATGTAAACCAAATTGGGAAAGAAACCGAAATTAAAAAGAATTATTTTTCTGTAAATAAAATATAAATTTATAATAATTACAAACTGCCTATATACTAAAAAGTAAATAGCAGAACCAATAAAAAGATATAAAATAATTATGGGTTACTAAGAGTAACGAAAAATAACAAGTATTGTTAATCGAATTTAGAAATTAAACCTGGCGAGTTGACAAAATGATGCGACCACAATTTTATTAAAATATCCTTTTAGAAACCTTTGAGAAGTGCAAAATTGGTACAAAATTAAACAACAGTACGAACATTATATAATCCTACCTTATTTATCAAAGTTAAATTGCTATACTCCATAATAAAAGTGAAAGAAAAACCTTTTTGGACGATCAGGCCTAGTTTCGCTATGTTTCAAGTTTGACGATATAATATTGGCCAGACGGTAATGAAATTACAACCAAAGACGGACACCACCGGAGAAACGGCTTCGTTCAAGTAAGAACTGTAAGAAGAGAGGTAATATAAACATTTCGTTTAATATTTAACGAAGAAACCTCATTCCGAATGGTTGTATAGAACAAAAACTATTAAAAATTAATCACATGTTCTAATGAAAACAAACGCACTCTGCTCTCTTACGGACATTTCCGGAACTACGTACTAAGCAAAAATAAACAAATTTTTGAATATTTTTCGGTATTTGTAAAGCGTAGTATAATTATCCATTTCTGACCATCTCATAACAAAAAGAACTTACCCTTAACCCTGGGGAAATAACAAAGAATTATGTATTGATTGATGTTTTAAATATAGTATAAAATTTGGTCAAAAACCATATATATATTTTTTTTGACAATTCCATGTTTACTCAATGAAGTCGATATCTTGTTTTTAATTAAGGAAAAGATCGATTGTGAGATTTGTATTTTGGCAGAAGAGAAAAAACCAATAATATTTTTAATAAATATTACAGAAAACTTGAGATTTAAAAATAAAAATGTGTGTACTTTCTTGTAGTGGGTAGTTGTATTAAGTTTCAGAACAGCTAAGAAGAAGACGATCCACCAGGTCGTCTACTGCCACAGTGTTGTCTGGTTAATCTATATTTGGAGACTAGTGTTAAAGTCAGCTGATTCGGTGCATGGCGAATATTTGAAAATTTAGAAATCGTTCAAACCGAGGGTAAACCAACGGTACTAGCTCTCTCTTCCAAAATCAGGCTAAACAACTTCCCTACTTGACCCAAATCACACACCCTCGATTTCTGCTTTGTTAGAGTAACATGACCAACCACTTTATTTAAACTTCGGTCTTTATAATTCATAAGTGGCGACTGCTAAGAGGTGTTCGGACAGATCAGAGGGACACGCTCGGGGAGAACGTTACAAATTGGCGCTTACAACAGTGGGGCTTGAATGAGACGGACGTTTCGCTAACACCTCTAAATTAACAGAACGTTACAAATTGGCGAACCCAACATTGGGGCTTAATTAAATAAGACGAGCACTCAAGAGGCCACATACAAAGACGTTTTGCTAACACCTCGAAAATAACAGAACGTTACAAATTGGCGCTCAACGTAAAAGGGCTGTAATTAGAAAAGAATTTTGATATATCTAATAAATTAATATACCAAAAAATCTAATTATCGTCGGCAGTTATGAGAAAACAAGAAATGCATAATACCCGAGGCAAATCGAAGAAGAGGGCAGAAGAAAAGGAGAAGGAAGAAGGTGGACAGGAACAAGAAATAGAATTAGTCACGGACAGTGAAATGGACCAACAGACAGGTGATAAAGAAGAAACCGAAGTAGTTATGGACCCGGAAATGGAAATAATTGAAGATGATGCCCAAGGGGACCAACCAGACAAAGCGGTAGCCAGAGAAGAACCTAATTGGCAAGACATGATGAAATTTATGGCTGAACAATTTAGAAAACAGGAGGAAACTTCAAAGCAAACCAATAACAAAATAGATGAAAATTTTAAGAAATAGGAGGAAAACTTGAGACAGATCAATGAGGAAAATAAGGAGATTTTTAAGAAACAGGAGGAAAACATGAAGCAAACCAATGAGGAAAATAAGGAGAATTTTAAGAAACTGGAGGAACAAAATAGACAGACCAATGAGAAAATAGATAGCATTCAGGAAAGTTTAGTCAAACAACTAAATGAAAAAATAGAGACCATTCATGGAAATATCAAACAAACCATGAATGAACAATACCATAAACTGAAAGAAACTGTTGAAGGACAAAGAGAAGAGATGAATGCAAAATTTGAAGAGAATAATAAGAATTTAAAACAATTTGAGGGTAAAATGGAGAATTTCAATAAGGAGATATGGAAAACTTTCGGAGTGAAGTTTGAAAATGTTAATACGCGTATCCAAAAAGCAGATACATACAAGGAGGAGACAAATAAGCAAATGGACAGTGGTTTTAAGAATTTGGATGAAACATCAGACAGCACTTCAGAAGGTATTAAAGTAAGTCCGAATACAGAAGAGAGGAGGAAGGAAATAGAAATTACAGAATACCAAGGTGTAATGCCATCGGAAAATAAAAATAGCCACAACAAAGAGGATAATCAATACCTGGAAAAGAAGACCAAGGAAATAAGAAAAACATGTAGAAAGAAAATAATAAATACAAGGGAAGAATGGGAGATGATTACAGGTGGATTAATTAATGTGTTTAACCTCCCAATTAATGAACAGAGGGAATTAATTAAGTTTGGATATCATTTAAATGTGTCGACGATTGAAGTGCATCAGAAGATATCAGTCATATCATCAAGACGGAATATATCATTAAAAAATTTGGTAAATTATCCAGAGGAAACCGGGAATGGAATGATATTAAAAAGGAGTGAATATGTTATGTCAGAGGAGGTGCAATACCTGTTAGTTAAAAAAGAACTAACAATGACGGAAAACTGTGACTTCTATGAAGACTTTGTATCAGCTGAGTTACGATGCCAGGTGAAAGAGAGGTATATAACAAATACCAAAATCATTATGAATACCCCAGTAATCCGAGTAAAGGGAGTACCTGAATTAATGGACCATGGTTAAACTAAACAATAACCAACCAGAAAAAAGGGGACTGAAATTCTGAAAACCGACCCAGCAACCCATTGAATGAAGAGACTAAAACCCCAAAATTCTAAAAGCATGTAAGGACATCTTACTCAAGTTATTTTGAAACCATATAATTTAAAGTGAAGAGACTAAAACCCCAAAATTCCAAAAAAATGTAAGAACAACTTACTCAACAATTTATCCAGGAACAAGACGATTTAATAAAAGCTATGTAAGGACAACTTACTTAATTTATTCAGAAATAATACGATTTAAGATATTTCAAAACCATTTATTTAATTTAACAAAAAATAAGAACAGATTAGTAAATAAGAGTTATAAAGAATTGATTTAAAATGAAATAATACGAAAAAGTAATATTTTTAATGGTAACAAACAGAAGAAAAATTAAATGAACAAAAACAATTGATGGTAATGTGCTCAGATAAGAAGAATAAAGAATAATTTAATGACTCCAATGGAACTGAAGGAGGATGATAATTAATACAATAATTAGAATTTCTAGGAATTGAAGATTATATAAGAAGAAATGATACGGAGAAATATGTCACAAGAAGTAAAGTCAAAAGAATTTTAAAATAAGGCCTATCAATAATGTTATATGCTATTAGTTAATGGAAAAGAAGAAGGAATCAAGGAGAAAAAGAAATATATAAATAAATGCAAACAGCTACAGTATGAAGAATCCCAAAAGTGTTTAGTACTAGTCGCTAATTGACTACTACTTATAATTTTTTTATTTTTATGTATTGACCGTAGAAATGTTCCGGCAATAATTTTTATGAGCAGGGATGATGTTCCCCTGATCTCAGAAGGTGTGAGGATGGACAGCGGAGTAATGGACCCAAAAGTGGCCACCCGACTGGTACCACCGCACAGGATAGGGAAAAATGTTAGGGAAATTGAATATTTAAGGGATAATAATTATAAAATAGCTGAAAAGAGAGATATTAGATTCCAGAAGTATAGATGAAGAAAATATAAGGAAGATAGCAGACCGAAGCTTAATTGATAAAGATAATTTATAGAAGTAAATAGAAATGAGTGTTAAAACAAGTTTAATATGATTAGTGTGACCAGTCCTTATCAAATAAAATGTGGAAGTACCACTACCCAGAGAAATAAATAATTAATGAATTTGCCTCCAAGAGAGAGAGAGTAGAGTAAGAAAACAGCAATTACCACCAGTCTGAATTACCAGTCAGTTTACAACCAGTTTGAAATAAATGAAACACTATTATGAAGAATAAAGCCAAGACTATTAGGAGAATTGAAACAATCTACAATTTATTTTAATAAACGAGTAAAACCAAAATAAATTTGTTCTAGTGGGGGGGGGGGCTTTATGTAACGGTACATAACCCGGTCCCAATAAATTAACTCTTGTAATACCATAAAGGTCAGAAATGGGTAAACTATAACGAGCTCAAAATTAAATTGTATCACTGAACATTATAAACAATTCGAGTGATATACAGTGACAAGTGAGTTATAGTGTACCCATTGAGGTAAAAAGTGAAAGGGAAGGGAACTTCTTACAGAATTGTGCTGTAGGTATGAGAATTATAAACTATGATAGTAGACTATAATGCTACTAACTGATTATATATTTTGTTAATTTATTGTAATGTTTATATTGTGTAGACAACCAAGTTTAATACCTAAGTTAATTTTATATTTTTTTTAAAAAATTTGTGTTATAGTATAAGATAACCCAGGGTTCATTTTAAAAAAAAACAAAAGATTTAAATATCAGATGATAATAAAAAATTAAAATAATACTGTATGAGGGAAATGGCAGAAGGAAGTAGTGCAGTGTAGGAATACTATGAGAGACTAATAAATAATATATAAATTCATTTAAAGATAATAAAACTATTAAATACTTATATCCAAGGTTATAAGAAAATGAACAGAAACCTATTATGTAAACCAAATTGGGAAAGAAACCGAAATTAAAAAGAATTATTTTTCTGTAAATAAAATATAAATTTATAATAATTACAAACTGCCTATATACTAAAAAGTAAATAGCAGAACCAATAAAAAGATATAAAAAAATTATGGGTTACTAAGAGTAACGAAAAATAACAAGTATTGTTAATCGAATTTAGAAATTAAACCTGGCGAGTTGACAAAATGATGCGACCACAATTTTATTAAAATATCCTTTTAGAAACCTTTGAGAAGTGCAAAATTGGTACAAAATTAAACAACAGTACGAACATTATATAATCCTACCTTATTTATCAAAGTTAAATTGCTATACTCCATAATAAAAGTGAAAGAAAAACCTTTTTGGACGATCAGGCCTAGTTTCGCTATGTTTCAAGTTTGACGATATAATATTGGCCAGACGGTAATGAAATTACAACCAAAGACGGACACCACCGGAGAAACGGCTTCGTTCAAGTAAGAACTGTAAGAAGAGAGGTAATATAAACATTTCGTTTAATATTTAACGAAGAAACCTCATTCCGAATGGTTGTATAGAACAAAAACTATTAAAAATTAATCACATGTTCTAATGAAAACAAACGCACTCTGCTCTCTTACGGACATTTCCGGAACTACGTACTAAGCAAAAATAAACAAATTTTTGAATATTTTTCGGTATTTGTAAAGCGTAGTATAATTATCCATTTCTGACCATCTCATAACAAAAAGAACTTACCCTTAACCCTGGGGAAATAACAAAGAATTATGTATTGATTGATGTTTTAAATATAGTATAAAATTTGGTCAAAAACCATATATATTTTTTTTTTTGACAATTCCATGTTTACTCAATGAAGTCGATATCTTGTTTTTAATTAAGGAAAAGATCGATTGTGAGATTTGTATTTTGGCAGAAGAGAAAAAACCAATAATATTTTTAATAAATATTACAGAAAACTTGAGATTTAAAAATAAAAATGTGTGTACTTTCTTGTAGTGGGTAGTTGTATTAAGTTTCAGAACAGCTAAGAAGAAGACGATCCACCAGGTCGTCTACTGCCACAGTGTCGTCTGGTTAATCTATATTTGGAGACTAGTGTTAAAGTCAGCTGATTCGGTGCATGGCGAATATTTGAAAATTTAGAAATCGTTCAAACCGAGGGTAAACCAACGGTACTAGCTCTCTCTTCCAAAATCAGGCTAAACAACTTCCCTACTTGACCCAAATCACACACCCTCGATTTCTGCTTTGTTAGAGTAACATGACCAACCACTTTATTTAAACTTCGGTCTTTATAATTCATAAGTGGCGACTGCTAAGAGGTGTTCGGACAGATCAGAGGGACACGCTCGGGGAGAACGTTACAAATTGGCGCTTACAACAGTGGGGCTTGAATGAGACGGACGTTTCGCTAACACCTCTAAATTAACAGAACGTTACAAATTGGCGAACCCAACATTGGGGCTTAATTAAATAAGACGAGCACTCAATAGGCCACATACAAAGACGTTTTGCTAACACCTCGAAAATAACAGAACGTTACAAATTGGCGCTCAACGTAAAAGGGCTGTAATTAGAAAAGAATTTTGATATATCTAATAAATTAATATACCAAAAAATCTAATTATCGTCGGCAGTTATGAGAAAACAAGAAATGCATAATACCCGAGGCAAATCGAAGAAGAGGGCAGAAGAAAAGGAGAAGGAAGAAGGTGGACAGGAACAAGAAATAGAATTAGTCACGGACAGTGAAATGGACCAACAGACAGGTGATAAAGAAGAAACCGAAGTAGTTATGGACCCGGAAATGGAAATAATTGAAGATGATGCCCTAGGGGACCAACCAGACAAAGCGGTAGCCAGAGAAGAACCTAATTGGCAAGACATGATGAAATTTATGGCTGAACAATTTAGAAAACAGGAGGAAACTTCAAAGCAAACCAATAACAAAATAGATGAAAATTTTAAGAAATAGGAGGAAAACTTGAGACAGATCAATGAGGAAAATAAGGAGATTTTTAAGAAACAGGAGGAAAACATGAAGCAAACCAATGAGGAAAATAAGGAGAATTTTAAGAAACTGGAGGAACAAAATAGACAGACCAATGAGAAAATAGATAGCATTCAGGAAAGTTTAGTCAAACAACTAAATGAAAAAATAGAGACCATTCATGGAAATATCAAACAAACCATGAATGAACAATACCATAAACTGAAAGAAACTGTTGAAGGACAAAGAGAAGAGATGAATGCAAAATTTGAAGAGAATAATAAGAATTTAAAACAATTTGAGGGTAAAATGGAGAATTTCAATAAGGAGATATGGAAAACTTTCGGAGTGAAGTTTGAAAATGTTAATACGCGTATCCAAAAAGCAGATACATACAAGGAGGAGACAAATAAGCAAATGGACAGTGGTTTTAAGAATTTGGATGAAACATCAGACAGCACTTCAGAAGGTATTAAAGTAAGTCCGAATACAGAAGAGAGGAGGAAGGAAATAGAAATTACAGAATACCAAGGTGTAATGCCATCGGAAAATAAAAATAGCCACAACAAAGAGGATAATCAATACCTGGAAAAGAAGACCAAGGAAATAAGAAAAACATGTAGAAAGAAAATAATAAATACAAGGGAAGAATGGGAGATGATTACAGGTGGATTAATTAATGTGTTTAACCTCCCAATTAATGAACAGAGGGAATTAATTAAGTTTGGATATCATTTAAATGTGTCGACGATTGAAGTGCATCAGAAGATATCAGTCATATCATCAAGACGGAATATATCATTAAAAAATTTGGTAAATTATCCAGAGGAAACCGGGAATGGAATGATATTAAAAAGGAGTGAATATGTTATGTCAGAGGAGGTGCAATACCTGTTAGTTAAAAAAGAACTAACAATGACGGAAAACTGTGACTTCTATGAAGACTTTGTATCAGCTGAGTTACGATGCCAGGTGAAAGAGAGGTATATAACAAATACCAAAATCATTATGAATACCCCAGTAATCCGAGTAAAGGGAGTACCTGAATTAATGGACCATGGTTAAACTAAACAATAACCAACCAGAAAAAAGGGGACTGAAATTCTGAAAACCGACCCAGCAACCCATTGAATGAAGAGACTAAAACCCCAAAATTCTAAAAGCATGTAAGGACATCTTACTCAAGTTATTTTGAAACCATATAATTTAAAGTGAAGAGACTAAAACCCCAAAATTCCAAAAAAATGTAAGAACAACTTACTCAACAATTTATCCAGGAACAAGACGATTTAATAAAAGCTATGTAAGGACAACTTACTTAATTTATTCAGAAATAATACGATTTAAGATATTTCAAAACCATTTATTTAATTTAACAAAAAATAAGAACAGATTAGTAAATAAGAGTTATAAAGAATTGATTTAAAATGAAATAATACGAAAAAGTAATATTTTTAATGGTAACAAACAGAAGAAAAATTAAATGAACAAAAACAATTGATGGTAATGTGCTCAGATAAGAAGAATAAAGAATAATTTAATGACTCCAATGGAACTGAAGGAGGATGATAATTAATACAATAATTAGAATTTCTAGGAATTGAAGATTATATAAGAAGAAATGATACGGAGAAATATGTCACAAGAAGTAAAGTCAAAAGAATTTTAAAAGAAGGCCTATCAATAATGTTATATGCTATTAGTTAATGGAAAAGAAGAAGGAATCAAGGAGAAAAAGAAATATATAAATAAATGCAAACAGCTACAGTATGAAGAATCCCAAAAGTGTTTAGTACTAGTCGCTAATTGACTACTACTTATAATTTTTTTATTTTTATGTATTGACCGTAGAAATGTTCCGGCAATAATTTTTATGAGCAGGGATGATGTTCCCCTGATCTCAGAAGGTGTGAGGATGGACAGCGGAGTAATGGACCCAAAAGTGGCCACCCGACTGGTACCACCGCACAGGATAGGGAAAAATGTTAGGGAAATTGAATATTTAAGGGATAATAATTATAAAATAGCTGAAAAGAGAGATATTAGATTCCAGAAGTATAGATGAAGAAAATATAAGGAAGATAGCAGACCGAAGCTTAATTGATAAAGATAATTTATAGAAGTAAATAGAAATGAGTGTTAAAACAAGTTTAATATGATTAGTGTGACCAGTCCTTATCAAATAAAATGTGGAAGTACCACTACCCAGAGAAATAAATAATTAATGAATTTGCCTCCAAGAGAGAGAGAGTAGAGTAAGAAAACAGCAATTACCACCAGTCTGAATTACCAGTCAGTTTACAACCAGTTTGAAATAAATGAAACACTATTATGAAGAATAAAGCCAAGACTATTAGGAGAATTGAAACAATCTACAATTTATTTTAATAAACGAGTAAAACCAAAATAAATTTGTTCTAGTGGGGGGGGGGGCTTTATGTAACGGTACATAACCCGGTCCCAATAAATTAACTCTTGTAATACCATAAAGGTCAGAAATGGGTAAACTATAACGAGCTCAAAATTAAATTGTATCACTGAACATTATAAACAATTCGAGTGATATACAGTGACAAGTGAGTTATAGTGTACCCATTGAGGTAAAAAGTGAAAGGGAAGGGAACTTCTTACAGAATTGTGCTGTAGGTATGAGAATTATAAACTATGATAGTAGACTATAATGCTACTAACTGATTATATATTTTGTTAATTTATTGTAATGTTTATATTGTGTAGACAACCAAGTTTAATACCTAAGTTAATTTTATATTTTTTTTAAAAAATTTGTGTTATAGTATAAGATAACCCAGGGTTCATTTTAAAAAAAAACAAAAGATTTAAATATCAGATGATAATAAAAAATTAAAATAATACTGTATGAGGGAAATGGCAGAAGGAAGTAGTGCAGTGTAGGAATACTATGAGAGACTAATAAATAATATATAAATTCATTTAAAGATAATAAAACTATTAAATACTTATATCCAAGGTTATAAGAAAATGAACAGAAACCTATTATGTAAACCAAATTGGGAAAGAAACCGAAATTAAAAAGAATTATTTTTCTGTAAATAAAATATAAATTTATAATAATTACAAACTGCCTATATACTAAAAAGTAAATAGCAGAACCAATAAAAAGATATAAAAAAATTATGGGTTACTAAGAGTAACGAAAAATAACAAGTATTGTTAATCGAATTTAGAAATTAAACCTGGCGAGTTGACAAAATGATGCGACCACAATTTTATTAAAATATCCTTTTAGAAACCTTTGAGAAGTGCAAAATTGGTACAAAATTAAACAACAGTACGAACATTATATAATCCTACCTTATTTATCAAAGTTAAATTGCTATACTCCATAATAAAAGTGAAAGAAAAACCTTTTTGGACGATCAGGCCTAGTTTCGCTATGTTTCAAGTTTGACGATATAATATTGGCCAGACGGTAATGAAATTACAACCAAAGACGGACACCACCGGAGAAACGGCTTCGTTCAAGTAAGAACTGTAAGAAGAGAGGTAATATAAACATTTCGTTTAATATTTAACGAAGAAACCTCATTCCGAATGGTTGTATAGAACAAAAACTATTAAAAATTAATCACATGTTCTAATGAAAACAAACGCACTCTGCTCTCTTACGGACATTTCCGGAACTACGTACTAAGCAAAAATAAACAAATTTTTGAATATTTTTCGGTATTTGTAAAGCGTAGTATAATTATCCATTTCTGACCATCTCATAACAAAAAGAACTTACCCTTAACCCTGGGGAAATAACAAAGAATTATGTATTGATTGATGTTTTAAATATAGTATAAAATTTGGTCAAAAACCATATATATTTTTTTTTTTGACAATTCCATGTTTACTCAATGAAGTCGATATCTTGTTTTTAATTAAGGAAAAGATCGATTGTGAGATTTGTATTTTGGCAGAAGAGAAAAAACCAATAATATTTTTAATAAATATTACAGAAAACTTGAGATTTAAAAATAAAAATGTGTGTACTTTCTTGTAGTGGGTAGTTGTATTAAGTTTCAGAACAGCTAAGAAGAAGACGATCCACCAGGTCATCTACTGCCACAGTGTCGTCTGGTTAATCTATATTTGGAGACTAGTGTTAAAGTCAGCTGATTCGGTGCATGGCGAATATTTGAAAATTTAGAAATCGTTCAAACCGAGGGTAAACCAACGGTACTAGCTCTCTCTTCCAAAATCAGGCTAAACAACTTCCCTACTTGACCCAAATCACACACCCTCGATTTCTGCTTTGTTAGAGTAACATGACCAACCACTTTATTTAAACTTCGGTCTTTATAATTCATAAGTGGCGACTGCTAAGAGGTGTTCGGACAGATCAGAGGGACACGCTCGGGGAGAACGTTACAAATTGGCGCTTACAACAGTGGGGCTTGAATGAGACGGACGTTTCGCTAACACCTCTAAATTAACAGAACGTTACAAATTGGCGAACCCAACATTGGGGCTTAATTAAATAAGACGAGCACTCAATAGGCCACATACAAAGACGTTTTGCTAACACCTCGAAAATAACAGAACGTTACAAATTGGCGCTCAACGTAAAAGGGCTGTAATTAGAAAAGAATTTTGATATATCTAATAAATTAATATACCAAAAAATCTAATTATCGTCGGCAGTTATGAGAAAACAAGAAATGCATAATACCCGAGGCAAATCGAAGAAGAGGGCAGAAGAAAAGGAGAAGGAAGAAGGTGGACAGGAACAAGAAATAGAATTAGTCACGGACAGTGAAATGGACCAACAGACAGGTGATAAAGAAGAAACCGAAGTAGTTATGGACCCGGAAATGGAAATAATTGAAGATGATGCCCAAGGGGACCAACCAGACAAAGCGGTAGCCAGAGAAGAACCTAATTGGCAAGACATGATGAAATTTATGGCTGAACAATTTAGAAAACAGGAGGAAACTTCAAAGCAAACCAATAACAAAATAGATGAAAATTTTAAGAAATAGGAGGAAAACTTGAGACAGATCAATGAGGAAAATAAGGAGATTTTTAAGAAACAGGAGGAAAACATGAAGCAAACCAATGAGGAAAATAAGGAGAATTTTAAGAAACTGGAGGAACAAAATAGACAGACCAATGAGAAAATAGATAGCATTCAGGAAAGTTTAGTCAAACAACTAAATGAAAAAATAGAGACCATTCATGGAAATATCAAACAAACCATGAATGAACAATACCATAAACTGAAAGAAACTGTTGAAGGACAAAGAGAAGAGATGAATGCACAATTTGAAGAGAATAATAAGAATTTAAAACAATTTGAGGGTAAAATGGAGAATTTCAATAAGGAGATATGGAAAACTTTCGGAGAGAAGTTTTAAAATGTTAATACGCGTATCCAAAAAGCAGATACATACAAGGAGGAGACAAATAAGCAAATGGACAGTGGTTTTAAGAATTTGGATGAAACATCAGACAGCACTTCAGAAGGTATTAAAGTAAGTCCGAATACAGAAGAGAGGAGGAAGGAAATAGAAATTACAGAATACCAAGGTGTAATGCCATCGGAAAATAAAAATAGCCACAACAAAGAGGATAATCAATACCTGGAAAAGAAGACCAAGGAAATAAGAAAAACATGTAGAAAGAAAATAATAAATACAAGGGAAGAATGGGAGATGATTACAGGTGGATTAATTAATGTGTTTAACCTCCCAATTAATGAACAGAGGGAATTAATTAAGTTTGGATATCATTTAAATGTGTCGACGATTGAAGTGCATCAGAAGATATCAGTCATATCATCAAGACGGAATATATCATTAAAAAATTTGGTAAATTATCCAGAGGAAAACGGGAATGGAATGATATTAAAAAGGAGTGAATATGTTATGTCAGAGGAGGTGCAATACCTGTTAGTTAAAAAAGAACTAACAATGACGGAAAACTGTGACTTCTATGAAGACTTTGTATCAGCTGAGTTACGATGCCAGGTGAAAGAGAGGTATATAACAAATACCAAAATCATTATGAATACCCCAGTAATCCGAGTAAAGGGAGTACCTGAATTAATGGACCATGGTTAAACTAAACAATAACCAACCAGAAAAAAGGGGACTGAAATTCTGAAAACCGACCCAGCAACCCATTGAATGAAGAGACTAAAACCCCAAAATTCTAAAAGCATGTAAGGACATCTTACTCAAGTTATTTTGAAACCATATAATTTAAAGTGAAGAGACTAAAACCCCAAAATTCCAAAAAAATGTAAGAACAACTTACTCAACAATTTATCCAGGAACAAGACGATTTAATAAAAGCTATGTAAGGACAACTTACTTAATTTATTCAGAAATAATACGATTTAAGATATTTCGAAACCATTTATTTAATTTAACAAAAAATAAGAACAGATTAGTAAATAAGAGTTATAAAGAATTGATTTAAAATGAAATAATATGAAAAAGTAATATTTTTAATGGTAACAAACAGAAGAAAAATTAAATGAACAAAAACAATTGATGGTAATGTGCTCAGATAAGAAGAATAAAGAATAATTTAATGACTCCAATGGAACTGAAGGAGGATGATAATTAATACAATAATTAGAATTTCTAGGAATTGAAGATTATATAAGAAGAAATGATACGGAGAAATATGTCACAAGAAGTAAAGTCAAAAGAATTTTAAAATAAGGCCTATCAATAATGTTATATGCTATTAGTTAATGGAAAAGAAGAAGGAATCAAGGAGAAAAAGAAATATATAAATAAATGCAAACAGCTACAGTATGAAGAATCCCAAAAGTGTTTAGTACTAGTCGCTAATTGACTACTACTTATAATTTTTTTATTTTTATGTATTGACCGTAGAAATGTTCCGGCAATAATTTTTATGAGCAGGGATGATGTTCCCCTGATCTCAGAAGGTGTGAGGATGGACAGCGGAGTAATGGACCCAAAAGTGGCCACCCGACTGGTACCACCGCACAGGATAGGGAAAAATGTTAGGGAAATTGAATATTTAAGGGATAATAATTATAAAATAGCTGAAAAGAGAGATATTAGATTCCAGAAGTATAGATGAAGAAAATATAAGGAAGATAGCAGACCGAAGCTTAATTGATAAAGATAATTTATAGAAGTAAATAGAAATGAGTGTTAAAACAAGTTTAATATGATTAGTGTGACCAGTCCTTATCAAATAAAATGTGGAAGTACCACTACCCAGAGAAATAAATAATTAATGAATTTGCCTCCAAGAGAGAGAGAGTAGAGTAAGAAAACAGCAATTACCACCAGTCTGAATTACCAGTCAGTTTACAACCAGTTTGAAATAAATGAAACACTATTATGAAGAATAAAGCCAAGACTATTAGGAGAATTGAAACAATCTACAATTTATTTTAATAAACGAGTAAAACCAAAATAAATTTGTTCTAGTGGGGGGGGGGGGCTTTATGTAACGGTACATAACCCGGTCCCAATAAATTAACTCTTGTAATACCATAAAGGTCAGAAATGGGTAAACTATAACGAGCTCAAAATTAAATTGTATCACTGAACATTATAAACAATTCGAGTGATATACAGTGACAAGTGAGTTATAGTGTACCCATTGAGGTAAAAAGTGAAAGGGAAGGGAACTTCTTACAGAATTGTGCTGTAGGTATGAGAATTATAAACTATGATAGTAGACTATAATGCTACTAACTGATTATATATTTTGTTAATTTATTGTAATGTTTATATTGTGTAGACAACCAAGTTTAATACCTAAGTTAATTTTATATTTTTTTTAAAAAATTTGTGTTATAGTATAAGATAACCCAGGGTTCATTTTAAAAAAAAACAAAAGATTTAAATATCAGATGATAATAAAAAATTAAAATAATACTGTATGAGGGAAATGGCAGAAGGAAGTAGTGCAGTGTAGGAATACTATGAGAGACTAATAAATAATATATAAATTCATTTAAAGATAATCAAACTATTAAATACTTATATCCAAGGTTATAAGAAAATGAACAGAAACCTATTATGTAAACCAAATTGGGAAAGAAACCGAAATTAAAAAGAATTATTTTTCTGTAAATAAAATATAAATTTATAATAATTACAAACTGCCTATATACTAAAAAGTAAATAGCAGAACCAATAAAAAGATATAAAAAAATTATGGGTTACTAAGAGTAACGAAAAATAACAAGTATTGTTAATCGAATTTAGAAATTAAACCTGGCGAGTTGACAAAATGATGCGACCACAATTTTATTAAAATATCCTTTTAGAAACCTTTGAGAAGTGCAAAATTGGTACAAAATTAAACAACAGTACGAACATTATATAATCCTACCTTATTTATCAAAGTTAAATTGCTATACTCCATAATAAAAGTGAAAGAAAAACCTTTTTGGACGATCAGGCCTAGTTTCGCTATGTTTCAAGTTTGACGATATAATATTGGCCAGACGGTAATGAAATTACAACCAAAGACGGACACCACCGGAGAAACGGCTTCGTTCAAGTAAGAACTGTAAGAAGAGAGGTAATATAAACATTTCGTTTAATATTTAACGAAGAAACCTCATTCCGAATGGTTGTATAGAACAAAAACTATTAAAAATTAATCACATGTTCTAATGAAAACAAACGCACTCTGCTCTCTTACGGACATTTCCGGAACTACGTACTAAGCAAAAATAAACAAATTTTTGAATATTTTTCGGTATTTGTAAAGCGTAGTATAATTATCCATTTCTGACCATCTCATAACAAAAAGAACTTACCCTTAACCCTGGGGAAATAACAAAGAATTATGTATTGATTGATGTTTTAAATATAGTATAAAATTTGGTCAAAAACCATATATATATTTTTTTGACAATTCCATGTTTACTCAATGAAGTCGATATCTTGTTTTTAATTAAGGAAAAGATCGATTGTGAGATTTGTATTTTGGCAGAAGAGAAAAAAACCAATAATATTTTTAATAAATATTATTGAAAAATTGAGATTTAAAAATAAAAATGTGTGTACTTTCTTGTAGTGGGTAGTTGTATTAAGTTTCAGAACAGCTAAGAAGAAGACGATCCACCAGGTCGTCTACTGCCACAGTGTCGTCTGGTTAATCTATATTTGGAGACTAGTGTTAAAGTCAGCTGATTCGGTGCATGGCGAATATTTGAAAATTTAGAAATCGTTCAAACCGAGGGTAAACCAACGGTACTAGCTCTCTCTTCGAAAATCAGGCTAAACAACTTCCCTACTTGACCCAAATCACACACCCTCGATTTCTGCTTTGTTAGAGTAACATGACCAACCACTTTATTTAAACTTCGGTCTTTATAATTCATAAGTGGCGACTGCTAAGAGGTGTTCGGACAGATCAGAGGGACACGCTCGGGGAGAACGTTACAAATTGGTGCTTACAACAGTGGGGCTTGAATGAGACGGACGTTTCGCTAACACCTCTAAATTAACAAAACGTTACAAATTGGCGAACCCAACATTGGGGCTTAATTAAATAAGACGAGCACTCAATAGGCCACATACAAAGACGTTTTGCTAACACCTCGAAAATAACAGAACGTTACAAATTGGCGCTCAACGTAAAAGGGCTGTAATTAGAAAAGAATTTTGATATATCTAATAAATTAATATACCAAAAAAATCTAATTATCGTCGGCAGTTATGAGAAAACAAGAAATGCATAATACCCGAGGCAAATCGAAGAAGAGGGTAGAAGAAAAGGAGAAGGAAGAAGGTGGACAGGAACAAGAAATAGAATTAGTCACGGACAGTGAAATGGACCAACAGACAGGTGATAAAGAAGAAACCGAAGTAGTTATGGACCCGGAAATGGAAATAATTGAAGATGATGCCCAAGGGGACCAACCAGACAAAGCGGTAGCCAGAGAAGAACCTAATTGGCAAGACATGATGAAATTTATGGCTGAACAATTTAGAAAACAGGAGGAAACTTCAAAGCAAACCAATAACAAAATAGATGAAAATTTTAAGAAATAGGAGGAAAACTTGAGACAGATCAATGAGGAAAATAAGGAGATTTTTAAGAAACAGGAGGAAAACTTGAAGCAAACCAATGAGGAAAATAAGGAGAATTTTAAGAAACTGGAGGAACAAAATAGACAGACCAATGAGAAAATAGATAGCATTCAGGAAAGTTTAGTCAAACAACTAAATGAAAAAATAGAGACCATTCATGGAAATATCAAACAAACCATGAATGAACAATACCATAAACTGAAAGAAACTGTTGAAGGACAAAGAGAAGAGATGAATGCAAAATTTGAAGAGAATAATAAGAATTTAAAACAATTTGAGGGTAAAATGGAGAATTTCAATAAGGAGATATGGAAAACTTTCGGAGAGAAGTTTGAAAATGTTAATACGCGTATCCAAAATGCAGATACATACAAGGAGGAGACAAATAAGCAAATGGACAGTGGTTTTAAGAATTTGGATGAAACATCAGACAGCACTTCAGAAGGTATTAAAGTAAGTCCGAATACATAAGAGAGGAGGAAGGAAATAGAAATTACAGAATACCAAGGTGTAATGCGATCGGAAAATAAAAATAGCCACAACAAAGAGGATAATCAATACCTGGAAAAGAAGACCAAGGAAATAAGAAAAACATGTAGAAAGAAAATAATAAATACAAGGGAAGAATGGGAGATGATTACAGGTGGATTAATTAATGTGTTTAACCTCCCAATTAATGAACAGAGGGAATTAATTAAGTTTGGCTATCATTTAAATGTGTCGACGATTGAAGTGCATCAGAAGATATCAGTCATATCATCAAGACGGAATATATCATTAAAAAATTTGGTAAATTATCCAGAGGAAAACGGGAATGGAATGATATTAAAAAGGAGTGAATATGTTATGTCAGAGGAGGTGCAATACCTGTTAGTTAAAAAAGAACTAACAATGACGGAAAACTGTGACTTCTATGAAGACTTTGTATCAGCTGAGTTACGATGCCAGGTGAAAGAGAGGTATATAACAAATACCAAAATCATTATGAATACCCCAGTAATCCGAGTAAAGGGAGTACCTGAATTAATGGACCATGGTTAAACTAAACAATAACCAACCAGAAAAAAGGGGACTGAAATTCTGAAAACCGACCCAGCAACCCATTGAATGAAGAGACTAAAACCCCAAAATTCTAAAAGCATGTAAGGACATCTTACTCAAGTTATTTTGAAACCATATAATTTAAAGTGAAGAGACTAAAACCCCAAAATTCCAAAAAAATGTAAGAACAACTTACTCAACAATTTATCCAGGAACAAGACGATTTAATAAAAGCTATGTAAGGACAACTTACTTAATTTATTCAGAAATAATACGATTTAAGATATTTCGAAACCATTTATTTAATTTAACAAAAAATAAGAACAGATTAGTAAATAAGAGTTATAAAGAATTGATTTAAAATGAAATAATACGAAAAAGTAATATTTTTAATGGTAACAAACAGAAGAAAAATTAAATGAACAAAAACAATTGATGGTAATGTGCTCAGATAAGAAGAATAAAGAATAATTTAATGACTCCAATGGAACTGAAGGAGGATGATAATTAATACAATAATTAGAATTTCTAGGAATTGAAGATTATATAAGAAGAAATGATACGGAGAAATATGTCACAAGAAGTAAAGTCAAAAGAATTTTAAAATAAGGCCTATCAATAATGTTATATGCTATTAGTTAATGGAAAAGAAGAAGGAATCAAGGAGAAAAAGAAATATATAAATAAATGCAAACAGCTACAGTATGAAGAATCCCAAAAGTGTTTAGTACTAGTCGCTAATTGACTACTACTTATAATTTTTTTATTTTTATGTATTGACCGTAGAAATGTTCCGGCAATAATTTTTATGAGCAGGGATGATGTTCCCCTGATCTCAGAAGGTGTGAGGATGGACAGCGGAGTAATGGACCCAAAAGTGGCCACCCGACTGGTACCACCGCACAGGATAGGGAAAAATGTTAGGGAAATTGAATATTTAAGGGATAATAATTATAAAATAGCTGAAAAGAGAGATATTAGATTCCAGAAGTATAGATGAAGAAAATATAAGGAAGATAGCAGACCGAAGCTTAATTGATAAAGATAATTTATAGAAGTAAATAGAAATGAGTGTTAAAACAAGTTTAATATAATTAGTGTGACCAGTCCTTATCAAATAAAATGTGGAAGTACCACTACCCAGAGAAATAAATAATTAATGAATTTGCCTCCAAGAGAGAGAGAGTAGAGTAAGAAAACAGCAATTACCACCAGTCTGAATTACCAGTCAGTTTACAACCAGTTTGAAATAAATGAAACACTATTATGAAGAATAAAGCCAAGACTATTAGGAGAATTGAAACAATCTACAATTTATTTTAATAAACGAGTAAAACCAAAATAAATTTGTTCTAGTGGGGGGGGCTTTATGTAACGGTACATAACCCGGTCCCAATAAATTAACTCTTGTAATACCATAAAGGTCAGAAATGGGTAAACTATAACGAGCTCAAAATTAAATTGTATCACTGAACATTATAAACAATTCGAGTGATATACAGTGACAAGTGAGTTATAGTGTACCCATTGAGGTAAAAAGTGAAAGGGAAGGGAACTTCTTACAGAATTGTGCTGTAGGTATGAGAATTATAAACTATGATAGTAGACTATAATGCTACTAACTGATTATATATTTTGTTAATTTATTGTAATGTTTATATTGTGTAGACAACCAAGTTTAATACCTAAGTTAATTTTATATTTTTTTTAAAAAATTTGTGTTATAGTATAAGATAACCCAGGGTTCATTTTAAAAAAAAACAAAAGATTTAAATATCAGATGATAATAAAAAATTAAAATAATACTGTATGAGGGAAATGGCAGAAGGAAGTAGTGCAGTGTAGGAATACTATGAGAGACTAATAAATAATATATAAATTCATTTAAAGATAATAAAACTATTAAATACTTATATCCAAGGTTATAAGAAAATGAACAGAAACCTATTATGTAAACCAAATTGGGAAAGAAACCGAAATTAAAAAGAATTATTTTTCTGTAAATAAAATATAAATTTATAATAATTACAAACTGCCTATATACTAAAAAGTAAATAGCAGAACCAATAAAAAGATATAAAAAAATTATGGGTTACTAAGAGTAACGAAAAATAACAAGTATTGTTAATCGAATTTAGAAATTAAACCTGGCGAGTTGACAAAATGATGCGACCACAATTTTATTAAAATATCCTTTTAGAAACCTTTGAGAAGTGCAAAATTGGTACAAAATTAAACAACAGTACGAACATTATATAATCCTACCTTATTTATCAAAGTTAAATTGCTATACTCCATAATAAAAGTGAAAGAAAAACCTTTTTGGACGATCAGGCCTAGTTTCGCTATGTTTCAAGTTTGACGATATAATATTGGCCAGACGGTAATGAAATTACAACCAAAGACGGACACCACCGGAGAAACGGCTTCGTTCAAGTAAGAACTGTAAGAAGAGAGGTAATATAAACATTTCGTTTAATATTTAACGAAGAAACCTCATTCCGAATGGTTGTATAGAACAAAAACTATTAAAAATTAATCACATGTTCTAATGAAAACAAACGCACTCTGCTCTCTTACGGACATTTCCGGAACTACGTACTAAGCAAAAATAAACAAATTTTTGAATATTTTTCGGTATTTGTAAAGCGTAGTATAATTATCCATTTCTGACCATCTCATAACAAAAAGAACTTACCCTTAACCCTGGGGAAATAACAAAGAATTATGTATTGATTGATGTTTTAAATATAGTATAAAATTTGGTCAAAAACCATATATATATTTTTTTGACAATTCCATGTTTACTCAATGAAGTCGATATCTTGTTTTTAATTAAGGAAAAGATCGATTGTGAGATTTGTATTTTGGCAGAAGAGAAAAAAACCAATAATATTTTTAATAAATATTATTGAAAAATTGAGATTTAAAAATAAAAATGTGTGTACTTTCTTGTAGTGGGTAGTTGTATTAAGTTTCAGAACAGCTAAGAAGAAGACGATCCACCAGGTCGTCTACTGCCACAGTGTCGTCTGGTTAATCTATATTTGGAGACTAGTGTTAAAGTCAGCTGATTCGGTGCATGGCGAATATTTGAAAATTTAGAAATCGTTCAAACCGAGGGTAAACCAACGGTACTAGCTCTCTCTTCCAAAATCAGGCTAAACAACTTCCCTACTTGACCCAAATCACACACCCTCGATTTCTGCTTTGTTAGAGTAACATGACCAACCACTTTATTTAAACTTCGGTCTTTATAATTCATAAGTGGCGACTGCTAAGAGGTGTTCGGACAGATCAGAGGGACACGCTCGGGGAGAACGTTACAAATTGGTGCTTACAACAGTGGGGCTTGAATGAGACGGACGTTTCGCTAACACCTCTAAATTAACAAAACGTTACAAATTGGCGAACCCAACATTGGGGCTTAATTAAATAAGACGAGCACTCAATAGGCCACATACAAAGACGTTTCGCTAACACCTCGAAAATAACAGAACGTTACAATATATATAGAAACGGACTGTAGCAGAAAGTGATTGAATACATATATATATATATATATATATTACGTATTGGACTATACGTAATATATGATAATATTGAAAATTATAAAAAATACAGTAAGAGGAAGCCAGACTTAAACTACTAAAACGTAGTATATCGTTATGAATATATAGTGAATTAAATAGGAATATATAGTACAGTAATTTATTAGGTACTAAATTATTTTAGAAACGTAAGTTATTGAGTTGGAATTTTATATTAATTTTAATTTTGAACGCATATGCCAGTACGATTATTTGAAGTATTACTAATAACTTGTATTTTGTCTATTGCATTTAACAGATGTCTGGAAAGAAGAAAGTATTGAGTACACATGGGTCCTTTTCGTCTTTCAAAAAAAGGACGAAATTAATGGTTAATATGTGTACAGGATATTATGGTTTTTCAAAAGGTAGGTCTAATTAATTAATAGTTAATAATTAATTATAGTAATTAATTAATACTAATATTAATAAAAGTAATTTCTTATTTGATGGAACATATTTACTCATGAATATGAGTAATGTACATGTACGTATTATTGTTAATCTTCACGACTTTGTAAAGTTTGGCAACCCTAATGAACATCACTTAGGCCTACTAGTATTTTCATTCAATATATGGGCTTTCTCTTAATCCGTATAATTATGAATTAACATAAGCTACATGTTATAATGTCGTTAATAGACTACTTCAGAGTACCCAAGCAGTAACATTATTTCTTAAATAATTCAAGTAAGTATTAGGTGTGGCATGATAGAACGGTATTTTTTCAGTTTAAAAACTCATATCCAGTAAAAAGTAATTTAACAGACTAATGTGTTATAACCGTAGATAGCAACGTTATAAACATAAACATTAGTTGCAGCATTTATACATAACCATAATTATGTTACGAAACACTGTTGATGAAAATTCACAAATAACGTAATACTAAAGGGTGATTCAATTAGAGGTTACAATTTTAATGTAATATAAAACGCATTGGTTTTTGATAAACTCTTAATATATTTATTTCGATATGTTGTTTAGACATTTACATTAAACATAATAAATGACATCGGCCAAATGGCTGCCACGAGCGGCCCTGCAGACTTCCGCCCTTTTGATGAAATTTTCCATCACTTTCCGGCATAACTCCTGCGGTAGTTCATGAATAACATGGCGAATCTCGTCCTTTAGCTCTGGAATCGTTTTTGGGTCATTGGCATACATATTGTGCTTCAAATAACTCTAAAGAAAATAATCCAATGGCGTGAGATCACACGATCTTGGTGGCCAATGTTGATCGCCGAAACGAGAAATGACGCATCCAGGGAACTTTGTGTGCAACAACTGTATTGTTTCGCACTGTGTGGCAAGTGGCACCGTCTTGTTGGAGCCACATGTCTTCGACATCAGTATCATCCAATTGGTGCCAAAAAATTTGTTATCTCCCGATAACGTTCACCACTGACTATTACTGCATTATCACGGTCATGTTAAAAAATTACGGCCCAATCACGCCGCCGACCCAAAATCCGCACCAAACATTGATTTTTTGTGGATGCATTGGTTGTTCAAGAATGACTCGTGGATTTTCAAGTCCCCAAATGCGGCAATTTTGTTTTTTTACATACCCATTCACTTGAAAATGAGCTTCGTCGCTGAATATTTTTTTTTTTCACAAAATCGCCATCAACTTGGTGGTTCTCTAACACCCAATCAACGAAGTCACGACGCTGTCTATGATTTGTTGGCTTCAATTCCTGGAACAATTGAATGTTGTAGGCATGCAAATGCAGACCTTTATTTAAAATGCGCTGCATGGTGCTGTAGGAAAGGTCCAGCTGCTGGGAACGATGGTGAATGGAGGTCGACGGATTGTCATGGACACTGGCACTCACTGCGGCGATATTTGTGAGTGACCGGACACTACGAGGACTTACTGGTCTTTGCACATCCAACATTGACCCGGTTCTATTGAATTTTCCGATTAATTTTTTAACCGCGGCACGAGATGGACAGTTATGGTTACCGAAGTCATTTCGCAGTGCGCGAATCGTGTCAGTTAAATTTTCTCCACTTTGAAAATAGGTTTTTAACAATTATAATACGTTTTTGAGTCGAATACCGCTCCATAACAGCAAATGTCAATACTTAACAATGACTAATTTCAAATATCAGATGTTTATCTTTCACAAGAAAACAGTATTGCCAACTTACAATTGTAACCTCCAACTGAATCACCTTATAGTAACAAAATGTGTATTGAACCTCATGACGTAGGCCTATATAAGTATATAAAAAATGAAAATTATGAAAGACGAATATTAGCGCATGATAATAGTTCCAACACAATCATTTTCTTTGACTTCACGTCATGAAAGAATCAATTTATAAGTTTTGTAATGGTGTGGTAAATAACAAATTAGGCTACTTTGAGTGTTCATTTCAAAAAGTAGACCAATTATTTACTAGCTGTTATTCGCCGCTTCGCAAGCGAATATTTGATTTTCAATGTTGTAATTTTAAATATTGTAATTTTAGTTACCTACGTCTATATTTAATTCGCTGTAGGTGTTGACATTAATTTACGATGAATAATTTTCTATAATAATTTACTGCTTTAATATATTTAATATATTTTACATACATCAAAATTCGTTAGCACGTATCAGTCAAATATGTGTCAATGTACATACAGTTAATACTAAGTACATTACATACACAGTAGCCTATATTAAAATACACAAGTTGACAATATGCACTTACATACATAGGCGTTATAACTTTATAACTGATTAGTGGTAAATTATATGAATTTATCAAATGTGTGTAAATGTAAAATTACACTTGTGGTAATTAATTATGTAAGTGTGTTTGCTATTAAATATATAAATTCATCGATCTCTCACATGTATGTGTATGATTGAATCTTATTTATTACTCTGATTATCTATGCCCGTGTGTTGGAACACAGTTTATACAATGAATTCTATATAATTCAGATGCAATAGATAATATGTATTCACTTGCTTTAATTGATTAATTTCATGCCGTGTGTGAAACAGCCATTTAAAAATTATGTATAACTATTCTGATTCTCATCAGCACATACGTGATATCACTTAATAGATTAACGTTATCAATTCATTTACTTTATTTGAACACATGAAACTCTTAAAATCTATTTGTATTCCTTCAAACTTTAGGTTAATATTTGGGTTGCATTTGGTAATAATGAACGCATATTTATGATCAACTTAAAGTACTAGTTTAATTATCATTCATAATACATTATAATTGTACATATGATACGTCGCTGTACCTGAAATACATACATATTTTATAATAACAAATACATGTTTCAATCATATGCTGAAAACAAAGAAAACATACATACATATACAAATCAAATAATATAACAATTCATATACTACTTATTTAATGCGTTCATTAAATCACAAATAAGCTTTTGTTAATACATTCATTAATTACTTTATTCAGATTTATTCATTACTTTTCTTAATAATTTTCTCAGGTGTGAATTCTTTGAAAGAAACCAGGTCAGTAGAAGTTACTAATTAGAAATAATTATAATAATGGTTACTTGGTTATTGAATATCCATTAGTTGTTGTTGAAGTCGAGTTCCAGAGATGAAGATGGCTCGTAGACCCATTCCGTCGGATGCTGCTTTCTCACAATCACTTAACACTTACTCTTCCGATCACTCGCGTAGGCGTTCGTATATGTGAATAATTAAAGTTCAGTGTTCAATCAAATGTTTCATCTTACTGCGTGTGCTGTGAGTTCGTTTTAATGTTAATATACATGTCTAGTTCCACTTGTCGCTGCTTCATTAAACATTCGTATTGTTCATTCATTTGTTTAATATTTCGTGTTCATTATGTTGTTAATAATGTGTAGTACACTATATTAAGTTCAACTGTTTTGTATATCGTTAAGTGATGATGTCTGTTGGTGTAACGGTCTGATTGTTCACTTTGTATAATTTTAACTAAGTCCGTTACCTCGCACTTCGGTTAAATCTCACTACCGTGACATGAATGTATTACCAAGTCTTTTAAGTTACTGGTTAACGTTCTAACTTCCGGACTCGAGTTAATATTCCGCACGATTAATGTACTCTTCTGAAATTTAAATAATACTAACTCCGAATGATTAGAATAAACTGTTGAAAGTTTATGATATACCGTCTCTCGCACTTGAAGTTAAACTATTTGAAAATTTGAGTGTAAAAACTGTCTGAAAACTTTAGTAAAAACTGTCGAAAATTTAGTATTACTTGTTTCAAAAATTGAGTGTAGACTGTCCCCCCGCCGTTTTAGACAGATAGTTTTTATTAATTCGTCCCTACTCAAAATTTTGTCTCTGGCACGCTTCACGCCTACTTCATTTCGAGATTGGTCAGTTTTTAGTTTTCTTGGAAAATACTGTCCCACCATGTCAAGATTCTACGTCATAGTTCTCCCGATAGGTCCTTCGTTTCTGTTACTATGGAAACACTCCTCACCACCAAATTTCTTGTTGGCTGAGAGCATCTGATAGGTTCTTACGTCTCCCCGATTTTTGCTCTGACGAACGTTGACCCGTTTCGACGAAACTATGGCTATTAGACACTTGTCGATCAGCCTATTGTCTGAGTAAACTCTGTGTTTCTATAGATTCCCATTATCTATACTTTCAGTCTTCCTGGCGCATTGTTCCAAGTTCTAACCCCTTTTTTCTGGCTATTAACAATTTTGAACATCTGCTGGCTGGTGAAGTCACCCCAACTTTCCCTTCGTAAATTCTTGTCTGTCAATTAGACGATAACTCCAGCTGCGTAACATGACTTTAGTCTTTGTCAGGCCTATCTTACTGTATTGTTTCTTAAGGTGCAGTGCAGTCGTTCCATTGTAATGGTGTAGTTTCACTCTTTTTGTCGTTTATCGTCTACTGACGTAACATGGTCAACATCTGCTACAATTCTCGGTACGGGTGTGAATGTCCTCGCTTACTTTGTTACAGCTGCGGAGAGCAATAATTCTGGACGAAACTTTCCCTGTCATCTTACGCCACCAATTTCTATAGTTGGATCGAACTTAATGTGTTTCTATTGTCAAGTCAGCGACGCCTCACTGACATCTTCTCATTACTCCTTATTTATTGCGCCAACTATAAGTCGTTGACACTGCCTCGTGTGAACGTACTCTGCCGAGGTGAAAAATTTAAAATTTTTAAAATTTTCTGCTCGTTACAGTGTCCTCAATTTCGATTTGACGATGTGACCTCAGGGAACAACTCAAATCTAAATTCTGCGCCCTGTACGTCGCCTCGCCGTGTTCATCTTCTTCAAAAGGGAAGGGCAATACATGATAACCTATTCTTAAAGGCTTACATTACAAGTGGTACACCCCCTTTTGGTTTTACTCGGTTCTCTGAATTTATTGCTAGCTATTTGGGATAGCTGAACGCATTTCACATTTTCGTATTTACATATAAATACCTTATCCTTATAATTATAAGACAAATCATAAATTTAATGAGCAATTAAATAATTTAATCAATTGAATAAAATTTTACTTTCTAAATATCATATTCACAAGATATTATCAAATAATCAATTGGTTCAGTGTAACACTTTACATGACATAAAAAAAAAAATCTCCTATACATATACATTTTTGTGCATTACTAATGATCTTACCCATAAAATCTTTTAAAAGGTTATTTAAAATTAGATTGTTAATTAACATATTCGCTACGTTATTCGTAATTATTTGGATAATTTACATACACGTAATACATTTTGTTTTAATGATTTACCTACTTCATGCTAACATCATTTACAATCTTAGCCTATTAATTATATACACTCACATTAATAAAGTTCATTCACGATCGAGTTCTTTAAATAATATCACTTATTTGATTTTAAGTGTCCCTTTTTTCACTTTGTCCTAGTAACTTATTACTATGTGATTCAAGTGATGGCAATTAAATGTCCTTTGCATTCACTGCAATATTTTACAAATGTCACAAAATGTTAATTTATCTTATTATCTAACATTTAATTAGTGCTTAACTAACTAAATACACTTTTATATTATGTTTGAAAATTAAAGTACATAATTTTCTTGGTTAAGCCAGCTTGAATGATATCAACGCGTCAATTACCCTAACGCAGATGATTCAGCTTGAATGATATCAACGCGTCAATTACCCTAACGCAGATGATTCATCAGCATCAGCTAGCTTCTTATGACATCTTCTTCAATTTCTTCCTCTTCCTTCATCTTCAATTTTCTGGTTCATGGTATTTTTTCAATTGTCTGGCATTGAATTTTCCGCGGAGCTTCTTGTCATCATCGCAATCGACGAGTAGATAAGTAGCTTCTCCGAGAATTTGATGCACTTTATATGGTCCGCAGTACAGTTCACAAAATTTTTCAATTCTTTTCTGGACTGCGTCCGATTGATGATATGTTCTGATTAACACCTTTTCACCAATTTTGAATTTTGTAATGGTCTTGGTCTCATTACATAACTTCGCTTGTTTTTCCCTCTTCTCCTTCATTTTGATGAATATTTGGTTATGGTCCACTCCTTTAACTAGAAGTATGTCCTTGTTTATGTATTTCTCCCACGCTCTGGTAGGTTTCTTCCCGAGCTGTGCCTCGTACGGTGTTACTTCTATCGTCTCGTGGTACGTTTCGTTAATACAACTCTCAACGATTGGTACGTAACGCGACCACTTTGTATGTTGATCACCAACGAAGATCCTAAATAAGTTCCCAAGCTGTCTGTTAATTCTTTCAGCCAGATTCGCACAAGGGTTCCTTATTGCGGTAAATCTTGGTTGAATATTTAGTTCAGTTAACCCATTTAACCATTTTTTAGATGAAAATTGCGTTCCGTTGTCTGTGATAATTACTCTAGGAGACCCCAGTTCTTTACAATACTTGAGTATTCTTCTCAGTGTCGCTGCGGTCGTTGCCCTCCGAAGTGTGAAAAGTCGTACGTATTTGGTAAAGTTGTCAACCATAACAAACAAATATCTTACGCCGGCGGACGAAGCAGGTAGCGGGCCAAAGTAATCGGCGCTCACTGTCACCCTTGCGTAACGGTATAATGGCTTTCGTTCCTCCGAACAAGTTTTTGTTGCCGGAATCTTTCTTCCGTTGACAAGTGTCACAAGCCCGTACGTAATTTTCCACCCTTTTCAACATACCATCTATGGTAAAATACTCTTGCAATAATTTAATACATCTCTTAGCACCGGGATGACCATACATACGGTGTATTTCAGCAATTATTTCGCCGGACACACTGTTCGGTATGTACAGTTTCCATTCCCTCCTACGTAATCTGTACAATTTCTCATCAACGAATGTATAAAATTTATTTAATTCCTTATCTATACACTCTTCCCTAATCTTATCAATAACATTCTTAAGCTTATTATCTTGAATTTGGTACTTTCCAATATCCATTAGGATTTTGCTTACCTTCTTATCCATTTTGATTGTCATGTGGTTAATTAAGTATTCGGAAATATTGTCACTAATTTCTTCTAGCGTGGCATCTTCTGGATTTCTGCTTAGCAGATCAGCAATAATACTGTCCTTACCTTTACAATGGACAATGTCGAATTTGTACTCCTGGATACTTAAGATCCAGCGTGTAATTCGCGAGTTGTTTAAGTGACATTTATTCATAAAAGTCAGTGCCTTATTATCAGTAAAGATAGTTAACGGTTGTCCTAGTATGTATATACGGAACCTCTCAAGACATCGTACAATACACAAAAGCTCCTTCTCCGTAGTGTAATAATTTATTTCTGCACCCTTGAATGTCTTGCTGGTAAAAGCTATTACTCCAATTTTTCCTTCCTCGTCCAGTTGATATAATTGTCCGCCATATGCAAAGTTGCTGGCGTCACACTGCATATAATATCTTTGATTTATTCGGGGAAATTTTAAGACGACTGTTTCCACGAATAACCTTTTAACCTGCTGAAAACATTCATTTAACTCCTGTGTCCAGGTAAATTTCTGTCCCTTCCGTAACAATTCAAGTAATGGTTTAGTGGTTTCAGCGTATTTGTCTGTAAAACGATTGTAGAAATTTGTCAAACCCAGGAAACCTTTTAACTGTTTTTGGTTCCGAGGTGTAGGGAACTTCATAATGGCATCGATCTTCTCGTCCGTTGCTCGTATTCCTTGTGTCGTTAATCGATACCCAAGGTACGCGATTTCTTGTCTGAAGAATTGCGACTTCTCCAAATTGATGGTTAAATTTGCCCTTCTTAAATTGGATAATAATAAATCTAAATGTAACAAACGCTTTTCTAAATCTTCTGAATAACACAGGCAATCGTCGACATAAATAATGGTATTTTCTTTAACTTCATCTTCTAATACAGCGTCCAATCCCCTGGTCAGTGCAGCAGAACTGGTACTCAGTCCGAATGGTGTCACTGTAAAACGATAGCACTTGCCGTCGTACATAAAAGCGGTGAAGTTCCGGGACTCCAACTTCAGTGGTACTTGCCAGAAACTGCTAGTTAAGTCTACGGTGGATAAATATTTCATCTCGCCACATCTCGCCAAAATGTTGTTTATCGGAGGAGCACCCTCGTAGTCTGGGATAGTCACGCTGTTCATCTTCCTCGCATCCAAACACAATCGTACACTACCGTCCTTCTTAATTACAGTAACAAGTGGGTTGATATATGCGCTGTTGCATCTCTCAATGACCCCATACCGCAACATTTTCCTAATCTCATCATCTACCTTCCCTTTATACGCTAATGGGACAGGCCATCCTCTCTGGAAGTACGGTGTCTGGTCGGTGACTTGGAACTCGTGAACATACCCTCCGATTCTTCCGGGGCATTCTCTGAATAAACTCCTATTCCTTACCAGAATTTCCCTTAATCTTTCCAACGTTCCTTTATCTCCGCATTCAATACTTTCTATCTTCTTGTCAATGTTTCTGATGATCTCCTCTTCTTCTTCTACGTCCACCACTTTTATATGCATCATTGGCACTGTGTACGTCGCTTCGTCATCCTCTCTTCTTAACTCGACGATCCTTCTTCCCATGTCAATGAGACATCCTGTTTCTTGAAGAAAATTGGTTCCTAATATGCAAGGTTTTATCAAATCTGGTATTATGAGAAAAACACATTCCTATTTAATTTCTTCAATATAGATATCACATAATATTTGTTTTCTTATTAGCTTTGACTTATTACCAACCGCGCTAATTATTAATGTGTTAGACATCGGTAATATTTCATAAGGTGTAATGTCATGTTTGTTTTGGTGAAACCACGACTCGGATAATCCGGCAATAACGGATCCAGTATCGAGCAACGCTTGTACACTAACCTTATCGTTGAACTTGATATTTATCTCTGGACACTTAATTATTCGTTGGGAAATCTCTTCAACATCATTACATAATAAATCGCTTCGTAAGTCCGGTAGGATTATATTCGTCTGGTAGTCATTTGTTTTGTCGGCTATCTCCGTTAATGAGTGGAGGGATTTTTTTTTTCTTCTTCTTGTTGTTGACGGTTCCTTTTGGGTTGAGTGCCCGATGCACCGGCAGTCGTGTTTGTAAACTCTATTGTGTTGACGGCGCGTCGGTCCGCATTACGATGTTGTTGGGTATTTATGGCCGGTCTGTCACCCCAAGTTTTCTTCTGGGTCCCACTTCCTTTGTTCAAACCGCTTTCACTTTCCTTATAGGCATTTCTTCCCTCGTTTGTCGCCACATAGTTCGACTCTCTATTATTTCTCGGTTGAATCTGTGTATACTCTATGATCAATGATTCGAAGTTTGGTATCGTCACAATTCCTCTTGTGACCACCGCGAGCTGAATCTCACGCCCAAAGTGACGAGATATCTTACGTATAAGCTGATTGTTAGTCAGAGTGGGTGTTAACTGCCGACTCTCCAATAAGATACGTTCAATATACTGAATAGCAGTAACTGGTCCACGCCAATCAAACCTGCCATACTCCAAATGATCCCGGATACTGTCTTGTCGTTCTTGGCCCCAATATTTCAGAGAGAACGCTTCCTTGAATTCTTCGAAATTTGATATTTGGTTACGTATCACTCGCCACCAAATTCCTGCGTCTAACTCCAGATGTCTACCAATCCACTTGATATTGTCAGCGGGGTAGTATAACTCTTGTATTTCGGACAATTCCTTGAGGAATTCCATAGGGAATCTGTCCGTGCCATTGTATTTAAGGTCATTGTGGTTAGGCCCATTAATTCGATTTAATATACCACACTCACCTTCCATTAACTGTCGCTGCAGTCTTTCCTGGTTTTCTTTCACTTTAGTTAAATGTCCTTTTAACTCTTCGATCCTCGTTGTCTTCTCTTTCGTAGTCTCGTCCAACTTCTGTTCTGTTGAACGTTGTCTACCGTCAACTTCTTCCAACTTCTGTATAATATTATTATTTGTTCCTTCTTGCTCCTGTTGTTTCTGCAGTATGGTATCGTGTATCTCGGCCTTGAGTTCTTCATGTTTCTTATTGTAATCCTTGACGTGAACATCGAACTTGTGATTAATCTTTTTAACGGTCGTCTGGGTAGTGTGTATTGCTGCCATCCATTCTTGACGATCATTTTCTTGTTTTTCTTGTACTTCTACGTACTTCTTATTGGCTTCTTCTCTCAAGTCTTTCACGATATCATCTTGCTTCTTCTGTAGTTCGTCAACCTTTCTTTCCCAGGTCTGCTGGCTTTCACGTATCTCAGACCTTATTTGTGTAATCTCTTCCTTATGCTGGTTGAGTTTTTCATTAATTAATTTACTGTTTTCTTCTTGTTCTTCCTTCTGCTTATCTAATTTCTCACTAATTAATTTAATATTTTCTTCTAGTTTCTTGCTTCGTTCTTCTTGTTTCTCGTCTCGTTCTTCTTGTTTTCTGTTACGATTCTCTTCTTGTTTTTCGTTCTGTTGACGGATGAACTCCATCAACATTTGTAGAGTTCCATCTTCTAGTTTCGATGTCTGTCCTCGCGCCCTATCTTCTGGACTCTCCACAACGCTACTTGGTTCGCTAGGTGTAGTATTGTCTTCTGTATTTACTGTACCTAATTGGTTATTAATGTCGAATTCTACGCTGTCGGAATTGCTCGCCATTTTTGCCCTCCTACGCGTAATCATTCAAACAGACTTACACTAATAACACTTATCTTACTTCTATTTCTATGACACTACTTTATCTACTACTTCTACTGCCTGTTCTTTACCAAAGCTGTACGTGTTAACAATCTTTGTTAATACGTATCATGCCGTGCGAATGGGCGCCATTTTATAACTTTATAACTGATTAGTGGTAAATTATATGAATTTATCAAATGTGTGTAAATGTAAAATTACACTTGTGGTAATTAATTATGTAAGTGTGTTTGCTATTAAATATATAAATTTATCGATCTCTCACATGTATGTGTATGATTGAATCTTATTTATTACTCTGATTATCTATGCCCGTGTGTTGGAACACAGTTTATACAATGAATTCTATATAATTCAGATGCAATAGATAATATGTATTCACTTGCTTTAATTGATTAATTTCATGCCGTGTGTGAAACAGCCATTTAAAAATTATGTATAACTATTCTGATTCTCATCAGCACATACGTGATATCACTTAATAGATTAACGTTATCAATTCATTTACTTTATTTGAACACATGAAACTCTTAAAATCTATTTGTATTCCTTCAAACTTTAGGTTAATATTTGGGTTGCATTTGGTAATAATGAACGCATATTTATGATCAACTTAAAGTACTAGTTTAATTATCATTCATAATACATTATAATTGTACATATGATACGTCGCTGTACCTGAAATACATACATATTTTATAATAACAAATACATGTTTCAATCATATGCTGAAAACAAAGAAAACATACGTACATATACAAATCAAATAATATAACAATTCATATACTACTTATTTAATGCGTTCATTAAATCACAAATAAGCTTTTGTTAATACATTCATTAATTACTTTATTCAGATTTATTCATTACTTTTCTTAATAATTTTCTCAGGTGTGAATTCTTTGAAAGAAACCAGGTCAGTAGAAGTTACTAATTAGAAATAATTATAATAATGGTTACTTGGTTATTGAATATCCATTAGTTGTTGTTGAAGTCGAGTTCCAGAGATGAAGATGGCTCGTAGACCCATTCCGTCGGATGCTGCTTTCTCACAATCACTTAACACTTACTCTTCCGATCACTCGCGTAGGCGTTCGTATATGTGAATAATTAAAGTTCAGTGTTCAATCAAATGTTTCATCTTACTGTGTGTGCTGTGAGTTCGTTTTAATGTTAATATACATGTCTAGTTCCACTTGTCGCTGCTTCATTAAACATTCGTATTGTTCATTCATTTGTTTAATATTTCGTGTTCATTATGTTGTTAATAATGTGTAGTACACTATATTAAGTTCAACTGTTTTGTATATCGTTAAGTGATGATGTCTGTTGGTGTAACGGTCTGATTGTTCACTTTGTATAATTTTAACTAAGTCCGTTACCTCGCACTTCGGTTAAATCTCACTACCGTGACATGAATGTATTACCAAGTCTTTTAAGTTACTGGTTAACGTTCTAACTTCCGGACTCGAGTTAATATTCCGCACGATTAATGTACTCTTCTGAAATTTAAATAATACTAACTCCGAATGATTAGAATAAACTGTTGAAAGTTTATGATATACCGTCTCTCGCACTTGAAGTTAAACTATTTGAAAATTTGAGTGTAAAAACTGTCTGAAAACTTTAGTAAAAACTGTCGAAAATTTAGTATTACTTGTTTCAAAAATTGAGTGTAGACTGTCCCCCCGCCTTTTAGACAGATAGTTTTTATTAATTCGTCCCTACGCAAAATTTTGTCTCTGGCGCGCTTCACGCCTACTTCATTTCGAGATTGGTCAGTTTTTAGTTTTCTTGGAAAATACTGTCCCACCATGTCAAGATTCTACGTCATAGTTCTCCCGATAGGTCCTTCGTTTCTGTTACTATGGAAACACTCCTCACCACCAAATTTCTTGTTGGCTGAGAGCATCTGATAGGTTCTTACGTCTCCCCGATTTTTGCTCTGACGAACGTTGACCCGTTTCGACGAAACTATGGCTATTAGACACTTGTCGATCAGCCTATTGTCTGAGTAAACTCTGTGTTTCTATAGATTCCCATTATCTATACTTTCAGTCTTCCTGGCGCATTGTTCCAAGTTCTAACCCCTTTTTTCTGGCTATTAACAATTTTGAACATCTGCTGGCTGGTGAAGTCACCCCAACTTTCCCTTCGTAAATTCTTGTCTGTCAATTAGACGATAACTCCAGCTGCGTAACATGACTTTAGTCTTTGTCAGGCCTATCTTACTGTATTGTTTCTTAAGGTGCAGTGCAGTCGTTCCATTGTAATGGTGTAGTTTCACTCTTTTTGTCGTTTATCGTCTACTGACGTAACATGGTCAACATCTGCTACAATTCTCGGTACGGGTGTGAATGTCCTCGCTTACTTTGTTACAGCTGCGGAGAGCAATAATTCTGGACGAAACTTTCCCTGTCATCTTACGCCACCAATTTCTATAGTTGGATCGAACTTAATGTGTTTCTATTGTCAAGTCAGCGACGCCTCACTGACATCTTCTCATTACTCCTTATTTATTGCGCCAACTATAAGTCGTTGACACTGCCTCGTGTGAACGTACTCTGCCGAGGTGAAAAATTTAAAATTTTTAAAATTTTCTGCTCGTTACAGTGTCCTCAATTTCGATTTGACGATGTGACCTCAGGGAACAACTCAAATCTAAATTCTGCGCCCTGTACGTCGCCTCGCCGTGTTCATCTTCTTCAAAAGGGAAGGGCAATACATGATAACCTATTCTTAAAGGCTTACATTACAAGTGGTACACCCCCTTTTGGTTTTACTCGGTTCTCTGAATTTATTGCTAGCTATTTGGGATAGCTGAACGCATTTCACATTTTCGTATTTACATATAAATACCTTATCCTTATAATTATAAGACAAATCATAAATTTAATGAGCAATTAAATAATTTAATCAATTGAATAAAATTTTACTTTCTAAATATCATATTCACAAGATATTATCAAATAATCAATTGGTTCAGTGTAACACTTTACATGACATAAAAAAAAAAATCTCCTATACATATACATTTTTGTGCATTACTAATGATCTTACCCATAAAATCTTTTAAAAGGTTATTTAAAATTAGATTGTTAATTAACATATTCGCTACGTTATTCGTAATTATTTGGATAATTTACATACACGTAATACATTTTGTTTTAATGATTTACCTACTTCATGCTAACATCATTTACAATCTTAGCCTATTAATTATATACACTCACATTAATAAAGTTCATTCACGATCGAGTTCTTTAAATAATATCACTTATTTGATTTTAAGTGTCCCTTTTTTCACTTTGTCCTAGTAACTTATTACTATGTGATTCAAGTGATGGCAATTAAATGTCCTTTGCATTCACTGCAATATTTTACAAATGTCACAAAATGTTAATTTATCTTATTATCTAACATTTAATTAGTGCTTAACTAACTAAATACACTTTTATATTATGTTTGAAAATTAAAGTACATAATTTTCTTGGTTAAGCCAGCTTGAATGATATCAACGCGTCAATTACCCTAACGCAGATGATTCAGCTTGAATGATATCAACGCGTCAATTACCCTAACGCAGATGATTCATCAGCATCAGCTAGCTTCTTATGACATCTTCTTCAATTTCTTCCTCTTCCTTCATCTTCAATTTTCTGGTTCATGGTATTTTTTCAATTGTCTGGCATTGAATTTTCCGCGGAGCTTCTTGTCATCATCGCAATCGACGAGTAGATAAGTAGCTTCTCCGAGAATTTGATGCACTTTATATGGTCCGCAGTACAGTTCACAAAATTTTTCAATTCTTTTCTGGACTGCGTCCGATTGATGATATGTTCTGATTAACACCTTTTCACCAATTTTGAATTTTGTAATGGTCTTGGTCTCATTACATAACTTCGCTTGTTTTTCCCTCTTCTCCTTCATTTTGATGAATATTTGGTTATGGTCCACTCCTTTAACTAGAAGTATGTCCTTGTTTATGTATTTCTCCCACGCTCTGGTAGGTTTCTTCCCGAGCTGTGCCTCGTACGGTGTTACTTCTATCGTCTCGTGGTACGTTTCGTTAATACAACTCTCAACGATTGGTACGTAACGCGACCACTTTGTATGTTGATCACCAACGAAGATCCTAAATAAGTTCCCAAGCTGTCTGTTAATTCTTTCAGCCAGATTCGCACAAGGGTTCCTTATTGCGGTAAATCTTGGTTGAATATTTAGTTCAGTTAACCCATTTAACCATTTTTTAGATGAAAATTGCGTTCCGTTGTCTGTGATAATTACTCTAGGAGACCCCAGTTCTTTACAATACTGGAGTATTCTTCTCAGTGTCGCTGCGGTCGTTGCCCTCCGAAGTGTGAAAAGTCGTACGTATTTGGTAAAGTTGTCAACCATAACAAACAAATATCTTACGCCGGCGGACGAAGCAGGTAGCGGGCCAAAGTAATCGGCGCTCACTGTCACCCTTGCGTAACGGTATAATGGCTTTCGTTCCTCCGAACAAGTTTTTGTTGCCGGAATCTTTCTTCCGTTGACAAGTGTCACAAGCCCGTACGTAATTTTCCACCCTTTTCAACATACCATCTATGGTAAAATACTCTTGCAATAATTTAATACATCTCTTAGCACCGGGATGACCATACATACGGTGTATTTCAGCAATTATTTCGCCGGACACACTGTTCGGTATGTACAGTTTCCATTCCCTCCTACGTAATCTGTACAATTTCTCATCAACGAATGTATAAAATTTATTTAATTCCTTATCTATACACTCTTCCCTAATCTTATCAATAACATTCTTAAGCTTATTATCTTGAATTTGGTACTTTCCAATATCCATTAGGATTTTGCTTACCTTCTTATCCATTTTGATTGTCATGTGGTTAATTAAGTATTCGGAAATATTGTCACTAATTTCTTCTAGCGTGGCATCTTCTGGATTTCTGCTTAGCAGATCAGCAATAATACTGTCCTTACCTTTACAATGGACAATGTCGAATTTGTACTCCTGGATACTTAAGATCCAGCGTGTAATTCGCGAGTTGTTTAAGTGACATTTATTCATAAAAGTCAGTGCCTTATTATCAGTAAAGATAGTTAACGGTTGTCCTAGTATGTATATACGGAACCTCTCAAGACATCGTACAATACACAAAAGCTCCTTCTCCGTAGTGTAATAATTTATTTCTGCACCCTTGAATGTCTTGCTGGTAAAAGCTATTACTCCAATTTTTCCTTCCTCGTCCAGTTGATATAATTGTCCGCCATATGCAAAGTTGCTGGCGTCACACTGCATATAATATCTTTGATTTATTCGGGGAAATTTTAAGACGACTGTTTCCACGAATAACCTTTTAACCTGCTGAAAACATTCATTTAACTCCTGTGTCCAGGTAAATTTCTGTCCCTTCCGTAACAATTCAAGTAATGGTTTAGTGGTTTCAGCGTATTTGTCTGTAAAACGATTGTAGAAATTTGTCAAACCCAGGAAACCTTTTAACTGTTTTTGGTTCCGAGGTGTAGGGAACTTCATAATGGCATCGATCTTCTCGTCCGTTGCTCGTATTCCTTGTGTCGTTAATCGATACCCAAGGTACGCGATTTCTTGTCTGAAGAATTGCGACTTCTCCAAATTGATGGTTAAATTTGCCCTTCTTAAATTGGATAATAATAAATCTAAATGTAACAAACGCTTTTCTAAATCTTCTGAATAACACAGGCAATCGTCGACATAAATAATGGTATTTTCTTTAACTTCATCTTCTAATACAGCGTCCAATCCCCTGGTCAGTGCAGCAGAACTGGTACTCAGTCCGAATGGTGTCACTGTAAAACGATAGCACTTGCCGTCGTACATAAAAGCGGTGAAGTTCCGGGACTCCAACTTCAGTGGTACTTGCCAGAAACTGCTAGTTAAGTCTACGGTGGATAAATATTTCATCTCGCCACATCTCGCCAAAATGTTGTTTATCGGAGGAGCACCCTCGTAGTCTGGGATAGTCACGCTGTTCATCTTCCTCGCATCCAAACACAATCGTACACTACCGTCCTTCTTAATTACAGTAACAAGTGGGTTGATATATGCGCTGTTGCATCTCTCAATGACCCCATACCGCAACATTTTCCTAATCTCATCATCTACCTTCCCTTTATACGCTAATGGGACAGGCCATCCTCTCTGGAAGTACGGTGTCTGGTCGGTGACTTGGAACTCGTGAACATACCCTCCGATTCTTCCGGGGCATTCTCTGAATAAACTCCTATTCCTTACCAGAATTTCCCTTAATCTTTCCAACGTTCCTTTATCTCCGCATTCAATACTTTCTATCTTCTTGTCAATGTTTCTGATGATCTCCTCTTCTTCTTCTACGTCCACCACTTTTATATGCATCATTGGCACTGTGTACGTCGCTTCGTCATCCTCTCTTCTTAACTCGACGATCCTTCTTCCCATGTCAATGAGACATCCTGTTTCTTGAAGAAAATTGGTTCCTAATATGCAAGGTTTTATCAAATCTGGTATTATGAGAAAAACACATTCCTATTTAATTTCTTCAATATAGATATCACATAATATTTGTTTTCTTATTAGCTTTGACTTATTACCAACCGCGCTAATTATTAATGTGTTAGACATCGGTAATATTTCATAAGGTGTAATGTCATGTTTGTTTTGGTGAAACCACGACTCGGATAATCCGGCAATAACGGATCCAGTATCGAGCAACGCTTGTACACTAACCTTATCGTTGAACTTGATATTTATCTCTGGACACTTAATTATTCGTTGGGAAATCTCTTCAACATCATTACATAATAAATCGCTTCGTAAGTCCGGTAGGATTATATTCGTCTGGTAGTCATTTGTTTTGTCGGCTATCTCCGTTAATGAGTGGAGGGATTTTTTTTTTCTTCTTCTTGTTGTTGACGGTTCCTTTTGGGTTGAGTGCCCGATGCACCGGCAGTCGTGTTTGTAAACTCTATTGTGTTGACGGCGCGTCGGTCCGCATTACGATGTTGTTGGGTATTTATGGCCGGTCTGTCACCCCAAGTTTTCTTCTGGGTCCCACTTCCTTTGTTCAAACCGCTTTCACTTTCCTTATAGGCATTTCTTCCCTCGTTTGTCGCCACATAGTTCGACTCTCTATTATTTCTCGGTTGAATCTGTGTATACTCTATGATCAATGATTCGAAGTTTGGTATCGTCACAATTCCTCTTGTGACCACCGCGAGCTGAATCTCACGCCCAAAGTGACGAGATATCTTACGTATAAGCTGATTGTTAGTCAGAGTGGGTGTTAACTGCCGACTCTCCAATAAGATACGTTCAATATACTGAATAGCAGTAACTGGTCCACGCCAATCAAACCTGCCATACTCCAAATGATCCCGGATACTGTCTTGTCGTTCTTGGCCCCAATATTTCAGAGAGAACGCTTCCTTGAATTCTTCGAAATTTGATATTTGGTTACGTATCACTCGCCACCAAATTCCTGCGTCTAACTCCAGATGTCTACCAATCCACTTGATATTGTCAGCGGGGTAGTATAACTCTTGTATTTCGGACAATTCCTTGAGGAATTCCATAGGGAATCTGTCCGTGCCATTGTATTTAAGGTCATTGTGGTTAGGCCCATTAATTCGATTTAATATACCACACTCACCTTCCATTAACTGTCGCTGCAGTCTTTCCTGGTTTTCTTTCACTTTAGTTAAATGTCCTTTTAACTCTTCGATCCTCGTTGTCTTCTCTTTCGTAGTCTCGTCCAACTTCTGTTCTGTTGAACGTTGTCTACCGTCAACTTCTTCCAACTTCTGTATAATATTATTATTTGTTCCTTCTTGCTCCTGTTGTTTCTGCAGTATGGTATCGTGTATCTCGGCCTTGAGTTCTTCATGTTTCTTATTGTAATCCTTGACGTGAACATCGAACTTGTGATTAATCTTTTTAACGGTCGTCTGGGTAGTGTGTATTGCTGCCATCCATTCTTGACGATCATTTTCTTGTTTTTCTTGTACTTCTACGTACTTCTTATTGGCTTCTTCTCTCAAGTCTTTCACGATATCATCTTGCTTCTTCTGTAGTTCGTCAACCTTTCTTTCCCAGGTCTGCTGGCTTTCACGTATCTCAGACCTTATTTGTGTAATCTCTTCCTTATGCTGGTTGAGTTTTTCATTAATTAATTTACTGTTTTCTTCTTGTTCTTCCTTCTGCTTATCTAATTTCTCACTAATTAATTTAATATTTTCTTCTAGTTTCTTGCTTCGTTCTTCTTGTTTCTCGTCTCGTTCTTCTTGTTTTCTGTTACGATTCTCTTCTTGTTTTTCGTTCTGTTGACGGATGAACTCCATCAACATTTGTAGAGTTCCATCTTCTAGTTTCGATGTCTGTCCTCGCGCCCTATCTTCTGGACTCTCCACAACGCTACTTGGTTCGCTAGGTGTAGTATTGTCTTCTGTATTTACTGTACCTAATTGGTTATTAATGTCGAATTCTACGCTGTCGGAATTGCTCGCCATTTTTGCCCTCCTACGCGTAATCATTCAAACAGACTTACACTAATAACACTTATCTTACTTCTATTTCTATGACACTACTTTATCTACTACTTCTACTGCCTGTTCTTTACCAAAGCTGTACGTGTTAACAATCTTTGTTAATACGTATCATGCCGTGCGAATGGGCGCCATTTTATAACTTTATAACTGATTAGTGGTAAATTATATGAATTTATCAAATGTGTGTAAATGTAAAATTACACTTGTGGTAATTAATTATGTAAGTGTGTTTGCTATTAAATATATAAATTTATCGATCTCTCACATGTATGTGTATGATTGAATCTTATTTATTACTCTGATTATCTATGCCCGTGTGTTGGAACACAGTTTATACAATGAATTCTATATAATTCAGATGCAATAGATAATATGTATTCACTTGCTTTAATTGATTAATTTCATGCCGTGTGTGAAACAGCCATTTAAAAATTATGTATAACTATTCTGATTCTCATCAGCACATACGTGATATCACTTAATAGATTAACGTTATCAATTCATTTACTTTATTTGAACACATGAAACTCTTAAAATCTATTTGTATTCCTTCAAACTTTAGGTTAATATTTGGGTTGCATTTGGTAATAATGAACGCATATTTATGATCAACTTAAAGTACTAGTTTAATTATCATTCATAATACATTATAATTGTACATATGATACGTCGCTGTACCTGAAATACATACATATTTTATAATAACAAATACATGTTTCAATCATATGCTGAAAACAAAGAAAACATACGTACATATACAAATCAAATAATATAACAATTCATATACTACTTATTTAATGCGTTCATTAAATCACAAATAAGCTTTTGTTAATACATTCATTAATTACTTTATTCAGATTTATTCATTACTTTTCTTAATAATTTTCTCAGGTGTGAATTCTTTGAAAGAAACCAGGTCAGTAGAAGTTACTAATTAGAAATAATTATAATAATGGTTACTTGGTTATTGAATATCCATTAGTTGTTGTTGAAGTCGAGTTCCAGAGATGAAGATGGCTCGTAGACCCATTCCGTCGGATGCTGCTTTCTCACAATCACTTAACACTTACTCTTCCGATCACTCGCGTAGGCGTTCGTATATGTGAATAATTAAAGTTCAGTGTTCAATCAAATGTTTCATCTTACTGTGTGTGCTGTGAGTTCGTTTTAATGTTAATATACATGTCTAGTTCCACTTGTCGCTGCTTCATTAAACATTCGTATTGTTCATTCATTTGTTTAATATTTCGTGTTCATTATGTTGTTAATAATGTGTAGTACACTATATTAAGTTCAACTGTTTTGTATATCGTTAAGTGATGATGTCTGTTGGTGTAACGGTCTGATTGTTCACTTTGTATAATTTTAACTAAGTCCGTTACCTCGCACTTCGGTTAAATCTCATTACCGTGACATGAATGTATTACCAAGTCTTTTAAGTTACTGGTTAACGTTCTAACTTCCGGACTCGAGTTAATATTCCGCACGATTAATGTACTCTTCTGAAATTTAAATAATACTAACTCCGAATGATTAGAATAAACTGTTGAAAGTTTATGATATACCGTCTCTCGCACTTGAAGTTAAACTATTTGAAAATTTGAGTGTAAAAACTGTCTGAAAACTTTAGTAAAAACTGTCGAAAATTTAGTATTACTTGTTTCAAAAATTGAGTGTAGACTGTCCCCCCGCCGTTTTAGACAGATAGTTTTTATTAATTCGTCCCTACTCAAAATTTTGTCTCTGGCACGCTTCACGCCTACTTCATTTCGAGATTGGTCAGTTTTTAGTTTTCTTGGAAAATACTGTCCCACCATGTCAAGATTCTACGTCATAGTTCTCCCGATAGGTCCTTCGTTTCTGTTACTATGGAAACACTCCTCACCACCAAATTTCTTGTTGGCTGAGAGCATCTGATAGGTTCTTACGTCTCCCCGATTTTTGCTCTGACGAACGTTGACCCGTTTCGACGAAACTATGGCTATTAGACACTTGTCGATCAGCCTATTGTCTGAGTAAACTCTGTGTTTCTATAGATTCCCATTATCTATACTTTCAGTCTTCCTGGCGCATTGTTCCAAGTTCTAACCCCTTTTTTCTGGCTATTAACAATTTTGAACATCTGCTGGCTGGTGAAGTCACCCCAACTTTCCCTTCGTAAATTCTTGTCTGTCAATTAGACGATAACTCCAGCTGCGTAACATGACTTTAGTCTTTGTCAGGCCTATCTTACTGTATTGTTTCTTAAGGTGCAGTGCAGTCGTTCCATTGTAATGGTGTAGTTTCACTCTTTTTGTCGTTTATTGTCTACTGACGTAACATGGTCAACATCTGCTACAATTCTCGGTACGGGTGTGAATGTCCTCGCTTACTTTGTTACAGCTGCGGAGAGCAATAATTCTGGACGAAACTTTCCCTGTCATCTTACGCCACCAATTTCTATAGTTGGATCGAACTTAATGTGTTTCTATTGTCAAGTCAGCGACGCCTCACTGACATCTTCTCATTACTCCTTATTTATTGCGCCAACTATAAGTCGTTGACACTGCCTCGTGTGAACGTACTCTGCCGAGGTGAAAAATTTAAAATTTTTAAAATTTTCTGCTCGTGACAGCGTACATTTGTACGCATAGGCCTATCTTTTTTACTGAAGTGCTTCTTTACCCTTTCTGTACTGCCATCAGAACAAATTAAGAGATTGCTTCGATTGCTGATTCGGAGACATGCTACATACAATTTTCCGTAAGAAAAACATTCAGTTCTTAAACCTACTCTTGCTGTATGTAAACTCAGCCCTTGTGATTTATTGATTTTTAATTAAGAAAGTTGTGTTAATGGTTATAATCACAAACAGAATTATCACTGTTGTACACCACTATAGAAAAATAATTTTTAATTTATTGATTGTCATTGCAAAGCAAGCATTCACCGGAAACTAAAGTTTTTCAATTAAACTGGGAAATTATTGGGTGTGATGGGAATTCTCGGCATAAATACTAGAAATCCTTTACCACAATAAGATGGTTTGTAGGCGATGTACCATTCAACCGTGTACAGCTCTGGGGGAATATGCGTAAGTATAATCGGAAAACCTACTTTTAAAGCTAACGTGTGTAGCTTTAAACAATCCTGATACTGAAAAAGTATTCAAAAATTCAGTAAGACAACGCTACTTTATTCATTATTACTACATATCTTCTTCATTACTACTATATTGACAAATTATTAACGTCCTTCTACTGGGAATCGTTGCAGTAGGCAGTTATTTGTGACGTTACGTTCACATAACCACGAAACCCACCTTAAACGGGAAGAATACGTTAATTTTATACATTAACAATATATTTGACATACTAAGAACTATTGTTTCATTAAATAAATATTTTCTACAGAGAAACAATTACAATTTCTTTAAATGTAATCAAAACGTACCGTTTTATGTGATACTATTCAAAACGTACAGTTTTATAACCCTATTATTAAAAACAAGCTTTTTAATTTTTATTATTATACCTCTATAATAAATTATAGGCTGACATAAATTACAGATGAACATATAGATTGATATAACATAAATCGTATTGAAACGTTGCCTTCCTAGCATAATAAAAAAATGAATTAACATTCTGTCAAGCAAATTTCTCCCCTTCTGTACTTTCTTTTATTTCTTTTATTACTGTGTTTATACTATATTCATGAAAAACGATTCACAGGAATTTTGGATTCATGACAAGAATACCTTTAAAACTAATTATAAAAAGTTGAAGCTGAACAAATCCTCAAAACAAATACCGTAGTAGTCTCATATTGCAAATTTGGAAAACGCTTAGCCTATGTGAAACTTGTTACCACCTGGTCTTTAGTGACATGGCTCGTCCTTTGTTGACAGATGGCGTATTGCCATTGTGTTTATAACAATAATAAAGAAAGTAAGATTATAGTTTTACTCCTCTATCACAGTTTGAATTCTCAGCTGTCACTATCTTAGTTTGTTTCCCAAAACAGACCTAACTTCATTAACAGAAAGAAATGATTTGCAATTTTTGCAATATCTGTTGATACAGACAATAAAGACTTATTGGCAAGTCCAAATGCCAATCTAATACAGGGACATATTGACGGGGGGAAGAAGGGGCATGACCCCCCTTCAACGGTTGAAAAAAGTTGAATTTTTTTAACCTCTTAATTTTTAGACTAATTTATTAATTTTTCAGCTTTGTACGCTAATATTAATAGTAGTGTAGTTCAAATCTGAAATATGAATTATAGAAAAATCAATTCAGTCTTGTAAACTATATTTCAGTAACGCTTATTGTTATTGTGTTATCAAAGTTTACTTTCATGGGATTGATTTCAGAATATTATCATCCATTTTTCAACCACTTTAAAGTAGTATTGATGATTAGTCTTTACTTGTTTTTATTTTTCTACGAAGCCGACTCGACCGGAACCTCCACAAGGCAAAATTCTAGATACGCCACTGAATCTAGTATAACATAAATCTTAAATTACTAGTGTTTTCGAAACAGTTGAAAATTGTTTCGGTTTATAATTTAATTACTTACACTTCAGATACAAGTTACTCTTAATAACAATGTTAACTTAAGAACTAATATATTTCAGATTCTGGACTTTTGAAAAACATTCCAGTGGCAGTCGTAGAACCTATAGTTCCATCAAATATTTCATCTGCTACACAACCCACAGTTCCACCGCGTATTTCAGCTGCTAGACAAGCCGATAGGATTTCTTTGTATGATGAGGCTGCTGAACCAGTTGACGCAATAAATATTGATAGGGAGTCTGCTACACAACACACAGTTCCACCGCGTATTTCAGCTGCTAGACAAGCTGATAGTATTCCTTTGTATGCTGAGGCTGCTGAACTAGTTGATACAATTAATATTGATAGCGAGTCAGCCACACAACACACAGTTCCACCGCGTATTTCAGCTGCTAGACAAGCTGATAGTATTTTTTTGTATGCTGAGGCTGCTGAACCAGTTGATACAATTAATATTGATAGGGAGTCTGCTACACAACACATAGCTCCACCGCGTATTTCAGCTGCTAGACAAGCCGGTATATTTTCGTTGGATGATGAGGCAGTCATACTCACACCCACACGTCTACCAATCACTTCAGCTGTTGAATATGCTGAGAAACAAAGAATTACCACGGACGCTGACACAGTCACAGAACCTATAGGTTCAGTTACGTATTCAACTCTCACAGAAGCTGATATAAATTCTATGACTGATGATGATGATGATTACAATTATGATGTACATAATGATAATGATGATGATGATTATGATGATGACGACGACGATAACAATGATGGCAGAGTGCAACAAAGATTCCCATTAACAAATCTAGCTACTGATCAAGATGATATCCAAGTAATGCCTGTGGAGGAAGACACTGTCGTAGACTGCGTGGGAGAAGACGCAGTCCCCCCCAAACAATTCATCTGATATGAATTCAATAGACAAGAAAGGTGTTTTTTATGAAAAAAATAAAAACGTTTTTGTAAAAAAATCTAGGAGAAATACTAACGGATACATTATTCGTAACAAAGGGCACTGTTGCCTTTACTGCCACAAAGTATTTGTTAACCTTCCAAGACATCTAGAAACAGTTCACAGCAAAGAAGTTGACGTAGCTAAATTATTCAGTTTTCCAAAAAACTCCTCTCAGAGACGAAGTGGTTTTACCGAATTAGGAAGAACTGGAGATTTTTATTATAACTGTGAAACATTAAAAAATGAAGATGGTGAATTAATCCTTGTTCGCAGGCCTACAAAATTTGAAGAAAAATATTTTACTTATAAAGATTATGGTCCTTGCCCAAAATGTTTGGGATTCATATTGAAGAAACATCTATGGCGGCACTTAAAATATTCATGCAATATCTACAAGAAAAATAACGAAACAAACAGTACAGAAAATAAACAGGTTTTGTCTGAAAGTAAATCACTCCTTGCTTCAATTTTAATCGAAAAACAACCTAAACAATTTGTAGAGCACATTATAGTAAGACTGAGAGACGATGAAGTGACAAGCGCTGTAAAACAAGATGAACTTATTTTAAAATTTGGATTGCTATTATACGACAAATATGGGATTACACAAGCCGAGATGACACGACAACATATGAGACAATTCGGTCGCTTAGTTACTGAACTGAGAGAGTACGATCCTAATAAATCTTCTTTGGCAGAATGGCTATTTCCATCCTGTTTTGATACTGTAGTTGACACAGTTAAAAAATTATGTAAGGTACAGGAGCTACACGACAAATCAATGCGGCCAACTTTTGGGATACCGTCCCTTGCTTTGAAGTTAGGTCACCATATCAGAAAATGTATTTCCATAGAAAAGGGTTCGGCACTTAGAAAATGCGACAGAAATTGTTGTGAAACTTTGAACTGCTTTGTGCAACTTATGGATTTAGAGTGGTCGACAAGAATATCATCAAGTGCACTAGCAACACTCTACACGAAGAAAATGAACGCGTCCAACCTATTACCTTTGACTGAAGACTTAGTAAAATTTAATAATTTTATTGAAAAGGAAATTAAAAATATAGTGTGTGTCCTAACACAGAATGATAAAGTTGATTGGAAAAGATTATGTTCTTTAACATTAGCGAAGATTATTCTTGTTAATAAAAGACGTTCTGGTGAAGCTTCAAGAATGAAAATAAAGGATTTCATGTCAAAGCCGGATTTGAAACATGCAGGACTACAGGATTTTAAAAATTCGTTAACTGAACTTGAAAGAAAAATATCTGAGCGTCTTTGTGTTGTCGAAGTAATGGGGAAGAGAGGTAAGAAAGTGCCAGTGTTATTAACACCGCTTGTTGAGAAGGCGGTAGAATTGTTGATAGAAAAAAGATACGAAGCTGGTGTCATAAAAGAAAACCCATATGTTTTTGCACGTTGTGGAGGGTCACAAGAGCATATAAGAGGCCATGATTGTATTAAAAACCTAACTAATGAAATTGAATTAAAATTTCCAACTTTAATCAATGGAACAAAACTGAGAAAGTATATAGCCACTGTTTGCCAACTATTTAACTTGACAGAAACTGAAACTGACTGGTTAGCAAGGCATTTAGGACACGACATAAGAGTACATCGAGAATTTTACAGACTTCACGAGTCGACAATTGAGACTTCTAAAATAAGTAGACTATTATTAGCTGTGGAGAAAGGGAAGGCACAAGAGTTTGCTGGGAAAAAACTTCATGAAATTCATTTGAGTGGTAAGTTTTGTTTACTTATATTTCAAAGAAATTTTTATTAATTTACATTTTTACTATAGAAATAATACAAACATAATCTGATAATTTAGAATAAACTGTAATTACAAAGCATTTGTCTCAACATTTAATTGTTCTTATTATCATATTACATTATGGGTAATATAATACGTAAAATCTTGGATTTATATAAACTGGTTGTCGCAAAAGACCAATTTATTATTAATTGTGGTAAAATCTAATCACTTTTGTTATTATTTTTTTAATATAAAGGGAAATGATATTTGATCCATACATAGCGTTAGAGGTTTGAAATATTGTCCAAACATAGCGTACAAAAGAGACATAGAAATGTTATGTATAAACACAGAATAGCACTTAGTAATTTAGATAACCTTGAAGTAAGAAATAATGAATTAGTTTCTTGTGCAAATATTGTATCAAAAGTAATAAGAATAAGTTTAGTTTTAAAGATTCAGATAATTACATAGTTAACAGTTTAAGACAAAAAATTAATTCAAATAGTTTAGTGGTTTGCAAAGCTGATAAAAGTAATACTACTACAATATTAAATAGGAACGAATATATTGAAAAGACAGAACTTCTCTTCAGGAATGGCAATTTTAAGATATTAAATTATCCCACTAATAAGTTTCACAAACAAATAAAATCACGTATTAAAAATTGCTCTAATATAAAGGGAAATAATATTATAGATTATAAGTCAGTTTTAAATTGTAAATTAAAAGTAATTAAATTTACAACAAATGCTTATTAAATTAATTTTTAAATATGGAAACTGCATGTTGCAATACTTTACTTTTTTCATAGAAATATTACATTTTTTTGTATAAATGTTCAGTGTTGCTGATTTTCTTGTCATAGACATTTTTGACATATTTCATTACTGTTGTTCCACATTACTATCTATTAGAGCGATTCAAAGTAGAGACACATAATAAACAATCAAAAACTAAGTATCCTAATCATCTATCGTATGATTGCACACACACCTTATAATATTTTTATATTATTTATTTATATTTATTCAGCCACTACTTTAAGTTAACGTAGTGAATAAATGTATTTTAGATTTCCCTGACGACAATTGCGACGACGACGACGGCAGTGATGATGGTGATTACGATAATGATGACAACAAAAAAGAAACACATAGCGACGACAACGGCAATGATGATGATGACGATTACTATAATGATGACAACAACAAAAAAGAAAGACATAAGGGAAGAAAAGCTAGTACAAAAATAGTTACAGGTAATAAATGTAATTTTATATTTTTAAATTGAAATATTTGTGTCTGACAAAAAATGTAGCTGTTTTTTGGCAATACCTATAGCTAAATATTTTAATTCATTTTTGAATGCAAGTTTACTTTATAACAAACAAGTGTACAAAAGTAAAACATTATGTATAAAAGCAGTATCCACTTTACAAATAGCCTATTACTGTCAAATTAATGTAATTCAAACATACATTAATTAATCTAACTGTCTTGTAAGCTGTTGGAACTTTTAAACTAAAAAAATTAGATTCTTACCAAATTATTTTATGTTTATTAACTAATTTATTGTTTAAATGTTGTTATTTGTTGCAGCAAAATGACCATGGAGCCGTAATGAGGCTACGGCAGTCTTAAAATATTTTCAATATAAGATTAAAATGAAAACCGTCCCCAATAAGGAGGAATGTTTAAAGTGCATTGATGCGTCGAAGGATGCACTGATACACCGAAGGTGGAGGGATATCAAATATTATGTCTACAACTATATAAAGAAAATAAATAAATTGCAAAATGCTCACTAAGAGATCTATCTAAAAAGAAGATCTGTCTAAAAGAAAGTGTTTAATTAGCACTAAAAAGAAAAATTAATTACTTCAGTCTAAATAAAATGAACGCTAAGTGAATTTTCTTAAATACAATAATCATCTCAGATTTAAAATCAGTAATAATACAAGAGCGAGCAGGCATACTTCTCATAATTTTCATCATAGTCATAATTCTACTCATTATTATTTATCATAAATATTAAATAGAATATTAAACAGTTGCATACGGAAGTAGGCTACGATGTAACCGCGATAAATCTTATGTTTAGATACAACGTAGACACAGACATGAAGTACAGGAAAACCGAGCGTCCCACGGTCAATGGTAATCGTTTTATTACAATCACTAGTATGCAGTGGCTAAGTTCAAGTCTGATATGCAGGTCTTAAAAACAAATGGGAAAGATAACACAATTGTTAAAATTGTAGTAATCTTATTTCTGAGATGGTTGTTCTATTAGAAATTTTTTCAGTACTAATAGTTTATTTACGTCTAAATAAAATTGTTTTAAAAAAGTTCTTTTTTATGTATTTTTAATATATATATCTTTGGTCATAATTTTTTGTTTTAAATCATAATTTTTTGTTTTAAATATTTTTATATTATTTAACAATTAACAAGAGCATTTACCTTTTACTGTTATAATGCAATCATGAATTTGATGTTGATTCATTCAGTTTGGACGTCGTTATAGCTTTTTTTATTCAGTGACTTTTGTGCTATCTTGTTCTTGAAGTTGAAGTCCTTAAAATAATATAAATGTTCTGAGAGAGACGTATACTTGATCTTATGTCGATAGTTTTAGTCATAAATAAATAAATGTGTGATCTACCTTATCTACCTTACTGCCTTGTATGATGTGAATTGTTGAGCACTATGATAGGACACATAGGTAGCATTATTTTTTCAGCAGTAGCATAACTGTATTTTGCGGAAAACTGCTTTCATTTTGGATGAACAAAGTGTACACCATTTTGGTCAAAGTTTACACAAACTGATGGTATTTTATTTCATACATCTGTTCACAAGAAAGATGTGACCATATAATTTATATAATAAATGCAGTCGTACAACCTACAAGTCCCTTAGCAATATCTTTGTCTGATAGCAATATTATTTTATCTCCCACAAATATTAACAATTCTTTAGGCAGTCCTCCTGTCTTATTAACATCAGATTGTATAATATCATCCAAATTAATGTTAACAGTTTTACATGTTGCATCTACAAACTGAGTTGTTTTCTTTTACCATCTGTTATCCCTTTGGTCCTAAAGTGAATAAGTACTGCTTGATGATTTGTGGGAAATCTACCTACCTATTCCGTTAAAAACTCACCAGCTTGTTAACTTTTTGCATTTGTAGCCAAGATATTTGCATGGAGACATGTTCAGCTCTAAGATCTTCACTTAGAAGAGAATATCAATGAAGACTGTACTTCCTTGTTGTTGCATATTCTCTGTTAAACAAATGTCGTAAATGTGTTGCCTCTGCTAAGTGATAAGGCTGATTGTGTATCCTTGTCTAATGATATTTGTAACACATCATTACGGTCAACTATCAGGCTATAAAGTATGACATTTTTGTACCTTATAACCTAAAATACCAATCGTATATTGTCATCCGCAATTTGTGCATTGAAAAATTTTAGGTTGGTAGGTAATTGGCATGTGGGTGAACAATTGATTTTCACACCTGCACGGAAACGGTTTATATTAAATGTATATTACACATAATTTCCTACGTGTTTGTTGTCTACGTAACAAATGTAATATATTTGCAGCACTAATTCTTGCTTATTGTTTTATATACTTCATATAAAATACGTTAAGGCGCTTACACTAGTTTATAAGTGCAACCTTAAATATAATGTGTCTAGCAAAATTACAATTACTTTTATTGTATAAATGACCTTGATTCCATTTGGATTATTGGGTTCAACGCAACACGGTGTGAGTTATGAGTCTGTGGTGTTCCTTGTAATAACCTTAACAGAGAAAAATAAAATGCAAGTAAATTTTAGAAACGAATCATTAAATGTGTGGTGACTGTCCAACCCAGTGACAGGAAGCCTGCAGGTAAGTAAGGACTAAGAGACGACAAAAGTGTGGAACTACTGTTATAGAGACAATCAATGGACAAAGAAAATTTTATGCCGAGTACAGTGAAAGACAACAAAATATGATATTTTATAACTTCTCATCCTTAACACTTTTAGCTACACCTGTGACAACAAAATTAATTTTGATATTGTTCTAAAAAGATTATCTAAACATCAGTCGGATACAAACATCAGATAAACATATCTTTACTCATGTACTTAGGTACTTTATTAGCTTTTAAACAACCCATTTGAACTATGGAATCGTTTATTTACTATTACAGTTGTTTATTTTTACACACATTTTAATACATGGAATTTTTTTACATCGTTTCACACAAAAATGATATAACTTACATGGAAGGCAGAACATGGTATATAAACTTATAAAACGCATGAATAAAAACGAAAGATGCTGAGGATATTAAATTTTATAAAAGAATATCAGTGAAAAGAATAGGCTTACTATAAAAAGCTGTGATATGATGAAAATCTTGTAGACAAGTGAGTCTAAGAATTTCTTTATTTTATTATTGACACAGTTTCCTCTGTGCAAAAAAAGTCTCTTCTGAGCAGCAATTGGTGTCAATTCTTTCTCGCAAAACAACGCAGTGGACCAAAATACCCGCACCACTGACATTAGGCACCGCCAAGGTCACACGCAATACACATTTAGTAATACCGACATAGCTTATTCCGTGGAACACTGGCATACTTTCTTGAAGCCTATAAGTAGTAAGTTGGTGTTTATATATTTTGTCATTCTTTTTTAAAGAAGCTGTTTCAATGTGCAGGCATAATCTATACAAGATTAACCTGCACAAAACCCATATTATCATATTGGTTTTCAAATCTTGTTTTGAAAAATTTGCATATAAATTTGAGATGGAACTGGTTGCGCTTGCTCCAACACTGTAATTCGACAGTATCTTTTTGCTGCCTTTTTTTTGTGGAGGTTGGAAATACACGCAGTCTTCCATTCAAGAGGTAGCTGTTCACTTATTAAAAAGTGATTGAAACATATGCCAAAAGGTCCAAAAGTAGGTCTGTCTCATTTTTAAAGAGCTTATACTGAGTCCATTTGGGCCTGGTGCCTGGCATGAGGTGTAAAGTACATTTGTTCTCCGTTAACCTTTGCCCTTTTAATAAAAGTATGATGTATTTCATGTCACTGAACAATTCTTCACTGCTTAGGTCATGTTGATATAGTTTTGCAAGCACTGTACACTTAATTGTGAAAATTGTTCCTTAAAAGTTTCATTTGGCGTAAATTTACATAAGGCTCAAATTTACAGAGGAGCCCAAAGCATTTTTCTAACTCTTTTGTGCAAGATAAACAGCTTGAAATTTTAATTGCTAGTTTGTCCAAAATTTCAATTAGAGATCGTCGCATTTCTTGCCGAACGGTTAACACAGAATTTTCTGCATACTCCTCTGGCATCATGCGCTTCCTTCTTATTCTTTTTGTGATACTGACACTCCATTCATTACATACCTGCTCTGTCTTAGGAATGAGATTGTCGCACAACTCATTCCTCCAAACTTTTAATTTGTCCGTTAGCGTCTCCAGAAGTGTCAATGGTTGAATAAAGTTTATTCCTTTGGTCTGCAAGATTTTCTGGATTTTGTCCGTAGAAGAAGGAATAACTGTCCATAAAAAGAGAAAGGTCACAAAATTGAAGTTTTCTATTGCATTAATTATTAATGCAGTATCTTCCCTCGTATCAATTGTTTCAGTCAATGTATCCCTCAATTTCTTCAATGCAGCGATCACTTCAACCAGCTGAGTGAATATTGCTTTCACAGTATCTGCTTTTGAACTCCACCTGGCATCACAGTTTCGTCTTAGAGTAATATTTACAAAGTCTTTAAGAACACTCCATATATGAGTGGAACAAGAAGAAAAAGAATAGACGTTCTACTGTCCCCAAAAGTGACACTGCCAGAACATTTACATGAGCTGTATGAACTCCAACCAAGTTAAGTGAATGGTTGTCACAGGGAACAAACACAGCTAGTGGATTCAAATCTAACATTCCCTTCTGAACTCCTGAATGGATATCAGCCACTGTTACAGCGTAATTTGTTGTCACAATGAACCGTAATTACGATGCTTGAGTGTAAATAGACTAATACTGTTTATCACGCAAGGTTTATGACAACAAACAAGCTGGCTGGTTGTGCTTCTTTTACGAAAGAAGTAGTCATATAAAAAAAAATAAGTTGTTTGTAGTTTTATAAACTGAAAACAATTGTTTCAAGTCTATGCTCACTATGCCGCCCGGGGCGGCTGCCCCCCCCCCCTTATGCTACGCCTTTGCTCTCCAAAACCGGAAAATATAGCAATAAACTAAACGCTACGCTTTTGATGAAAACTGGTGTTTTTTGAAAAGTACGAACACAATTACATATCATGCGCCCGTTGGCAAAAGAACAATTTATTCACTTCTGGTAAACCTACCTATGCTGCATTTTAGTTTATCATTTACTAATAGTAAAAAGGTTACTTTGTAAGAATATAGTAATTAACATATAAATAAGATACTTTATTTATTATGTTCTTACTGTATCTACATACGTTGAGTACAAAATTTTTCCAGACTTTCGGGGGGGGGGGTTCTAACCCCCAAAATCCCCCCTTGATTGCGTCACTGAGTGTCTCAAACCTTGTACAGGTCACAAAAATTTCGTACGTTTTAAATTCAAATAATAACCTTCTATATAATAAATTAATAACCAAATTTTAATACTGCAGTATTGTATGGTTCATGGATTACATGTTACATATTTTTATTGAATTTTACAAAACTTACAAAGTAAATCAGACTGTTATATCTCCAATAGTATTGCTTTCTGAAGAAACAGTAGAAGTGTAAAATGAGCAGCTTTTATTCAGTACCAGTAGTACAAACTGGTCCAATCTCCTCTCCCTGCCTTTTTCTTTCATCTTCTGCGATCGTATCTTTGCGACCGCGTCTTTAGAGTTACGTAGATGGGTCGTACCCATCCGTTCGACCGATCGCCGCAGGCGTTCTTTAGGGATCTGTTCTAGGCCACGTTATGTGCCTACTCTACACGAACGACCTGTCTGTACAGCCTGGAGTCATCTATCGCTCTATGCGATGACGCCATGTTTCACGCTAGCTCAGCGATCCTTGGTTTCGCCGCTGGCCTCATGCAACGTCAGCTCGTCCTGCTTCCAGAATGGCTTTGGAAGTGGAGAATGGCGATCAATGTGTAGAAAACCGAGGCCCGCTGCCAGTCCTCAGTAAATTATTTTCCCGTTGCCAGTCCCTCTCCCTAGAAGGAGTCCATTCTTATAAAAACGGTCTGTAAAATACTTGGGCGTCACTGTTGACCGGCGCCTAAGCTTTGCAAACCACGTCTCCCAGAGTCTCCAGTGTGCCCGCGGTGTCAAACCCAAAATGTATCCCTTTCTCACTCATCGGAGTTCAGTGCCTGTGCGCACTAAACTCACCGTCTATTTGCTGTTTCTCAGAGCAATACTAACATCTGCAGCCCCTGCCTTTTGGGCATTACTCAGCCCAAAGATTGTCGCCCGTTTGAAAGCTCCCGATCTCAGGTCCTCTGGTACATCTCAAACTCTGCCTGGTTTGTCAGAAATGATGCTATCAGGCGAGGGTTGAATGTTCCTTCTCTCACCGAATTTGTTTTGTCCCTAATCTTTAATATCTTTGCCCGAGCATCTGTCTTCATTTCAAGGCGGGAAGTTTTTAAAAATTTTTAATATACTTTTAACTTGATTTAAGGCCTTGTTTTCTGGGTTACTGCGATGCATTAATCTCTTGCACCAATGAGAATTTGATTTGAGATTACCGAAAAAGATCTGTAATGCTGTCTACGCAGCTGACTGGAATAAAGTGTACACACCTTGTAATACTGACACAGCAGCTTACTATCTAAACAAGACCTTGTCTGCTATTATTACAAAGCAAGTATCAGTAAGGAAATTATTGTAAAAGAAGGATTCAGCTTGGTTTTCTAACTAGACCTTAGCCCCTGATGCATACCGACTGCTTCGTTTACTTCCGTATCTCTTCGCAGAGCTGAGTAAGGCGCGAATTTCCAATTTTTACCCAATGCTATGAGCAGGTATGAAATCCTCCGATGTTGAATTAGGAGGGAAATGTACAGTAGAAGACACAATGTGCTGTTTAATGTAGGCCTACTGTGCGTGTGTTAAGTAATAGTGTCTCGGTAATTATAGTACAGTAACACCAGCGTGTTTGTAAATAAAACGTGACAGTAGTTCGCGTTTAAAATATTACTTTATTGCTTCAGTTTAATTATCTGTGCGTGTGGTAATTAACAGTGTGTGACGATCATCTATTAATTATAAATTTATTCTTTAATATCACTGTGACTATCAAATAAAACTGTCTTTGTAGTTCGTTTTATAATATACATTTTTATTTCATTTACCGGTACATTATCCGTCCGTGTGTTTATCGAGTTTGTTGTGTGACATTCATTTGTTAATTTTGTGTGTGTTCATAATCTAGTTTTTATACCCTTTTTATTTACGGTTTATTAAAATCAGTGAGCTTAAACAATACTTATGTTCGGAGTACGGTAAGAATTGTGAAAATGTAGATAATCTTAGCCAGCATTCGAAATTACATTCCCAAAAAAGTAAACAGTGAAGTCCCGGTTTCGAGCAACTTGAAGTCACGTACACAACAATGTAACATCTGTGATAAACAGTTAAAGCACTGATACACATTTAAACGTCATGAACGCAAATCCCACGGTGCAGAGGTATCAGCACCGAATAAAGTTAAGTGCCCCTTATCCCTTATGTGTTCTTGTGGCAGCGATTGAACTTGAACACTTCGAATTGCAGCACAACATATCAGTAAAGTCTGAAATTAAAGAATTTAAATCCTTAGAAAGTTTCTTGGAGTAAAAACAAGCCATTGAAAAAGAAACATTTTCAAGATACGTTAAAAAGCGTGGCTCCCATTCTGCTACCGTCAGCACAAAGAGACATTATTATATATGCTGTAGGTCCGGGAAATTTGTGCCTGAAAGTAAAAGTAGACGGCACTTAAAATTACAGGGAAGTAACAAAATAAATGCTGTCTGTCCTGCAAGCATTCCCGTCACTGAAAATGAAGATGTTACCTGCAAGACTACATAAGTGTCAACTCATGTAGGTCATCTAAATGACTTAAGCCATTTAGGTCTCACAGACAGCGAAAGAAAAAGTCTAGCTGTGGATATTGCAAATCAGATACCACTTCAAGCAATACTTAATAAAATGTGCGATTCCGTGACAGGCAGTAAATTAAAAAGAATTCATTTATTAACGAAGCAAGACCTGTACAACATCGAGCACGCATATAATTTATGCTCGAAGTCGGTGAGACGTCAAGAAGATGGTACAAGGGTTGAAGCGTTGGTCAACGAGGTCATTTCCAGTGATCAGACTTGTGTATTATTTTATAAGCCTCAAGGGGTCGTCAGAGAAACTGGCCAAACTTTAAAAACAGACGATTTTGTTTAATTATAATGAACAATGCACAGAGTGAAATACTGAAGAAATATGGCAGTGTTTGTATATGCATTGATGGCACCCACGGTTTGAACAGTAACGGTTTTTAACTAATAACCCTACTTGTTTTAAACGACATGAGAAAGGGATTTCCATGTGCTTTTCTCATATTAAATCGAACTGACGAAAAAGTGCTTTCTTTGTTTTTTCAGTATATCAAGGCAGAAGTAGGCGAAGTTTTACCGAAAATGTTTATGTCCGATTTGGATGAATCCTTTTATAATGCGTGGATATCAACAATGCAAGCTCCGGCAATGAAATTGTACTGCACTTGGCACGTTGACAGGGCTTGGAGAAGGAATATTAGTTCCAAAGTAAAAAGCAAAGAGAAGCAGGGTTACGTTTATAGTAGAATAGTCAGGACATTAATGCAGGAAAGAGACTCTTCTGCATTTGAATGAAATCTGCCTGAAGCAATTAGGCGACTACTTGATGATAAAGACATTTCTGAATTCGGCACTTATTTTGATCAAACGTTCTCAAAAAATATTCAGTCTTGGGCCTACTGCCATCGACTTCAACGAGGTCTGAACACCAACATGCATATCGAAAGAATGCATCATACAATTAAATATATATATTTACACAGCAAAAATGTAAAACATTTGGACAAAGCGATAGTTGCTCTAATGTCTTTCGTCCGCGATAAGTTGTTTGATAGTCCTATTATCTTAAGCAAAGGCAAATTAACTACAAAGTTGAAAGACATTACAAAAAGACATAAGCCCATCAGAGAAATCGACAGTAACTCAATTATCAGAGAAGGAACAGGCAATGGGTGGAAAGTACCGTCGTCTTCTGGCATGAAAGAGGTACATATATTTAGTACATGAAAATGATGTGCAGTGCAAATGTAATTTGATCTGTGTAGACTGTGATGTGAGTATACATAAATATTCATGCACGTGTGTAGAACATGTATTAAGTGGAATATGTGTAAACATATTCATGATGTCCTGCAGGATTAACAAAGCAGGGCGTAGTTTTCAGTCGAATTGTAACAATATCGAAGACGATGGTGACGATCGGTTGTTTGTGCATCCGGAGAACGAAATTGATACGACGGAAAAACAAGAAATATTATCCCAAGTCAGCAAAAAAGAAAGTTTTATGACATCTATGGGCAATCAAAAAGAATCACTCAAAGGGGATTGAATTGAATTAGTTAACAGTGTAGCTATATTAGAAGAACTGGAAGTGATTAAATGACAAACTGCTACTTTAAAAACGACATTAAGTGCAATTCGCTCTCGCGTTGCAGTTCAAAATGTGCTTAGCTGTTCGACTTCTTAGAAAAGAAATATCGTGCTACAGAGGAGAATTGATTCCACCAAAAAAAAGGAAATTAACACATGGTAATATTATGGTAAAGCCCAATGAAACCGATATACAGAACACTGCTCTGTCGGTGCTGCTGCAAAAAAATGATTGTTATAAAGTTAAACAGAATTTTAAATAATTTTTAAGTTTGTTAGTTGAAGTATCATTATACATTATTCATTAAATTATTAAATATTCAGCGCGTGTGTACTTAATGTGCATATAAGACTATGTATTTAATAATGTGGCTTTTTGTTAATAATTATCGATGTGTTTTCGTTCCAATGATTGTCGGGCATCTGTGAACAATTCGATTCATACTGCATCAACTGCTTTCGAAGTGTGTACAGTCTTATGTAACTGGAGCGTATCAGCTGTGAGTGGAAATGACAAACGAGGTCAGCATTTTTAAACAATACAAACATAAATAAAGATTCAGTTGTACACGTCATAGTTTGGCGCGAAGGAAGTTCCGTAAAAATCGTGTTGCTCAATAAATATTTGTTTCTCAGTATGTGTCAGGTTGCCAGCTGTACTGAAACGCAATCAACCTGTACGAACATTTTACGGAAAGAAACGAACATAAGCGTAGCAGTCGGTATTCGTCAGGGGGTAAGGTTTAGTGGTTTACTACAGAGGTAATAAAATGCCTAAAGCAAAAGAGTACAGAACATAAAAAGTTTAAGAAAACGAGTATGATTCAGCAATGCGAGAATTTTCGATGTTCAGAAAGGGGAAGATGCTTCTCTGAAGAGAAATTGAGAATAGCAGTGTGTTCTTGTGCTCTGTTTGCATCAGAATAAATTCTGTTTCCCTGTTAGATAGAAATCTTTAAGAAGGCTATAGGGGGATATGTGGAGGCCATCCTTTAAACAAAATTATTGTTTTTATTACTTCTACTCCATTCATATTATTATTTATAATTACTGCATTTACTTATATATATGCGCATAAAATTTTCATTTGATTTTGATACTTCTGATGTTGAAAGTTTCAACTATGGGTACATTCAAGATATTCCAGCGTTTGTTTTTAGAATTTACTTTTTTGGAAATCTACATATAGGCTATAGTTCAGTAAGGGACACAAATTTGCGGAAGTTATGTACTTCGTATGACCTTCGGAAGTGGCTCATTCTTCAGGTCATATTTCCAGGACCTCGGTAAAAATACAGTTTTTCTTAAAGTATCAAGTTTAATTAAATATAAAATAGCTATCATATTTCACAGTACGGAGATACCCTGTAGTGTTGAACATATCATTATGTCAAACATAAACACCAGATTTATAGTTTTACATTAAAAAATAAATAATATTTTGTTTTCAACAAGAATATGTTTTTTACTATTTATTACACTGTTTCAACAGTTTTATTATACATTACTGTCATCTTCAGGAACAGAATGTGCAAAGAAATAGTTATACAAATTTAAAATCTATTGTTTATAAAAGCTGTTTTTTATATAAGGCTATATGATTTATATGTTTTATATTTATAAATGGTACATATATATATATATGTGTGTGTGTGTGTGTGTGTGTGTGTGTTTGTGTGTATACATTTTTCTATAAAAATGTATCAAAATGGCGTGTTTTCAAAATGTATACGTTTTGGCGTCTACCTGAAAACGAAGAGTATATTGAAATTTTATTGTAACATTATGTTCTTGTGAATATGTTATTTGTTTTGCATTTTATATTTCAATATACTCTTATAATAAGCAAATAATTTTTTTTGTACAAAACGCTGTCATTATGGCATCTTTTCATAATTACGACAATAGGGCGTCTTTTCAATTTCCCAACAATTAAGCATCTGAAATGTATACTTTTTTCGAATTTTCGCCGTTTTTGCTTCCAGCGACGTTTACCAGTTTTCAACCCCGGGTATAGCACAGTTTTCGTTGACGCTTATTTGTTTTTATGAAAGAGTGACTAACTGCAGGCGAATGACCTGGCAGTTATTTTTGTTCCTTCATTCACCCGCTACCTTTACATCATAATTTTAACTAGTAGTGTCAAATATTTATCAAAAATTTTTAAACTTCACTATCCAATTCTATTAACCGTGGTAATATAATTATTTTGTTTTACGAAGCATGCCAACGTAGCGTACTGGCCTTTCGAATTATGTAAAAATTGACCACTTCTCGTCGGACCAAATAACGTAATTAACGGGGATGTTAATATTTTCTCACATGCATTGACACCGAGCGATAATGCAACGTTGATCTCATTTACTAGAGAAATTTCCTATGCATATTGGCAGTCAAAAGTAATAAATGTAATGCCAAATGTAATAAACATATACTAGTTATATAACAAATATAATCAGTTATATTTTTTGTCAATATTCATCATTATACATACAGTATTTCGAAGTAATGCTATAAAACATTTATTTGTATCTTTTTTGCGGTTAACAAAATTTTATAATTTTAGTTTGTAGTTCTGTAGTTGTTAATAGTCTATAGTTCTGTTTGGCATTGAGATTGGTAAATAGATAGATAGATAGATAGACAGACAGACAGACAGATAGATAGGTAGATAGATGGAGATAAAGAGTGAGAAAGGAGGGAGAGAGAGAAATAGTAAAAGGATAAAAGTGCGTAATTAAGAGATTAGGAGAGAGAGGATAAGTAGGGAGAGAGAGAGAGAGAGAGAGAGAGAGAGAGAGAGAGAGATAAATGGGAGTCAAGAGTCGGATACACAGACAATGGCAGAAAGCTACTGTACATATTTTTTTGGTAATAAGATTTATATTTTTATTAGTAAGAGATATAAAGAAGGGGGAGAAAGAGAGAGAGAGAGATAGAAGAAAGGAGAGCGATCAAATGTGCAAAAATGTACATAATAATAATTACTTCTTGTGTTAGAGACAGACGGAGAGGAGGAAGACAGAGGGTTGTGAGATAGGATAAAACTTTGTATTATATTAGTTCTATTTGTGTTAGAGATTAAATAGCAAGATGACGCGAGACGCAGGCAGGGAAAGAGAGAGACACACACACAATATTAAAATGTTTTGGGTTGAGGGTACTAGATGTCGTCGGATACCTGCTTTACATCTATTTTTATTTTATTTTTTTTTAGATTTTTTTCTAATTTACATGTAATATAGCTAAATTTATTGACCACAAATTACTGTACATTCAATTTAAAAATTGCGTGTAAAAATAATCAATAGCCGCTAAAAATTCATTAAACCATTCTTCTGCAGAAAAACACTTTTCTCCAAATATATTCAATCAAATACATCTGAAATATACTAATAGACATTCTGCTGACTCTTCTCCGCATATCACGCTTAACTTTGGACCATTAGTTCTCGATCGTTTGTGTGTGAACAGCAGAATTGCGAGGACATACAAGATTAAGCGAATGGTTCACAGACAGAAGTAGGCCTATATACCCATACATTTGGGTATGTATGGGTACTCACGAGTTGTACCCGTGCCACATATCTGCAACTATAGTGGTTCCTGGTTCCATATTATTTAAAATTACACAATTTAGTGAGTTTGCATCACGTTTATCCACCACTTATACGAACAATTTCTTTATTCTCCTGCAAATGCTCTCAAGTACCCACCGAGTTTTTGTTATTCGGCCTCTGTTGTACTTTCTTAAGCAAACGCACTTTCATCAATTTCAGTATCTCCCGGGCCGCCAATTTTTGAGCTGTTATCTATCAACCAGACAGTAAGGATCTCCCTGAATTTGTTTATTAATTTTTGCGTAGTTTTCCTGTTTATGTCGATCTGTTTTGAAATGACTGAAATTTGATATTTCAAAATCCAAGTACACACACAATACAGATAATGCAGGAACACGCGCTATTCCGAAAAAGTGTAAGCATGTATGTTTTTTGTAGCTCTGCAATTCCTTCTACCACATCTGAAGGTAACGTTTCTTTATCCTTTTACATTTGTTAACATATTACCATCACACTTTACACATTGTATTGATAACGGAAGAATATTTTAGTCTCAAACACATTTTCTGATACCCTTTTTTTTAATGAAACCCCGAAAATTATTAACACTTTTGTATTCCATTTCAGTAAGATACGGATGTGCACAACGCTGATGAATGAATGTTAATTCAAGTTTTTTCGTTTCCCTTTTATCCCTTAGTTTAAAGCGAAGGTCTTCTTTCATCGCAAATAACACACAATCTCAGGGCACTTTATATTTTATAATACTTCATAATTTATAATAAATGTGTTACATCGCGTTATAATCGTTCATTTAAGTACTAAGTAGGCCTGTAATGTGAGCGCTGATGTTGCTAGGTATAAGTCTATGTAGGCCTACTTGTGCCTCGTATCAGGTTACTAATTAATGATGGCTACATGTTCATAATAGTTATATTATATCTTATAATGTGTATTTTATAATCATTTAAGGAATTTCGTATTCTGTTAAATAACCGTATTTAATTACTTTTGTACGCAAATTGTGTGTTAATGCTCGTACTCAAGTAAATATTACAAAAAAGTAATATAGTAGTTATCAAAAAGGAACTTATGAGAACTGTACAAACGTGACGTATTGAGTCGCATTATATATAGGATGCGACGTTCTGGCAGCGCGTTTAATTGATGTTTTATACAAATTATGTCATGTGACTTCTAAACTAAATGAAGTATGGTAAAAAATGTATACAGCTCCCCTCTGTCTGTATACCTCTCTCTCACTTTCTTGCTCTCTCTCTCTCTCTCTCTCTCACTCTCCCCTCTCTCTCACCCACGCCCTCTCTCTCTCTCTCTCTCTCTCTCTCTCTCTCTCTCTCTCTCACTCTTTATTCGTTCTATTTCTTTCCCTCATTTTTATTAATGAATGAGCCAAGGAGGTTATGTACATTTACACCTGCCGGACACCTCTAGGGTGCCTCTGTTAGAAACAATAAAATTTCTCAAGTGTTTATGAAATATGAAGGACACTGGAATATGGTAAACTCATAGTAATGTTTATTTGGCTGAGACAAGATAAACGAGAAACGTGATTACATTTCTGGCGGGAAAGATGATGCATTTTGCAAACTGGCGTTTACGTCACACACGTCCGTCTTTTCTACAAACATTGTGCACAGTTTAATCTGAGTTGTGGTATCGCGAACTCAGAAATGGTTAATACACGTCAGCCACTGCTGTGTAGAGTGATAATGTGTTGTGTCTATTCAGCGTAACACCACAGGTCTCCAGCACAGAGACAAGATTTCTCATTCATCAGAATCCCTCCAACAGGACTCTCTACTCAAGGTCAAATAACATTCTTAATGTTTTAATGGCACAGCGTGTATGTTTACAAAACATACTACCTGTTTGGGCTGACACATATATACACATCTACGTCCGAACTCATGCAACTGTACATCAGCTGTCTGTTTTTACGTTTCCACAAAACATGTTCCAGAAAATCGTGTTATGTTAAAATAATATGAACATTTTATAGTAAAAAAATAATAATAATAACAATTTGTAAGCTTAAGCATTCATAACATAAAGAGTTTTTCAACGTTCCTTTCTCCCCCTCCCGCCGAAGACACACGCACTCTCTCTCACTCTCTCACTCTCCCTCTCCCTCTCTCTCTCTCTCTATATATATATATATATATCACACACACACAAATAAAATACGTATTAGACTACATCATTGTCTGATGTCCAATGTCCAATCACCTATCGCAGTGGTCTCAAGGCCCCTTTTAGTTCCGAGTCTATACTCTCTCTGCAGCTACTTCTTGGGCTGCCTGGTATTCTTCCTTCCTTGTGTTTCTACTCTAACTTGTGTTTTTGGAATCTCAAAAACGTAAATAGGTCTACACGAAATTACAATCTGATCCCAAATAAAGAACTTAATTATCAATTACAGTACTTTCATTGCCAAATAAGAAAGAAAAGAGATCATTGTGTAGGCCTATGTGTAAACGGTTAAAAATCTAATACACCCTCAGTCAAAAGGATGGCAGTTGGGAGCAATGGTTATTTATTTATGTGTGTAGTTACGTTGTTGTCATGTTACTGTACATCATTAAACGACGACTATACCGACAGCAAAATGACGACAACACGATAGGCCGATTCACTTAAAGCTGGGATTCATGAATACTAATTGTGACTACACAGCGGCAACGTGTACTCAAAACTGTTATCTTGTCTTACTAAAGGTATAATCTGATTGGCGCATAGATATAGTTTCGGAAAGTGCTGCGTAATTAAATAAGTTATTAGATCAGAGGCTTCTGATTGTCATGCATATATTTGTGTAAATATGTAATAAAGTAGGAGTAGTAATTTAAATACTTGTTATACTGTTACGTATAATTTAATAATGAAAATTAGGTTTATCAGAAAATGTAAATAAATTATCTAAAATGCACATTATTACTTTCAAATATCACTCGTTTTTACGCGGACATAAAGCATTGTCTTCTTTTGTTCAACTTGTCTGGTGATTATATTCACATAACAGTTGTGACTACATATCCAAGACCGGAAAAGAATGAATACGAGTTTGTTTATTCGAACAGGACTGCATATTATGTCTTCAACTGGCTTGTGTGCGTAGTATACACAAGGCAGCTGATCTCTGTTATTACATAGTTCTCCTTGATAATACCACATCTGACAACAATTGCTGCATACCTTCATGCAACAATTTTGTTAGTCATCTGAGTTGGTCACCAGTCTGAGTTGATCAAATGACGTCACTGGCTTATGACATCACAGATAAGGAGGCCCTGGTAGCTGGTTTCCGCTGTCTCTGTGCCTGTCCAAGGTAGTGTGCGTTGTTTGTTTAATCATTCCTTGTGTTCGTTTAGACTACACATTCATACTTGAGTAATCTGTTTGCAGCAGTGTAACAATTCAACAAACACTTAAAGAGGCGCGCTTTGGGTGCAGTCGCAGAAGGACCTGCCGTGCTAACCTTTTCAAATTCATAATTGTTAATGCGCAGGGACAGGGCACGAGTGTTGGCACCTACAACCATATATTTGGTTTTGCTTTGGTTTATAACCAAGCCCATAACCTTAGCGGACAACTACAGTTCCCGAAAGGCTTCCTTTAAGCCAGATTCAGACCTACTTATGACGTCAATGTCATCGGCATAGGCCAGAAGCTGTACCTCCTTGTGAAATATGTGTCCGCTAGTTTGAATTCCTGAATCCCTGATGACCTTTTCTAGAGCTATGTTGAACAACAGACACGCTAAGGCGTCTCCTTGTTTCAACCCATTCAATGTTTTTAAGGAGTTAGATAGATTTGATTGTATTCTTATTTGGCACTTAGAATTGGACATAACTACTCCAACCATACGCACCAACTTAGATGGTATATTCAACTCCTTCATTCCTTCATAGCTCTATATAGCATTTTCCGGTTGATTGAATCATATGCCGACTGGAAATCCACAAAGAGATGGTGAGTGGCCACTCCATATTCCAACGTTTTTTCTAGGATTTGCCTTAGTGTAAATATTTGGTCTGTTGTTGACCTATTCCTAGTGAATCCACATTGATATTCTTTTATGTTTTCCTCAGCGTAGGGAAGCAGCCTAGAAAATATGATGTTGGACAATACCTTATACGCTGCATTAAGTAGAGAGATGCCCCTATAATTTTTACATATGAGCGGATCACCCTTTTTATGTATTAAACACACCACCCCATTGTTCCACTCATCAGGCATTACCTCCTCCAGCCATATTCGCTCTATGAGATGGGCAAATTCCTTTATGAAATCTCCTCCTGCGCTCTTTAATAGTTCCCCTGGTAAACCATCGGAACCTGCTGCCTTGTTATTTTTAAGCTTTTCTAGAGCTTCATACACCTCGTCATAGGATGGCACCAACTCCTCTCTATCATCCTCGAATTCTCCTGCTTCCTCTTCATTCTCAAATGCCTCCATCGAAGCCTCCCGAACTGAGCCTAGCAACTCTTCGAAGATGAAGGTATCGTTTGCCATAGAAAAAAATCTACACACAGATAGACAGACAGACAGACACACACACATGCAGACACTTTTCGAAAAACGACTTTTTTTCATGTTTTGAGTGTAGTACAATCAAAATCTGCAATAATCTCGAACACGATTTTTCTTGCCATCACCATACTTCCATTTCCTTAAGGAATATGGAAGTAATAAGCGCTATTGCAACATTGTTTATAAGATACTTATTGACTTACTTGAATTTCCTATATTTCATATTTCAAACGTACACGCATATTCTGTGTAATAAATTTGTTTTTAGACCTCTATTTAAAAAAGGGGTACTACTGTATTAGCATATACAGCTGTGAAATTAATAAAACAGCTTAAAAATTAGGAGATTAACAAAATTTCTTGTCAACTGTTGACCTTGTGGGGTGGGGTCTGGTCCCATTCCCCCCCCCTGTATATGCGCCCCTTCACGCTCTTAATTATTTCAGAGTAAATGTTACAGGTTTCTTACCAATTTCGCCGAACTGTGCGAGCTGATGTTTTCGTGGTTGGTAGCTCCAAATTCCAGAAGCTCATCTTTAAACACGGCAAATGAAGCATTCAAAATTGGATGGTCATATCGTCGCTTACTTTTATTGTCACTTCCTTCGGTCTTGTAGAATTAAACGACTATAGGATTAAAAGTATTCAAATTTAACGTAAACTCACTTGAATGAAAAAATAACTTAGTTTGTGTGTTAACCATTATTCCTTAAAGTAAATTATATGCAATCAGAAAGACAAGACTAATAGCAAAAATATTTTTGCAGTATGCAATAAACGTTATGTTTCGGCTTGCACAGAGTGGAGTATTTCGGGGATTCTCAGTACAAAATTAGTTTCTATCTGTTTCATGAAACTAAATTTATGTAACTTTCTAAGTTGCCATAATAATTAATCTTTTTAAAATTCGTTTTAACGAATTGTTTAAAGCTGTATCAATTAATTAATTTTAAACAATAAAAACAAAATTATTAATTATTTACACTATAAAAAGATGTCTTTAGTTTTCATTACACTTTATATACAGTAAGAGATAAAATAATAGTATAGTAGCCTACTTACTTTTCTGTAGACACGTAGGTATTGCTTAAACTACACCCATTCCATGAACTGAAATAACAACTTCATAATGACAACCACTTTCATTTGTAATGTATATATATTTTTGGCTTGGAATTTCACTTTTTTTTAAATTTGCTGAAGCACCTGCTGTAAATAACTGCCAGTCCCACTTCTCTCCATTTTTTGAGTTTATCTTTGTGTACACAAAAATGTTTGTATTCAAAAGTGATGCAGTTCCAAATATCTCACTTTCAGTTGCCCATGTGCCTTCTTTTATCATATTTTTTAGTGATGTTCTACCTTTAAATAAATCATTGGCTCGGTTGTTGTTCAATTCATTGTCCATATAATTGACAACTATGTTTCTAACGTCCATGTGATAACCTTCACTGCCAGTAATTACGTAGGAAACTGCCCTAAACCAACAATTTCCGTCACCCACAATTTTCTTCACACCGTGTGGCTTTGCAAGTGCTAATTTATGACCGATTCTAATACATGTGCATTGTCCTTCAAAGGACAGACCCAACACTTTACACTTTTCCATTTGCCACTCTACGTCAACTGGATCATAAAAAAAAAATCACTTCACACCACTCACCAGAAACCTCCACATCAGATTTATCATCATTTAGATTGTAGAAAATTTTCAAGTTTTTTACATGTTCTTTCTTTTTCCTCACTTTGCCACTTTCATCTTGTAATATACAATACTCGTTTCTTAAAACTATGTTAACTGTAAATGGTCCACTCCATGGAAGTTCAGTAAACATTAATTTATTTTTGAATTTTGTCACATTTTTTACCAAAACTCTACTCCCAGGTTTTATTTCCATTTTCTTTGTTATTGTATGTCTTTCGTCAAATTGCTTTTTCTGTTTAATCTGAGCTCTTCTGATATTTTTTAATACTGCTTCATCAATTACTTTTTTCACTTCTAATATTTTTTGTAATTTTCTTTCCATTTCTTTATTTTCTTCGACAATATCTTCCTCTACTTCTTGAACATCCGTTGTTTTTTCAGCTACCTGAAGAGACTCCTCGTCTTCATCGGTCAAATTATCTTCATCAACAAGGTCTAATGGTAAAACTGGTTCTCTGTTGTATAACATAAAAAAAGGTGAAAATCCTGTTGTTTTATGTCTAGATGTTCTGTACGCAAATAATACACTCTCGAGAACATCAGGCCAGTTATTAATGTTTTCCATTAAAGTTCTTTTCAGTTTATCTTTTATTGTCCTATTTTGACGTTCTACTAATCCATTAGCCTGTGGATGGTAGGGTGATGTTAATCTTTGTTTTGTCCCCGTCAGTCTATGCAATTCTTTAGAAACTTCATTTACAAACTTGCGACCATTATCGTTAATTTGTATTTTAGGGCAACCATGTCTACATATAATTTCATAAATAAATTTAGCCACTTCAATGCCAGTCTTATTTTTAAGGGCTTTCGCCTCAGCCCACTTTGAAAAGTAGTCTACTGCCACCACTATGTATTTTTTGCCCTGCACTTCTGGTAACTGCATAACATCTATTCCAATTTGTTCCATGACTCTCTTAGGAACAGGAATTGGCTTCATTTCGGGTACACAAGACACCCATGGAGGTGTAACTTTCTGACACACTTCACAATTTTTTACAAAATCTGTCACCTTTAATTTTATATTTTTAAAGTAGTACCGTTGTGAAAGTATGTCCATGGTGCTATTAATTCCTCAATGTGCAGACATACCAATCGCTTGTTTGCTAGTATCAGCACCTTTGTGGGCTACGCCCATCAATTTTTTTTTATTTTATTATCGTCGTGAACAATTTCTATTAATTTTTCTGTACTTCTTAGCCTGTCACATTTACGATAAAACAGTTTATTGTCACGAATAACATAAAGTTTACATTGTCTCTTAAAGTTTCTACTTTGATACGATTTTGTACACTTTTCAGGAATTGCTCCAGTAATTAAAAACCTTTGTATATCCAGCGGTGTTATTCCTCCTTCGAAAACCCTCATTTTAATTATCCCAACTGAGATCTGAATATGCAAACAAAATACGAACAACTGTCGAATATTAAGTAAGATACTTAAAACACTGTAAACACAAATACTAATATAACACAACAACAAAATAATAATATCGTTGATTTATAACAAAGCGACGATGTTTAAAGACACGATTTAGCCGAACGTAGTCAACCACACTTTAAAACGTCTCAGAGCGACTGCTTTTACTTCCATATTCCTCAAGGAATGGAAGTATGGTGATGGCAAAAAAAATCGTGTTCGAGATTATTGCAGATTCTTATTCTACTACACTCAAAACATGAAAAAAAGTCGTTTTCCGAAAAGTGTCTGTGTGTCTGTCTGTGTGTCTGTGTGTCTGTCTGTCTGTCTGTCTGTCTGTCTGTCTGTCTGTCTGTAGATTTTTTTTCTATGGCAAACGATAACTGCCGCAAATTCAAACAGAATCAAATAATTTTTTGCATACAGCCCGGTTTTGCAGAGTTCTCGCGACCTATTGTTTTTGGTGAAGATCGGTTGAGGGAAAGGGGTAGTTTACCTGCAACGGTTTTTTTTTAGCAAGGGTAATTTTGTTTGTTTGGCAAACGATAACAGCCGCAAATTCAAACAGAATCAAATAATATTTCGCATACAGCCCTGAATTGTAGAGTTCTCAAGACCTATTGTTTTTGGTGAAGATCGGTTAAGGGAAAGGGGTAGTTTACCTGTAACGTTTTATGTTTTAACAAGGGTATTTCCTATGGCAAACGATAACAGCCGCAAATTCAAACAGAATGAAAAGATTATTTGCATACAGCCCTAAATTGTAGAGTTCTCAATACCTTTTGTTTTTGGTGAAGATCGGTTAAGGGAAAGGGGTAGTTTACCTACAACGTTTTTTTAACAAGGGTATTTTCTATGGCAAACGATAACAGCCGCAAATTCAAACAGAATCAAATAATTTTCTGCATACAGCCCTGATTTGTAGAGTACTCAAGACCTATTGTTTTTGGTGAAGATCGGTTGAGGGGAAGGGGTAGTTTACCAGCAACGTTTTTTATCATGCGTATTTTCTATGGCAAACGACAACTGCCGCAAATTCAAACAGAATCAAATAATTTTTTGCATACAGCCCTGATTTGTAGAGTACTCGCGACCTATTGTTTTTGGTGAAGATCGGTTGAGGGGAAGGGGTAGTTTACCTGCAACGGTTTTTTTTATCAAGGGAAATTTTTTTTTTTGGCAAACGATAACAGCCGCAAATTCAAACAGAATCAAATAATGTTTCGCATACAGCCCTGAATTGTAGATTTCTCAAGACCTATTGTTTTTGGTGAAGATCGGTTGAGGGAAAGGGGTAGTTTACCAGCAACGTTTTTTTAACAAGGGTATTTTCTATGGCAAACGATAACAGCCGCAAATTCAAACAGAATCAAATAATGTTTTGCATACAGCCCTGATTTGTAGAGTACTCAAGACCTATTGTTTTTGGTGAAGATCGGTTAAGGGGAAGGGGTAGTTTACCTGCAACGTTTTTTTATCAAGCGTATTTTCTATGGCAAACGATAACAGCCGCAAATTCAAACAGAATCAAATAATTTTTTGCATACGTCCCTGAATTGTAGAGGTCTCAATGACTTTCGATTTTGGTGAAGATCGGTTAAGGGGAAGGGGTAGTTTACCTGCAACCTTTTACGTTTTAACAAGAGTAAAGTACTTGAAAATTTATTTAAACTTTTTGAAACAATGGTAATTGTTAAAAATAAAATAATTTTGTTGCCAGGCAATAAAATTATAATTTTTTCATTTTAATGTAATATAATATTTTTCATTTAATACAGCAATAAAAAAGCAGGTAAGACACAGCCTGGCTGTTTGGCTGAAAATGATTTTAAATATAAATCTTAGAATATGGAAGTCATGTATGGTTCTCCATACCGATATTTTACCTCCATGTTCCTTAAGGAAATGGAAGTATGGTGATGGCAAAAAAAATTGTGTTCGAGATTATTGCAGATTCTGATTGTACTACACTCAAAACATGAAAAAAAGTCATTTTTCGAAAAGTGTCTGTGTGTCTATAGATTTTTTTTCTATGAAAAAACGATAACAGCCGCAAATTCAAACTGAATCAAATCATTTTTTGCATACAGCCCTAAAGTGTAGAGTTCTAAAGATCTATTGATTTTGGTGAAGATCGGTTAAGGGAAAGGGGTAGTTTACCAGCTACGTTTTATGTTTTAAAAGGGTATTTTCTATGGCAAACGATAAGAGCCGCAAATTCAAAAAGAATCAAATAATGTTTTGCATACAGCCCTGAATTGTAGAGATCTCAAGACCTATTGTGTTTGGTGAAGATCGGTTAAGGGAAAGGAGTAGTTTACCTGCAACGTTTTATGTTTTAACAAGGGTATTTTCTATGGCAAACGATAACAGCCGCAAATTCAAACACAAAAATCAAATAATTTTTTGCATACAGCCCTGATTTGTAGAGTACTCAAGACTTATTGTTTTTGGTGAAGATCGGTTAAGGGGAAGGGGTAGTTTACCTGCAACGGTTTTTTTTAATCAAGGGCAATTTATTCCTATGGCAAACGATAACAGCCGCAAATTCAAATAGAATCAACTGCTCTTTTGCAAACAGCCCTAAATTGTAGAGATCTCAAGACCTATAATTTTTGGTGAAGATCGGTTAAGGGAAAGGGGTAGTTTACCTGCAACGTTTTGTTTTAACAAGGGCATTTTCTATGGCAAACGATAACAGCCGCAAATTCAAACAGAATCAAATAATTTGTTGCATACAGCCCTGATTTGTAGAGTACTCAAGACCTATTGTTTTTGGTGAAGATCGGTTAAGGGAAAGGGGTAGTTTACCTGCAACAGTTTTTTATCAAGGTTAATTATTTTTTTTGGCAAACGATTACAGCCGCAAATTCTAACAGAATCAATGTATTGCATACAACCCTGTATTGTAGAGTTGACGATCAAGACCTAATGTTTTTGGTGACGATCGGTTAAGGGGAAGGGGTAGTTTACTGAGAACGTTTTATGTTTGAAAAGGGTATTTTCTATGGCAAACGATAAGAGCCGCAAATTCAAACAGAATCAAATAAGTTTTTGCATAAGGCCCTGATTTGTAGAGTACTCAAGACCTATTGTTTTTGGTAAAGATCGGTTTAGGGAAAGGGGTAGTTTACTGTCCACGTTTTTTGTTTTAACAAGGGTATTTTTTTATGGCAAACGATAACAGCCGAAAATTCAAACATAATCAAATAATATTTTTCATACAGCCCTGAATTGTAGAGTTCCCAAAACCTGTTAGTTTTGGTGAAGATCGTTTAAGGGAATAGGGTAGTTTACCTGCAACATTTTATGTTTTAACAAGGGTAAATTTTTTTATGACGAACGATAACTGCCGTACATTAAAACAGAATCAACTACTCTTCTGCATACCTTTTTGAATTATACAGAACTCAAAGTCTGTTGATTTTGTTGAAGATCGGTTAAGGGAAAGGGGTAGTTTATCACCAAAGCTTTATGTTTTAAAAAGGGTAATTTTTTTATGACGAATGATAACTGCCGCACATTCAAACAGAATCAAATATTTTTTTGCATGCATCCCTGCATTGTAGAGGACTGAAGGTCTATTGATTTTGGAGAAGATCGGTTAAGAGAAAGGGGTAGTTTACCTGAAACATTTTATGATTTAACAAGAGTAAACTAATTAATTTTTATAAATAAAGTATCCTGATAAGAAGCTCATAATAATCCACTGTAGAAACGTAGATGAAATATCTATAAATGAAGAGGTTAGGTGAACAGGGTGGGGGTAATTTTCTATTATTAAAAATTATAGTTGAAGGTGGAGGGGAGAATTTTTTATACGTGTACTATGTTATCGGCAACAAAGAAGTAGTTTTTTGTTAAAATTGCTTCCCTGGCTGTTTAGCCGTAGTCCAATGTTTTCTGTAAAACCAGACTTTTCGGCAGTGCCATCGACTGCCATCATCAGTGAAAATCGAGTGCGAAAACGTGAGGTGGTATACGTTAGTGACCACAGTACTGTGGTTAATGCTGAAGCAATAAGTAGAAAGACGTAGTTTCTATGGAAATATTTCATTTCAATAAAATCATATTTAAAATATGATTTTAAATATAAATCTTAGAACATGGAAGTCATGTATGGTTCTCCATACCGATATTTTTTTTTTGCAATGCAATGCTTTTCCACACGTTCCAATTCGTCATCGTACATGTACACAGAGACAGCGGAAACCAGCTACCAGGGCCTCTTTTTCTCTGATGTCATAAGCCAGTGACGTCATTTGATCAACTCAGACTGGTGACCAACTCAGACCGTTACAATCAGTACGAAAACTTTTATACATGACAAATTGTAGTAAGCAATTCGAACTAACCAGTTACACGGCCGTGAATTGATCACAGGACTTGTCTGAATGTTATCGAGGAATAGTTATTTCGGGACAAAAATCTCGTAACAAATAGAATTTTCGTAAGAATGTATATAACTATTTCTTCAGGCTACAAATAAAACATTTCCATGAGAGATTACTGTCTATTATGAAGCCAAGATATTTCATTTGCTTAGTATGATCAGTCACCAAGCAGCTGTACATGCTTGACACGATGATTCATAAAAAACAATGCGAAAATTCAACCTTGTCTCTCAAAAAGAAAATCATATATTTTTTTACTTAAAACCGTACTGTATTTTACTAAATCAATACTTCAGTTTATCTACTTCGACAATCCTTTAACTGGGAAATAAAAAATACATACAATAGTTATTTATTTTTAATTTACTGTTTTAATAAACATCGTGCCATGGCTGACACTTTTTGCTACAGTCTATTTCTTGATGTATATAATATATTTAATATTTATTGAAAAACCAAAAACCAACGGGAAGCCATAACAACCGCCAACCAGCACACAGGTACTCCACAATTTTCAAAATTAGGAGGCTCATGATGGGAACACTAAGGGTAATGAAACATGTTCCAAATAAGGGAAAAATAACATTTTGAGGTAAAGTAAATATAAATTTTAAATATTATATATATGTATTTAATATATAAAAATAAGTTTTGTACAGTTCCATTTTGTGCTTCAAATTCTTTTAAAAGTAAAGTACTGGATTGTATATACTGAGACGATCGAGCGGGAGGGAGAATTACAGTACATTGCCATCTGTCTGTTGGCAGATTCACATATTCACATAGAGTCGGCTTGTGTCTACAGTATTTGCGATGAGTACTGTTACGTGAGCAAAACGCGACAGTGATTTTTGTAATGAATTTGAACGAAGGAATTTCTATACACACGTATTGAGTGTTATCGCGGGGAAGGTACATCGTACGCCCATCTGTCTTTCATTAATCTTTTATTGGAAGAATCTACCACATTTAAGCACTGTCTGAATGGAATTAATATTTAATGTTTTTACTGTCATTCCTTGCGTTTCGTTAACGAGTCAGTAAATGGTAATTTCAATTCCTATTGTCATAACGGCCTAATTCCCTTCCAGAACTCAGGTAAGTATGCAACTGAAAGAATTGCTTCTTAACAGCATTAATTTTGTCCAAACCATCCGGAAATATAATAGTGTGAGGGCATTCTCTTACTTTTTGGTCACGAAAATCATATCCCTGGTACAGGTTTCTACTCCTTAAAAATTTAGGGACAGATTCACAGATATATTTCCGATTATTTACCACTTGCTGGTGTCAAACCTTATTCTTTGGCAGAATATGACATACGTATTGTTCGTAATGAAAACGAAGAGTTTCAACATTCGTTACTCACAATCCTGGCAGCTTTCTGGCTAATAATCCTTACGCACTACACGGCCGAGGTTATCGAACATGAAGGAACAGACTACGTAACATGACTCTTCGGTACCAGGATCTGATGGCGATCGTACAGTACGCAAATCTGGAAAATGGACTGGTTTTTAACTATGACCTGCAATCCAAAATGGACAGATATAACTTCTTAACTTGGTGAAAATGAAAAATCTGCCGATCGTCGTGATAGGTTTCTGGAGTGTTTGTTATAAACTCAACTAGTGATAAAAATGATTTACTAAAAAATCACTCATTGTGAGCAGTTGTTATCCTACACATATTTATTATTGAATCCCAGAAACGTGATTAATACACTACCTCATGCTTATCCTAAGTTGTGTGTGGAGAAATACCTGACCCAGTCAGTTTTCCAAGGATTCATAAAATTGTTATCTCGACTATGATACATGGATCTTGTAGAGCTCGTAATCCTAATATTCCTTGCATGATTGATGGAATGTGTACACATAATAACCGAGCAACGTTTTACATTAAACTACTGAAAATAACAATGGTTATCCAAAGTACCGGAGAGGAGATGACGGAATTGTTGAAGTAAAAGGAATATATCATTTGATAATCGTGATTCGTTCTCTACAATCGCTTCCTAATTCTACAGTACAATGCTCACATCAATATTGAAAACCTATTCCAATACATGTATAAATAATGTGACTCAACATGTATGCAATTCGTAAGAAGCGTCAGTGACGATCATTAACTGGATATGTTGTAACTATAACATACGCGAATATGTCATACTTTAGCTCCCATTCTGTGCCTTCATTCAAAATAAATGCATGATCAGTCACATACAATCGTTCGCTTAGCTGTGCTTGAAGATGGATATTATAATGTGTATTAGGGCAGGGGATGAGAATGCAATCCAAGGACCTGCAACAAAACGCACAACATTGATGAAATCATGGTTTGATTTTAATCAATGCGATCCCTGTGCTTGTCAATTCCTGTATTCTGGCATTTCAGGACTTTACGGATTCGCTGATAATAAATGAATTCCAGGAAAGAGAGATGGTTGCAAAATGATAGGGAGAATGTACACTGTCGCACCAAACGATCATAACAGATTTTACATTCGTATGTTACTACTTCATATTAAAGGAGGAACATCACTCGCATGTCCACGCAGCTACAGCAATACATACGCAACTTATAAGCTATACAAAGGAGCGGCTCTTGCATGTGGGTTACTTGAAATTGACACAGATTGGCACAAATGTTGGGAGGAAATGCAGAGCACATACTGTACATGTCGTGTCAACTACGAGAGTTGTTCTCATTAATGTGCTACTTCTACAAACCAACATTACCTTTTCAAGTGTAAACGATTATCAAAATACTAATGTAGACGATACGCAGGCCCTTGAAGGAAATGCAGCATTGCAGGATATAGATTACATTGTAAGAAGTAATGGTTTGGAGTGAAGGACATCGGCTTGCCAATACCAAATAATCCAATGCTTATTAACCCTGTACGCAATGTGAATGAAGAGGCCAGTCATGGTGCTAATATACATAGCAAATTAAATGAAAAACAGAAATTAGTTGTAATTAAAATTATGTGGGCCATAGCAGGCGAGAAAATTGAGAAGCTGTTATTCTTAGAAGACCCAGCAGAACGTATCATGACTTACGTATTCGCAAATATTCTGAATATTGTTAGTGAACAGGCTCATTTAGCATTAGCAACAAAATGGACATGCAAACCTGTGCAATTCTTGGCTGCAGGAATTATACTCCATTAGTTATTTGATCTTCTTGTTCCAGTGTTGCCTTCTTCAGTTTCTTCCATTAAGGCTATGTCAGGAAACGCTACAGTTCTACACGAAGAGTCAGTTATTCTAATTGATGAGATGTCAACGATCTCTGCAGTAGCAGTATGGATCATTTACTTCCATAATGAAGTGTATAGTTCGGTGTATACTTCGAGACATCCATTATTAAGTATAGTTCAGATGGATGGAAAAGTGATACTTTTAGTGGAGAGTTTAGACAGGTCTTAACGTTAGTCCCAAAGGCGGGACAAACAAACAAAACTTTGACCTTTATGACCATATAGCATTTGACCTAAAATATGTGTGTCAGTGCTAATTAACAACAATTTGTGGAGTGGAAACTTCGATTGGGGAACAGAACTTTTCCTGTGATGGAAACACAGCATGATGGAAATATTTTTAATATTCCCAGCAGATTTATATGCAAGAAATATTCAGTTGTTAACCATATAGTTAGCAAAATTAATTGGATGGAAATAATGAAAATTATTTCAAATAATAAGTTTATAAATAAAATAAAATAATATGTTTAGAAACTCAAACCCGAATTATTGATTGTCCGTTAAACGACAACTGCAACCTGATCAACCAGAGCTGAGCTGTGTTTACTTTCAGGGGATTTTGACAGAGTAGGCCTACTGCAGTGTAGACTCGATCTATGCCAAGATGGTGATACGGCATATACAAAGAACGTCGTATACACAGAAATACTGTTAAAGAACGACGCAACCACCTAGGCTACTTTTATCACCGACGACTAACAGCGCAAAACTGGTGGGAATAAAGTTTGTTTCTGAGTTTATTGAAATATTAAATGAAAGGAATTCTTAATAAATTTGTGTCTCATTTCATTGAAATAACTTTAAACATTCTCAATAAATTGGCGGTATTGCCCCACCAAACCACCAGTTAGTTACAAAATTGTACGCTCTTCATCTGAAAATCGCATATAACTTAAAGAATCTAAACTAAAGTGTAAATTTCCGGTAAGCTACTGTCGTTGTACCACTGAATTTTCAATCATGAGAATATTTTTCTGTATTAGCGTTGTAATAATAAAACAATGGGGACAAAAACACAATTGTTATTATATTATTCAAAAACTGCACAGACTTCTTTATACGGAAAACTATCTAAAAATATAGTTGTCATTGACACTCTAACTAAACAATAATTTGAAATAATTGCACCCTTTCCACTAAAATACGTTCTTCGTTTGTACTTTACAATATAAGCTTTTGTTATATTTAATACAAGATTAAATAATAAATAAAAATATGCAAAACACAATGCGCTTATTAATCAGTAATGTTCAGAATATTTTAAAACATTTGCTCTTATTCATTGGAAAAAATTTAAGAAAAGTAAGCGTAATGGTTATACCACGCAAACTAAGCAAAGACCCGCATGACAATGAGAAAAAAATTCTTGTAGACTGTCAACAACATAGTATCAGCAGTAAACAAGTTGCAAGTGTCTTGCTGCTATGAGTCAGTTTTGGCGCGCTTTGCCCGAAGAAAATTGGCAACGCTGTATATACACGACATGAATACGAACGTATTGTGACAACGTGTGTATGGAGTTCACGAATTATAATAAGCGTGGCACGGTTGCCACAACAATGGATATCGAGTGTATCCATAATAAGTTGGTGTGTATACAAAAATTAATAAAATTGTCAAAATCAGAGGTAAAAGATCTATGTTGTAGCGTGTTTAACTTTGACGTTGCCACTTGTACGTGTGTATGAACTTGTGCCACTAATGCTGAGAGACGTGTGTGTGTGTGTGTGTGTGTGTGTGTGTGTGTGTGTGTGTGTGTATGTGTGTGTGTGTGTGTGTGTGTGTGTGTGTGTGTGTGTGTGTGTGTGTGTGTGTGTGTGTGTGTGTGTGTGTAAAAGGTGTTCTCACTACACATTTTTAAATTCTGTGTATCAAGATAAGAAAAACGTTTCTATAAACATAGGTCTGGAAATTTCTTTCTTGTTCTCTGTCTGGCCACCATTTTGTGTTTTATAAGGAAAAATTTATAATCAAGAAGGATTGAGACATCTTAATAAAGTTTGGTACAAATGTTTATATTAATGTTCTTTAATAAATAAAAAATCATTTTTATTTTGTGGTCTAAAATTTCTAAATGACAGACAATTTAATTTTTAATCAGTAATAGCTCCATAAATTTTAATTTTATCAAATTATGATTAATCAGGTAAATTCTTGAACAGTTTTTGTTTTGAACACCTTGTTTATTCAAGACCAATAGCAAATAACCAAATTACATTGGAAAACAGCCTACTATATTAGAACAGACAGAAAGTGCTTAATGTGAGTAGGGTCTAATCCTAATTATCGACACTGAAATGAAAGCAAAAAGTTTAACAATAAGAATTCATAATACATTTTCAAAATGCCCTCTGTTGTTTTCAATGTGCATATTTAGTTTATAATGCAAGGAACGTCTCACTCATTTGAACACTCCTGGTATATTTTGGATTTGCTGGCAATGTTCAATCATTCTTTGCTGTAAACAAAGTATTTTCAACTATAGTGCGTTGTATACTAGAGAACCCCCCACCAAAATTTAAAATAATATTATTAATACTGTATATAATATATTAAATGATACTGTGATTGGTATTCTTAAAACTATTTGTCATCAGGATAAACATAGGTTAAGTACTTAGGTTATATTACTCATGTGTATTTAAATTATCCACAATTGATGTACACTATTTATAGAAAACACTAGAAAGTTCTATATATATGTCCAAATACATTTTTAGGTAGCATAGTTTGTTCGACAAGATTCTAGAATACGCACCTGGAATGACTTCGATTATACTAGAAAGTTGTTGATACACAAGTGACACATGCCTGTGAATGATGTCATTACCAACTAATTACCAACTCATTACCAAATAAAACAGTAAGAGATGGAGTAATGTTAGTCTTCATTGAAAGGTCAGGTAGTGAGTTATAGAGTTAGTATGTGAGTTTGTTACCACATTTTGGATCAATACTATATGTGTGTTATCTTTTTTCTTGTACAAATTACAGTTGTGTCAATATTCAACATCACAGTTAGTTGTGGATTGGAACTGTGTTTTGTGTGTTATATATGAAAAATTATTTATGATATTGGTAAATAAACAAGGTGTCGACAGTGATAGGATTAATTCTGTTAACATTACACATTGGTGACCAAATTACATTATAATTTAGTAATTCTGTAGTGCAGGTGAAAAAATGGAAGGAGTACATTTGAAGAACATGACAATCATACAGCTGAAGAAGCAATTAGAAGAAAAAGGGATTCCCACAATAGGAACTAAGGCCAATCTGGAGATGTGTTTAGAACAGGATATACGAGAGATGGGTGGGGACCCGGAAGAATTCTTCATAACTGTTGAAGAAACGCCTACTGCAAAGGAAATGCAGGTAAATGATATGTTTAATAAAATAATGACAATATTTCAGCCCCAGTCAGAATGTATTGAGATGCAAATTCAGGCCCAATCAGGACAAATTGCAATAGTAGAGACACAACTACAAACTTAGTCGGAACAGCCCTCATAAATTCAAGACCCAGATATAAGCTCTATGAGACAGGGTTAATCACACAGAAGAATTACTGAAATGCCTAGATACAAAATGTGCAAATAGAGTACAGAATGTATAGGAACAAGTGAACTCCCAAGTGAACAAATCAGAGTTCACCAAAAAGGTAGAGACGTGAAATTTAAGGATTGTGGTGATGAATTTGTGCCTTTTATAATTAAGCTGCTACAGGATTAGATCAGATCATTAGTAAAAGTGTCCCTTAACAAAACATCTGAAGAACTCCAGGACATCATCAGACAAATAGAAGAGGACCATCCTGCTAAGACAAGGCCTGTTGCAGAAGGAAGTGTTTTAGATATGGCATGGTAGGACATTTAAAGGATAAGTGTCCTATGGCGGAAAACTAGAGCTGGACTATTCTAGGCTGGGATGTGATAGTACCGGGAATGTGGTTTGCCCCTACAGATCCCATATGTAGAGATGAGTGGTACAGAGATAAGTGGCACTGGGCAGATCACTTTAGCCTCTTAAAGGCCCTTAAAATATATGTTGGTTAAGTACATAGGTTATGATACTCATACCTATTTACATTATTAATTATTGAGAGACTCAATTTGTAGAATATACTAGAATGACCTGGAACAATGGACAAATACATTTATAATGGTCTTGTACATTTGTTTGTTCTACAAAATTCTAGAATATGCACCTTGTTGTATATTAGTAAACTCCAACCCAGATTCAAAGTAATATTATCAATATTCTATATTTTTTAAGTGAGTGGTTGTATTAAAACTATTTGTAATTTAAATACATAGTGTTACGACGGTCTCCTTGATCGTCGTATGGTACAGTGGAGAACAAAATACAAGACACCAATTAAGTCACTAATCACCAGCTTTAATTATCAAAATTAAACAGTTTATAATCAACAAGATAGTCTCTTACAACAAATCAAATAAAAATTGTTTACATGCAATAAAAATGTCAAATAATAGAGTTGCTCACAATTATAAAACACATAACTCTTCGCCACAATACTTCAAAGTGCACTGGAATAAATCACCTCTTCAACTGACTTGACCATCACTGAATGCTTATATTTATATCCCACTGATATTCCAGAATAATCTGTCATTTTGGATGATTTGTTAAACAACGTGCTCTCGAGAATCCACTAGAAACAGTGTCCTTGAACACACTGCGCTGACCGGTACGGTCTGGTATAGACTCGATAGTTGATGCGTAATTGTCTTTCATCGCAAAGTAGCAACAATATTACGCACACACATTACAGCTAGAATAGTCAAGATACTTGTAGAACGTTCCGTATTACGTTATGTATGGAGGTAATGGTGCTCACATGAATACACATTATCCACAATTTGTGTACAACTTATGTATATTGATGCACACTAAATTATAGAGACACTGTATATAGAATACACTAGAATGTTCTAGCATTAGTACTGTACATTTATAGATAAACATATTCTAGCAAATTCTTGAATATACACCTGTAACAACTTAGACGGTTCTAGGATGGTGAATACTGCAATGGCAGAGTTAAGGTCTTTGGACCCCCCCCCCCCCACGGAGGACTGAAGGAAGCCCTTATTCAGTTTTTTGATGGGGACATGAAGTAGTCTTATAATAAAAACATGCAACATACTTGCACATATTTGCTATGTGTCATGTGTCTGAAATGCTTCATTATCTACCAGAAAATTTCATTGTGTAATCTCATTAGGTAATTTCACATCATTCTTTTTTCTTATCACAGTCAAACAGGTTGCAAAGACTGGTTGGCCTATATAGCAACTTTCTATAGGAGGCAATATTTAGTTCTTACTAGAATTTTGACATTATGGGCACCATAAATAAATATTGTAACTCTAATCAACATACATTATCTAATTAATGGGTACACCATTGCAACAAACAATCGATTAAAAGACTTAACTCTCTAAATTTTTATGTATTTCACTTTATATTGGAATCCAGAAAAATGCTTTTACAATTTGTGTAAAATAACATTTAGGTAATAAATGAAATTTTATCAAATGTAATCTTTCATCAAAAATTAATTACCACTTTGTTACATTAAACAGGGATTATGGCTTTCTGAGTCTTCTCTTCTTTAGAATTAAGGGCTCGTTAACTATTTCCCTGTCATTAATGTTTTGCGTCAATTCCTGCTTAATGCTTAGAATGGCTAAATCACTTAGTTGTATCTGCGCCATTGTGCTCAGAAGGTATGAGTTTATGAGTTTTAAGTTAAGAAAAACTTCTCTGAAGCTGTTGTTACTGGCAGCGTTAGGTAGAGCTGTAAGGTGGTACAGTCATTGTTTGATAAGATACTTATCAAACAAGTATTTCCTCTATGAGCAGTGTTAAAATTTTACCAACAGTTTTTTTTTTTCATCTCAGTGTTTTTAGACAGCAAAGACCTGAATTATATCAGTTGTGGTACCAAGTTTTGGAAAAGTCAAAACCCACGAATGAGTCATTTATTTCTAGGTGGTAATTGATAGAACTTTTGTCAATCAAAGTGACATATCTAATCACAAAACTGAGTTGAACGTTTTGTACACTTTCTTTCAAAGGTTTTGAGTGGTATCTAAAAGTATGGAGTAAAATGGAGCTGAAGAAATTTTATCTAATATGTACCTTAGAATGGATTTTTGTAATAAACCAATTATTTCATTTTGTGTTTCATGATGTAAATATTTGAATTGACTGTTCTCATTTGTAATGTGTTCTTTAAGAAAAAATAATATCAGGATTGAAGGTTCATAATGTTCAGAAAATTATCTCTTTCAGGTTCAATTGCGTTAACATTTTTTCTATGATCGCAGAACAGCAGAGAATACATTTGCCACGGTACATATATCATTAAAAATACTTGTAAAATGTCTTTCCATTTTTGGTGTTCTGAAATTTTATCTGAGATGGATCAATTTTTCTTCCAAGCACCATAAGTTAGGCAAGCCTGCAAATGAGAATTACTGGTTTCTTGAGTTCTAATCTTTTGGCTGAGACCTTGCCAGTGATGGATATTTCCATTATACCAGTTTTTTATTTGCTGCTTTCACTGAAAAACCAAAATTGTTCACAATAAACAGCATCCAGTTTTGGAGAATAGTAGAGCAAATACCTATCAACATTTTGTCCTGCTTTGGTCTTATAAGAATAGCATTCCAACCTAAATCTGTTAAATCTTGAATCTTTTGGAAAAGGACCGAAAATCCTACGGTTTTGAAGCTAAATCTTTGCATTTGCAGTCACACACCCAGGGAATGTACCAATATCAGTCTGGCTGATATTCACTTCTGATGTAGACTCCTCAATATCATTTTACAGCAACAATTGGGAGCATTTTCCTTGCCACATTTCCTGTTCTGTCTTCTTCTTTCAGGATCTCAGGTGAACTCAGCTTACTGTGTCCAGATCCAGATTCAGGTTCAGGTTCAGATTCAGAGAACGTTTATAGTTCTGTAGTATCAGGTTTATTGAAGAACTTGGTCAATTTTTGCTAGTCTTTTAGCTGATTCAGATCCCTGCTGTTGCACCTCCCTCTAAGATACAAAAAATAGTGACAGAATGAAAATGCTCAGAAATAGAAGAAGAAGAAGAAGAAGAAGAAGAAGAAGAAGAAGAAGAAGAAGAAGAAGAAGAAGAAGAAGAAGAAGAAGGAAGAAGGAGAAGGAGAAGGAGAAGGAGAAGGAGAAGGAGAAGGAGAAGGAGAAGGAGAAGGAGAAGGAGAAGGAGAAGAAGAAGAAGAAGAAGAAGAAGAAGAAGAAGAAGAAGAAGAAGAAGAAGAAGAAGAAGAAGAAGAAGAAGAAGAAGAAGAAGAAGAAGAAACTGTGAGCGTTATAGAGAAAGTAGGAGGGAAGTGAACCATGTTTGTCGAAGAAAGAAGAGGGAATACATGAAGAGGAAAGTCCAAAATATTGAGAATTTTCAAGAACGAAAACAGATTAGAAGCCTTTATTGAGAAAAAAGGAGTGTATTAAGATGTTTTCAGCCAAAAATGAATGTTTGCAAGTACAAGGGTGGTAATTTAATAGCTAAAAAAGAGAAGATAATGGATCATTGGGCTGATTTTTTGAAGGAAATATCAATATAACGCATGATGATGGTGATAGAAACAATGAAGAACAGAAGCAAGTGGTAGAAGAAGTAAGGGAGGCTATAAACCAAGTAAAAAATAACAAAGCTTCAGGTGAAGACGCCATAACTGCAGAATTACTTAAATATGGAGGGGAAGTGCTGACTAACAAATATATGGACTAATATGTAAGATATGGGGTTGGAGGAAGAAATGCCTAATGTGTCCAATATTCAAGAAAGGCAATAAAGCCAATTGCAGTACCTACAGAGGTATAACTCTACTAAGTTGTGTGTATAAAGTCTTCTCTAATGTACTCATGAAAAGATTGAATTCATATGCTGAAGAGATTTTGAATGAGTATCAGAGTGGTTTTAGAAGAGGGAGGAGCACAGTAGATCTATGAGGCATTCATTATGAGGCAATCACTTGAGAGATGCTACAAACATGGAGTAAACCTATTCATCCTTTTTATTGACTATGAACAAGCTTTTGACAACATAAACAAATCCAGACTGTTAAAGACCCTTAAAGTACTTGGAAGTCTTCAGAAAATAGCAAACCTTGTTGAGATTATAATGGATAGAACCAAGGGAAAAGTATCTAAAGGAAAAGAAAAGAGTAAGGAATTCACAATAACATCTGGGGTTAAACAAGGTGATGCATTATTGGCAACATTATTTAATTTAGCTCTAGTATGCAGTAGAAAAGTTGGGACTGAGGGGACATATATTTCAGTGAATGAGGCAGATGAATGCATATGTGGATGATGCGGTGCTGGTCACCAGAAATGTAAACACCTTAAAAGGAACCTTCAAAGAACTGGAAAGGGAAGTCCAGAAAGTAGAACTCTGTGCCAATGAAGAAAAGACAAAATATATGAAAGTATCAAGTACAGAGGGGAGGAGGAGAATTGAAAATCTCAATGTAGAATAGCATACTTTCAAAGGGGTCTAGGAATTCAAATATTTGGGTGCCTCCATAAACAATGAGAACAAAGTCACCAATGAGATTTCAAATCGTATAATGAGTGGTAATAGAGTTTTTTATGCCCATTACAAAATTTTCAGATCCAGTTTAGTCAGCAAAAGAACCAAACTTAGTTTATACAAGACCTTACTAAGACCAGTTGTGACGTATGCTGCAGAGATCTGGATGCTACTTAATAATGACGTACATAATTTAAAAATCTTTGAAAGAAGAATTATAAAGAAAAATCTTTGGACTGGTGAAGAAAGATGAAGAATGAAGCATATGGAACAATAGGGAATTGGAGGAATTGATAGATGGTGAGGATATAGTGAGGTTCATCAAGTCTATGAGGATCAGTTCGTTGGGACATGTGATGCACATGGAGGACAACTGAATGCCCAAAGCAATTCTGAGAGGGACAATAGATGGGCAAAGAAGAAAGGGAAGACCTAGAAGAAAGTGGCTACAGGACATTGAAGATGACTTCAGGAGGATGGGTATCGGGGATTGGAAGCAGAGGCTGGAGGACCAAGGTTTTGAAGGCGACTAGTTAGGGAGGCCAAGGCTCCATCATGGGCTGTAGCGCCAGAGGAATTAATGAATGTCAATATTCAATATCACAGTTGTGGATCAAAATTGTATTTTGTGTTATATTTTTATTTGTGAATAAATATTTATGGTGTTAGCAACTAAACAAGGTGTTGACAGTGATATATACTAATGTTTTATTTCAATCACTGACCTAGAAGATGACAAATTAAGTCACTGTGATTTTAAGGTGCCCCACAGATACAAATCTAATGGATTTAAATCGGGTAATCTAGCAGTCTACTCTATGTTTTGCTACAGCCAGTCCACTTTTCAACATAATGTACATCTAAAAAGTGATTTACAATTTGACTAAAGTGTGTTTGACTTCATGGTACTTATATACCAAAAATACTTACAAAAAAATCAAAAAAGGGAAAGTTAATGAGAAAATAAAAAAATAAGGAACACATTTTCATAGTAAACTATAATTATACAAATATATGAGAAATTGATATAAAAACTGAAGAGTAATGAGGATTCATTAAAGTCTACAATGAGTAGGGCTTAAAGAAGGTGAAGTTGATACAATGGTTTTGAGTTGTAGATTACTGGGAAATAAAAGTTTGAACAATATAATCTGTCACAAGAGGCAGGAGCTGGTAAAGAGTCACAAGATAAAGAGTGACTGGTTAAAATTCTATGTTAATAGCACTGATATGTCAATATTTTCTCTTCCAATTCTGCATCAATTTTTGATCAACAGTAAAATCTTAATTTTTGTAACATTGCTGCATTGTTGTATCCCCAAACATTAAACTGGTACTAAGAGATCTGATATTTTAGGGTTCTGAAAATATAAACAGAACTACAGTACACAAGCATGCTGTCAAAAATGATTAAAAAAGATGCTTCCAGTAAAAGAAGCAGCATCACAATAATTGCAACGTCATAATGGGGTGCTCCAAAAAGGACAATACTGTTAAATTTTGTTGCAGTTCTCATACATGAATAGAACAGTTTACAGGTGGTATTTTTAATCCAAAAGTGAAAGAAAATGTGTGTGTGTGTGTGTGTGTGTGTGTGTGAGAGAGAGAGAGATAAGAGCAAGGGGCGAGTTAAAGTAAAAGTGTTGAAATATTTCATTTACCAATTTAGTGATTGTTATTATCAGTTACGTATATTGTACTAAAATTGGTATAATGTAGGAGAACAAATATAATAAAAGTGTGATTATTATATAGGCATTTTGATAAATATTGATTTCTCTGGTGCTCAATGATTAATTTCACTCATCTAAAATCATGACTCATGTGATGTGATCACAGTCAGTAACTGTGGTGCGAGAAGTATGATCTTTAACACTTAAAACCAGAGAATGGACATACTGTAATAAGTTTACTGAGCATTAACTAAAGCTTAGTGATTTGTAAAAATGGATGTCATTCAAATGTCAACAGTAGAAGATTACCAGGCTGTAATATAGATCAAACAGAAGAAACAGGAAATTGGCAAAGAGAAAAATGTAATTGTGTAAGAGAAGAAACAGAGGTTGCTCAAAGCATAGCAAAGAAATGGCAGAATGGATTTTGGCTTGAAGCAGTAAAACAGCAGGACAAGGAACATACGCAGGAAGCAGAGGATCAACAGCTGAAAACAGGCTCTTATAAATCACTGGATAAATGGATAGGAAAATAGTGAAGAGTTGAGGTAATACAGAGATGCGGTAAGAACATCGGAAATATAATAAACAGTGTAAATTATGACTGTTTCAACTACAAAAAATCATTCATGAATATTAGAAAATAGTTATAACATACACTCAACAATTAACGAACAAGCATGAAGTAAGTCATGTGGTTCAAAACAAAGAGTTGATTAGTAAATACCGTAAAATGAAAAAGACCCATAAATCAAGAGCTAAAAAAACAACATTTCATATAGTGTGCCAAGAAGGATTTGATAGTAGCAGTCAATGGATAATATAAGTGCAGCAATTTGAAGCTGCTGTACATATAAGCCAATGAAAAGAGGAGTACTTTTACTTGTTTCTACTCTTAAAGCACCGATTGCAGGAAAATTAGAGAAGTTGCCAAATTACAGCCATCCTGAAGTGCTGGAGGACTTCTGATCACATGTATTGATGAGGTCAGATTTAATTAACTCTAATAAGAAGACACTCTTCTTCATATTCTCCAGCCTGATGCTGCCGAGTCAGTCTCTATATAGGTATGTGAACGATGATATTCCATCATATTATTATTAAATATCACTATTACATTAACGACTCGGAACACTAGGTTTTTTATAAGTAAAAGCATAAAGTTTTACCTTACAGCCTGAACCGGTTTTCTCCTTTAAAAGGCTTCTTCAGAGACTGCCGCTGGTAGCGCTGTCCGTCTTGTTGTGGGTGACGGAATCGAATTTCGAAAGATTGATGCTGTGTGTGTGGGGTGAGATATGTTCGAATAATGCGTGCAATTTGAATTGTGTCTGTTCGTTTAGGATGTCGTTTTTATTTGTTTTTGTGTGTTTGTATATTTCCAATTGTTCTAGAGTGTCTAGTTTTCGGCCTTTTGTGTGTACGTGTAGAATGTTCATGTTATTGTCGATGTTTTTATTATTAGAAGAAGACTTCAGTAACATCCTAAATTATAATAGGCATACTAAGCAAACAAAAATAAACTAAGTGGTCAACAATGCCACAACTAATTGAAGTATGGGAAAATGGTAGGAGGTTTAAGTCAAAGTTCTACTAATTGTTTACAATGATCATAGTGTTATCTTAGTGCAAGGATTAAGCGTTTTTATACATGCTTTGCTTAATTGTGTTGTGACATTAAGCTTTATTAACGTAATTACCGACTGATATTATAAAGTGCAATGGATGTTTTTATATAATATAGGAAATTAAAAGTAACATAAGTGTGATAGTTTCTGTAATTTTGACAACTGATTTCTCTGGCATATAATAATGTATTCAACCATTCCAAGATAATGATCCATACAGACCACATGGCAAGAATGTATAGAATTATCTTTAAATTAGAAACTAATATGAAGGAAATTTTACTTAAACTAGCTACAAAGATTTGTATGTAAAGCAATAATTTTGTATCTAAAAACATTTTATGTAGAAAGTAATTTTCAAACAGAAATAGAAATTCGACTTTTTGATGGGATGAAAGTAGTCTGTACAGCCATTGAAATTATTCACTAACAAATTATTAAATAATTTAAGAAAAATACCTCAGAATCTTTGGGAAAAATAAGATCAACTGCTGTTTTAAAAATGGTGGCTGCTTGCTGTAAACGTGCTTCCCCTTTTGCATATTTCTGAGCTTCATTTTCCTCTTCCTTCACTAATGGTTGCATAAAAATACTCATCTCATGTCGATCAATTTTTTTCCTACACCTTACTACCTGTTAATATAAAACAAAAGAACATATGTCATCCTTAGCACGTTCATCACAGAATTAACTTCAAATAGGCCTACTTATTATTATATTTTTGTTTAACAGAATACAAACAACTTGCAGGGTCATGCTTGTTGATATTTTTCCAGTTTTATAGTAATATAAAAAAAGTTGAATACTATACTTAGAATGAATTTCTTAGAAATATGCATGCATATCCATGCTAGCAAACTTCATTTTTAAATGAGAATCTATAATTTTTTAATTATAAAATGTAAATATATTTTAATTTATTATATTTTAAATATAAATGCACAATGTAGATGAACATTCGTGTATTCCATCTACACGAAATACACTATACACATACAGATATGAAAGCACGTGCATGTACTACCAAAAGTAAATGACAACAGCACAAAAATTTTTCTGTTGCCATATACAATTCATGTACACATGAACAGAATAAACAAGTGCACACACACACACACACACACACACACACACTAACATCCTTCATTCATATGACATTTCTGTTATTTACTTTAAAGTATTTATTTTTTAATTTTATTATGTTAATTTTTAAATAATTTGAATTAGGGATTATTCAGAAAATATTTAAAGATTATCTGGAAGGATAAAATGTGTTCATTGCCTTTATTAAGTCTAAAACCAGTTCTTTGTTCTGTGCATGTAAACTTCTGCAGTGATACTCAACAAGGTACGTCTCGAATCTCAAAACACCAATCCTACCTACTCTTCTCCACATATCTCTTTTTAACTTAGACTACAAGCTTACAAGCACTCAATGTCTTGTGTGTGGCTCGGTCTATTCTGTTGGTCTTTTAGCTGCAGAATTAAAACTAAGATTTACACAGAATTGGCTGAAGTTTGTGTGTTTTAACTTACTGTAGCCTCTCTAACTGTCTGTTACTGTTGCAGTGCTAGCTGATAAAGATTCTTTAACAGCATTTAAGAGAGACTATATTCAAACATATCAGCTCAGAGAGTGAGACAATACTTCCAGGTAGGAGAAGGGGCTGAAAAACTGTTCCCCAAGACTTCTCAAGGGCCACATTTATTACAGTCATATTGTTCTCTCAAGGAACACTTTCTGGCCCCACATGTATCACTTTTTGTTTTATTTATTAATTAATATGTATGCCTGAGCTTATATATTCTCTGGATGTAATAAAATCAAGTAAAGTGGATGTAAAAATGGTAATTCTATGGACAAAACACAAATATTTAAGTATTAGATTTAACTCATCATAAGTTTCATGGTTTTCATTATTAAGAAATCTTTATTTTGGAGTTTATTAAACATTTTATTTTTATTAGCACTAAACGTTCTATCCATTCTACAGTAAGATATCATCAGTGACTAAATTTAGACTAAGTTTACTCACTGAAGATGCCACATCACAGAATAGGTAAAACTTTTTTTGTTAATAAAAGTATGTGTTGAAATTAACACATACACAAATTAATTATTCTTATTAACCTCAAACCTACCAAAACAAATTGTATATTATTCCCCAGAAGGTAGGGAAATTTAAAAATTTGCAGTAGAGATTTTAAGGTTTGTGAATCTCAAAAGTAATAAAGTTGTCTTAATAAAAGTTTATCTAGAATTCAAAATATTTCTATTCATGTATAAAATGGCTGCTGATAGGTGCTTTTGATCAGTAACCTCATCTTCAGATTGCACTAAATGCCAGAATACATCTACTAGATAACCTATACTTATACCTACCTAAGAAAAAAGGAGCTCAAATTTATGTAAATGGACTATACCAAATGGCCTTCATCCTCTTTAGTAAGCAAGTTCATTGATTAAACAATGTACTTCCTTTCAATTACTACACAACAGATTGAAGTCAACAAACTATCATAATCCCTCCTAGTGCTTTTCTAATAGGCATGGGTGCTATACATACTTGTATTAATTAGTTATAAAATATGTTCCTTATTATTTGATATATTGGAAAACATATTTGTTTTTAAACATTGTTTTTATATTAATTAAATCAATTAAATTATTTAAAAATGTCAATTTCTTATTTAAATTTCATAATACTTATATTGTTCATGACATTCATTCTTTTATAATTTTCTAGTGAGTTCATAAATTTATGAACCTATAGTAATATGTTTACAATAATATGTCTCTGCATGTCCATGTTTTGAGGTAAATATAAATAGGGAGTACCTGGTAGATGTGTTCTGATAGTTGAACAATATAGTTTGTTTCTTAGATAAGATTTTTGAAACTGAAACAAATTAATTATTACCTTGTTGTAAATTAAACTATGTATTTTAGTTTTGAAGTTAGTTTGCCAATTTACAGTTTAACTATACCTAACTATTGATGTAGTCGGATTCCTTGATGCAGAACAGCTACTGCATGTACAGTATGCATTTAATTCCAAAAAAAGTGTCAAGAAAAGTGGGCCATAAGTTTACTGGCTCTAGAAGTTATAAATAAGTGTATTTTGGTCAAGCAACTTAAGGCCTAACTACATTAAATTATCTTAAACTCAAATTCAGACTAGAGATTTTCTGGTAATTAAAAAGACAAGCAAGGTCAGACAGACATAGAAAATTATTAGGAACCTAATCACAGGGTTCTGTAATAACTTATAAAGTATATAATTGATGACAGCATATTAACAGAATAAAAGTCAATAGTGTCACAGAATCAGCATTTATTTATATTTCTAATATTGACAACTTCTTTAAAAGATGGCTGTGAGGTATACATTAATTAACATCTAAATAACAGACTTTTGTTATCACAGAAAAATTAAAAGGAGGGACATTTTGGTTACCCAAAGAATTAACAACCACCTTCAGGTTAACAATATACCATACTAATGTTGTAGAGGAAATGTGAGGGGAACAGAAACAATGACAAAGGAAAACAGTAAAAATCAATAGGCATTCATTGGAAAGAAGACAACCCAAAAGAAGAAATTAACAAATATTTGAAATAACAAACAATGAAGTTGTTAAAACACACATACATAACAACAGCAAATAAAAAAATAATTGTCCTTACTATTATGTCATAAGCTGATATATCTTAAGTGTTTTATAAAGTTTAAGTCTTACAGAAAAAATTTACAGGCATTGCACAAATGCAATGCACAGAGAAGGGCATTAAAAATCCTTCAATAAATCTAAAAAATATATATATTTATTATATTATTATATACATACCACCAAAATCAGTAAAATTTCAATTTGTTAAATTATTGAATACGGCCTTTTCGAAATTAATATAATAATTTAACAAATTGAAATTTTACTGATTTTGGTGGTATGTATATAATAATATTATAACAAATCAGTGGCATAATGTTTAGCAAAATAATATATATTTATGTTCATTCACCAATCAATGAATTCATTCTTCATTCACCAATCAATGAATTCATTCTTCATTTACCAATGTACAGATTATAAGTTAAATGTAGTTGGATTCATAAGCGAAGTTTTATATGTGTACTAAGTTATTAACAACAAAGAAGTAGTTTCTATGGAAACTCACCGGTTCCCATTTTCGATAACGCACCAGCGAACGGCCGCAAATGTGCGACACGTCCTTATAAACATTTTCAGTGTTAAAAATTCTAATAACTGATTCAGTGTTCTGTCTTATTACTATTAATATAATACTAATGTATTACAGCAATATAAATTTCAGTTCTCACTATGACATCAATCTTTATACTAAGAAAATGCAAAGATTTGCATGTATTTAACCCTTTTGCTGTGTAAATCGACTGTAGCTCTTTAATGTCATTTATTGCTAACAAGCTGATTGACTTGACACAATGAAAGGTTAATGCAATGGTGAATTTGAGCTGAGAAAGAATAATCATATATTTTCACATTTGATGCTGTCAAAAGCATCAACTATGAAATGTGTAACTATGACAGCAACGTCTGCAGATGACATAATCACAATCAATAAAAATTATGAGGGCTATTTTTTTGTCAACCTCCGGTGAGTTGGCGAACCTGGTTCTGTTGTCATAGCAACAATCTGATTGTTGATTAATGTTTTTAAGGCTTTGTTCTAACCTATAACCACTGGTTTTATAGTTATTTTGTCTATTACTGTGGTGATGACAGTTTAATTATGGTGACTACAATTGAAATTGCCTCCAAGTGTGAGATTCGGTCTGTTATTAGATTTCTTCAAGCTGAAGGTCATAGTGCTGCAGCAATTCATCGAAGGTTGTGTAATGTGTACGGAGAAAATGTGATGAGTGATGGTTCAATTCGGGAATAGTGTCAAAAATTTAAAGAAGGACGAATTGATTTTCATGATGAAGGAGGACAAGGAAGAAAGTCCGTGGCTACTGATGATGTTGTTGAAAGGGTAGACAGGATGGTTCGAGAGCACTGTCATTTCACAATTACTGAACTTTCTGCTGATTTTCCTGAAATTTCTAGGTCTGCTCTTTACGATATTCTTACTCAGAAGCTTGGGTATAGGAAACTCTGTGCTCGGTGGGTTCCCAAACAACTCACAGATGTCCACAATACTTGAAGACTGGGTGCAGGGGTGCAGCGTTATCGTGTTTTTTTTTTTTTTTTAGCGTTATGACAAAGAGGGTTTTAGACACTATAGTGACAGGAGATGAGACATGGATTCATTTTGTTAATACAGAAACAAAGGAACAATCAAAACAGTGGATACACACACACTCGCCTAGCAAACCAAAAAAGTTTAGGCAGACTTTGACCAACAGAAAGTTAGTGGCTACTGTCTTTTGGGATTGTAAGGGAATTTTGCTAATCGAGTTTATGGAGCTGGGAACTTCCATCACAGCAGCTACATACTGTGAAATTTTAAAATGACTGAGAACATCAATCAAGAACAAAAGACGAGGCATGTTGTCATCAGGCGTTGTCATCTTGCACAACAATGCACGACCTCACGCAGCTGCACTCACACAAAACCTGCTTCATGAATTTGGTTGAGAAGTCCTTGATCATCCACCTTATAGCCCAGACTTGGCATCAAGTGACTACCATTTGTTCACTGACTTGAAAAAGTGGTTAGGTGGCCAGTTGTTTGACTCCAATGATGAGTTAAAATCCAGAGTGGCAGATTGGCTGACTACTCAGGAGCGAACATTCTACAACATGGGCATAGAAAAGTTGGTGCCTCACTATGATAAGTGCCTCAACAATGGTGATGACTATATAGAAAAGCAGCTTACATATATATGAAACTTTTGTATATAATAAAATTACTGATGTCATTCATGTGTCTGTTTATTGGTCTATCGGAGGTTGAAAAACAAATAGCCCTCCTACTTGATAATTTAGACCTGAGAAGTAGACAAATAAACGTAAAGTTACAACTTTTTATGTACTCTTTATCAAATATATATTTACAACATTTATTAAGATGACAAATCAGAAATAAATAACTGGATACAGAGAAAAAGAAAAATAATACTCAAGAAACTGAATTATGCAAAACTCCTATATTATAGTTAAAACATAACAAATATATGAGGTGTGGCTAGAAAAAAACCAGATTGGTGTTTTAAAACTTTTTATTTATCATCTTTTACAATTTTGATTTTATCACCTTCAGTGTACTCCACTTTTTGACCCCTACACCGTTCCATACGAATTTTCCACTGTTCAAAGCAGTGCTTCAGGTCATCTTCTGAAAGCCCTTTCATGACCTCCGCCACCTTTGCTTTTACTGCATCTACAGTTTCAAATCTGGTTCCTTTTAGAGCTGACTTGACTTTAGGAAATAAAAAGAAGTCACACGGGGCGAAATCAGGTGAATAGGGTGGGTGTTCCAAGACAATGATTCCGTGCTTGGCCAAAAACATCTTGACAGACACTGCATTATGGGCCAGGGCATTGTCCTGGTGAAGAAGCCATGTCTGGTTTTTCCACAAATCAGGTCGTTTATTTTGTAGGTCACTTTTGTAGTATTGTTGGTTGACTGTCTGACCTTCGGGTCAGTATTGTGTCCAATAAACGTGCACAATCCCTCTGATGTCAAAAAAAAAACAATCATCATTACTTTAAATTTCGATTTGCTCATCCGTACTTTCAAGTTTGCCGAAAAAACTTGTGTACGCGACAAACACTCATCACTGTACACTTGTTGCAACATTAAATAAGTTTCCGTTGTAGATTTCCCAAATTTGAAAAGGAATTTCACATTAACACGCTGCTCCTTGTGAACACTTAGCATTTTGTCGGCAAAGCGTAACTGCACGAACCACTTCTAATGAAGGCTATGGCCCGAACTAAGCGATGCACTGCGTTGAAACTCAAGTAGACGGTGGAGGGGGTAACATGTGACACTGTCACGCAACAGTCATCTGTGACGCGCTTGCCCTTCTGCCGTAACAAAAACAGTCTGGTTTTTTTCTAGCCACACTTCGTAGAATTTAAATTTACTGTAAATGAAATCAGTGTTATTAAAATTAGAAATTGATAAAATATTATTGTGTGCAAAGATTTTAAAGAATATAATTCAAATGTGATTCTTGTATATTTACAATTATATCTTATAAAAATAAAATCATGGGCAAAAATATTTAGTACTTAAAGCAAAATAATTTTATGCCTATTATTTATACTTGCAAATAACACTGTCCTTATATTACTTCAAATACAGTAGAACTCCATTTATGCGAACTAATGATTCCCAGATGTAATTCGGATATGCAGAAATTCGGATAATTGGAACAAACATAAGAAAAAGTTTATGTTATGAAAGAAAATGTGAAAACTGCTGAAAAATCACTTTTGTTTATTTGTATATTTAGGCTGCCACATTTGTTTATTTAGGCTGCCATTCCATCCACTTTAAGGCAGTGTCAAAACAAACGAAATGTCTCACTCGCCGTAGGTTCCTTTTCCAGTTCAACTGAAGCAACGTTGTTATCGTTTCGTCCACCTGCTGAGATTTATCGTTACACTTTGGATAATTTCATCATCGGTAAAATTTGATATCCAGGGTCGCACTGCAACCACTCGTTTATGTTGGCCATGTCGCACTGGGAACAGCCAGGAATTAATAGTTTTCTGGATGTCTTCAGTCGATACAGCTACATTTTCTTCCACGCTTTCTTTTGCTCTTTTTTACTCTTCCTTCTTGTTTGTTGCCTCTTCTTTGTCTTCCTGGATTTGATTGTTTTGTCAAAATTCCATTAATTTTATTCCATGCCATTTCCTGATATCGATTCGGATAATTGACGATTTGGATAACTGGAGTTCGGATAAATGGAATTCTACTGTAGTTTTGTTTATTGTCGCACAGTAAGAAATAATAGTATTAATCCTATTATGAAACAGAGTTTACTTAAATATATACTTGCCAGTAATCACGGGAAAAAATAGTAGTCACAACAAGATTAGGAATCTTACATATGACTCTGTAATATAAACCTGAAAATATTTAGATTATAGAAACATGTAAAATAATAATATTATATTCATGTTGTGGTTATAATATTATTCATTGATCACAAATTTTGTTTTCATCATAACAAAATTTCAGTTTTTTTATTTTAATTGTGGTATGTTATGATTTTTTTTAACTAATTTGCCAATGAGGAAAGTATGTTTCATAACTTTGTTGCGTTCCAGACTTCATGTTCCATATTTGAAATAGAACTGTACTTATAATTGCTATAAGGAAATTTTTTAGACATTGGTTTGTATTTCCATGCTAATTCATGAAAAGAAAAGAAAATCAGAAATGGCAAACATTTTAACAAGTCAGAAAAATCAAGGTGAACTTTATGCATTTTTGCTGTTGTTTTTCTGTCTATCTATTATTTACATCATTCTTATATTCAATTATTTAATTTTTCCTTATATAGTGAAAACAAGTAGTAAAACAGTTTTAAATGAGGAGGGCTGTCTTTGTAACCATGAACAACGTTTTCAAAGTTGATCTTAAAAGAACACAAATGAAGGCAATAAAGAACACAAGTATTCTGTAAACAAGGACGTCTGAACAATCAAAAGCAGATGAACTCTGATAACCATCGCATAAACAGAGATGGTCACCAACCTCAACAGATATGACACTTAGGATGACAATGGCTAAAACAATAATTATTATATGCTATCATTTTTTAAATAGTTACAAAAGATTAAATCTACTTCATGCATCATTTTTTCTTGTTTTGCTCTCCATCTTTCATCTGCTTCCTCCTTCCAATCAAATGCTTTCCCTAGTCGTCGGAAATACCACCTGAAAACAAATATTTTGTAACTGTTTAAATGAATGTCCAAGTTTCATTATTTTAACTGTATACCACACTAAAATAAAAATTATTTCCGGTACTTTTGAAATTACAAGGCAATTCAACCCTTATTGGTAAACTTATAACTACTTTAAAAATGTGTAGGCTAATCATTTTATTATTTTGTACTACAATTTAGTATATGCAAGTTTATAGTTTATAAACTACCTGTTAAACAAATAAAAAAATGATGTAGAGCTCCAAATATAAAGTAACTTGCTAAATTTCAGTATAAAAATCAGACAAAATTATTTAGCATAATACAGTAAATACAATACAGTAAATACAAAAAAATTCATCAATGAATCAATGAATTTAAAGAACAGTTCATATTTAAAGAGCATTTATACAGTGTTCAGTTTGATTAGATAATATGTAAAATTACTAGATGTAAGACAAATAATATTTTAACCATTACTTGCAGTTTACTGATAGAAGTAAGAGTGCATAATTCACAGTAATTAGGAAAGAAATTTATTTAACATTTTTATTTCTGAAACTTGTTTCTTTTGACAACTGTGACTAATATTGTTAATAAGAAAAAATACAGAGCTTTATGATAATTTGTTCCACACATCCCAGTTATTCAGTATATGCATAATACAGAAAATATATAGTAGTTAGAACCCTATAGAACAACCTAGAATGTCCTCCACCCGTCCCTTCCCCAGCTGAGCAGGTGTGTGTTTCAGTTAAGGCCGGACTCGAGTATGTTCCAGAGTACTCTAGATAACACTTGAAATACGAATTAGCTGGCATGCAGTAAGGAGAGAAAGCTATTCTGGAACTCTGCGTGACCTATAAAAGCAGGGCGTTTGGCTTTGTCAAGTCAGTTGTGTTGAGCGATTTCCTTAGCGTGAATCGAGTGGATGTCGAAGTATTGTGGTGAAGTGTTATTGTGTTATAATAAGTGTGGAATTCTATTTTGCTTTACATTAATATTGCGTGTGGACAAATTTAACTTGAATTATTGTATGAGTATCATCTTGTTGAGAACTTGTTGATTAGAAACTGTTATTTGTGATTTGTGATTAATTAAAGCTGGTACTGTAATTAGTGATTTCATTGGTGTCTGTATTTTGTTTCCACTTTTCCATATGACGATCAGTGAGTCCATACAACAATAAACATTAACATGTCTATGTATCCTTATACATATATACATGGCATAAGACATGAATACTACGATCTTTTGGAAGTAATGATTAAAATTTTATCTCTTTCAAACATTGTTATACACAATTTCTATTAGTAAACACTATGAAGTCTTTTTTTTTGAATGATTATTACCTTTAGAAACACTATTTTATTATTGGCAGTATCTTCAACCTATTAAATAATTTTCATTTGACTTAAACACTGTATTACCAGCAGGCTAAAGCTGAATTACAATAATAGCATGTAATAGCATAGTAACCACTTCAAACTAATTAGTTACAGTTTACATTATTATGTATGATAAAACTAATTAAAAACGGGAATTACTTTCTTACATGTAAGCTTCATCACTGTACTTTTTCTTTGGTGTTTCTTGTTCTTCTGATTCCAAACTTTTGTCGTCCACCAATGAGTTCTGTTTCATTTTCATTACTTTCCTTTCTACATTAACATGATTTTCCTTCCACCATTTTGTCCAGTCTCTTATTGATTTTTTCCTTCCAGGTTCTCTATGCATGAACTCCTTCATTCTATCCAACTATTAAACATACATGGCTTTATACATTACTCACACCAAAATACATTGGTTTTCAAATTCTTAATTTACAAACTTAACCAGACAGTGCAAGTAGACTTTTTGAGTTAGTAAGGAATGATAAATTAAACAGGTATTTATAGAAGGAATTACAAGATAAAACCTATTTAGAAAAACAATAATAATGTGTGCTGAAAGTGACATGACATATGCTTGACTAGAGTAGTATTGTCATCATTATGTATCAGACTGGCAGAGGCTGGGTCAGAGTGTGTTTAAACTTAGACTTGAGTTCACTTTCTAATTGAAGCCAATCAGTTTTATTCACTTTCTCAACACAAAATGACAAAGAAGCAAACAGGATTCCAAGTAAGCAAGACTCTAGGCTACTTAACCATTTAAAGTAAATGGTAAACAGTACCCTCTATATTACTGTAAGTGCGTGCTGTATAAACAAAGGCACCACAGATTTGCTTTTGAGCAAACAGCTGATGGAACAGTCTATTCTGTGAGTATTATTAATTCATTATTAAAAATTTATAAGGATTGCTTCTTCTTTACGCCTCTCAGCATTGGTTGTAGGGAGCCTCCATCCATTGTCTCCATCTATTCCTGTTCATGCACATTGGCTTCACTTCATGTAAACTCTTCTCATAGTCCTGTCGCAATCTTGTAAGATTACTTGAGTGGGTAAAATTTTCTAAGAATCTATAAATAAGCACTCAAACTTACCTTTATATATATTTTTCATGACAGAGCAGGGACGTATCTAGGGGTTGGCGAAAGAGGCCCCCACCAAGGGCGCAGGTGTCCGAAGGGCACAAAATGGGCTTGAGAAAAAAAATTGAGATTTTTCAGGCGTGAATGTTTTTAGTGCATCAATGCAGTTTGTCAATCAAAGAACAACTTAGCTGACGTAAAATATATATTTAGATCTTTAATACCCTTTCGCCACCATCAAATCGTAAAGTAAAATAATTCAGAAAACATAGTTATTAATTTGGATTTCGATTTGTCAAATCTACATCATCTACGCCACCTGAGGACAATGAGCAGAGTAATGAAGAAGAAGGTTTAGATCAAGAGGATAAAGTTATTGATGAAAGTAGTGATCTTGAAGATGAAAATGCAGGAGTTACCAGAAAAGCTGAACTAACAGATGAGGTGGAAAAAGAAGAAGACAAAGATCTTGCAGAAGAAAGTACTTCTAACGATGAAGAAGATCCCCAAGAACAAGTTATTGATCCCGATGATAATAGGAGAAAAGTACAAGAAATAATCTACGACGATCCTTGCAAGTGACCAAATGTTACAGATTCAGTTCGAGTAAAACTTGTAGAACGTGGCCTACAAACAGTAGACCTGGAAACATTTTATTTCCCGATCTCAGATGATGCCAGACACTTAAGTAAAAAGTGGTTTTTCAAAGATCTTCCAAACGGCGAGAGTGTGAAAAGACAGTGGATGTTATACAGCAAATCACAAAATGCAGTTTTTGGTTTTCCATGTATTCTCTTTATCAAAGAGTCAAACACTGGACCCTTTGCAGACATAAAACAAGGGTTCAATGATTGGAAACACCTCAATCCACACATCAAACTACATGAAAATTTTGAAATGCACAGAAAGTGCTATGTTGAATGGAAAGAGCTAGAAGTGAGGCTCAGGCAAAATTCTTCTTTGGACGCGGATTTTCAAAATCTATTAATGCAGAGACAGAAAAGTGGTGCAATTTATTGAAAGTAGTAGTTGATGTAGTTTTGTACTGCGCTAAAACAACCTACCACTAAGAGGATCGTCAGATTCTATAGCTGATCATAACTGTGGGGTGTTTTTGAGCACGTTAGAACTTATAAGCCACTATCATCCTCAACTTAAAACCCACATTGAATACGTTAATTCCAGAAAGAATGCCACAAGCTATTTTTCACCACTGATTCAAAATGAAGTGATTGAGCTCCTTGGGAATAGAGTGCGCTCACACATTTTAAAGAAAGTGAAATCCGCAAAGTACTTTTCAATTCTTTTTGACTGTACTCCTGATGTTTCGCATTCTGAACAAATGAGTGAAGTCTTAAGGTACGTTGATTTTTCTAGTGGAGAGTGCCAAATTGTTGAAAGTTTTGTTAATTTCGTTGTGAGCCATAACAAAACAGGTGGGGGAATTTCAGAAGAAATTCTTGCAAAAATGAAAGAAGATGGATTGGATATCAATGATTGTCACGGCCAAGGTTTTGATGAATGCCTTGGCAATGGGTCGAACATGGCAGGCATTTACAACAGCATGCAGGCCCACATTGGTCGTATGAATGATCTAGCTAGGTTTGTACCACATGCCGCGCATAACTTGAATTTGGTAGGTGTCCATGCAGCACAGGTATCTCCAATGATGATTACCTTTTTTGGAGTGATACAAAATATATACTGTTTTGCTAGTGGTTCTACCATTAGGTGGGAGTTCGTAAACAAATATTTGGATACCACTCTAAAGGGACACACTGACACTCGATGGTCATCAAAGAGGCAGGCCATCACTTCTGTTGAAAAAAACATGAAAGGTTTATACACTGCTCTTCAGAAAATGACCAACAATCAAGAATGGAACAATGACACTGTCTATGGGGCCTCTAGCATAATAAAAAATATTTATTTCAAATTTATTTGCCTACTTCATATGTGGTCAGAGATAATGATATCAGTTGATTATACGAACAAGTTGTTGCAACAGAAAGATACATCCCTCGACATTGCATCAAAGCTGTTGGATGGATTGTCAAAGAAAATCCAGAAAAGGCGTGATGATGGTGTAGATGCTATCATAGAAAAAGCTGTGGCAATATGCGATGAAATTGGCATTGAAAGTAACTTTCCCACTCCCACTGATAAACGCATCAAAAGAGTGAAGACCTTGGCATCGGAAATGGCAAAAGATGAAAGCTGCCTCGGCCTCATATCAGCAAAACAAGCATTCCAACGAGAATGTTTTTGTGTTTATGACAAGTTGATCATCAAAATGAAAACCAGATCAAAGGCATACGAATCAGTATCTGCAGACTTTGAATTTTTATCAGGGTCATCATTGAAGAAGTGTACCGTTTCTGAATTGGAAAACTGTGCCAAGACTTTGGCCTGAAGTACAACCGAGATGTTGACGCTGTGGAAATGGTAAGAGAAATAGGGAGCTACAAATTTCATATGTGGAGCTGCTTAAAGACGTAGCCTCAGCTTCCCACTTAGATCTATTAGAGTCCATAAATACCTACCAACTAAGAGATGCCTATCCTAATATTGAGATTGTCTTGAGAATTATGCCCATGACCGTGGCATCTTGTGAAAGAAGCTTTAGCAAACTGAAACTAATCAAGAACTACTTGCGTTCAAGAACCGGCCAGGGACGCTTGACCAGTTTGGCAATTCTGTCAATTGAGCACAAAACAGAAGCAAACCTGAACTTTGATGACATAATTGACGAATTTGCATCCATAAAAGCCAGGAAAGTGAAATTTTGAGCATATGTAGATTGTGGAAGTGGAACCTCCAATGAGTACATAATTTTTGGACTGTAAATATTTTTTTGGAGAACGTTCTTGAGATTTTATTGTTATTGTGTGTTATTAAATTACATCTGTCAAAGTTCCAAAGTTACCTTCACACACTATTATTATCCTTCCAAAACCATAACTCGATTCAGATAATTTGAAAAACAGTACTACCGTTTAAAGTTTTAAATGTTTTGTATTTTTAATTTAAGAAATATTATCATTGTCTCTCATAAAGTATGTCTTTAGTTTTACTCTTACCTAGATTAAGAAGAAGTTTTGTTAGCAATATAAAGCCTATATTATAAAATAAAAGACGTATTCATATTCAATTGAATATTCATTAATGTTTTAGAAAAACACTTTAGCTGTTTAATTTGTTATTTCGCTAATATAAAGCTATATAAGAGTGTCATTGAACAAATTAAGTAATTTATTGCATTTGTTCCCTTTGAGAAAATGCGCGGAAACAGGTCATTTCGCCAAGGGCGCAGTATGGGCTAGATACGTCCCTGTGACAGAGTACTATTTTATTTATTTCTAGATATATTTAGAGTACTATTTTATAGTACTATAAAGTACTATCTTTCTTTCTTTAATAACAACACACAGAAAAATGAATACTCTTCATTTATAAAATGTGTGTTAGGGGCCATAATTTAGCCAAATTGGAATGAACATAACCTTAATAATATGATAATATGGTTCTAAATGTGACATTGTCATGATGTAGGGATGTGGAAACCAGTAAAGTAATATTATAATATCATTGCGGGCAGTTTCCCCAGAACTCCCTAATATAACCAGCACTTTTGAGATAATCTCCCCTCTCTCTCTATCTCTCACCTCTCTCTCTCTCTCTCTCTCTCTCTCTCTCTCTCTCTCTCTCTCTCCCCCTATTTATCTAACTATCCATCTATCTTCCCTCCCATACTCACACACACACACACACACACACAAACCTCACAATAAACAACAAAAATTTAGTTTAGATCATGCTTGATTAAACACAGACTAAAATTATACATAATGTTACATACTTCATTCTGGGTCCATACTTGAAACTGATGGGGAATGTAAAAGAGTCTGAATGCAGAGTTGTAATCAGCAATTCCGAGTAAACCACTCACTTCAGCTAAACCAGGTGATGATAAATCTACATTAAACAAAAATTTGTATTTTTTTACAATGTTATTTATATCCCAAGCTCCCAGTCAGTTTCATTAATAGTACATTGAGACACTTTAAACAATTTTGAAATTTGATTTATTTTGTTCTATTTGTTATCCCTAAATTATCACATAAAAATATTTTCACTATTTAATCCGGCCTATATTGGTTTTGTAAAAAATGTTATAAAATAATTAAGTTGTTAGTGAATTAGTGAAAAAAAAAGATTGCAGTGTGTATATGTGTGTCTCTGTGTGTTGTCTGTCTGTCTATGTGTTGCATGTGACGTTACGATTCTATTGTACGTACACACGTGCACTTACTTGTTACTATTCTTCCAGACACAACTACAGATGTAACAGGCGCATGACTTTGAATTATCAGGTCCCATATTTCTACAATGCCATCACTGCGAGCAATCCTCACAACACTTGGTCTCAATGGAGACCACAACCCATCGCTGATGCTAACACCATAGTATCGCTTTGACATTACTGGTTCCATCTGTGATTCAGTGAATAATCAATATGTATGAGAACTGAGAAAATATCATGACATATGGCTATGGTTGCAGGTAGACTACTGATGCAAATGGATTAGTTTCATATCGGCTAAGGAAATTTGCCAGTGTCATTTTGCTGTGAATTATTTTGGTAGTGGAACTTCTTTAGAAAAAATCTACATTATTTCATTATCCTTATACAGTACATACATTCAAAGAAGAAAGTTGAGTCTACACAGTGACTTGCCAACAAAAGTTCAAAATATATACTCTCATTAGGGGGAATGAATTTTGCAAACAACCAAACATTAACTGCAACAAAAAAGAAATTCTTTCCAATACTACTATTATTTCTCTACAACTTTATGAAGTATTAACCTCAACATTATTACCTATAAAATAAACAAAATATTTAAAACATTTTCTTGTATAGCCCTTGTTATACACACATATCAAAAACATACCGTAATAAAAACAGTATATTATTTTAACTAAAATTGTAAGTATTATAATTTACACACAACATAGAGATTACTGAACTTAATCCCACTTAATATACAAGTTGTAAAAGCCTCCATTATAATAGTCCATGAAAATATAACTCGTATACTTGACACAATCTGAATCAATAAATGATGAATTTTATTTCATAATTCTGTACTATAAATTAAGTGTCAATAAAAACTTAGTGACAGTGTCTTGTGAAACAGACTTGTAAACATCTTAAGCTTGTAAAGTAAAATCTTCTGTTTTTTAATACGTTTTCTTCAAATACTTGATGAATAAATGTTAGAAGAGCACGGGACGTTATAAAACACATGAGATTGGGACAGTGTTCTTGTCCTATGTCAGGAGTGTGATGGACTGTGTTGGGAAGTTGATCGAGGGGTGTGAGATGTACATTACCTTCATACCGACACAGAAGATCCAACAATGCTTGCAATCAGTGAAAGATGTCAGGGATTTGTGCTTGCATTGTGCAGTGTGTACAGAGTGCCCTGCTCCTGCAGAAAAGAGTATATTGACACTACAAAGTATTTGTATCTTGCATAAAGCATATTGTGTCTTGCATACACCAGCAACATTGCCGTCTTGGTCAGCCTGAGAAGTCGGCTGTAGGAGAGCATGTGTTGTCCATTGAAGTCCATACAGTCTTGTTTGAGGAGACCCAGGTCCTCTCTACATAAGTAGGTACAAGTAAGTAAGTAAGTAGGTGTTTCCTTTGGCTGCAGATGGAAGTGATCGAGATCTTCAAGCATGGAGTCTTGGGGATGATTAGACATGATGAATGTATGATCCTGGATAAATACTGGCAGATGGTGCTTGGTCGTGGTAACATCTTTAAGAGCTGCAACAGAAGTTATTTATAGAAGTGTACTTCTGGTTTCACTTTCTTCAGTAGGCATTACTACCTTGGTGTCACTTAACTGAAGATCACTGCCCTTGGTGCGTCCAAAACATCTGGCATTTCATAAAATTTAATCATTGGATCACAGCCTAATAGCATGTCATACAGCTACGCTATTTATTTTGTTGTAATCAATAAGGTAAGTGTGGAAACATAAGTGTTACATTAATAGATTTCTAAAATTTAACAAAGCCATGAAACAATAAACATTACACCTTACATTATAATATAAATAAAATAAATGATATCAGAAATCTGGTAAACATTTTTTCCCATCCTCTTCAGATGCTGAAAGTGTTTAATGTTTTGTACAATTTTTTTAAAACTTCACCTTAGCGATTGCTTATCCATAAATATTTGTAGCAAACAGAATTAAATCTGTCTACTCATTTTGGCTACAAAAATGAATCAAAGGTTTTTATAAAACGAGCACTACAGGTCCTCAAAAACAATCATTTCAAAGATACACTATGAGGTACACAAATATGTGGTTGGCTGTTTTTTTTTTTCAAAGTTAGCATACAAAGTCAGTTCACCAGCAGAGGCTATGGAGCACTTGTAAACGGCATTCCATCATAAAGTTTACATATGTACAGAATAAGAGATTATTTTAAGATCTGTTCTGAAATGATAATAAAGCACTAATTTAATAAATATGAAAAACAGTTGAAAAACAACCATGTAAAACAATAGGCATATCTGTATAGAATATGAATAACAAACAAAACATGTTGAATATACAGATCTTTTAATACTGAATATGCATTCAACTGTGCAGTCTTTACTGCTTACTTAAGAGGACATAACCTCACAAACTAGGATACAAATTTGAACCATCCTAAAGAAATGTTTCATTGAGGAAACTAGAAATGTTTACAGGAAATGATTTTGTAATCACAAGACAGTTATAACATATTGCTACGACAGCGTAGAACAATCTAGGCGTTTATCGAATGTCCCAGAAAGATCTCGACGTAAGCGTGTGGTGTACGTGCTACTAAACGCATGTTGCGAGAAATTTCTCGACTTTGCCAGCCTTCGCTCGGGCGCTCGGACTGTGTCAAGGCCGCAGCAATTACGTAGTTCGCGAGAGATAAGACGCAGTTTGGAAGCTTCTGGTGTGTGTTAGCTAACTATAAATACATCGCGTCGCGGCCTTAGTAGTTCAGTTCAATGCGAGATTTTTGACTGTGCGGTTCGAGAGTATTAGTGCGATATATTTTACAGAGCGGTTCGGGTTATTACGGTGTACGTTCAAGTAGTTATTAGTGAAGTGTTGCGTTTTGTATTCGGACGGTATAATTGTAATACAGTTGAGTTTTAATATTAGTGGACATTTTATTGCGTATGAACAATTTCATTTGATTTGTTGTAGACACTGTGTTGTTAATTACGAACTGTTTTACTATAACAATTAAAGGTGTGATTAGTGACTTAATTGGTGTCTTGTAATTATTTTGTTTCCACTGTACCTACGACGATCGAGTAGACCGTCGTAACAGTGGTGTCAGAACTGGGATAGAACGGTTAACAGTGGAAACAGTGGATACTTTGTACAAGACGAGTGTGATTCGTAATTAATCGAAAAACAATGGATGCCAGTCAGATGATGGAAAATTTCCAGGCGCTGTTGTTGCAGACAGAAGAACGACGACGACAGGATGCAGAGAAAGCGGAAGAGAGACAGAAAACCCTCCTGCTGGAAGCAGAGGAAAGACGCAGACAGGAGGCGGAAGAAGCAGAAAGACGACAAAAAGAAGAACGAAGACAAGAAAGAGAAGAAGCAGAAAAACGACAGGATGAAAAACGCAGGCAGGAAAGAGAAGAGACAGAGGAACGGCGACGACAGGAAACGGAAGATATCAAAGCATTAATACAGGAGCAGAAACAGATTCAAGAACACAGTACAGCAGAACTGGGTCTCCTACGAGGTGAGCTTAATAAACAAGTTACTAAAATATCTGAAGTAGAAAAATCTGTCTCGACTGTGGAAGAAGTTATGTCAACAAAAATATCTGCAGTAGAAAACTCAATGGCAAACATAAGAGAACAAATTAAAATTGAAGTTGAACAGTGCATGAAGATTCAACCAAAACAAATTTCTGAACAGACTGTACCAGTGATCAAGACAGAAAAAGACACAGAAAATAAGTTAACAGAGAAAGTCACTTTGCCTGCAGTAGGGACAGTTCATGTCAAAGCCCCAACCTTTGACGGAAGCACTCACTGGGCAACGTACCTCCGCCAATTTGAAGCTGCTGCATGCGCAAATAATTGGACAGAAAAAGACAAGGCTGTTTCACTTGTTCTTGCATTAAAAGGACCCGCGGCAGAACTACTACAGAAAGTGCCACCTGACAGCCAGAACACCTATGCCGAGTTGATAAAAGCTCTAGAATTACGGTATGGTGATAAACATTTACGAGATGTGTACTGCACCCAGTTGAGAGCAAGGCGACAGCATTCCGGGGAAAGTCTGCAAGAGTTTGAAGCAAGTATCGACAGACTAATTAGACTGGCCTATCCTGAAGCGCCAGAAGATTTTCGAACGCGTTTTGCGATGCAGACATTTACTGCCGGTGTCCGAGATAACGAACTACAGCAACTGTTACGAATGGCAAGACACCAGAACAGTGCGGACGCCCTGGTACATGCTTTGCAATTTGAGGCCGCCAAATTAGCGTCTGGTTGGACAAGTCATAAAGTGCGCGAGCTAAAAGATCGCGACGGCACAGACGATGAGGAAGAAGAACAAGGAACAGAGACTCGACGGTCGGCGCCACAGAATAAAATAAGAAAGGATGGAAGACCGAAGTGTTATCGATGTGGGAAACCTGGACATCTACAACGAGATTGTCGGGTTAGAATTCAGCAGCAGGGAAACGAGCAATAGTCGGTGCAACGGGGCGTGTGCTGACTAACTGGAGGAACGAAGCCCCTAGAGAATACGCAATTTCTACGCTTCAGAAAAACACCGGGAGCTTGGTAGTTACCGGATTTGTTCAAGAAAGGCCAACCTCGATTACAGTTGACACAGGCGCAACAGTTTCTATTGTGCGCCCCGACGTGGTGAAAGATCTCAAGCCAATCTGGTGCTCTTGCAGCTTGCGAACAGCTACTGGACGGCCTGTAAAAGTGTATGGAAAAGTGGAGATACACCTACGCCTCGGTAGACTTGAGTTTAATCATCAAGTACTTGTTGCAGACATTGTGGATGAAGCAATTCTTGGTGTGGACGTTATGAACGCATACGGATTTATAGTCGACTTCAAAAACAATGTCTTGAGAATCGGAGGCGAAGAGGTAATGCTATCAACAATGACGACAGCAGAAAAATCGATGGACGTCATAAACCAAGTGGCCGTAACTGTTCCGCCAAACTCTGAAAAGATCATCATGGTTAGAACTGCGGTAGATACTAGGGGCAATCAGTGCTCTATATTCGAACCCCAGGTAGTCAGCACACCGGGCATACTAATCGCCAGAAGTTTAGTAAAACCTGACGAAACCGGAAATGTGCCTATTAGAGTGGCGAATATTTTGGACCAAGCTATCACTTTACAAAGCAATACGCTCCTAGGCAAATTGACTCCTGTGGCCTGGGTAGCCGGAATAACGCAACGAAGACACAGTTCTTCGGATACTTCTAAATTACCAGAGGAACTGCAAGAATTATTGAACAGATCTTCTAACGACCTCTCAAGTGGTGAGTTAAAAGAACTCGGACAGTTTTTACACGAATTCAAAGATTGTTTTGCAGTTCGGGGACAGTCACTGGGAAGAACCTCTCTTGTGCAACATCGCATCAATACTGGGGACACAACACCGATACGCCAACCTCCTCGAAGGCCTCCATTATCTAAACAAGAGGAGATGTCTCGGTTAGTACAGGACATGTTGACAGAGGGAGTAATTGAACCTTCGTCAAGTGCTTGGTCTTCCCCTGTAGTGCTGGTAGCGAAGAAGGATGGTGGATTGCGTTTCTGCATAGACTACCGGAGGTTAAATGATGTTACAAAGAAAGACTGCTATCCATTACCTCGCGTTGACGATACACTCGACACGTTGTCCGGAGCACAGTGGTTTTCCACATTGGACCTGAAGAGTGGATATTGGCAAGTGGGTCTTCATCAAGAAGACAAGGAAAAGACCGCTTTCTCGACCCCAAGTGGCTTATTCCAATTTAACGTCATGCCATTTGGACTCTGTAATGCACCGGCAACATTTGAGAGATTGATGGACCTGATACTCCGAGGCCTGACGTGGGAAACTTGCCTTGTTTACTTAGACGATGTCATAGTGATCGGGAAGACTTTCGAAGATCATTTGGAAAACCTTAAGGAAGTTCTAACTAGAATTCACGGTGCACAACTGAAGCTGAGCCCGAAGAAGTGTTCTCTATTCCAGAAGGAAGTACAGTATTTGGGCCATCTGGTTTCGGCAGCGGGCGTTAGCATGGATCCTAATAAAGTAGACACCGTAAGAGACTGGCCAGTTCCGAAGAATAAACATGAAGTTCGGAGTTTCCTGGGGTTATGCTCATATTACCGACGTTTTGTGAAAGGCTTCGCTACTATTGCTAAACCACTACATGAGCTAACGGAAAATAAACGAAACTTCCAATGGTCGAGAGAGTGTGAACAAGCATTTAGAACGTTGAAGATTGCATTATGTTCGCAGCCAATTCTCGCTTTTCCAGCTTCCGAAGGGAAGTACATCGTAGACACAGACGCAAGCAATACTGGTCTAGGAGCAGTTTTGTCTCAAGTGCAGAACGGTGAAGAACGAGTAATAGCGTATTACAGCAAGACGCTTTCTAAACCAGAGAGAAATTATTGTGTTACAAGAAGAGAGTTGTTGGCAATTGTCAGAGCTTTGGAGCACTTCCATAAATATCTCTATGGGAGAGAGTTTTCACTACGTACCGACCATGCTGCACTTGCATGGCTCTTGAGATTTAAAAATCCGGAAGGACAGTTGGCAAGGTGGCTCGAACGTCTGCAAGAGTACAACTTCAAGGTACAACATCGGCGGGGGCGCCTGCACGGTAATGCAGATGGCTTATCACGAAGACCATGCCCGGAAGACTGCCGACATTGCCACAGAAAGGAAGAACAAAACTCAAGTGAACATGTTCGAGCCATCACTGTAGATTTCCTGGCTGATGGCTGGACAACACAAGACTGTCGACAAGAACAGATGACTGATGAAGACATTGGACCGATCTTGACAGCAAAAGAGGAAGGTCGCCGCCCGGATTGGCAAGATATCTGCCATGGTTCCGAAGTGCTGAAGGGCTACTGGGCACAATGGGAATCTCTCACCTTAGAAAACGGATTGCTGAAAAGGGCTTGGGAAAGTGCAGATGGACGAGACGTGGTCATGCAGTTGATAGTTCCCCGAAGTAAAGTGCAGTCTGTTTTGAAGGAGATGCATGATGGAACATCTGGAGGCCATCCTGGCGTTAACAAAACCCTTGACAAAATACGGAAGCGATTCTATTGGCTTCATCTTCGCCACGACGTAGAGGAATGGGTTCGGACGTGTGAAATATGTGCTGCAAGCAAGGGCCCACAAACCAGAAGCAGGGGAAAAATGAGACAGTATAACGTTGGACAACCTTTCGAGAGAATTGCCATAGACATTGCTGGACCATTCCCAGTTACTGACGATGGAAACCGGTACATCATGGTTGTAGGTGACTACTTTACTAAGTGGGTGGAAGCCTAAACAATTCCAAATCAGGAGGTTACCACTGTGGCAAAGCAGTTAGTTCACAACTTCTGTTGCCGTTATGGAGCCCCTATGGAAATCCATACGGATCAGAGGAGAAATTTCGAATCAGGAGTGTTTAAAGAATTATGCCGTCTACTTGGAATTCGAAAGACCAGGACAACGCCTCTGCATCCTCAGTCGGACGGGATGGTTGAGAGATTCAACAGGACACTTGAGCAGCATCTTTCGAAAGTTGTTGACGAGAACCAAACAGACTGGGACCAACAAATACCACTATTCCTTATGGCGTATAGATCATCAGTACATGACACAACCGGCATGACTCCAGCAAAATTGGTGTTTGGGCGGGAGATTCGTCTTCCTGGGGACTTGATGTTTGGATCACCTGAGACTCAGTCCCAAGAGCCAAAGAACTATTCCTTGCAATTAGAAAACCAACTGCGAGAAATGAATCGCTTGGTAAGAGGACGGCTCAAGATTGCCAGTGATAAAATGAAAACTCGGTATGACATTCGCAGCAATAGTGTGGGTTTCCAAGAAGGAGATCAGGTCTGGTTGTTCAATCCAAAGCGCCGTCGTGGTCGCTCACCTAAGCTTCAGTCTAACTGGGAAGGACCCTACACTGTAAAAAAAAGGATTAACGATGTTGTTTATCGGATTCAACAGGAAGGACAGCGAAAGTTCAAGGTCGTCCACCTAGATCGCCTGGCTAAATACAAATTTAGAGACACTTTGCCAGATCGGGACGAACAGGCTTAAGGAGGGGGCAGTGCTACGACAGCGTAGAACAATCTAGGCGTTTATCGAATGTCCCAGAAAGATCTCGACGTAAGCGTGTGGTGTACGTGCTACTAAACGCATGTTGCGAGAAATTTCTCGACTTTGCCAGCCTTCGCTCGGGCGCTCGGACTGTGTCAAGGCCGCAGCAATTACGTAGTTCGCGAGAGATAAGACGCAGTTTGGAAGCTTCTGGTGTGTGTTAGCTAACTATAAATACATCGCGTCGCGGCCTTAGTAGTTCAGTTCAATGCGAGATTTTTGACTGTGCGGTTCGAGAGTATTAGTGCGATATATTTTACAGAGCGGTTCGGGTTATTACGGTGTACGTTCAAGTAGTTATTAGTGAAGTGTTGCGTTTTGTATTCGGACGGTATAATTGTAATACAGTTGAGTTTTAATATTAGTGGACATTTTATTGCGTATGAACAATTTCATTTGATTTGTTGTAGACACTGTGTTGTTAATTACGAACTGTTTTACTATAACAATTAAAGGTGTGATTAGTGACTTAATTGGTGTCTTGTAATTATTTTGTTTCCACTGTACCTACGACGATCGAGTAGACCGTCGTAACAATATAATTTACAATACATCAACTTATACAACTACATTTCTGGCAGCACATTTTTTTTAATTTTTGATTTAAAAATTTTTACCCCTCAGGGTGGGATTACTGCTAACTAAATACCCCTTGCTGCACCATTGCATAATCAGATTTCTTCTCCCATTTAAATGTGTCATTGCCATTTCTTCTGCACAAAAATGTTTCTACTTTTAAATGTTGATGATTATGTTGAGTATGAGAAACATAGTACAATAAACACCCTCTAGTCCGGCCTCGGTTGGATCGGCCGTCGGATGGTACAGCCAGCCATACGGTGAGTCACAGTCTAGACAAACCTCCAGCGACAGGCCCCAACTTGTTAAATGGAAAATATATGTAGCTCAGTTGACTCGCGCTTTTGTTCATGTGCGGATGTATGTCTTATGTTGTGAGTTCTGTGTATATAGTCTGTGTAAATATATCTGTGTGTACAGTAATGCTGTATGTATCTGTATAAATAAAAACATTTTCTGACATGACTGCGAAACGAAAACACGCATTTGTGATTATGGACCAAAAATTACAAGTCCTTCAGCATCTCGATAAGGGAGAATCGGTCCAGAGTATTTGCCAAGGGTTTAATGTAGGCGAGAGTACTGTTAATAACTGCTGCCAAAACAGAAAATCGTGAGTAATTATAATTATTAGTAATTTATATATACTGTATTGGGTCATTTATGTATGGATCATTCATTAAAGAGTGTTATTTCATCATTATAGTGTAGCGGGTCAAAAGTTGGGTGTTTTTATTTTAACCGTTTGGGGCATTTTTATATTTTTACTTATTTCATTTTCGGGCGGACTTGTATGATAAATTTGTAAAACCGTTTTATTGTGCAACGTATTTGTCCATATAACAGACCAGTGTTGAGAAACAGTTGGAAACAAAGCAATAAGACGCAGGTTGTTGTTGAGTAATGCGGTGAAGAATTTACCACCATAAAATTCGCAGAACTCTGTACATGTGTTTCGACGCCCGTATGCAACTCAGCCGGGCGGGGCTCGGCAATGACGCCGTGAGAGACACCAAGGTTGAGGCAAACATGGCGATGGGACGAAAAGTTAGTAGCTCCAAGTGACCGGCTACCGGAAAACAGCGTTAAACTCCGCCTACTGTTGGTGACATCAGCAGAGCCAAGCCCAATATTAAGCTCTGGTCACACACATATACCAGCTATAGTCCATGCATAAACTGAATATGCCTCAGCAAATCAACAATATACGGCGACTAAAACCTGATGGCCGTGACTGCTCATTTCCCGTGACTCAACGAAGCAACATGTACCTGTTACGTTCTCCGTGACGGTCGACTTTAAGCAGAGACGCCATACAGTCAACAGGACGCCAACTCCAGTAACAGACGCTCACAGTTTTGGTTGAGGGCCCGGTCGGTAGTGTTATAAAATGTAATTAATCCAGTAGGACCGACCGGGACCCCAGAATTTACTAAACATATCGCCGTCATAAGTTGGTACAGTGAAATGACGACAAAGTGAATTAACGGACATTAAATCGGGAACCAAAACACGTGTTCGTACGGAATCGCGGTAGTGGACAGTTTCGACACAAAAAGGGATTTGTAAAGTATAAGAACAAAGGGGTAAAGTATTAAATTGTGTGAGAGTGTGTGTGGGCAGAATGGGCTGTCTTATATAATATTTAAATATGATCCACAAATGTATATTTCAAAATGTGTTTTAGTGTTCTTGTGCTAATCATTCAAACGGCTTTTAATTAATTAAAATTATTTAGTTTACTTCAAAACAATGTGTTAGTCTAAGTTATTTCGTCATTACCACTGTCTTATTTCTGTGTTGAAAAAATTCGTCTAAACGTTCCGGAATCTTTTGAATTATTAATTGGGTGGGGTCAGATTGCTAAATTGTCCGTTTTATTTAAGGTGGAGTGTAAAGGTTTTCGATATTTTATCCTATATAAAAAATAATCGTGGCGACCTTGGTCTTCTGGTAAAATTTGAATAACAGGTAAGTGGATAGGTACAGGTAAGTCCTGGTAGTGGTTATATTTATTTTATATATTTCGGCTTATTTTTTATTGTTACAAATGGCTCTCGCTGCCAGGATTTTCGTTTAATTATAATTTTATACGAGATAGACCTTTTTTAATACACAGAAAATAGGATGTGGTAATGACGAATTTATAAATATGATTTATCGTGTATAATTACGCACGTAGGTTAGGTTTGTTTTATGAGTTACAGTTAAGTACAAGATACAAAATGGCAAATAATACCGAAGTCAGTTTCACTGACGATAAAATAGAAAGTATAGCGACACCTATCCAAAATAAAAAAAATGACGATACGTATGAAATGTTTAAAGCAATACAAACAATGATAGAAAACCAGAGTGTAAAGTTAGACGAACACAAAAATGAGATGCAAGAATTTAAAAGTAGTATAAATAAGAAATTAGATATACAGAATGAGAAATTTGAAGAGTTAAAAAATGAAATACAAGAAATGAGTAAATGTGTAGAAAGTACTAACGAAATAATAAGATCTAATTTGAATAAGTTAGAACGGAGTGTTGAGCGAATGGGAGTACATGTGATGAGGACAGAGAAAGATAATACAAATGAAAATTGTAATGACAAATACAAAAATGTAGTACCAGATAAAGAGTTAACAAATAATAACAATAATGTCGAAAATAATGAATTTAATACTGAGAATGTTAATGTGTTTGAAGAGTTAGTATCAGAGACTGATACAGTAAAAATAAATAATGAGAGTATTAATGAAAGTGTAGAATATAGTGATTATGAGATGTTAATGTGTGTCAGTGAGTTAGAGAGAGAGAGGAAAAATAATGTAGTAGAGTGGGGACAGAGGGCAAATTTTCCCTTTATTATTTATGATGATTTAATGTGGCCACAAGTGGTATTGAAGGGCAAGGGTCCCGTACTAGTAGAAGATTGGAGTTGTTTATTTTATTTGTATGATATTATACCCTCTGTGTGGAATGATTTTATAAGTATGAGATGGTGTTATGATGAGAGAGAATTAGAAGTATATAATTTAAAGAGAGATTATGATGAGTTGAAAGAAATATTAGAAGTGTATTTAAACAAGAATGATTTAATTGATAATACAAAAGTAACTAACCCGATATTGGAAATATTTACTGACGGAGATTTAACAGAAATACTTAACGTAGACTTGGTGAATGATTATTATGGTATAACGGATAAATTGAAATTGTTTGGTTATGACACACAAGACAACAATATGTATGTCAATATAATTGAACAGTGCTATACAAAACCAAGATTAATCTTTGACGATGGAGGCTAAACTATAAACAATCAATGGACAATTTTATATATATTGTTTTATGGCTTTGTGACCTCGCAACCTTTGAACATTGAAGTGTGATATGACTAAATAAATAAGGATGCAGATTTGTAAATAAATGTTTAATAAGTTTATTTGTGTGTATTGTAGAATGTTAAGTAAACAATGTGTGTGTAGATGATTGTTGTAATAATAATATTAATATTTGCAATTTAAATAAATAACCGAATTAATTTTGAAAACTAATTGGCTAATTGTAAATGTTTAATTAATTTAATTAAAATAATTTGAAATGTTTTAATTAATTCAAAGATTATATAATTGAATTTTCTGATGAATTTAAATGGTTTAACGAGAAGTGAAGTTGGTAATTAAATGATAAATTGTTGATTTGAAATAACTTTTTGGTTAAATGTTTCAGAGGTTACTTGGAGTAGTGGTGTATGGTGTATATAGTTGTGTATGTCAGTATATGAATTATGGACTGTAAGTATAAAATTTTTATGATACAAGTCAAATATAATAAAATGTACACAGATGTTTAACTCAATGGAACGAATTTTAACTTCAATAATGAAAATAATTTGAGATAATGATTTAAAGGGTGATAATAACTGAGATATGATGAAAAATAAATATTAATAATGAATTTGAAAAATTTTGAGTAATCTGATTGTAGAAAGTTATGAAGGATGATTAATGATTGATGATGGATGAAAATGTCACATTAGAATGTTGTATATAAAAAATTCTATTAATTAGCTATTAAGTGGCTATTGAGGGGGTGGCCTGTGTTCTCTTAGATAGCGAAAAGGGTTGGGGGTAGCAGTGAGTGTTACCTCCATCGGAGGCCGAACTGGCGATAAATGTGCGGCACACCTTATCCGTGTAAATAAAAAATTTTTTTTACACACAATATTAAATAACGTGTCGCACATAATAATATTGATGTGAAACAGGCAGTGAAATAAAAGTTTAGATTTCCTCGACTTTTCGGGCGGTTACTGCCTTACCAGCACTAACCATGGGTTTGGCTAGCGGCCAGCTATGGTCATACCAAGTCCCTTGACCATAGCTGACTTGAAATTGGTACAGATTTGAAATTCAATGGGGGGACAATTAGAGGAAATCTCCCGGAAACTATGGAACAGCAGAGCCAGGTGGTAGATCCGTTTTAAGGGTGCATGATTATAAAACAAGAACATGATGATGTCCACTACTTTAAAACTTAACAGCGGAAGCAGAGACACGGAGAGGTAAAAACCCTGCTCCAAAATATACAGTCTCTGTGGAAGCGAATGGGCGAGACAGTCTTACATAATCTGAAATAGTGTGTGTGGCTGGGAGGTGACGCAAAGGAGTCACGAATTTAAAGTTTATGACGTAAAAGTTTTTGCTTATTCAAAGTTTAATTCAAATAAAACTGCTTGTGCTCTGTTCAGGTAACTAGCTGCTTAGATATTTAAAAAATAAGGTGTTCATGCTATAATTTTAAGTGTATTATTTTATTGTCGTCTATTAGATAAGCATTGATAAGAATATGTAATTTTATTATGTGTGTATTTTTTTTTTTTTTTAGCCAATAAGTAAATCGTCTGGCAGGCTAACATAAATAACCAGAATCAGAGAAATGGGAAACAATGAGGTGAGAAGGGAGGATAAATAAAAATAAATATGTATATTCCATGTAATTTGTTCAATTTCAAGATGTATTTTCATTGTGTTAGGAGGATCAGCTGATCAGCAATACCACGTCACTGGTATATTGGTTTGTAAATGTTACAAGTAATTAATGTTTAATGTACTACAGATATTTTGAAGTAAAGATAAAAAGAATATGAGAAATAAAATAACAATAATTTATGTAAATTAATAAAAGATAATTCATGGGTGATAAATATGTTGTGGGACACGTAGACCTGTCCAAATTGAATTAAAAGTTGAATTTGAGAAATAGTAGAGATGAATATGATGTAATGTTTTTGAGTTAATGTAATGTAACAGAGTTGGTGAAGTATTAATGTTGACACAGTGGTAATGGAGACTTTAGGTAGATTTTGAGTGACATATTGTTGTTTTTATAGTTAATGAGGTTATTTTGTGTATTTGTAGTAATGTAATGAGATTGAGAATTTTGGGGATGGCAATTTTGTATTAGAGGGTAGTGTCATGTAGGAGTCCGCAACAAGGGTTGGGACGGGATAGGAATAGATTTTAGTGGGGAAGGGGCCGCCTTAGGTAGAATCCGGGCCGCCAAATAAGGGAATTGAGTTTTGGGTAGGGAAAACACGTATCCTATATACAAAGGGTTAGAGAGTATTTTATAATGGGAGAAGGCGGCGAATTGTGTTAAATGGTAAGTTGGGGTTTAGAGTGTTTTGGGATAGATATTTTGATAGAGATGGGTGTCATGGGAGTTGAAGTTGATGAATATTAGAGTCAGAGGGAGAAAGTTCATATGTGTATACAGATCTAATACAGAAAAACGAGAATAAATAATTTATATCACCCACAGTAAAGTATAGCGAGATTGTTAAATGAAGAGTAGGATTGTTAAGCAAAAAGAGAGATTTATGATAAAGAATATCAACTTTTTATTTTAAACCAGTGACAGAATTTTGATAAAGTTTGGAAAACAAGATACAAGTAAAAATTGTTTATGTTAACTAATGTAAATGCCAATTTGATTATTATATTAATATTTTGTTGGTTTTAAATATTTTGTTAGTATGTTTGTATTTCAAAGTTAGGATATTACAGATGTCAAATGTATTTTCAGATAGAAATTGTATATAACATATGTAGGTCAAGGATCTTGGACTTGACCTAGTTACGATCAGCTGATGAGGTCATACACCTACTAAGCTTGTATAGTAGGAATCCAATTTTAATTTGTTTGTTTGATTAATTCAAACCAATATTTGAATAATTTTAATAAATGTTATTTAATAAATGAATTTAATAAATATTTAATGAATAATTTTTTTTGAAATTTAAAATTTTGAAAATTTTAATTTTTTTGAAAAAAAAAAAAAAAATTTTTCGCCGCCAGCGAATGACTATTTTAGATAATGATTTTATTATGTGTGCATTAACCATGTTTATTTTATTGTATTGCGTTGTATTGGTAGACTATAAGTGGTTCTCATGTTAGAGTAAGGATGTGTTTATATTAGTAGAAATGTCTAGGTTAAGTCATTTGAAACAAAAATTTAGGAAAACAAGGAAGAGAATTTTTGATAAAATATTATTTTTTTTGAATTTTGAATTTTTTGTTAAATTTTTAATAAATCTTAAAAGCAATTTTTTACTTTTAAAGTGTTATGGTAACATTAATGTTAGTGTGTGTGAGCCCAGTATCTGCTAAAGGCAGCCCAGCTTGCATACAAGAGGGAACACATCGGTAGAGGATCTGGGATAATTTAGCCAGGATTGAGGATTTTTGGGGGTAGCATGTTAGAAGGCAAGGCGCGCTGTGGTACGAGGCTGTTCGATTTCTCGGTGTTGGGATCTCTTACGGAGAAGTCCAGTGATCTCGTTCAGATGAGTCCATGGTCGCTGAGCCAGGGGGGTCGTGTACCCATGAGATTAAGAACAAGGGGGTTGTTGGCACCAGTTCCTCTCCGGTCCTCTTCGGGGTTATCGATGAGATTTCTTCTGTCATGAACAGCAGAATTCTCATCGAGGGGGTATTGTAGCGGGTCAAAAGTTGGGTGTTTTTATTTTAACCGTTTGGGGCATTTTTATATTTTTACTTATTTCATTTTCGGGCGGACTTGTATGATAAATTTGTAAAACCGTATTATTGTGCAACGTATTTGTCCATATAACAGACCAGTGTTGAGAAACAGTTGGAAACAAAGCAATAAGACGCAGGTTGTTGTTGAGTAATGCGGTGAAGAATTTACCACCATAAAATTCGCAGAACTCTGTACATGTGTTTCGACGCCCGTATGCAACTCAGCCGGGCGGGGCTCGGCAATGACGCCGTGAGAGACACCAAGGTTGAGGCAAACATGGCGATGGGACGAAAAGTTAGTAGCTCCAAGTGACCGGCTACCGGAAAACAGCGTTAAACTCCGCCTACTGTTGGTGACATCAGCAGAGCCAAGCCCAATATTAAGCTCTGGTCACACACATATACCAGCTATAGTCCATGCATAAACTGAATATGCCTCAGCAAATCAACAATATACGGCGACTAAAACCTGATGGCCGTGACTGCTCATTTCCCGTGACTCAATGAAGCAACATGTACCTGTTACGTTCTCCGTGACGGTCGACTTTAAGCAGAGACACCATACAGTCAACAGGACGCCAACTCCAGTAACAGACGCTCACAGTTTTGGTTGAGGGCCCGGTCGGTAGTGTTATAAAACGTAATTAATCCAGTAGGACCGACCGGGACCCCAGAATTTACTAAACATATCGCCGTCATAAGTTGGTACAGTGAAATGACGACAAAGTGAATTAACGGACATTAAATCGGGAACCAAAACACGTGTTCGTACGGAATCGCGGTAGTGGACAGTTTCGATACAAAAAGGGATTTGTAAAGTATAAGAACAAAGGGGTAAAGTATTAAATTGTGTGAGAGTGTGTGTGGGCAGAATGGGCTGTCTTATATAATATTTAAATATGATCCACAAATGTATATTTCAAAATGTGTTTTAGTGTTCTTGTGCTAATCATTCAAACGGCTTTTAATTAATTAAAATTATTTAGTTTACTTCAAAACAATGTGTTAGTCTAAGTTATTTCGTCATTACCACTGTCTTATTTCTGTGTTGAAAAAATTCGTCTAAACGTTCCGGAATCTTTTGAATTATTAATTGGGTGGGGTCAGATTGCTAAATTGTCCGTTTTATTTAAGGTGGAGTGTAAAGGTTTTCGATATTTTATCCTATATAAAAAATAATCGTGGCGACCTTGGTCTTCTGGTAAAATTTGAATAACAGGTAAGTGGATAGGTACAGGTAAGTCCTGGTAGTGGTTATATTTATTTTATATATTTCGGCTTATTTTTTATTGTTACAAATGGCTCTCGCTGCCAGGATTTTCGTTTAATTATAATTTTATACGAGATAGACCTTTTTTAATACACAGAAAATAGGATGTGGTAATGACGAATTTATAAATATGATTTATCGTGTATAATTACGCACGTAGGTTAGGTTTGTTTTATGAGTTACAGTTAAGTACAAGATACAAAATGGCAAATAATACCGAAGTCAGTTTCACTGACGATAAAATAGAAAGTATAGCGACACCTATCCAAAATAAAAAAAATGACGATACGTATGAAATGTTTAAAGCAATACAAACAATGATAGAAAACCAGAGTGTAAAGTTAGACGAACACAAAAATGAGATGCAAGAATTTAAAAGTAGTATAAATAAGAAATTAGATATACAGAATGAGAAATTTGAAGAGTTAAAAAATGAAATACAAGAAATGAGTAAATGTGTAGAAAGTACTAACGAAATAATAAGATCTAATTTGAATAAGTTAGAACGGAGTGTTGAGCGAATGGGAGTACATGTGATGAGGACAGAGAAAGATAATACAAATGAAAATTGTAATGACAAATACAAAAATGTAGTACCAGATAAAGAGTTAACAAATAATAACAATAATGTCGAAAATAATGAATTTAATACTGAGAATGTTAATGTGTTTGAAGAGTTAGTATCAGAGACTGATACAGTAAAAATAAATAATGAGAGTATTAATGAAAGTGTAGAATATAGTGATTATGAGATGTTAATGTGTGTCAGTGAGTTAGAGAGAGAGAGGAAAAATAATGTAGTAGAGTGGGGACAGAGGGCAAATTTTCCCTTTATTATTTATGATGATTTAATGTGGCCACAAGTGGTATTGAAGGGCAAGGGTCCCGTACTAGTAGAAGATTGGAGTTGTTTATTTTATTTGTATGATATTATACCCTCTGTGTGGAATGATTTTATAAGTATGAGATGGTGTTATGATGAGAGAGAATTAGAAGTATATAATTTAAAGAGAGATTATGATGAGTTGAAAGAAATATTAGAAGTGTATTTAAACAAGAATGATTTAATTGATAATACAAAAGTAACTAACCCGATATTGGAAATATTTACTGACGGAGATTTAACAGAAATACTTAACGTAGACTTGGTGAATGATTATTATGGTATAACGGATAAATTGAAATTGTTTGGTTATGACACACAAGACAACAATATGTATGTCAATATAATTGAACAGTGCTATACAAAACCAAGATTAATCTTTGACGATGGAGGCTAAACTATAAACAATCAATGGACAATTTTATATATATTGTTTTATGGCTTTGTGACCTCGCAACCTTTGAACATTGAAGTGTGATATGACTAAATAAATAAGGATGCAGATTTGTAAATAAATGTTTAATAAGTTTATTTGTGTGTATTGTAGAATGTTAAGTAAACAATGTGTGTGTAGATGATTGTTGTAATAATAATATTAATATTTGCAATTTAAATAAATAACCGAATTAATTTTGAAAACTAATTGGCTAATTGTAAATGTTTAATTAATTTAATTAAAATAATTTGAAATGTTTTAATTAATTCAAAGATTATATAATTGAATTTTCTGATGAATTTAAATGGTTTAACGAGAAGTGAAGTTGGTAATTAAATGATAAATTGTTGATTTGAAATAACTTTTTGGTTAAATGTTTCAGAGGTTACTTGGAGTAGTGGTGTATGGTGTATATAGTTGTGTATGTCAGTATATGAATTATGGACTGTAAGTATAAAATTTTTATGATACAAGTCAAATATAATAAAATGTACACAGATGTTTAACTCAATGGAACGAATTTTAACTTCAATAATGAAAATAATTTGAGATAATGATTTAAAGGGTGATAATAACTGAGATATGATGAAAAATAAATATTAATAATGAATTTGAAAAATTTTGAGTAATCTGATTGTAGAAAGTTATGAAGGATGATTAATGATTGATGATGGATGAAAATGTCACATTAGAATGTTGTATATAAAAAATTCTATTAATTAGCTATTAAGTGGCTATTGAGGGGGTGGCCTGTGTTCTCTTAGATAGCGAAAAGGGTTGGGGGTAGCAGTGAGTGTTACCTCCATCGGAGGCCGAACTGGCGATAAATGTGCGGCACACCTTATCCGTGTAAATAAAAAATTTTTTTTACACACAATATTAAATAACGTGTCGCACATAATAATATTGATGTGAAACAGGCAGTGAAATAAAAGTTTAGATTTCCTCGACTTTTCGGGCGGTTACTGCCTTACCAGCACTAACCGTGGGTTTGGCTAGCGGCCAGCTATGGTCATACCAAGTCCCTTGACCATAGCTGACTTGAAATTGGTACAGATTTGAAATTCAATGGGGGGACAATTAGAGGAAATCTCCCGGAAACTATGGAACAGCAGAGCCAGGTGGTAGATCCGTTTTAAGGGTGCATGATTATAAAACAAGAACATGATGATGTCCACTACTTTAAAACTTAACAGCGGAAGCAGAGACACGGAGAGGTAAAAACCCTGCTCCAAAATATACAGTCTCTGTGGAAGCGAATGGGCGAGACAGTCTTACATAATCTGAAATAGTGTGTGTGGCTGGGAGGTGACGCAAAGGAGTCACGAATTTAAAGTTTATGACGTAAAAGTTTTTGCTTATTCAAAGTTTAATTCAAATAAAACTGCTTGTGCTCTGTTCAGGTAACTAGCTGCTTAGATATTTAAAAAATAAGGTGTTCATGCTATAATTTTAAGTGTATTATTTTATTGTCGTCTATTAGATAAGCATTGATAAGAATATGTAATTTTATTATGTGTGTATTTTTTTTTTTTTTTAGCCAATAAGTAAATCGTCTGGCAGGCTAACATAAATAACCAGAATCAGAGAAATGGGAAACAATGAGGTGAGAAGGGAGGATAAATAAAAATAAATATGTATATTCCATGTAATTTGTTCAATTTCAAGATGTATTTTCATTGTGTTAGGAGGATCAGCTGATCAGCAATACCACGTCACTGGTATATTGGTTTGTAAATGTTATAAGTAATTAATGTTTAATGTACTACAGATATTTTGAAGTAAAGATAAAAAGAATATGAGAAATAAAATAACAATAATTTATGTAAATTAATAAAAGATAATTCATGGGTGATAAATATGTTGTGGGACACGTAGACCTGTCCAAATTGAATTAAAAGTTGAATTTGAAATAGTAGAGATGAATATGATGTAATGTTTTTGAGTTAATGTAATGTAACAGAGTTGGTGAAGTATTAATGTTGACACAGTGGTAATGGAGACTTTAGGTAGATTTTGAGTGACATATTGTTGTTTTTATAGTTAATGAGGTTATTTTGTGTATTTGTAGTAATGTAATGAGATTGAGAATTTTGGGGATGGCAATTTTGTATTAGAGGGTAGTGTCATGTAGGAGTCCGCAACAAGGGTTGGGACGGGATAGGAATAGATTTTAGTGGGGAAGGGGCCGCCTTAGGTAGAATCCGGGCCGCCAAATAAGGGAATTGAGTTTTGGGTAGGGAAAACACGTATCCTATATACAAAGGGTTAGAGAGTATTTTATAATGGGAGAAGGCGGCGAATTGTGTTAAATGGTAAGTTGGGGTTTAGAGTGTTTTGGGATAGATATTTTGATAGAGATGGGTGTCATGGGAGTTGAAGTTGATGAATATTAGAGTCAGAGGGAGAAAGTTCATATGTGTATACAGATCTAATACAGAAAAACGAGAATAAATAATTTATATCACCCACAGTAAAGTATAGCGAGATTGTTAAATGAAGAGTAGGATTGTTAAGCAAAAAGAGAGATTTATGATAAAGAATATCAACTTTTTATTTTAAACCAGTGACAGAATTTTGATAAAGTTTGGAAAACAAGATACAAGTAAAAATTGTTTATGTTAACTAATGTAAATGCCAATTTGATTATTATATTAATATTTTGTTGGTTTTAAATATTTTGTTAGTATGTTTGTATTTCAAAGTTAGGATATTACAGATGTCAAATGTATTTTCAGATAGAAATTGTATATAACATATGTAGGTCAAGGATCTTGGACTTGACCTAGTTACGATCAGCTGATGAGGTCATACACCTACTAAGCTTGTATAGTAGGAATCCAATTTTAATTTGTTTGTTTGATTAATTCAAACCAATATTTGAATAATTTTAATAAATGTTATTTAATAAATGAATTTAATAAATATTTAATGAATAATTTTTTTTGAAATTTAAAATTTTGAAAATTTTAATTTTTTTTGAAAAAAAAAAAAAAAAATTTTTCGCCGCCAGCGAATGACTATTTTAGATAATGATTTTATTATGTGTGCATTAACCATGTTTATTTTATTGTATTGCGTTGTATTGGTAGACTATAAGTGGTTCTCATGTTAGAGTAAGGATGTGTTTATATTAGTAGAAATGTCTAGGTTAAGTCATTTGAAACAAAAATTTAGGAAAACAAGGAAGAGAATTTTTGATAAAATATTATTTTTTTTGAATTTTGAATTTTTTGTTAAATTTTTAATAAATCTTAAAAGCAATTTTTTACTTTTAAAGTGTTATGGTAACATTAATGTTAGTGTGTGTGAGCCCAGTATCTGCTAAAGGCAGCCCAGCTTGCATACAAGAGGGAACACATCGGTAGAGGATCTGGGATAATTTAGCCAGGGATTGAGGATTTTTGGGGGTAGCATGTTAGAAGGCAAGGCGCGCTGTGGTACGAGGCTGTTCGATTTCTCGGTGTTGGGATCTCTTACGGAGAAGTCCAGTGATCTCGTTCAGATGAGTCCATGGTCGCTGAGCCAGGGGGGTCGTGTACCCATGAGATTAAGAACAAGGGGGTTGTTGGCACCAGTTCCTCTCCGGTCCTCTTCGGGGTTATCGATGAGATTTCTTCTGTCATGAACAGCAGAATTCTCATCGAGGGGGTATTGTAGCGGGTCAAAAGTTGGGTGTTTTTATTTTAACCGTTTGGGGCATTTTTATATTTTTACTTATTTCATTTTCGGGCGGACTTGTATGATAAATTTGTAAAACCGTATTATTGTGCAACGTATTTGTCCATATAACAGACCAGTGTGAGAAACAGTTGGAAACAAAGCAATAAGACGCAGTTGTTGTTGTGAGTAATGCGGTGAAGAATTTACCACCATAAAATTCGCAGAACTCTGTACATGTGTTTCGACGCCCGTATGCAACTCAGCCGGGCGGGGCTCGGCAATGACGCCGTGAGAGACACCAAGGTTGAGGCAAACATGGCGATGGGACGAAAAAGTTAGTAGCTCCAAGTGACCGGCTACCGGAAAACAGCGTTAAACTCCGCCTACTGTTGGTGACATCAGCAGAGCCAAGCCCAATATTAAGCTCTGGTCACACACATATACCAGCTATAGTCCATGCATAAACTGAATATGCTCAGCAAATCAACAATATACGGCGACTAAAACCTGATGGCCGTGACTGCTCCATTTCCCGTGACTCAATGAAGCAACATGTACCTGTTACGTTCTCTCGTGACTGGTCGACTTTAAGCAGAGACACCATACAGTCAACAGGACGCCAACTCCAGTAACAGACGCTCACAGTTTTGGTTGAGGGCCCGGTCGGGTAGTGTTATAAAACGTAATTAATCCAGTAGGACCGACCGGGACCCCCAGAATTTACTAAACATATCGCCGTCATAAGTTGGTACAGTGAAATGACGACAAAGTGAATTAACGGACATTAAATCGGGAACCAAAACACGTGTTCGTACGGAATCGCGGTAGTGGACAGTTTCGATACAAAAAGGGATTTGTAAAGTATAAGAACAAAGGGGTAAAGTATTAAATTGTGTGAGAGTGTGTGTGGGCAGAATGGGCTGTCTTATATAATATTTAAATATGATCCACAAATGTATATTTCAAAATGTGTTTTAGTGTTCTTGTGCTAATCATTCAAACGGCTTTTAATTAATTAAAATTATTTAGTTTACTTCAAAACAATGTGTTAGTCTAAGTTATTTCGTCATTACCACTGTCTTATTTCTGTGTTGAAAAAATTCGTCTAAACGTTCCGGAATCTTTTGAATTATTAATTGGGTGGGGTCAGATTGCTAAATTGTCCGTTTTATTTAAGGTGGAGTGTAAAGGTTTTCGATATTTTATCCTATATAAAAAATAATCGTGGCGACCTTGGTCTTCTGGTAAAATTTGAATAACAGGTAAGTGGATAGGTACAGGTAAGTCCTGGTAGTGGTTATATTTATTTTATATATTTCGGCTTATTTTTTATTGTTACAAATGGCTCTCGCTGCCAGGATTTTCGTTTAATTATAATTTTATACGAGATAGACCTTTTTTAATACACAGAAAATAGGATGTGGTAATGACGAATTTATAAATATGATTTATCGTGTATAATTACGCACGTAGGTTAGGTTTGTTTTATGAGTTACAGTTAAGTACAAGATACAAAATGGCAAATAATACCGAAGTCAGTTTCACTGACGATAAAATAGAAAGTATAGCGACACCTATCCAAAATAAAAAAAATGACGATACGTATGAAATGTTTAAAGCAATACAAACAATGATAGAAAACCAGAGTGTAAAGTTAGACGAACACAAAAATGAGATGCAAGAATTTAAAAGTAGTATAAATAAGAAATTAGATATACAGAATGAGAAATTTGAAGAGTTAAAAAATGAAATACAAGAAATGAGTAAATGTGTAGAAAGTACTAACGAAATAATAAGATCTAATTTGAATAAGTTAGAACGGAGTGTTGAGCGAATGGGAGTACATGTGATGAGGACAGAGAAAGATAATACAAATGAAAATTGTAATGACAAATACAAAAATGTAGTACCAGATAAAGAGTTAACAAATAATAACAATAATGTCGAAAATAATGAATTTAATACTGAGAATGTTAATGTGTTTGAAGAGTTAGTATCAGAGACTGATACAGTAAAAATAAATAATGAGAGTATTAATGAAAGTGTAGAATATAGTGATTATGAGATGTTAATGTGTGTCAGTGAGTTAGAGAGAGAGAGGAAAAATAATGTAGTAGAGTGGGGACAGAGGGCAAATTTTCCCTTTATTATTTATGATGATTTAATGTGGCCACAAGTGGTATTGAAGGGCAAGGGTCCCGTACTAGTAGAAGATTGGAGTTGTTTATTTTATTTGTATGATATTATACCCTCTGTGTGGAATGATTTTATAAGTATGAGATGGTGTTATGATGAGAGAGAATTAGAAGTATATAATTTAAAGAGAGATTATGATGAGTTGAAAGAAATATTAGAAGTGTATTTAAACAAGAATGATTTAATTGATAATACAAAAGTAACTAACCCGATATTGGAAATATTTACTGACGGAGATTTAACAGAAATACTTAACGTAGACTTGGTGAATGATTATTATGGTATAACGGATAAATTGAAATTGTTTGGTTATGACACACAAGACAACAATATGTATGTCAATATAATTGAACAGTGCTATACAAAACCAAGATTAATCTTTGACGATGGAGGCTAAACTATAAACAATCAATGGACAATTTTATATATATTGTTTTATGGCTTTGTGACCTCGCAACCTTTGAACATTGAAGTGTGATATGACTAAATAAATAAGGATGCAGATTTGTAAATAAATGTTTAATAAGTTTATTTGTGTGTATTGTAGAATGTTAAGTAAACAATGTGTGTGTAGATGATTGTTGTAATAATAATATTAATATTTGCAATTTAAATAAATAACCGAATTAATTTTGAAAACTAATTGGCTAATTGTAAATGTTTAATTAATTTAATTAAAATAATTTGAAATGTTTTAATTAATTCAAAGATTATATAATTGAATTTTCTGATGAATTTAAATGGTTTAACGAGAAGTGAAGTTGGTAATTAAATGATAAATTGTTGATTTGAAATAACTTTTTGGTTAAATGTTTCAGAGGTTACTTGGAGTAGTGGTGTATGGTGTATATAGTTGTGTATGTCAGTATATGAATTATGGACTGTAAGTATAAAATTTTTATGATACAAGTCAAATATAATAAAATGTACACAGATGTTTAACTCAATGGAACGAATTTTAACTTCAATAATGAAAATAATTTGAGATAATGATTTAAAGGGTGATAATAACTGAGATATGATGAAAAATAAATATTAATAATGAATTTGAAAAATTTTGAGTAATCTGATTGTAGAAAGTTATGAAGGATGATTAATGATTGATGATGGATGAAAATGTCACATTAGAATGTTGTATATAAAAAATTCTATTAATTAGCTATTAAGTGGCTATTGAGGGGGTGGCCTGTGTTCTCTTAGATAGCGAAAAGGGTTGGGGGTAGCAGTGAGTGTTACCTCCATCGGAGGCCGAACTGGCGATAAATGTGCGGCACACCTTATCCGTGTAAATAAAAAATTTTTTTTACACACAATATTAAATAACGTGTCGCACATAATAATATTGATGTGAAACAGGCAGTGAAATAAAAGTTTAGATTTCCTCGACTTTTCGGGCGGTTACTGCCTTACCAGCACTAACCGTGGGTTTGGCTAGCGGCCAGCTATGGTCATACCAAGTCCCTTGACCATAGCTGACTTGAAATTGGTACAGATTTGAAATTCAATGGGGGGACAATTAGAGGAAATCTCCCGGAAACTATGGAACAGCAGAGCCAGGTGGTAGATCCGTTTTAAGGGTGCATGATTATAAAACAAGAACATGATGATGTCCACTACTTTAAAACTTAACAGCGGAAGCAGAGACACGGAGAGGTAAAAACCCTGCTCCAAAATATACAGTCTCTGTGGAAGCGAATGGGCGAGACAGTCTTACATAATCTGAAATAGTGTGTGTGGCTGGGAGGTGACGCAAAGGAGTCACGAATTTAAAGTTTATGACGTAAAAGTTTTTGCTTATTCAAAGTTTAATTCAAATAAAACTGCTTGTGCTCTGTTCAGGTAACTAGCTGCTTAGATATTTAAAAAATAAGGTGTTCATGCTATAATTTTAAGTGTATTATTTTATTGTCGTCTATTAGATAAGCATTGATAAGAATATGTAATTTTATTATGTGTGTATTTTTTTTTTTTTTTTAGCCAATAAGTAAATCGTCTGGCAGGCTAACATAAATAACCAGAATCAGAGAAATGGGAAACAATGAGGTGAGAAGGGAGGATAAATAAAAATAAATATGTATATTCCATGTAATTTGTTCAATTTCAAGATGTATTTTCATTGTGTTAGGAGGATCAGCTGATCAGCAATACCACGTCACTGGTATATTGGTTTGTAAATGTTACAAGTAATTAATGTTTAATGTACTACAGATATTTTGAAGTAAAGATAAAAAGAATATGAGAAATAAAATAACAATAATTTATGTAAATTAATAAAAGATAATTCATGGGTGATAAATATGTTGTGGGACACGTAGACCTGTCCAAATTGAATTAAAAGTTGAATTTGAAATAGTAGAGATGAATATGATGTAATGTTTTTGAGTTAATGTAATGTAACAGAGTTGGTGAAGTATTAATGTTGACACAGTGGTAATGGAGACTTTAGGTAGATTTTGAGTGACATATTGTTGTTTTTATAGTTAATGAGGTTATTTTGTGTATTTGTAGTAATGTAATGAGATTGAGAATTTTGGGGATGGCAATTTTGTATTAGAGGGTAGTGTCATGTAGGAGTCCGCAACAAGGGTTGGGACGGGATAGGAATAGATTTTAGTGGGGAAGGGGCCGCCTTAGGTAGAATCCGGGCCGCCAAATAAGGGAATTGAGTTTTGGGTAGGGAAAACACGTATCCTATATACAAAGGGTTAGAGAGTATTTTATAATGGGAGAAGGCGGCGAATTGTGTTAAATGGTAAGTTGGGGTTTAGAGTGTTTTGGGATAGATATTTTGATAGAGATGGGTGTCATGGGAGTTGAAGTTGATGAATATTAGAGTCAGAGGGAGAAAGTTCATATGTGTATACAGATCTAATACAGAAAAACGAGAATAAATAATTTATATCACCCACAGTAAAGTATAGCGAGATTGTTAAATGAAGAGTAGGATTGTTAAGCAAAAAGAGAGATTTATGATAAAGAATATCAACTTTTTATTTTAAACCAGTGACAGAATTTTGATAAAGTTTGGAAAACAAGATACAAGTAAAAATTGTTTATGTTAACTAATGTAAATGCCAATTTGATTATTATATTAATATTTTGTTGGTTTTAAATATTTTGTTAGTATGTTTGTATTTCAAAGTTAGGATATTACAGATGTCAAATGTATTTTCAGATAGAAATTGTATATAACATATGTAGGTCAAGGATCTTGGACTTGACCTAGTTACGATCAGCTGATGAGGTCATACACCTACTAAGCTTGTATAGTAGGAATCCAATTTTAATTTGTTTGTTTGATTAATTCAAACCAATATTTGAATAATTTTAATAAATGTTATTTAATAAATGAATTTAATAAATATTTAATGAATAATTTTTTTTGAAATTTAAAATTTTGAAAATTTTAATTTTTTTTGAAAAAAAAAAAAAAAAATTTTTCGCCGCCAGCGAATGACTATTTTAGATAATGATTTTATTATGTGTGCATTAACCATGTTTATTTTATTGTATTGCGTTGTATTGGTAGACTATAAGTGGTTCTCATGTTAGAGTAAGGATGTGTTTATATTAGTAGAAATGTCTAGGTTAAGTCATTTGAAACAAAAATTTAGGAAAACAAGGAAGAGAATTTTTGATAAAATATTATTTTTTTTGAATTTTGAATTTTTTGTTAAATTTTTAATAAATCTTAAAAGCAATTTTTTACTTTTAAAGTGTTATGGTAACATTAATGTTAGTGTGTGTGAGCCCAGTATCTGCTAAAGGCAGCCCAGCTTGCATACAAGAGGGAACACATCGGTAGAGGATCTGGGATAATTTAGCCAGGGATTGAGGATTTTTGGGGGTAGCATGTTAGAAGGCAAGGCGCGCTGTGGTACGAGGCTGTTCGATTTCTCGGTGTTGGGATCTCTTACGAAGAAGTCCAGTGATCTCGTTCAGATGAGTCCATGGTCGCTGAGCCAGGGGGGTCGTGTACCCATGAGATTAAGAACAAGGGGGTTGTTGGCACCAGTTCCTCTCCGGTCCTCTTCGGGGTTATCGATGAGATTTCTTCTGTCATGAACAGCAGAATTCTCATCGAGGGGGTATTGTAGCGGGTCAAAAGTTGGGTGTTTTTATTTTAACCGTTTGGGGCATTTTTATATTTTTACTTATTTCATTTTCGGGCGGACTTGTATGATAAATTTGTAAAATCGTATTATTGTGCAACGTATTTGTCCATATAACAGACCAGTGTTGAGAAACAGTTGGAAACAAAGCAATAAGACGCAGGTTGTTGTTGAGTAATGCGGTGAAGAATTTACCACCATAAAATTCGCAGAACTCTGTACATGTGTTTCGACGCCCGTATGCAACTCAGCCGGGCGGGGCTCGGCAATGACGCCGTGAGAGACACCAAGGTTGAGGCAAACATGGCGATGGGACGAAAAGTTAGTAGCTCCAAGTGACCGGCTACCGGAAAACAGCGTTAAACTCCGCCTACTGTTGGTGACATCAGCAGAGCCAAGCCCAATATTAAGCTCTGGTCACACACATATACCAGCTATAGTCCATGCATAAACTGAATATGCCTCAGCAAATCAACAATATACGGCGACTAAAACCTGATGGCCGTGACTGCTCATTTCCCGTGACTCAATGAAGCAACATGTACCTGTTACGTTCTCCGTGACGGTCGACTTTAAGCAGAGACACCATACAGTCAACAGGACGCCAACTCCAGTAACAGACGCTCACAGTTTTGGTTGAGGGCCCGGTCGGTAGTGTTATAAAACGTAATTAATCCAGTAGGACCGACCGGGACCCCAGAATTTACTAAACATATCGCCGTCATAAGTTGGTACAGTGAAATGACGACAAAGTGAATTAACGGACATTAAATCGGGAACCAAAACACGTGTTCGTACGGAATCGCGGTAGTGGACAGTTTCGATACAAAAAGGGATTTGTAAAGTATAAGAACAAAGGGGTAAAGTATTAAATTGTGTGAGAGTGTGTGTGGGCAGAATGGGCTGTCTTATATAATATTTAAATATGATCCACAAATGTATATTTCAAAATGTGTTTTAGTGTTCTTGTGCTAATCATTCAAACGGCTTTTAATTAATTAAAATTATTTAGTTTACTTCAAAACAATGTGTTAGTCTAAGTTATTTCGTCATTACCACTGTCTTATTTCTGTGTTGAAAAAATTCGTCTAAACGTTCCGGAATCTTTTGAATTATTAATTGGGTGGGGTCAGATTGCTAAATTGTCCGTTTTATTTAAGGTGGAGTGTAAAGGTTTTCGATATTTTATCCTATATAAAAAATAATCGTGGCGACCTTGGTCTTCTGGTAAAATTTGAATAACAGGTAAGTGGATAGGTACAGGTAAGTCCTGGTAGTGGTTATATTTATTTTATATATTTCGGCTTATTTTTTATTGTTACAAATGGCTCTCGCTGCCAGGATTTTCGTTTAATTATAATTTTAAATTTTATACGAGATAGACCTTTTTTAATACACAGAAAATAGGATGTGGTAATGACGAATTTATAAATATGATTTATCGTGTATAATTACGCACGTAGGTTAGGTTTGTTTTATGAGTTACAGTTAAGTACAAGATACAAAATGGCAAATAATACCGAAGTCAGTTTCACTGACGATAAAATAGAAAGTATAGCGACACCTATCCAAAATAAAAAAAATGACGATACGTATGAAATGTTTAAAGCAATACAAACAATGATAGAAAACCAGAGTGTAAAGTTAGACGAACACAAAAATGAGATGCAAGAATTTAAAAGTAGTATAAATAAGAAATTAGATATACAGAATGAGAAATTTGAAGAGTTAAAAAATGAAATACAAGAAATGAGTAAATGTGTAGAAAGTACTAACGAAATAATAAGATCTAATTTGAATAAGTTAGAACGGAGTGTTGAGCGAATGGGAGTACATGTGATGAGGACAGAGAAAGATAATACAAATGAAAATTGTAATGACAAATACAAAAATGTAGTACCAGATAAAGAGTTAACAAATAATAACAATAATGTCGAAAATAATGAATTTAATACTGAGAATGTTAATGTGTTTGAAGAGTTAGTATCAGAGACTGATACAGTAAAAATAAATAATGAGAGTATTAATGAAAGTGTAGAATATAGTGATTATGAGATGTTAATGTGTGTCAGTGAGTTAGAGAGAGAGAGGAAAAATAATGTAGTAGAGTGGGGACAGAGGGCAAATTTTCCCTTTATTATTTATGATGATTTAATGTGGCCACAAGTGGTATTGAAGGGCAAGGGTCCCGTACTAGTAGAAGATTGGAGTTGTTTATTTTATTTGTATGATATTATACCCTCTGTGTGGAATGATTTTATAAGTATGAGATGGTGTTATGATGAGAGAGAATTAGAAGTATATAATTTAAAGAGAGATTATGATGAGTTGAAAGAAATATTAGAAGTGTATTTAAACAAGAATGATTTAATTGATAATACAAAAGTAACTAACCCGATATTGGAAATATTTACTGACGGAGATTTAACAGAAATACTTAACGTAGACTTGGTGAATGATTATTATGGTATAACGGATAAATTGAAATTGTTTGGTTATGACACACAAGACAACAATATGTATGTCAATATAATTGAACAGTGCTATACAAAACCAAGATTAATCTTTGACGATGGAGGCTAAACTATAAACAATCAATGGACAATTTTATATATATTGTTTTATGGCTTTGTGACCTCGCAACCTTTGAACATTGAAGTGTGATATGACTAAATAAATAAGGATGCAGATTTGTAAATAAATGTTTAATAAGTTTATTTGTGTGTATTGTAGAATGTTAAGTAAACAATGTGTGTGTAGATGATTGTTGTAATAATAATATTAATATTTGCAATTTAAATAAATAACCGAATTAATTTTGAAAACTAATTGGCTAATTGTAAATGTTTAATTAATTTAATTAAAATAATTTGAAATGTTTTAATTAATTCAAAGATTATATAATTGAATTTTCTGATGAATTTAAATGGTTTAACGAGAAGTGAAGTTGGTAATTAAATGATAAATTGTTGATTTGAAATAACTTTTTGGTTAAATGTTTCAGAGGTTACTTGGAGTAGTGGTGTATGGTGTATATAGTTGTGTATGTCAGTATATGAATTATGGACTGTAAGTATAAAATTTTTATGATACAAGTCAAATATAATAAAATGTACACAGATGTTTAACTCAATGGAACGAATTTTAACTTCAATAATGAAAATAATTTGAGATAATGATTTAAAGGGTGATAATAACTGAGATATGATGAAAAATAAATATTAATAATGAATTTGAAAAATTTTGAGTAATCTGATTGTAGAAAGTTATGAAGGATGATTAATGATTGATGATGGATGAAAATGTCACATTAGAATGTTGTATATAAAAAATTCTATTAATTAGCTATTAAGTGGCTATTGAGGGGGTGGCCTGTGTTCTCTTAGATAGCGAAAAGGGTTGGGGGTAGCAGTGAGTGTTACCTCCATCGGAGGCCGAACTGGCGATAAATGTGCGGCACACCTTATCCGTGTAAATAAAAAATTTTTTTACACACAATATTAAATAACGTGTCGCACATAATAATATTGATGTGAAACAGGCAGTGAAATAAAAGTTTAGATTTCCTCGACTTTTCGGGCGGTTACTGCCTTACCAGCACTAACCGTGGGTTTGGCTAGCGGCCAGCTATGGTCATACCAAGTCCCTTGACCATAGCTGACTTGAAATTGGTACAGATTTGAAATTCAATGGGGGGACAATTAGAGGAAATCTCCCGGAAACTATGGAACAGCAGAGCCAGGTGGTAGATCCGTTTTAAGGGTGCATGATTATAAAACAAGAACATGATGATGTCCACTACTTTAAAACTTAACAGCGGAAGCAGAGACACGGAGAGGTAAAAACCCTGCTCCAAAATATACAGTCTCTGTGGAAGCGAATGGGCGAGACAGTCTTACATAATCTGAAATAGTGTGTGTGGCTGGGAGGTGACGCAAAGGAGTCACGAATTTAAAGTTTATGACGTAAAAGTTTTTGCTTATTCAAAGTTTAATTCAAATAAAACTGCTTGTGCTCTGTTCAGGTAACTAGCTGCTTAGATATTTAAAAAATAAGGTGTTCATGCTATAATTTTAAGTGTATTATTTTATTGTCGTCTATTAGATAAGCATTGATAAGAATATGTAATTTTATTATGTGTGTATTTTTTTTTTTTTTTAGCCAATAAGTAAATCGTCTGGCAGGCTAACATAAATAACCAGAATCAGAGAAATGGGAAACAATGAGGTGAGAAGGGAGGATAAATAAAAATAAATATGTATATTCCATGTAATTTGTTCAATTTCAAGATGTATTTTCATTGTGTTAGGAGGATCAGCTGATCAGCAATACCACGTCACTGGTATATTGGTTTGTAAATGTTACAAGTAATTAATGTTTAATGTACTACAGATATTTTGAAGTAAAGATAAAAAGAATATGAGAAATAAAATAACAATAATTTATGTAAATTAATAAAAGATAATTCATGGGTGATAAATATGTTGTGGGACACGTAGACCTGTCCAAATTGAATTAAAAGTTGAATTTGAAATAGTAGAGATGAATATGATGTAATGTTTTTGAGTTAATGTAATGTAACAGAGTTGGTGAAGTATTAATGTTGACACAGTGGTAATGGAGACTTTAGGTAGATTTTGAGTGACATATTGTTGTTTTTATAGTTAATGAGGTTATTTTGTGTATTTGTAGTAATGTAATGAGATTGAGAATTTTGGGGATGGCAATTTTGTATTAGAGGGTAGTGTCATGTAGGAGTCCGCAACAAGGGTTGGGACGGGATAGGAATAGATTTTAGTGGGGAAGGGGCCGCCTTAGGTAGAATCCGGGCCGCCAAATAAGGGAATTGAGTTTTGGGTAGGGAAAACACGTATCCTATATACAAAGGGTTAGAGAGTATTTTATAATGGGAGAAGGCGGCGAATTGTGTTAAATGGTAAGTTGGGGTTTAGAGTGTTTTGGGATAGATATTTTGATAGAGATGGGTGTCATGGGAGTTGAAGTTGATGAATATTAGAGTCAGAGGGAGAAAGTTCATATGTGTATACAGATCTAATACAGAAAAACGAGAATAAATAATTTATATCACCCACAGTAAAGTATAGCGAGATTGTTAAATGAAGAGTAGGATTGTTAAGCAAAAAGAGAGATTTATGATAAAGAATATCAACTTTTTATTTTAAACCAGTGACAGAATTTTGATAAAGTTTGGAAAACAAGATACAAGTAAAAATTGTTTATGTTAACTAATGTAAATGCCAATTTGATTATTATATTAATATTTTGTTGGTTTTAAATATTTTGTTAGTATGTTTGTATTTCAAAGTTAGGATATTACAGATGTCAAATGTATTTTCAGATAGAAATTGTATATAACATATGTAGGTCAAGGATCTTGGACTTGACCTAGTTACGATCAGCTGATGAGGTCATACACCTACTAAGCTTGTATAGTAGGAATCCAATTTTAATTTGTTTGTTTGATTAATTCAAACCAATATTTGAATAATTTTAATAAATGTTATTTAATAAATGAATTTAATAAATATTTAATGAATAATTTTTTTTGAAATTTAAAATTTTGAAAATTTTAATTTTTTTTGAAAAAAAAAAAAAAAAAATTTTTCGCCGCCAGCGAATGACTATTTTAGATAATGATTTTATTATGTGTGCATTAACCATGTTTATTTTATTGTATTGCGTTGTATTGGTAGACTATAAGTGGTTCTCATGTTAGAGTAAGGATGTGTTTATATTAGTAGAAATGTCTAGGTTAAGTCATTTGAAACAAAAATTTAGGAAAACAAGGAAGAGAATTTTTGATAAAATATTATTTTTTTTGAATTTTGAATTTTTTGTTAAATTTTTAATAAATCTTAAAAGCAATTTTTTACTTTTAAAGTGTTATGGTAACATTAATGTTAGTGTGTGTGAGCCCAGTATCTGCTAAAGGCAGCCCAGCTTGCATACAAGAGGGAACACATCGGTAGAGGATCTGGGATAATTTAGCCAGGGATTGAGGATTTTTGGGGGTAGCATGTTAGAAGGCAAGGCGCGCTGTGGTACGAGGCTGTTCGATTTCTCGGTGTTGGGATCTCTTACGAAGAAGTCCAGTGATCTCGTTCAGATGAGTCCATGGTCGCTGAGCCAGGGGGGTCGTGTACCCATGAGATTAAGAACAAGGGGGTTGTTGGCACCAGTTCCTCTCCGGTCCTCTTCGGGGTTATCGATGAGATTTCTTCTGTCATGAACAGCAGAATTCTCATCGAGGGGGTATTGTAGCGGGTCAAAAGTTGGGTGTTTTTATTTTAACCGTTTGGGGCATTTTTATATTTTTACTTATTTCATTTTCGGGCGGACTTGTATGATAAATTTGTAAAATCGTATTATTGTGCAACGTATTTGTCCATATAACAGACCAGTGTTGAGAAACAGTTGGAAACAAAGCAATAAGACGCAGGTTGTTGTTGAGTAATGCGGTGAAGAATTTACCACCATAAAATTCGCAGAACTCTGTACATGTGTTTCGACGCCCGTATGCAACTCAGCCGGGCGGGGCTCGGCAATGACGCCGTGAGAGACACCAAGGTTGAGGCAAACATGGCGATGGGACGAAAAGTTAGTAGCTCCAAGTGACCGGCTACCGGAAAACAGCGTTAAACTCCGCCTACTGTTGGTGACATCAGCAGAGCCAAGCCCAATATTAAGCTCTGGTCACACACATATACCAGCTATAGTCCATGCATAAACTGAATATGCCTCAGCAAATCAACAATATACGGCGACTAAAACCTGATGGCCGTGACTGCTCATTTCCCGTGACTCAATGAAGCAACATGTACCTGTTACGTTCTCCGTGACGGTCGACTTTAAGCAGAGACACCATACAGTCAACAGGACGCCAACTCCAGTAACAGACGCTCACAGTTTTGGTTGAGGGCCCGGTCGGTAGTGTTATAAAACGTAATTAATCCAGTAGGACCGACCGGGACCCCAGAATTTACTAAACATATCGCCGTCATAAGTTGGTACAGTGAAATGACGACAAAGTGAATTAACGGACATTAAATCGGGAACCAAAACACGTGTTCGTACGGAATCGCGGTAGTGGACAGTTTCGATACAAAAAGGGATTTGTAAAGTATAAGAACAAAGGGGTAAAGTATTAAATTGTGTGAGAGTGTGTGTGGGCAGAATGGGCTGTCTTATATAATATTTAAATATGATCCACAAATGTATATTTCAAAATGTGTTTTAGTGTTCTTGTGCTAATCATTCAAACGGCTTTTAATTAATTAAAATTATTTAGTTTACTTCAAAACAATGTGTTAGTCTAAGTTATTTCGTCATTACCACTGTCTTATTTCTGTGTTGAAAAAATTCGTCTAAACGTTCCGGAATCTTTTGAATTATTAATTGGGTGGGGTCAGATTGCTAAATTGTCCGTTTTATTTAAGGTGGAGTGTAAAGGTTTTCGATATTTTATCCTATATAAAAAATAATCGTGGCGACCTTGGTCTTCTGGTAAAATTTGAATAACAGGTAAGTGGATAGGTACAGGTAAGTCCTGGTAGTGGTTATATTTATTTTATATATTTCGGCTTATTTTTTATTGTTACCATATTTTCGGTTCGTCCGACCATTTTGTAATCCGGCCTAGGGTCTGGTCCCGAGGTGGCCGGATGAGAGGGCGTCTAATGTATATACATAATGATATACAGGAAATAACGGCAGTAGATAACATGAGTGGATTGAGTTAACATGAGTGAGTCGCTTCTCTGCATTCAAATTTAATAGCAGCGCTACACGAAGAGTGTTAAACAAGTTCAACTTTTACTTAACAGGGATCAGACACATTACTTAATGGTACAGACATAGTCACAGTAGAATACAGTAGAATATTATCAATAATCTTTGGGCCCCTGGAAATAGAAAGACAAATGTAGGATTGGAAGGAGTAATAACAACAAATGTTTTAACCATCTAAGACTATGAATTTGTAGAGATAATAATAGTATAGAAAGAACTGTAATAGTATTGAAAGAACTGTAGTTTTTGTTTTACTTAATTTCTGACTGTTTGCAAGACCCATTACTTCCTATTGAAAGATATATTTTTGCTATATAAGGTAAGCAAAGTACTGCCAGTGAGTTATATAGCATCTAAGGATAGCAGTATAGCCAAAACTTTATTTTAGTTACCTAACATTACTTCATGTGATACCATAAGTACTCATTTTCACAGGCTAAAACAACTGAGAGCTGAAAAACATACTTATTTTTTGTAGTACTACTGCGGGGGGGGGGGGACTGAATACAGGAACTCTAGATTAGCAACTTGAACTACATATCTCTTTGTCTAATATGGAATGACAAAAAAATGATAATAATATAAAATGATACAGAATACAATGGATTCGAATAATTTAAACATAAAGAATACCAGAGAATAACAGTAATCATGTTCCTAGACATGATTAAAGTTAACTTCAGTAAATGTCCCTATCATGTTCAACCTATATCCATTAAACATTTTTAGTAACATACCATTACAGTCTGGATTTAACCTAATGTTAAAGAGTTTCTTTCATCAACTCCTGAACACATTTCTAAACTTACATACTAAATAAAGCATCATATTATTTCTTTATTATTATTAACTTTGTAGTATGATGTATGGTGGCTATTAGAAGTCAGAAAATGAGAAATGTTAGTTGGGCATAAGTTATTACATAATGTTTACTTTCATAACACTTACTTTATCATCAACATGCCACACAGCAAAAACATGACCACCCACTGTAAGACAAAGTTCTGGTATGAAGTCATGTTGGACAACACGAGTGACAGGACCATCATGTACTGTAGGCCACCACTGACTTTTATGTGCCTCAACTGTAACATACATATGTGTATACTCACCCACAACATATATTGAAATGTTATGTCCTGGTGCTTGCATGTTCATGTGTTGAACAAATCTCTCTTACACATTTTCATACCCAAACAGGATATGGGCTTTGAGCTTCTTTCAGTTACATTCAAATACTATATCATATATAAAAATTGAGATTATCGTGAGATGGAATAATTATGATGAATTAAGAAAAATTAAAATTTCATTTAATTTTAAAAAACTGAAAATTTAAAAATATATGCCCCTACTCAAAAGAATGCATATATTATAAACATAATATGTAATAGTAATCATATCAATAACTTATAATTGTAAACCTTATAAATGCTTATAATTATAAACCTTATACTTCATCACTGATGTAATATAAAATTTGGTTTACCAGACGTATTTAACTTTGGGTGGCTGACAGACATTAAGAAATCACTGACAATTAACAATTTATTGATTTAAAATCTGATAATAAATATTTTTAAAAGGAAATCATTCTAATAGCAATAATGTGTACCCAAAGAATATAAGTGCTTGGTGTGCTCAATTATATCTTCATACTTTTGTATTATTTAAACAACATTGTTATATCAATTATACTATTTATAATTTATAAAACCTACTTACAGATTTATACTTTTTACACATTTTTTATTCTACCATTACAATGTGTGATCAAAAAGTATCAGGATTGATTTTATTTACAAAAATATACAAGAGTTAAAGATTTATAAAAATTTGCCTCCTTTGTAATAGTCCTTTCTGCAGCCACACACTTATTCCAGTGCTTTTCCAACTGCTCAAAACATGTCTTATGCCGGGTTCACACGGGGCGTGAACCACGAGCGTGCGTCACGCTTTCGTACGCCACGTTCCTGTGTGAATGCACAGTCGTTAAACTTGCATTCGTGAGTAACCGCTCACGAGCCAAGCGTGAAGGGATCAAACCTGTTTGATATTTCAGTCGTGAACAGGTCTTCTTGAAAGCAAGATGTCGTCACAGCGAGCAATGAAATTCAACGATAATGAAACTGCGCGTTTCCTCGAACTATATGAAATGAAAAACGTTTTGTATGATCCAATTTAGAAGATTATCGGGATAGAAATTTGCGAGTATCCAGAATAAGTATAGGCCTACTTATTTTCTCGGGTTTTGGAACCCGAAAGAAAAATTCCAAACTTTTGAATGAGTCTCCTGTGGCTAAATAGCGTAACGTCACTTCTAATTTTGTTTTTCTCATGTTTGTATCAGATTTTGAAATTAGAGGTGCAACACGTTGCAAAAGATACTCAAACTGGTCTTCAGTCATCCGCAGTAGGTTTTTGAAATCGTCTGCATACTGATTTTTCAGTTCCGTTTCAACTAAATTCGTTGCTCCTGAAATTCCTCTTCACAATAGCCACTCTGTAACCCACCAGCGTCTTTGTCGTCGTTTTTTTGTCATCGTGTCACGTAAGCGAACCATCCTTTCGGCCAGAATAGTACAAAAAATGGAACTCACACCAGCACAGCTTTCAGCAACTAGCTCTTTCATTGCTGGCGTGTCGTTATAAACTAGTCGTGGAAGTGTGAACTGTTCACGATTCCACACTGTCGTGAGCGCCACGAACGCAAGCTCGCTAGCGTGGCTCACTCTCGTGATTCACGCCTCGTGTGAACCCGGCATTAAAGTCATCTTCTGTAAGAGCCTTAACTTCTCTTGTCTCATTTTGGTTTATCTCTTCTATGGTTGAATGATCTCCCTTTCAATTAATTTTTATCTTCGGAAAGAGAAAAAAGTCATAGGGAGCCATATCTGACAAATATGGAGGTGCTGAAGCCGTGGAATATTGTGTTTAGCAAGAAAATGCATGTGATGTGTGGGCAGGTGCATTGTTGTGTTGAAGCTACCGTTCACCACTCTGTGGCCTTTTTCATTTAAATACATCCCTCAACCACCTCAAATCAGAAATTTAGTAATCCTGGTTTACTGTTATGCCTGTTGGAGCATATTCATGATGAACAATCCCCTTGTGATCAAAGAAACTTTGCTTGGTAAGCATGGTCTTGACTTTGCTTTGACTCTGTTTTGCCTTTTCGGTCATGGAGAATTTGGCGTCTTCCATACTGAAGATTGGGCCTCAGTTTCTGGATCGTATCACCTGTTATGATTGTTTTAATGAAGTTCTCATCATTTTTAGCACATTCAACCAGGTCTTGAGTGACTGACACTCGGCATCTTTTCGGTCAGATGTGAGCACTTTTGGTACAAGCTTTACAGAAACACATCTCTTTCCCAACTCATCAGTAAGAATGAACTGAACTGATAACTAATTTTTAAATTATCTGCTAGCTCACAAATCGTGATTCAGTAGTTTTCTCACACAGCAGCATGCAAAAGGTCAGTCTTGCTGGTTATGCAATGAGAAACATACTTGATCAGTAGTTGTTCATACTTTTCAAAGAAAAGGTTAACCTCATGTCGGTTAAAACTAGAAGCTTTTTGGAGACTAGTAAATTCAGCTGATCTCAGAGACAGTTCTGGATGATGTTTCAATTGCTTTCCTGCAGTTCTAGCCACTTTATTAAACTGGAGAGGTAGCTTTAAGTGTTTGATCAAGTCAAATGCTATTTTTGAAAATTCTTTTCTTTCTTCTAAGTCGAATGCATTTTAATCTATCTCCTTATGTGCTTTTTAGAACACTAAAAGCATCAGAAGATTGTCTTATCATCATTATACACAGCTGGTTATGATGTCATTGACCACCATATGTTACTACTAGTATAGCCTAGGTCGTTTCAGACATATATTCCAGAACGTGGTAGAACAAACTACATTCATCTATAAATGTATTGTACATTGGTACAGAACATCTACTGTATTCTATAAATAGTGTCTATCAGTATACACAAATTATACATCAATCTTGGTAAAGATTGAGCAAACTGATAGAATACTGAAATCTAAATTTTTGTGTGAATAGATTGAATAAAACACTGATTTTTTCAAGTACAATAATTTGTACTTTTTTAATTAAATACAAATAAATAAGGAGTTTGTAATAAGGACTCTGTATTATACAGGATGTTCACAAATGGTCGTCCAATGTTTCGGTAATGTGCTCCTTACATAATTACAAGAAAAAAGTTCCTGTAAACATAGGTCCAAAAATGTATAGTTTTCCATCTGTCCGCCATTTTGTATTCTTTAAGGAAACTTTGATTTCTCGAGAATGGATTAAGATATTCTAATGAAATCTGGTATGTGTTACCCCAGTAACATAATCTACAAAATGAAATTTTTAGAAATTTTACATTCATAAATTTCAAAATGGCAGCTGTTTTAATTATTAAATCATTCATATCTCACAAACTATTAGTTTTATTGAATAATGTTCCATTAGATAAAATCTTTGCTGTAAAAAAGTGTAGGATTACTACATAGCTGTCTACAAAAAGGCTATATGATGAGTATACTGTACGCTCTCACATAGGTCTGTTGTACTAGTGAAAAATATATTCCAACGTTACAGAAAAATGTGTGTTAAATATGTGCCATACTCATCTTTTCTGCTGGGTTTCCTTCAGATGGTTCCCATATAATGCTTCCAATATCTCCAAATATGGTACCCGCATACATGTGGTAAGGTATAGGACATGGCAATTCTCGAATAGCTAGAAAAATTGACCTTACAATAGGATATTAATGATTTCAGAGCAATTGATCACACAAATATTTTATATGCATTTTCTCATCGATGTGGCAAAAAATGAAGATATTAGAAGAATGCTGGTGTTACAACTCTAACGAATTGGATCTTATTGTACAATAATAAACATGATCTTATTGTACAGATTTTAAAACATAGAATACAAACTTACACTTTAATAAGTTTAAACAACTTTTATTGACATTTCTTGCATTTATAGCTAAACTACAATTTTATAATTTATAGTTGTTTTACATTTTTGTTTTCTAATTATGCATATTTTAACAAAAAAATACACACAGTATTAAACAACAACTTATATTTTACTTTTTGTACTATTTATATTCATTATAAATTACAAGTATTATATTTCAAGATAACAACATAAGCGTACATAATTTAATGTTTCTATTATTGTGGTTATAACATGTGCAGCTTTAATTATACATAGATCCAAGATCTCTTTTTGAAGAAAATTAAGTAAATTTTTTTGTACATACGAAGTTTTTGTTGTATGACTCATAGTTTTGAGTTAATCAATATTAAACATACACATTGAAAAAGTAGCAAAATAGTGTCGTCTTCTAGGTCAGCGAAATAAAACACTCATATCACTGTCACTGCCTTGTTTATTAACCATGTTCACAAATAAAAATATAACACAGAAAATACAATTTCGAACTATAACTGTCATATAAAATACACATATACACAATCATAATCTTTACAAGCAAAAAGTAACACACAAATATAATATTGATCAACTAATGTAGTATCACACACACACACACACACACACACACACACACACACACACACACACACACACACACACACACACACACACACACACACACACACACACACACACACACACACACACACACACACACACACACACACACACACACACACACACACACACTAACCAAACTCTCAATGAAGACTCTCTAACTCTTCTATGTCTATTACTGTTTTATATACAGTTGGTAATGACAACATTCACCAACATGTGTCATTTTATTATCAGCCGCTACTAGTATAGTTGGGGTTGTTCCAAGTATAACAAGAACCTTGTAGAACAAAATACATTTACCTATAAATGTATTTTACATTGATACAGAACATTCTAGTGTAATAGTGTTCATTAATATACATAAGTTATACATCAACGCAAAATAATGTAAATACATGTGAGTAACATAATCTACATATTATTCTAAAGCCAAATAGTTTTAATAATATGATATTTAAGAATACCAATCAAAATACCACATAATATATTATACAATATTCATAATTACTTTGAATGTGGGTTAGGAGTTCTCTATTATACACTAATTAGAGTATAATAAAAACGACAAAACTACATTCACATACAGTCTTCAAAGTTCACAAATATTACTAATTTTTAAATCTGCTCATTATATACAAAATTTTGTTTTCCTTCCTGAAGGTTGTATAGTGGCTTTTCGGTATCTGGATACTCAAGGATGGATTTTTTCCCTTCTATCTGTGTGCTGGCTCTCACGTAGTCAGGACATAGATGTTGATTTACCATCTTCAACTCAGCTGCATGGAATTTCATTGGTGGAGATTTCCTTAGGGAATACACACCATTTGCCAGGCGCTGATCTACCTCAAATGGTCCTATCAATTTCTGGATTAACCCTGCGTGATATTTATCTGCCTTGTTGCTGAAAATGTGATTCCTTTGCAACATTAAGTTCTCTTAATTTAATATCTTCTTCTCCTCAATGTCCTGCTTCTTGGCTTCCTTGAGGGACTGTAGCTTTGCCTCATCTCGTTGCTCATCAACATCTGGTTGATGTCTTTTCAGCCATGCTTTTGGACTTGCATGACCTTCTGTGCCGTACTTTGTTCGGCCCGAGAACGGCAAAGCTAGGTTGCAGAGACAGGTTACTTTCCTTTAAAACGGGCGGGTTCTTGACGTCACGCAGTGCCACTGCATCGCGTCGCCGCTGGGTATGTAGACGGTTTGTTGTGGCAGCAACGAGTATTCAGTAGGCTGGACAGGTGTGATCTGCGTGTGCCTGCCTTTGCAAATCTTTCTTGGGTAGACGCTACCGACAAATCGTTCTCATTTCTGTTTCTACCCTCATCAGAGAAGATTGGTCTCAACCCATCTATCCAATACTCTAGTGGTTCATTGGGAAGAGCTAAAAAGGACAAACATGTCGGTTGGTGGAGAACACAAGAAACTGTAAGAAAAACTGAATATTCCGGAAGTAATGGAGGCTACAAGGGGGTGGCAAGTGTGAGGACGGTAACAACGGTTACAGTAGAGAAGGCAAATAAGTATGAATTTAACAGGGGAAGAAGAAGTTATATTAGGGAACAAACATCGGCAAGCAGGGAGCCTGTAGCAAGGCGTTATTCCTATTCGGAGAAAAAGGAAACTTTAAAGGTTCCAGAGGAATTACAAGAGCCTAATAGAGTTGTGGATGAAGAAGGTGAAGAGAAAGAAGAAAAGCGGAATAACTTCTGTGGATTAATACAAGACGACGAGAGAACATCTGTTAACACTGAATTGCAGGACTCAGAGAGGACGTCATGGTTGAATCCAGACGCCACAGAATTTGTTCCGGTATCTCCATCTCGGTCCGTGAGGGATTCAGATCCTGTAACATCATCATCGCCTACGCAGAGATATGAGAAGTCACTAGATGGTGTAACTTTACCATCGCCAGTAGAAATTAATTTAGTCATTGCACATGAACCTGGACAGCTGGATTCCAGGGTGGAAAATGTTGAGGACGTTGTAGTTGCTGAGAGTGGTGAAGGAGAGGAATTGAAGGAAGAGTCAGAAGAGCGGTCTGCAGATGCTGCGCAGGGGAGTATAGTTGTAAGTGTTAGGGAGACTGAAGAGTCTGAGTTTGCGGATGGACACGGGGATGGACATGCCGCAAGTGTGGTGGAAGGAGTTGAGGTAGAAGTTGAGGAGAAATTTGGTGGCAGCGTTGTGGAGTGTGCGAGTGAGAATGATGTAGTGTGTGAAGATGTGCAGACGCTTTCTGTAAGTAGTGTTGAAGATTCCAAAGAATGGCAAGAAGTTTCATGTGGACCAGAGGAGCAACTAGAGGATGAAGATGTGCAGTGTTCGAATGGTGGTAGTGGACGTCATGGCGATGATGTTGATGATGAACGTGTTGATGTCAATGAGATTGGAGAAGAAGTTGGTGAAGAATCTTGTGAAGGAGCTGGTGACAAGGGTGAGGAAGATGATGAGGATAATCCAAGGCAGAGTGAAAGTAGTGAGGTAAGTTGCCTTCATTCTGATTCAGAGGAAACCAGCCAGTACAGCTCAACGCGAGATAATTTCTCAGAGAGTGGTGTCCGAAAGGAACGAGTACCTAAAGTCCATCCTAGAAAGGTGAGAAGAAGCAGTTAACGGGTAGCGGGTAGGTGTTCATCTATTTCAGGGTTGCGCCCCTGCCCACGCGAGCCTTGGTTTCCTCCATTCATCCTTATTTCCGGAGGGAGCCATGTCCTTACCCTTACTCCTAGCTATTGACCTTCAATGATCCTTGCCTCTTTTCATCTTCCTAATTTTCCTACCCCTCCCCTTAAAAAAAAAAAAAAAAAAAAAAAAAAACCTATCAATAAGGAGTTAGAGACTTGCCGAGAGTGCACCTTAAATTGTGGTCCTGGAGATTGTCAGTTTCCCCTGTTCTGGAAGGTTATCATGGAGAAAGTTAGAGAGTTGGAGAGTACCCTTAGATTGTTGTGGTCGTGGAGATCTGGAGATCGTCAGTTTCCCCTGTTCTAAAAGTTACGATGGAGAAGTTAGGTGGTGTTGTTTCCTTGTTCATAGTGGTTGATTTTGATTTTTGAGTATTGTAGGGTCGGGCCATGCCACATTCCCCGGTTGATTTCCCTGGTGTTCTTTTGTTGAGAGAGTAGTTTGTTTAGATGGTGCCATGCTGGAGAAGTACCCCACCCTTGCTAGTTACGCTGTATTTGAAAAGGTAAGAGAAGGGATTTGGATGTTCGCGTGCCCTCTGCGCGGTCTTCTCTGCCTTGTGAATCGGGTCTGCCCACCCTAGTGTGGGGAGGTGGGCCAGTCATGTGTCAAGGATTGATGATGCCTTGTTTTGCTGCACATGGCTGGTTGGTCCACGAGGTGGACGGTTCTCGAAGGGTACTCGCATATCAAGGTTAGTAGCACCTTGTTGGCCTTCGGGCATGGATATGTGAGTACCAGTAGAGGTAGGTGGTGGTTACCGGAGAGGGTGACGTGTTGGGGCGGTCCCGAGAGTTTGGCATGGCGGAGAGGACTCGTGTGGGGGATGGTCGCAGTGTGGTAGAGATTTTCAATCCTGGGAAGGAGGGATAGCAGTCTATGGTCCTGGGTCTCAGTTGTTGGGTTTAGGAGACCTTGGTGGTCAGTTCTCAGAGCTGGTATCAGCGATTCTTGTCTTTCTCCTTTTCTTCTCTGTTCCTTATCTCTGCATGCGGACCAGGGCCCGGCGAGCATGCAGGACGCTCACTTACACCTTCTCTTTCAGACACACACTGGCATACTTACACTCCTTCCTTCTGCTTCTTTCATTTTCCTGAGGCACTGAATCCACCAAGAGCGAATAAGAGTCTGAGATTTTCCAGGAGTCCTACCGCAGTCGAGGTCGAGAACTGGTTTAGTTTGAGGCAACCATGTTGCCATTTTGGGGTGAGGGTGTGCCGTACTTTGTTCGGCCCGAGAACGGCAAAGCTCGGTTGCAGAGACAGGTTACTTTCCTTTAAAACGGGCGGGTTCTTTACGTCACGCAGTGCCACTGCATCGTGTCGCCGCTGGGTATGTAGACGGTTTCTTGTGGCAGCAACGAGTATTCAGTAGGCCGGACAGCTGTGATCTGCATCTGCCTGCCTTTGCAAAACTTTCTTGGGTAGACGCTACCGACAAATCGTTCTCATTTCTGTTTCTACCCTCATCAGAGAAGATTGGTCTCGACTGATGCCACCCATCTGTTCAGACTCCGTTACTCCACTCTATGAGAAGCTAAACTAAAGTCAACTCCAGGTATGTAGTATTTTAACGTGCTTCCAAAATATTTTAACCCCAAAATATTTTTTGTTTGTGTTTCAGCTTTACTGGTAAACGATAACTTGTGTGTGCATGAGTGTTAGTCTTCAATACGGGCACTAAATTAAATTGGAAATTAACTTATTACGGACATGAATGTAGTGTATTAAACTGATTAAAGTAATGCAAAATGATAATAGATATCTTACACTCAGCTGTTTTTTTTGTGTTGTTAATAAGTATAGTATACATAGAAGAAGCATGTCATGAATGGAACACTTAAACAAAATTAGTTTGTTAAATGAAATAAGGCACATCTGGTGGTCCGATCGATGTTAATACGAATGAGTGGTGATGTGTTTCTGGTTGCTGCTAAGCATTAGAGTGTGTGTTCTCAATTTTATAATGATGGCGTGTGTGTGCGAGCTGTGGTGAGATTATGTCCTTATGACACCCTATACAACTCATTGCCTGTCACAGGTGCTCGAACAATGGCGAGATGGGTGTCGGGTGTAGACGTTCAGCTGTCTACCCTTCTGGCAGAGATAACACTTGAGCCATGAGATGCCGTCAGTTGGGACTCACACACACAGACACACTCGTAGAGGAACTCTGCCCCCAGGACTTAATTGTGCTACCAATACGCTACAGGTTAACCAGTGTCACTTAAGTACACCGGACAATCCAGGTGGGACCATTCTGTTTTATTTTACACTCTCTCATCTACCACTACACTGTAAATCCACAGACGCTCCCAGAAGCAGACTCATGAGGCCGCGTTTAATTTGCTCAAGTTCTGCAAAAACTCTCATGTTAAGTTCTGTGCCTACATGTGTGGACCTTATATAATTAAGTCTTATGCAACCTATTATACCTTCTTATACTATGTAAGGAAATTGCACACACACACACACACACACACACACACATGTATCCGCAGGCACTGCTCTAAGTTTTCCGTTTTTTTAATGAGTTTAATTTATTTGAGAGTTAGTTATTTTCTGCTTGTTCATGTCATAATGTCATGGCAGAATTCAGGACTGGGGGCTGTCTGATTTCTTCACGTGTGGTAGCTTAAACTATTTTCATGATTAAATACTCGGAGTTGCTTCATAATTATTGATGTGGTCTCACACATCAATCACACATCACATCATTCATAATTATTAACATTTTTGAGTCTCTGGTTCTGTTTTTCCATTTCCGGTGTTATTTGTATTCGCATATTACGGGTGATTAACTGAGAATTACTAAGCTCGCTTTGTTATATATATATATATATATATATTATAACGTACTACTTTGATGTGAGGCGTCCACCACTTACGAGTGGATTGCAATTTCAGGTTTCGTTAATTCAGTCCCACAGTTGTACGCCAAATCTATAACGTAACTCAGTGAGGTATAGTAGAGTTATTTTATATGCCCCACGTAGTATGCGTCACTTTTGAATTATACTAACTGACGTTTTAAAAAGTATAAATAAAGGATTTTATTTATTATTTTGTTTTACTCAATCTGAAGAGAAATCGAGAGTGTGTGATTTGGGGTCAAGGAGGGAAGTTGTTCAGCCTTATGCAGAAGAGAGAGTAAGTATCATTACTTCCACTCAGTTTAGACGATTTCTTCTGTTTGTTGTGCTGAAATTTATTACAACTACCCACTACAATAAATTATAACACTTTATTATTCAAGATTAATTTTCAATAATATTGCTTTATTTTTTATTGACTTTTGTCTCCTGCCACCAAAATATAGGTATCACAATTAATCTTATCTTCAATAAAACATCATCTCGACTTTACAGAGTAAACATAGAGTTGTCTAAGGAGCAAAACGTATATGGTGTTATTTACCCAATTTTTATGCTATAATAAAAAACATCAATTAATACATAATTCTTAATAATTCCCCAGGGGTCTGGGTAAGTTCTTTTAGTTACGAGAGTGTCAGAAATGGATAATTACTACGCTTTACAAATACCGAAAAATTAATAAATAATTTTGTTTATTTTTCATGTAGTATGTAGTTCCAGGAATTGCCGTAAGAGAGCAGCGTGTATTTGTTTACTTTAAAAAACACATGATCAAATGATTATTTTTTGTTCTATATTACCGTACAGAATGAGTTTTCTTCTTGAATTATTACGAAAAAATGTTTATATTACCTCGCTCCGTATGATTCTTACTGGATTGAAGTTTTATTCTGTGATGAGGTCCGTCTTGCGTGATAATTTCCTTTTCGTCTGGAGTATTTTTCAATTATCAACGAGAACTAGGCCGAACCATGTTGGATCCTCAGAAGGTTTTCATTCACTGTTTATTAATGAATATAACCATTTAATTTGGATTAATCAGGTATAATTAGATAGTGGTCATGCTGTTTGTTAATCTTGCGTTAATTTCAACTCCTCCAACGTTCCAAAAAAGGTTATTTTTTATAATTGTAGTCGCATCGTTTCTTCAACTCTATGGTTTTTTGTTCAAATTTTTTCTTAACAATACTTGTTATTTTCCATCACTCTTAGTAACACATAGTATTTTTATTATGCAGGCATTTTGTAATTATTATAAATTTATATTTTATTTATGGAAAAATAATTCCTTTCCATTCCGGTTTCTATACCCATTTAATTTACATAATAAGTTTTGGTTAATTTTCTTATGACATTGTATATAAGTATTTTATCATTTTATTATCTTTAAATAAATTTATATATTATTTATTTAGTCTCGAATAGTATTCATACACGGCACTACTTCCTGTTGCCATTTCCCTCATAGTATTATTTTCATTTATTATTATCTTTTGGTAATTAAATTTTTATGTCCTTTAAAACTAACCCTGGGTTATCCTATATTACAACACAAATATTTTAAAAAATATAACATTAACTTATGTATAACAAGTGGTTGTCCATACACTATAAATTACAATAAATAAATAAAATACAAGATCAGTTAGTATTATAGCATAATCTCATAGTTTTATAATTTCCACACACATAACACAGTTTGGTAATACGTTACTTTCACTTTTATTTTTCACCTCAATGGGTACACTAGAACTCACTTTGCACAGTATACCACTCGAATTGTTTATCATATTGAGTGATATAATTTAATTTTGAGCGAGCCATAGGTTACCCATTTCTGACATTGATGTTATTATGATTTAGTTTATTGGGACAGGGTTATGTAACGTTACAATATATATATATATATATGTTCATTTATTGCAAAGGGTCATTGTGAGAGGGTCGGTACAGAAATGGTGGATATGTGTTATATGTGTTATGTATGTGTTTGTGTGTAATTTTCAATTGGGGGGGGGGGAATGTGACAGAAATTATGATATGATAACACATGTGCTTACAGAATTACTCAAAAGGCTAGCCTATTTAATTTTTACTTTAAATAGCACTCAATGATTTCAATATTACCTGAGAACACAAAATTATTGTAAGAATTATCTTGGACATAGCGTGGCAGGGTGTAGACAATTTAAATTTAAGCTCAAATACCACTCACAATCTTATACTGTGGAGCAGTATGATATGATATGTATGTGAAAATGTATTTCTACCTTACTCATCATTTTATTCATTGCTAAAGTATGCCTTGCAATATCATGTAAATGCTTGCACACTGAATAAAGTTCACGCTTGTTTTGTTAACAGAGTTTTTCATTTGCAAGTCCTGTCATCCACTAGTGGACATGTCTGTGATTGTAGCTTGGGCCTTGCACTCTTTATGCTTCCTCTAGGTTCATTACCTAGTTTTAAATATTGTGTTTCTCCCCTTTTGCAAAAAATATAATAAAAAATAAAATAAAATAAAATCAAAAAAAAATTACAAAAAAAAATTATAAAATAAAAGGGGGGGTTTCACTTCTTCTGAAGGTTGGCTGATCCCTCTATTGCTAGTTCTGTATAATTGTTGGCCCAGAAACAGTTCAGCTGGTGAATAGTCTTGGCATAAATAGTCTTCATAGAGCAAAAAGTGATTGGACTAGATGTTGGTCCCAGCCTTAATGCTCCTTGTCTACCAGGTGGATTCTCAACAGTCTCTTCAGCTCTTGATTTCACCACTCTGTTGGGTTTGCTCTTGGAAGTTGCAGATGGGAATTGCCCAATTTTCAATGCTCCATGTTCCTAGTGCTTGCTGCCATTAATGGGAAGTGAATTGAAGCCATTATTGGGAAGTCAACAGACATTATGGCTAACAATAACGACTGAAACTTTGGTTCTTAATACTGTCAGAGTCTACCAGTCATGGCTTCTGAAATTGAGAAAGTCTCCAGGCATTGGCTGAATAGGTCCATGAGCAGTAGAATTCATGTCCTTCTTGTGATGTTCTGAGGTATGGGCCCATCAAGTCAAGTGTGATGACTTTCCAAGGTTGGTATGGCCATCTCCCTCACTTACTGGTGTCAGTCTTCTGGTTGCTTTGCACAGGCACAGGTGGACACACATCTGGATGTAGCAGGCAATATCCTACCTCATGGAAACCCAGTAGAACCACTGATGTATGGACTAGTAGGTTTCTATCTTCCCTGGATGTCTGGCCTCAGCATTGTTATGCAACATCTCCAGGCTCTAGATGCTGCATGATCTGGGAACAACTAGAACAGGGTGTGATTGAGTCAACTGTGATGAATTCATAAGAAGGTTACTCTACACATAGAAACTCTTATAGCACATCTTGAACTGCTTTGGTATGCCTTGACAATTTATTATTAGTTTCATAGTACATTCCTTCATCTTCAGACAGGCCCAGTAATTTTCTTACCACTTCAGCATCTTTAATAACTATTAAGGCAGATCATCCTGACCTATCTGGTGTTTTCTTTGATGTTTGCCTTTGTCTTTCTAACAGCTCTGTTTTCTTTGGCTCAGGTTCCCCCACATGGTGTCACGAAAGGCTATCCACTGCTTGATTGCTAGTCCCAGGGACATAACATACATAAAAATAAAAGTCTGTCAACAGCAAGACCGAGCACATCAATTTTGATCTTGTACCAGACAGACTATGAAGCCCCTGAAGAGCTGAGTCAGTGTATAGCTGGAATTTCCTACCTTCCATGTAGCCTGAAATTTCCCTAAGCCCATACCACTACTAACACTTCCTTCTCTGCTGTGCAATAATGTCTTTCTGGTGGGAACAGTTTCCTACTAGCATATTCCACTAAGTCTCTTCTCCATCATCCTTTGCTTGGAGCTTTGCTTGGAGTAATACTGCTCCTAATCCCATATCACTGACACTAGTTTGCAGACAGATCTTCCTCTTCGCATCCAGGTAAGCAAGTCGCAGATTGCTTCCTTCATCGTATGGAAGGCTTCTTCCTCCTTCTCAGTCCATTTGAAACAATGTTTTTTATTCAAGAGATCTGTTAATGGACCTCCTTTTGCCTCAAAATGTGGTACAAAGCTGCTAAACCACCCACAATGTCTTAGGAACTGATGAACTTGGTGTTTACTATGGGGTCTCTCCATTTCTTCAATAGCCTTGTTTCCAGACCCTCAGATGTTAAGATATGTCCTAATATTCTACCTTTGGTAAAAAAATTACATTTCTTCAGTTGACAAGTTATACCATGAATCTTGAGTCTCTCCAAAACTCAATTGATGTGTTCAAAGTGTTCCTGTTGATTCTTACTGTACATCAGAATGTCATGCAGAGAGACTTGGCAGGATTCTCCAGTGTTTCCAGCCAATACTTCACCCATCAGGCGCATGAAGGTAGCAAGTGCAGTCTTCAGACCAACTGGCATAATCTTGAACTTATTCAGCCCTCGTTGTGTAGTGAAAACTGTGATTAGCCTAGAGATTTCTTCAACTTCAAACTGCCAATACCCAGAGTTGAGATCCAGTGTACTGAAGATCTTCAAACCACTCATTTGTTACAGCAGGTCCTTCAAATCTGGGATCGGATAGCCCTTTGATGTGATTTGGGTGTTTACCTTCATAAAGTCTAGACATACACAGTCTAACTGCACACAGTTGATATATTCCATTTTCCTTCTTCAGTAACACATTGGGTGATGGCCAGGTAGATGTTGATGGTTCTGTTAATCCTTGACAACAATATTTCAAGGCGATTTCAATATTTTATAAAAGATGGTTCCATTTCTTTCATCTTGACAACCATAACAACCTCCTGACCTATCAGGCATTTGTTTGGAATTTCTCCTTATGATAGCCCTGTTTTTTCAGGCTTCCTCTCCTCTTTATTATCCAAGGGCCCTATTTAGAGAACCAAAACTGAGGTAGTTGTTTCGTTTTTAATGCTGCAGTCACACTATGCCAACCTCAAACATTTATAATAATAATAATGGCTCCCATGTGTACCACCGAAGTAGCTTAGGAGTAGGCAGGGTAGGCTGCCTTATGTGAGCCGTACGGCATACAAGGAAGGCAGTGTGGTCAGCACTATGCTTCAGCTGCCCATTATTATCCCCAGGATGTTATCCCAGGTACTCATTTTCAACAGGCTGAGTCGACCTGGGGGCTGAAAAATGCACCTTGATATTATGGCGCAGGCCCGGGAATCAAACCCAGGACCTCTGACCAGAAGAATTCTCTGGACAATACACCAAAACAGATAAGTAAACAAACTAAACCATGATGAGTGTAAGGGAATTTTGGCCATAAAAAAATAGAAAAATTATGAAATAAATGCTATGCAGGACATCAGAGAGTATGTGAGAGAGCAAGAGGTGAGAGAAAAGAGAGAGAAAGTAAAGTACTGAATTCCACTGTTTGTTCACTTAGTAATAAGTTTAAACAAAATGCAATAGAACATTTTCAAATACATTCGTTTAGTAATCTTTAAGAAATTGTTATATTATTTCATATGTAGCAATTCATAAAGTCAGATTGTTTACAATTGGTAGTAAATTGGAATTTGTATAGCAATGTAAAGGAGTTAAGTTATTTCAGCATCACCTCACCTTAACCTAAGCTGTGACCATTGAGTTCGCCTAGACGAACCTTTGGAATTTCTGTTAAGGGAAAGTTTGTTATTTTTAAGTTGTTTTCATGAGGACAGTGTTGCAGTTTCCACATTCCACCTGTCCACATTCCAAATGTGGTGGCGACGAGGGCTTTTGGGTTTTTTCAGAATCTTCTGATAAGGCAAGTGTAAAGTATTGAAGCCTTATTCTTCTTTCTTATTCTTATTATTGTTTGTACCATTACATGAGTTAATAAAATATGGTAGCACATTATTGCATTTATGAATTCTCAATTTTCTAAAATAACGTTTGGATGGAAAACAAAATTCCAAAAGAATGGACGTGGGCAAAAGTGATTTCATTATATTGTAAAGGAGACAGAACAGATGCAAATAATTATGGATGAATAAGCTTGCTGAATTCAACATACAAAGTATATACAAAACTTCTCAATCAGAGATTAAAAGTCATTACAGATGCGTTACTTCTTGAAGAGTAAGTACATTTTAGAAAGGGTAGGTCGACTGTGGATGCACTGTTTGTATTATGACATATAATAGAGAAAAGGTGCGAGTATAACAAGGAAACGGATATCGCTTTTGTTGATCTGAGAATAGTATTTGATAATGTAGGCCATCAAAAATTATGGAATATTATGGATAGAAGAGGATATCCACAGCATTTAATAAATTCAGTCAAGATCCTTTACAAAAGTATAGCTGTAGCCAGTGGCGGCGCTAACGAAACAGGGGCCCCCCCGTGAAACTAATTTGGGGGCCCTATAAAAATGGTTAAATTTTGTATACGTAATAGGGGAAAACACTCAAATGAGTTTCTATTTACGTGTGTTTCACAACAATGGTTTGTGAATACTTTCTCGTGTATCACAAAGCGTTTGCAATTTGCAAAGGACGTTTTACACGTGTACAAACTCTTAAAATTCATTGTTGCTAAATAGACAAAGTTCTATACAAACTATAAAAAAACCAAAATAAAAAGAATGATTTATTTTTACGTCAAAGATCTAAATTCAGACTATGAAACAGTAGCGCACACAGAGTGTTAAAAATTTATCATTTAAAAACGAATATCAAAGTAACATTCTAGCTTTTTTCAAACATTTAAATTAGTTTGTAACTGAATTTGTAAAATTCTTGAATATACTCTATACAATTTCTCCTTAAGTCTAATCCAATTCAATAACACTCGAACTCAAGTAATGTACAATATTTACAGATGAGGATCAACCAAAATTCACTGTTTTCCTAAGCCTAGTCTTCTTTTTTTAATAGCTTAGAACTTTTCAACCACTTTGTTGATATTAGTTTTCTGTGTCTCTTCATGCTCAATGCTTAACAGTGCCAAGTCACTCAACCGAGTTTGGGCCATGGTACTTCTTAAGTATGACTTAATTAATTTAAGTTTTGAAAAGCTTCTTTCCGCTGTAGCTGTTGTGACAGGTATGGTAAAATAAAGCTGCAAAGCTGTAGTTAAGTCTGGGAGGCAGCTCATAAGGCAGCTGTTTCCTTCAACCAGTAAATTCATCATTTCTCGAATGCTTTTCTTGTGTACAATTTCTTTGGCCGTCAGAGCTTTGAAGGATATTACTTGGTCAGGCAGTGATGTGGAAAGGTCACCAGGATACACATTTACCAGAGCCTTACTTTTCTCCACTATTGTGTCTTGTGAGAAGTTTACTAAATTCTGAGGCGTCAGGAATGAAAACCTATCATCAATGCAACACAATCCTTCGAATCTCATTTGTAGCTGAGCTATTACAATATCTAGTGTTGCATTGAAAACTTTTACTTCAAATGATTTCACTGGGTCGTCAATTCTATGGTCAACTGATAATTCAACAAAGAAGCGTTTTACAACTCGCTTACGCTTATTTTTCATGTTACAAGTTATGTCCCATGACTGGGCCAACTTTAGCACCAGCAAGAAAGCCGGCAAAGTGCTTTCTTAAAACTTTTAACTCATCATTTTTTTCTAGGGGCCAGAGGGGCGGGGCCCCCCAGAGGGTCGCCCCCCCCCCACGGCGCGGGGTCTGCGGGGGCCTTATCGCCGCCACTGGCTGTAGTCCTGGATCTGAATGGTATGTTCTCAGGTGACATTCCAATAAAAGAGGAAGTTAGGCAGGGATGTTGTATCGCCCTAACCTTGTTTAATATACATACTGACGATACATTGAGAGCATGGAAATCCAAAGTGACTTCGGGAATACAGCTTAACAAATCAATTTTTATGGGTTCCCTGATATATGCAGATGACATAGCTATTATTCAAGAAAATAAGGATGATTTACAAAGAGCTATGTTTCAATAACAAGAAGTAGCAAGAGTGTACTCACTGACAATTTCAGTGAAAAAAGCTAAAACCATGGCCTTTACAGGTAAATACCCAGTGAGGACCAAGACAGTTATAAACAACATCACTTTAGAACAAATGAGCTATTTTAAATATCTCGGATGTGCAGAAAGCTATGAATCTGAATATGATATAAAAGAGAATATAAATAAATTCAGGAATATTTGTGGAACAACTCATATAAACCTTAAAAATAACACAAGACACATCACAAGGATTAAATTTTATAAAACAATTGCAATAGCCACATTGACATATGTGAGTGAGGAGTGGGTCATGACAGAAAAGGAATGTGGCAACATTCAAAGTGCTGAAATACAATTTCCTCGAAGTATTTTAAATTTACATTGCAAGATAGAATAAGGAATGAGGATATCAAAGCAGAACTCAAAGTAGAGGACATAAATGAAATTATTTCAGTTTACAGACAATGGTGGGATCATTTGCAAAGGATGACAGAGGATCGATTGCCAAAAGCGCACTGGACTATAATGCCATTGGTAGGAGACGTGAGTTGTCTGAGGATGAGATGGGTGCCAGAACAGGTTTATATAATCTAATCCTTGAAGTGAAGAAGAAGAAGAGAAGAAGACCTATATTTACATTATCCACAACTGATGTATAATTTCTCTATATTCATCCACATTATTTATAGAATACACTAGCATCTTCTGTAATTATAGTAATACACATTTACAGATAAACATAGTTTATTCTACCAGATTCTTGAATATACACTTGGAATTTGCTAGACAATTCTCATAAGTATCATACATTGGTAAATGGTATCATTACCAACCTACATAAACAACTTTAAGAGACAGAATTGCCAGGTCTCAATTATGATTTCAATGAATTATGGTACAGTTGTGCCAATAATCGATACCACAGTTGTAAATTGAAATTTGTATTTTCTGAGTTATAATATTTACTTGTGAAAAATTATTTTTGGTAAAAATAAATAAACAAGGTATTGACAATGATATGAGTATTTATTTCAATTGCTGCCTAGAAGATAACAATGTGAATGCCTGAACATCTTGCTTTTAAGGATGCCCAACCTACTACCTGATAATGTAAGTTGTTCCAAATCGGTAGTGATTTAATTATATTTAGTTAATCATGGATAACGAAATCCAAGAATGTAAGTTGTCAATAGCTCCCTGGACCTCCTTGAGCTTACAGCATTTTCCTGGTTGAAGTAATTTGGCTACATTGATATTAATAAAGGCGTCACTTGCCAGTGTATCAAGTACAGTTATAAATAAGTGATTTGTCTTTTATGTTAATACTAATGGCTGGGCAGGGCTGGAAAGAGTCCAAAGTAATCTACCCAATGCCATTGTTCTGTAACTACTTATCTCCAAACACAGGAACTGATTTCTGGGGGGCAAACCACATCCCCAGTATCATCCTACCTCAGCCTGGAATGGTCTAGCAGTAGTTTTCCACCATAGAACATTTTCCTTAAAATACTCTAGCTTACAGTTCTTTGTTGCTTCAAGCTTCTTTGATGCTTATATACTAACTAGGTTTATATACTAGTATTTATTTTTTTTGTCACTGCTTATTAATTCAAAATATATGTGTTTTTGAGCATATACAGAATGTATACAAACTATATTAAAAGATTGTTACTACTTAATGTTCTTATAAAAAGTGAGAACTGACCAGAAGTCAATTGAATGCGATCCTGTAATGTCTCATTGGCTCCTGGTGGTGTAGTTCTGTAATAATCTATTCTCCCAATCACTTTGTCAGTACTGGATAACATAAATGGATAATCTTTGTTGGCAACCACTAGCTGCAAGAAAATTAAGTATTTAAAATAACAGTTTAAAAAGACATTAGAATTTTTAGAATTAGACATTAGCTAACAGTTTAGAATTTTCACATTAGCTAATACACAAAATTATTGAATTTTTTGATTTTGTTGTCTGAGATGTGTTTGAGTATCAATAAGAATTTGTAAACACTATTCTAACACAAAACACTATTATTTTAGACAAAAATCTTTAAAAATCTTTACCTTATTGCCTGAGGTATATTGCTTTTTTGCTCATTATGAGTTTCATCAGAGGCTTCTGCTAGGAGGGCTGTCTGTTCTGATTTTGGAGATGGTGCTTTTGTTTGAAACATCGTTGTTTTGTGTACTTTGTGTATTGTGTTCAAATAGTTTGTATGATTTAATCTATGTCTACCTATTTAGAATACTTTTTCCACATGTTTTTGTGTGTTTGTACATTTCCAGTTGTTCAGGTATAGTTTTCTGCCCTTTTTATGTACATGTAGAATTTCCATGTTCTTGTTGATGTCTGTGCATGTGTGGTCTGCTTCAGTGAGATGCTTTGCAAATATTTATTCGATGGTAGCGTGTAATGCTGTTATATGTTCAATATACCTTTGTTTGAAGTTGTGTCCTATCTGGCCTAACTAGAATTTGTTACATCCTGAGCAGTTTAGTTTGTAAATGTATGCAATGCTTAGTTCGTGGTGCTGTGTGCAATGCTATACAATAATAACAAACTCCTATGCAAAACCCAAAACAAACAACAGACAAAGACAGAAAACAACAAATATGTGGTTCACATATATTAACCACACTGAAAAAACAGCCTGCCAATTTGAAAAAGCAGGGTCAGGGTACAGCATCACAGAACAAATTTTACTACAGCAAAACAGAACACACACAAACAGCTAAACAAATTTGATTTACCTGGCATTTAAAAATTTAACTGCTCAGAATGTAACAAATTTTACATAGGCCAGACAGAACACAAATTTAAACAAATGTACAATGAACACATAAAAGCAATACACCCAACCACCTCATTAAACCCGTCCACACATGAACAAACATCAAGAACAGCATGGACATAATACCCATATAGTTATATATGAAAGGCCTCGGTGAACAAATGGAAATATTCAAATATGTGAAAACGCATGGAAAAACATCCTTAATGAGCTGACACAGTTTAAATCACACATACTATTTGAACACATTACACACACAGCAACAATCTTTCAAAAAACAGCGCAATAGGCAATAAGGTACAAATTTTTAAATATTACTATCTAGAATACTAGTGTCCTGTGTCAGAATAATGTTCATAAATTCATATAAAATTATTATTTTGACTGTGTAAACTTTCTACAAACGCCATAGACTATCTACAAAATACGATTACAAACCCTAACAGCAGGACTGGATTTAGACTTAGTGGGCCTCTAGGCTGAACATGTGGTGCAGGCCACCCAACTACCAGAGGGTTATGGAATACCCCTCGGTAAAATGGAGGTCCAGTCACTCCATTGAAAATTTTGATAAATACTGTATATCTTCCAGAAATGCAGATAAAATCATCGTTAAGCATATTTTTAATACTATGTTAAACAATTTAATGGTTTCAAGGCATCTCAATGTACAATGGCTTAATATTCAACTATACTAGGAGATAACAGCACTGATCAAATAGCAAAAAAGTAGCCTGTGGGGCAAAAGTTTGCACAGACTGGTGGGGCGAAATTTCACATTATAAGTCTTATCACACTACTATTTGAAGTGAGCAATATTAGTTTCTTACATATTTTCTACTGTAATACATTTGTTCAACTTTAATGTGTCATTGCAACATTGTAATACTTTTATATTGTGTCAAAATGAATATTATTCTTTCAACTTTTTAACTATAATTTGTTAATAAAGTTAATAAATTAAAAAATTGGTCAAATATGTTAATAAAGTAAAAAAATCATTAATAAAGTTAATTTATTCAACTTAATTTAATTTCAACCTTTTGCTCCACCATATGCGGACTTTTCTCCCATCTACGGGGCAAAAGTTCGCATTTGACATATATTTTGGAAATATATTTATTTACATGTGTTGCAGTAGTTGAAATTATAAAAAGTCTTAATCAAAACTTACAGGATTCATGATATTTCTGTCAAAATATAATGAGTCTCAGTGCAATGAGTGCAGTTTGAGATGAATTTAAAATTTAAGTGTGCACTCTTGCCTCACTCTACCCTATACATGGCTCATAATATGTCTACCTTTTCCTCTAATACGTCTACTGTTCTCTGAAACATGAAACAAATAATTTTTATGCAAGTTATCTGTTCTTTTTTCTTTTTGTTTGTGGTGCGGACCCCTTTGTGGTGCAGCCCCCTAGGCTGCATGCTTAAATCTGGCACTGTCTAACAGTCAACTGTTACACAGTTGAAATTATCTATTAACTTTTAAAGATTTTCCGGTTCGTCTATTCTCTTGAGTCTTAACAGTAATAAAAAAAAATCACCCTGGCCATGTTACCAGCATTGCGCAGATCTAGCTTTGGGGAATACCCCTGTGGGGGTATGGGGTTGCCACTTCTCTGCCTCTGAGCATGCAGTGATGTTGTTTGGGACATCCTTCCTAGATGTGTTGCCTTCACTATAAATTTGGAATACTATGAAAGACAATGGATATGACAATTCTGATAGTACAATTCTGTACCAGCACTGCTGAATGGATATGAGACCTGGTCTATAAGGAAGAAGGACTGATGCCAATAATTGGCATTACAGGCTGCAGAAATGAGAGTAGTAAAGGGCTATACATGACTCAATCATATAAGAAACAAGTACAAGTACATTAGATGATAACTTGATATAGTTTCCCTAAATGAACTCACTCAGATTTATAGAAATTGCTGGAAACAAACATCTAGAAAGAATTGACAATACATGCTTTCCAAACTTGGCTTATGAGTATGAGCCAGTTGGAAGAAGATCTGTAGGCAGGCCAGTCACAAGATGGCAGGAGTCATGAGGCCAGAATAGGAGACATCCTATCCACGAAGTGATGATGACTTTTAAAGGTGAAAATGGTATAAATTTCTGATATCCTGATACTATCACTATCTTTATACTATGAATGAAAATTAGTTTATCTATAACTGTAATAAATCTCTTGGATCCTCTCATAGAAGAAGTGAGTTGCTGATTTAACAGTTGATATATATCTAGTAGTTGTTACACATAAAAGCAAAAGATTGGGTGTGGCAGTTTTGTCTGATTCTTATACCATGTCTTGAGACAATATATAAATTTGCCTGTAGATTGTTGTTCTCTCCCTTACGAGTTTTGGCATTCCTAGTACTATATCTTAATTATACAAATATTGGCAAATAAGCTTAGTTTAATTCAAAGATATTAAGCTGATGATCCCACATAATAGACAAGCTAAGAACAATCGCCAGATTGCAATACAGTTGACAATACAGTAATTGAAATTTGTTAAAATCATTTTGGGATCTCAGAATTGAATCAAACAGCTAATTCAATACTGTACAGAAAATAACATATTGTTATTGTGATAATGACTATGTTATGACTATGCTATTGCCAATGACTACATAGGTTGTCACCTTTAAACAGTAGAATGAAATAATTGAACACCAGAACATTAATTTCCCACACCTTTAACATTTGAATAGACATAAAAGTCGAAAATAAATAAAATGCTATCAAATAATACACACAGAAACTCAATTCCAACTTGCAACTACAACTTCAACTTTCAAAACACTGCTATTTATCCCACCTGCCAAGGTTGCAAGATAATTTCAAAGCTATCTTTCTTGATGTATGGAGAATGACCAACCAGCCTCTAGAAGGCTAGAAATCTTAGCTCATTCATACTGTGATGTTAGCCAACCTTGTAAACATAGTTCAAGTTTAGGGCTTACAACTTGCCATAGTTTAGACTGCTCCCTTCTTAAGCCTGTTCATTTCAAACTGACAATCAATCTCCACAGCACTATCTTGCCAGGCAATCTAGATGAATTTCGATCACCCTTTACTTAAGCACTTTACTTTTGCGTACTATCACTGCATAACCATTTGCACTTTCCCAGACCCTTTTCTGCAATCCATACTCCAAGGTTAGTGATTCCTATTGTGCTAAATGCTCTCTTAACACTCCCATATCAAGGTAGATATCTTGCACAATCAGGGTGATGACCATACTATTTTTTCATTCAGGTCAGTCAATATCTTTGTTAGCCATTTATCCTGTTCGAAATCTTGCATTGTTCAACCATCTGCCAAGAAGTCATGATTTCAACCTATTCACCCTATTCACTCATTCCTTGCTTCCTTTTTGTAGCAATGTTTGCAATCTTTTGAGAATGATCTTTGACATAAACCATCAGCATTATCATATTGTAGATACCCCCAACAACGTTTTACCTTGAAGTTGTATTTTTGCAACCATTCAAGCCACTTTGCCAACTGCCCATCCGGATTTTTAAATTTCAAAATCCATGCAAGCACAGCATGATCCGTACAACATATGGAAAACTCCTTTCCATAAAGGTACTCAAGGAAGTTCTTCAAAGCTCAAACAATAGTCAGCAATTCTTTTCTTCACACAATAATTTTTTTCTGCTTGGAAATCCCTTCCAACAAGCTATTTATTCTGCAATAAGCTATTATGGTTCTGAAGAACCATGGTTTTGCAGGTTTGGATAAAGTTGCTCCTAGACCAATATTGTAGCATCTGTGTCTACAATGTCCTTTCATTATAATCAAACTTGATCCAACCCAGGCTAATAGAGCTGTCTCCCATTTCTCAAACACTTTCATGTTCATGTGTCTTCCAGTAGTAGCCTGTAAACTGCAGGAGCCACAAATTACTAGGGTTTTCTATAGACCAGGGCATAAAATAGATACTCCTGTGATTGTGTCAACTGTAATTGAAGTTGGCTTTTCTTGAACACATCTGTTAACTACCAAGCTACTGCTGTTTTTCTGATGTGTAGGGGTTTCGCCTAGGGGCTTTATTCCTCCAGTTAGTCACACCCCATTGTACCAACTACTGCTCATTTCTCTTCTGTTTCCTTGAGTTAACTCTGTACCAACAGTCTCTATTTAAGTGTCGAGTTTCTCACATTTATAACATCCCAGCTTCCATTCTTTCTTCCTTATATTGTGGTGATGATTGTTGGCTCTCTATTTGCTTTATTCTTCTTTACCATCTATGTCATTGTAATTTTCTATTGTGTGCACCCTGTGACAGGTCCTACCAGATGCTCTCTTGGTGGCTTCAAACTATAGTGCATGTACAAGGGTGCCTACACTATTCTAGTGTTTTGACATTTATAATACTTTCTGTAGTTCACCATCACTTACCCCATCAATAAACATCTTCACTCAGAAAACCTCCAGTGCTTCAGGATACGTGAATTCTGTTGATAATTGTTTCAAACTCTTGGATCCTTGGCCTCGAATGCTCTCATCTTGTTTTGAGTTGAGCACAGAGCAGATGCTGATCACCATACCATAATTCTAGAGCTTTTATTAATTTGGCGTACATGTTCTGGCTGTGAGGTGGCACTTTCTGTAGTAGGACTATAACAGGTCCTTTTAAAACAAGAAGGAACAAAAGTGCTTTCTCCATCTATACTCATATGCAACAGCTTCAATTTGACAAAGGTAAATTTCTCATTAAATTCTTCCATCAAATGTTGGAGGCCTTGACATAAACTAGACCTACTATAGGCAAAGTCACTTTCTCCATTATCTTATTTTCTGTTTTTTATTGGTACTGGTTTTTATTAATTTCTCCACTTCATTTTTAATGTTTTTGGAATTTGGTATACTACTCCAATAAGAATGCTTTTTTCCATTTACTGTTTCCAACTTCCTGGCATTTCTCTGCTTCTTCCCTTTCAAGCTTGCATTTCTCATCCCTACATTTTTTTTTTTTTTTTTTTTTGCTTCCTGTTGTATTCTTCTTTCTACTCTATCAGCTTGGAGAGCATCCAGCATAGACATTTATTGGTATCCATATTTTCACTGACAACACACACTAAGTTCTTCTATGCTTAACTGCTCTCTGATTTCAACTGTTAAATATCCTGTACCTGCTTCTGAACACCAAATGTAATGATGATCACACACATCATCATCTTTAAATAATAGAATATAAAACAACTGAACACCAGAGAATTTGTTACTCTCAGCTTTAACACCAGTAACAGTTTCATAAACAACACATTCATAAATACAGTTATAATTGTCTAACATATAACGTTCTAACAAACAATAAATATTAAGTAATTGACACTGTTACAATAAAGAATGCAAAGTCAGCAATTGCAGATGTCCAAACACTATAATGACACTCTACACAAAACTACACTGACCAACAATATGCATGAAATCAAAATGCCAACTTGCAATTACAACTGACCAGCCACTTTCATAATGCTGCTGTTTATACCCCACCAAAGTTCCAAGAGTGTTCCACAGCCTTCTCCATAAGAGGAAAATAATCAACTGCCTGTGGAAGATACAGAAATTTCTAAATTATTTGAGCTGCAACATAACCAACCTCTTACACATTGCTATCATGCAAGTGCCCTATCTCATAAGCATAAAATTGGACATAAACTCTCACAGGTGAAAACTAATGCGAATTGTATATGCTTGTCCAGATAATTTGAAATCCATGAATTTGATATGCTTAATTGTATAATGATATAATTAAGTAGTAGTTAATATATTCTTATAAATATAATTTAACTAACTCTGAAAATAGAAAAATTTTGGATTGTGGGAGTGTGTGTGTTGCACACACACGTGGTATGCACAAGCATCGGTATCTGTTTTATTCTTGTTACTGAGGAAATACAAGTAACAGTAAATGTAAATAGATAAGCTTATACACAGACAATATGCTCAACACAGAATCTTCATCATCACTAGCATCATCAGGAAGTAAAACAATACGAGCACCAGAACCATCATCATCATGCAGTAAAAGAACACACACAACACGCAACGATCTACATGGGAGCAGCAGCATTATCCGGAGCCACTCACATATCCACAATAAATTCACAGTGGTAACACAGCAGTAAAAGTAGGTGATTTACTGCTTTTTTCTTTTTACTGATTTTTCTTTAAATATTAAATATTTTAAATAAGTCTTAATAAATCAATGATTTTTCTTTTTCATATTAATTAGTTATTTCATACCACAAAATCTTTCTCCTCTATACTAACAGAAGATTTATTATGTGACAGTGATAATGAATATAATAAAGACACAAATGCTATGATCTGGCTGGTGATTTATGGTGTGATTTACACACTACAAATTCATTCAGTATTATCATAGAATTGTCATTATGTAATTGTAATTTTTGCAGTGTGTGTGTGTGTGTGTGTGTGTGTGTGTGTGTGTGTGTGTTCAAACACTTTTTGCTACAGTCTATTTCTTTATGTATATAATATATTTAATATTGTAACCAGACCTGTATATGCTGTTACAAATAAATATTTCTGTACTGTACAAAAATTAAAAAAAATTTTAATGTAATTTTAAAAAAAATAAAAAAAATAAAAAATTTTCATGTTTGTTTATTGTTTAAATAATTAATAAATAATTCTTGTTATGTGGTTTCGTCGAAAATTTAAAATTCTGTAAGTTTTTTATGTCAATATATTCACTTCTGGTTAACTGGAAATAAATCTGGAGTTAATAAGATTGTCTCACTTCACTAATTGATTGGCGATTTTCTTCTATGCTCCAGTATATTACTATCCTTTAGTAATGGTCGCCTTCCAGTAAGTTCTATAGTTACTGAAGACTCTTATATTAACTTGTGAAATAATTTTACAACCAGATAAGAGAATTATTATGATTTATTGACAATTATTATGAAAGGATCGATTTAAAATCGATATGTATATAAAGCTCGACTCTTTCACAGGGATAATCGTTTCTCAATGCAGGTTATATTATATGAATATTTTCTAATGGTTCTTTTAACGGTTATAATTATAATACTCAGAGAAGGGGCAAGCATAGAAAGTATAACATTTACAAAATAAATCTTAATAATTAATAAATACACAATTTAATAATAAGATATAATGTTTATAATGCACAATTTTATACCCAATGGTGACTGGATGAAATTATTCAATGTAGTCGCTTTGCATCCTGGGAACCATCATGGCGGCGACTTCGCTACTGCCGTAAAACAGAAATGGTTTCGCTGGATTTTCTGACAATAAAATTGCCTTCACAACTGCTTTCTGATCTCCGTAATATTGGATAATGTCTATTGTGTTGTTATAGGTGTCCTTGTTAAGTGTTCTGTGTTCACTGACTTTAAATGTTTTATATTAGGTGTGCTCACTTTTGTCTGTGTGTGTGGAAAAATCGTGAAGTTCGGTTGTAATGTGAATTATTAATGTTTGATAGTTTTATGGGTTTATTGCACTTGTATTCGGTTACGTATGGTTTGTTTTCACTGTTTGTGGTGGTGTTGTTCACTGATTTTATGTTTAATATACCAATTTCGGTAACTCTTGGTTGTACATGGCATGAAATGCCTAACCTTCATACGCCATTAAAATTCGCTATATAGATTCTTAGCACGAGTTAATATCAACCGTTCGCTTCGAATGTTAATTAATAACTGTTTTACTTCCTTCATCTCCTGAAATAATTTGCCAAGTTAATATTAGAAAAGTATTGTTTCAAATATGTTTCACTTCCTCTACATGTGATTATAAAATACATTATATTCAGAATATTTTTTCGTTATTGCTTACTTTCGTGAACTAGTAATTACATATTTGGTTTCTTTAACTCCTTCTGCTTAATTTGACACACAATAGTCCATCTTTATAAAGTTTTTTTGTTAAAATTGCTATATTTCTGTTATTTTGGAAATATAGGCTCAATATCAGTTTCCTGTTCTTGTCCAAAATTTTAGCCATCTTAGGTGTTATAAATATGATTATAATAAATTTCAGATTGATATAAATCTTTACCTTTCCTTAATTTCTTATAAATTTATCAATTGATCATTCTTTTAGTTATAATTCATGAAAAATTCCTCCTTTGAAATGGTTAGGTATTACATTTTGAAATTTTTTAATAAGTTTATACATCTTTTTATATTATTCTTTTAAAGTATAGTTTCAGTTATAGTAGTTGGTGATTGATTCACCTTATATAAATCTCATTAGTTTACTTGGTTTATTAAACTTCCTAACTCAATTATAATGTTATTTGGAATTCCTTATTTTGGCCTAGATTTTATTATTTTATTATGGCCTGTTTTTCAAATAATGTTATTTCTATACCCCTTCTGACTTTCTAAAGTTAACACAATATTAAATAAAATTTCCTTATATAACTATTGGTACATGTAGCATGGTATTCATGCTCATAATACAAGAACAATATTGAAAATTAATTATTAGTCTTTAAAGTTAGACATGTTAGTTTTAACTATTTTTAAAATACATAATAAACATTTTATAAACTGATATAGTATACATACATAAACATTTTAGGCTGTATGAACACTGTTATATTAATAAACATTCTTATACTAATTATAATTCTTATTCTATTACCACTTTGAAATGTGGAGTTCATTGGCTTTAAATACAAACATAATCAGCCATTTAATTTTTTATTTTTTGTTAAACTTAATTTAATTACAGTCCTTTCTGTTTATATTGTTTATTATATTTTAATCCCCTGTCACAGTAATTATTCCCCACCTGCTCTCTTTATCATTTACATTTCTATGAATGTTTTTTGATAAAAAGTTGCCTCTTCTATGAAACATTAGAAATATTTTCACAACAATACTTCATGACATGTTATCTCTGTAATTATATACAACATAAAAGTTATTTAATAGCACATAGTTCAAGTATCAGTTACACCTTTACTTGAAGTTTATTATATTAAAATCACTTGCACTGGTTCACTTACACTGTTGGTTCTGACTTATATTTGAGTTCTACAATATTCTAAGACCAAACTTTTAGTTATAATGGACTGTGAAGATTTGTTTATTTTATTATATAATAACTTTAGTTGGTGCACTTCTATTCACACTACTAAATACTTTTGTTTATAATTAATTCACATTGCTTTGAGGTTTTGGGGTGTTATACTTTCTTTGGGTGACATTAAAATTTGGTTTGGGGTTTATCATTGTTAATAATAGGTTTATCATGGGTATTCCTCGTAGTTCTCCCATCCTATATCTTCCTTTCTTCATTTCTTCCTTCTTGGGTTTTCCAAGGTAATTCGGTTTCATTTTGTCCGTTGGTTGGTTCGGGGTATCTTCTTTATTATCTGCTCCTAACCTACCTGGGTATTCTTATGATTTTATATTAGTTTCTTTGGATTTAATTTTCTTGATACTTTACTGTTGCATTTTTATTATTTAATTACTTTTTTCCTTTATGGTGGTATTTTTCTTTGATGTTTAATTATTTTCATTTGATATTTCTTTTGAGTTATTTGTAATTTAAATGTATTTATGATCATAATGGAATTATTACTTAGTGGATTATCTGTCATGCTACAATATTTATCATAACTTTACGTCAAGATGTTTTTTCTTATTTGACACATGTTTCAGGACACTTGTTCCCATCCTCAGCCTTCCTTGAGGTAAAGTTATTATAAATATTAAATATTAATATTTAGCTACACTTGTTTAGCTACACTACAAAATAAAACAAGAAACAAATCTAAAAGAGGACAACACCTGGAAATGTTCAGAAAAAAAATTCCCAGATGCTATTCAGTTGTAGCAGTAAAAAGTTTCATCACCATTCTATATTTGGGGGAATACATATAAAAGAACACATTTATGAAAATATATTTGATTCGTAAAATCAGAGCTCTTTACATACATGTTTTCTCCTCCACCACAGCATGTTTTTTTAGAGATGGCAACTTTCGGGTTTTTAACATACTAACTTTTCTATGTTTGGAAATAATTGTTATTTTCTTAACTTCATTCAGCTACTCTCCTTAAGTGACCTTTTTGTCTGTTTCATTGTTGTTAATATAATGATGTTAATATAACAATCACATGTTATGAATATGTAGTGATTGCACTTGAATTGATATACTATAATAATAATAAGAAGAAGAAGAAGAAGAAGAAGAAGAAGAAGAAGAACAGCAGCAGCAGCAGCAGCAGCAGCAGCAGCAACAACAACAACAACAACAACAACAACAATGATAACTGAAACAATCAGTTTAATGGGTTGAAAATTAATGCACCCAATGCTACTCATTAGGAATTGAGTATGCTATACTACAACAATGCTATAAAGCAATTGTTGTTTCATCCCAGCCCTCAACTAGTACCGTAATACAAATCAGACAACAGAATTTCATAAATCTGTGAATATAAAAAGTATTTCCATTATTACTATTACTACCTCTAGCAAACAAATATTCAATCAGTATTCGTGTCTTAAATTAGGGGGCATGTTTTCTTCTGTATCTGGTAATTTGTATTATACAATTGACCAATCAAAATCATGTTGATTGTTTAATAAATCTTTAAAGCTCATTGCATAGTCAATTTGATGACATGTGTTTCCCAATTCACAACTATTCAAAAATGTTGAGAATGTGTTATGAACAACTGTTCATAAATGCGTCAGTCAACTCTACTAAATTACATACGTTTTTGTTACTAACAATTAGTAAAGTTCTATATTGTATTGTTAATAATTTTAATTTGTTTTATTGAATAAAAATAAATTTAAAAACGCATTTGTCACTCATTCACTGTGTAAACTGTAGTAGTATTAAATGTTCACAGTACACTATGATCTTAACTCCTCAAGTTGTAATTTCATAAATCTTATGTCATGGGCTTCCATGGCTACTGTCATGGATAACTATGAAAAATACACAGGTAAATTATAACTGTATTATCAATCTTTACAAGTCAGGTGAAACATAATTATGTTAATGAAGATAAGTGACATGACCAAATTGGAAGAAGTAAATATTCTCTCTTGTGTCTTGATAACATTTAAATGGTACTAATATTGTTAATACCTTCCTTCCGTCATTCAGTCATATGTGCATTTGCCTTCTCCAATAAGTTTAGTATGGCTGGGCTATTTTCTTTAATATTATTTTGAATAGGTAGCTTATAGTCTTACTATGTTTATAATAATTATTATAAATAAAATGATTCATACTGACTTTAAAGCTACAACATACAAAATTATAAATTACAAAATAAATTTAATGATAAGTAAACACAATATAATTACTGTGAATAAAGCTCTCCATTTTCTATAAAGCTTCTGGAGTGGTAACATTTCAACATCAAGTGCAGGTGGCCGAGCATATCTTCCTTTAGTTGTCAAAGGTTTATGTTTACCTGATTTTTTAATAAGACTTGTTTCTATATTCCAAAACTTAATAGTACCACAAGTACCAGTTGAACAAACAATCAAAGAGTATTTATTTGCATCTGGATTTGGTAATATTTCCCCTTTACTGGTCACCTGAAATATTAATATAACATAATGTATTTGTTATTGTATTGCAGTTATTATTGGTGTATTTTCAATTATATCAACCAGTAATATTAAAGCTTCAGTTTAGTATGACAATTTAAAATGACAGTTCATCAAGATGATAAACTTAGAAAACTGTGAACACACAATGGTTCTGAATCAAGTTTAAATCAAGGTAAGAGCACAATCAATTTTTCTTTTGATTCCTTGATATATTTAATTTCATTTAAGATTGATTTTTAAAACCTTGACCTAGGTTTTAAAAATAAGTTTATTTTAACTGTTAAAATTTTGTTCTTTAC